>CM062819.1:1733960828-1734619787 GCA_031772625.1 Pinus tabuliformis
TTAAAGTATAAAATCTATGAAAATGATTAATTAAGCACATTCGTAACCTTTGAACATGAAACATAAAGATAGTGTAGGAAGAGACATGATTCTTGGACTAGTGCAGAAATAGGGGGGTTTGCAAGGTTAAAGCAGAGGTATAAGGTTATGGTTTTGAAGGGAAAAGGGTTAAAAAATGAAGCAATTTAGCCTACCAACATCCTCCCCTCCTTAAGATGTTATGGGTCCTCACACAACCTTTACCTACTACAAACAAAACCAAAACAGAAGGGCCTCCCTTTAATTATGAAATTGTATACTAATCCTTGCTTCCATTATCTTTTCATTCCTGGTTTGAACCTTTTTAAGTTTCTTGGTAACCTTCCTAAGACGTTGATAAATCTTTGAAGCCCGATATTCCAGTACTCTAACTTGCCTTTTTTGTTGCTTCACCTCTCTTTCCAACTCTTCGTTTTCTCGCTTCTGCACTGTACTCTGCTCTTTCACGGCTTGGTCTAACACCTCCAAGCCATAAACATATTTCTTGAGTTTTTCTATTCTAATTTTTAGATAGTGAGTGGAGTTCTCCACTTTCAATTTCACGGGAGTAGACTTTTCGGTGGTTCATTCCAGACATGTGCCATCCTCATTAAGGCCAAAGTTATCCTAGCCACCTTTCAATTCGTACTTTGTAATATCATCAAGGGTTTCAAGAACCAGAATGTCAATGTTGCTGAGGGTCTCAATGCCCTGCATTTTTACCTTATGAGGGGTTTCAGTACCCTATCCATTGAATTTGCTAGGGATTTTAGTACCATGTTCCTGAGAGTTATTAAGGGCTTCAATACCATGCCCATCTATCTCAACAATGGTTTATGTACCCTGCTCTTCAAATTATTGAGGGTTTCAACACCCTACTCGTTCATAACATCAAGGGTTTTAGTATCTTGCTCTTCAAAAATGTTGAGGGTTTTAGCACCGTGCTCATTCATCACAGCAAGGGTTTTAGTACCTTACTCTTCAAAAATATTGAGGGTTTCAATACCATATGCCCTGTCATCCATCTGACCCTCTTTTGGGTCTGTACTTGTACTCAAAATGACTTTTATTTTCTTCATTCTACCAAAGAGGACTGACAAGGATATATTTTCTTCTTTTCCCCAATAGTCATCATCAACCAATGTATGAGCCGCTACCTCAATGAGAACTGAAAGATTATCTTTACCTACAGCAGCAAGTGGTGAGTCATCCAACAGTATCAGAGAGGTTGAATGAACATGACTTTCCCTTGAGGAGGCAAATCTTCACCTGGCTGAGCTCCTGGTCTTAGTAGGATGTGGGGTCATCGTTTCTAGTTTCTCATTCTTGCCTGCAGTCCTCTTCTGAGCCGACTTCATCTTTTCTGCACTCTTCTTCTGAGCTGACTTTTATGCCCTCTTCTTTTGAGCTGACTTTTCTGCACTCTTATTTTTAGTCAAATTCTCTATGCTCCGCCCCTGAAAATCCTTCAATAATTCCTCCCAAGTCACACTTTTAGCTTCCACTTATTTCTTAACTAGGACTATGATCAGCCAGTGGTGATATAACTTGTATGCGACTTGACTCGATTTTCACTTCTGTACCCCTTTCGCCATGTTTTCAAAACTTCTGAGCAAATAATAAGGGAAATTGATGAGTTTACCAGACTCAAAGTGCAAGAGTAGGCGTATGTGGTAGAGGAAAGTTAGTGAGTAGCGGCCCTCGCAATTAAGGAACTTCTGCAACACATACAACAGATCCTTCCACTACCCGATCATAACGTTTCACTGGAGGTCATTCTTCTATTCCACCTTCTACTTTAGGTTGACCATGAACCGACACCACAATTTCTTTTGTAACTTCTCCTTTTTGAACCATTTCTCCCCCATTGCTAGCAACCCTGTAGCCTGAGATATGGATTCTTCTGTTACTGCAAAGTTTAATGAACCAACCTTGGCTCAACTCCCATCAAAGGTCTCGGAAAATGCTATTGCCATAGCTCAGTAATACCCATTGAACTTTTGCAAGAATGGGAGGAACCCAGATTCCTGCAACATTGCAAGACTATTCTTGTGCTTAGCTATCTGTTCCATCTCTATGGATCATAGCTAAATCCTTACAGGCACTAGGTCTATTTGAGTTCTCTGACTCTCTGTCTCAAGTTTTAAAACTATATTACAACAAAAATAACTAAAACAATGATCAAGATACACATCCACCATTATATCAACCATTTCCCAGAATATCATGTTTCATTATTAAAATTACACGGATGTGAATGTGAATCAGTGCAAGTACAGGCAGGCGATGATGATTGCGAGAGGCGGTGGTTTAGACAATAATTTCACATAACGGTCATGCAAGGATGGATATGGGATGAGGTCATTATTATCAGGTGATATGTTTTCCAAGGGAAGGTAAATATTGAATTTTGATAGAATCGTACCGCTCTGCATTTACTCCATGATTTCACATAAGGTGTACTTAGTACTCATTGAAAGGATAAGATTTCATAACCTAAAGTATCCTTGTACTTAAATGATATCTTCTTAATTTAGTAAATCATGAAACAAAGCGTTAATGATAATATGAAATGAATGTCATGATTTGTAGGTGGTACAATTATTCTTCTTGTACGAAGGTTCATGAAATAAAAGATAAGCTTCAACACACATTTTTGCACCAGGTGTTGCTGTACCAGAACATGTGTTTTTCTGAATTGGGCGCACTCAACAGGGAGGATTCTTGTACTGAACGTGCCTGCAATGAATGTGCTTGCACCAATCACGCTTGCACCAAGCATGCTTGCACTCAACATGCCTACACCGAATCTTCTTGCACTTGAACACACATTCCTGCAGCAGGGATATTTGTCGCATAATAGGAACCAAAATAAAATTCTAATAGAATACAATTCATAGACTGGATTAAAACATTTGTTGAATCTAGAAAGGAGATTTTATTCTACATTCTTTAGTGTTAACATATGCCTTTTGATTTGATTTGTGAGTTCACATGAGATCCTGTAAGCAATCCATGAGGGAAAAGAAAAGTGGGGAAAAGGGTAAATTTTTAGAATGTGAAGGAAATTGTGACAGGGAATCCAATAGCAAAACCACCAAGAGGAACAAATCAAAAAAGGTATTTTGGGGAAAAAATTTCAAGGGAAAAGAGGTAAATACGAAATCAGATAGGGAAACTTCTTTGAAGAAAGGGATGATAAATGTCTGGGATAAAAAGAAGAAAATAAGGGTTTTTTTTTTTGAGAATGGGAATAGAAGAAAGGAAAAATTTCACCTGATATCTACCTGTATAGTGTTGATCCATAAAATAAATGCAAGGAATTGAGTGTTGCCCGAATATGAATTTATGTGCCATCTATCACAAAGTTGGATAAGGTCTTGGTTCCTATACATGAACATGCTTTTTCTTAGTTACAGTTAACACATCTAAAGGTCAAGCAACATTCCCATTTTCTTAGAACTGATCTTCTTGATAGCAAGTTGGTTTTCAGGTTGATCCTTCTGTAATCATGTTAGTAGAACTGATTTTCACAATCATAAGAAAAAAATCATGTTAATTATTTTTTTTTTTTCTTTTTAATTATTTATATAAAAAAATGGATTTTTCTTAAATTTCATTTCAAGAGAGAAGAAATCAGATTACAATAGGCTAGCATAGCCACCTACTAACTAAAGTTCAGACTGCTATTGGACTTGCTGCATGAAGTCTTCCTTTGTGATGGGCTGAAAATAAACTTTAAGCCTATGCCCATTCATAAGGAAAATTGACTCTCACCCATCGATGGTTTGGACTTCTACAACCCCATTGTCAAAGACTTGAATCACCTCATACGGTCCCATCCAACGAGTATGGAACTTCCCTTTAAAATTTTTAAATCTAGAGTCATTGAGAAATACCAAACCACCTAGTTGGAACTGTTTCTTCCTGATAAACTTATCATGCCACTTCTTGCGTTGCTGCTGCACCAAAATATTTTGTTGAACAACATCACTTCAAAATTCATCCAAATGATTTAGCTATAGTAGATGCTACTACTATGCCTCTAAGAGATCTAGACCCAACTAAACTGCAGTCCTAAAAGTCTTTATCTGAAATTTAATAGGAAAAAGGACTTGTTTTTCATACACCGGCTCAAATGGTGTATGCCTTGTGTTGTTGGTACAAGTGGTTTGATAAGCCCATAATGGTTTGGTGAAGATGGATTTGATCACCTTATTTGTGGATTCGACCTGGCCATTTTCTTCTGTGTGGTATGGTGTAGATTTCTTGTGTCAAATCTTTTATTGATTCATGACTTCCTGTACCAAGTTAAAAAAAACTACGGTCCATTGCCAAAACAATTTCTCTAGGAAGACCAAATCTAGTAAAAATTTCATTAAAAAAAATTAACAACAACTTTTTCAGTGGAAAAAGAAACAACTTTAGCCTCTACCCATTTATTAACAAAACTAGTACAAACCAAGATATGCTTTTTATTTAGAGATGTGGGATTTATGGGTCGTAAAAAATCATAGCCCATTTTTCAAATGGCTTAGTCATGACTTGAGGACATAAAGGCATTTCATTGGGTTGAACACGCTGACCCATTCGTTGACAACTATCACAACGCCTAACATATTGTTTGGCATCCTTAAACAAATAAGGCCAAAAGTAGTCAGTGCGTAAAATCTTATATGCAATTCATTTGTCAGAAAAGTGGCCACTGCAAGGTTCATCATGGGAAGATTTTAAAGTATCAAACATTTTTTCCTCCCTTACACATCTACGAATAACAAAATTTGGTCCAGTGTAAAAGAGCTCTCCCTGTGTCCAAGAATATGAAGCACTTTCTGAAATAATACTTTTCTTTTCACATGTGGATAAGTGAGGTGGTGTCTTTTCCATGGCTAAATAGTTGGCTATGTCAACAAACCATGGATATTTTGCTGACATAGCAAAAGGATTCTCGCTAGGGAAATCATCATCAATAGGAATTGATTCGCCATGATTGTTTAATCGGGAAAGATAATCAGCTACACCACTAGACTCTCCTGGTCTATCAATAATTATAACATTGAATTATTATAATAAAAGTAACCACCTAGTCACTCTACCACTAGTTAAAGGTTTATTCATTAAATATATTATAGCAGAATGATCAATATGCACATAAAATTCATATCTGGTAATTTAATGTTTGAATTTACTAATAGCAAAAATAACGGTTAAAAATTCTTTCTCAGTCACTGTATAGCTAAATTATGTAGGCGACAAATTTTTACTGATGTAGTAAATAGCATAGGATTGTTTATTCTCCCCTTGTCCTAAGGCTGTGCCAATAGCAATGTGTGAAGCATCAGAGGAAATATTAAATGGCAGGGACCAGTTTGGTACTCTCAAAATGGTTGTCTATACTAATTTTTCCTTCAATGTTTCAAATAACTGTTGGCAAGTTGTGGACCACGTGAATTCACTATCCTTAGCTAGTAATTGAAAAACGGGGTTAGCAACATTTGAAAAAATTTCAATGAATCTACAGTAATAAATAACATGTCGTAGAAAACCTCTCACTCTCCTTTGATTTTTGGGTGTAGGCAGACAAGTAATGACTTCAATTTTAGTGGGGTCTACCTTAATAGCTTTGTCAGAGATTAAATGGCCAATAACCACTCCTACTTTGCACATTAATCTACATTTTTTATCACTCAAAGAAAGATGGGCCTCTTGGCAATGGAAAAGCATTTTTTCTAAATTTTCAAGAGCTTCATCAAATGAGTTAGAAAACATAAAAAAATCATCCACACAAATATCAACACATTCAATATCAACAAAATTATCTAGCACAACCCTTTGAAAGGTAACGGGTGCATTACACAACCCAAAAGGAAGCACTCAGTAGGAAAATGTAGGTCCCAAGGGCATGTGAAGGTGGTTTTGTCTTGATCTGATGGTCTGATCTCGATTTGGTTATACCCACTAAAGCCATCTAGAAATGAAAAGTAATTTTTACTAGCAAGGGTTTCTAGCACCTGATCGATGAAAGAAAGGGGAAAGTAATTCTTGAGAGTGGCTTTGTTTAATTCTTGATAGTCAATGCAAATACACCATGTCCCATATTTCTTAGGGACTATCCCTAATGGAGAGTCCCGCTAGCTATCAGAAATTGGGTAGATGAAATTAGCATCTAAGGGTTTTTGTAATTATTCCTTAACAATATCTCTTAGTGTGGGATTCATTCATATCTGGTGTTTTCAGACAGGTTTGGCTCTCTCCTGGATATAGATATGATGAGTACAAGTCTCAGAAGGAATGCCTTCCATTTCTTCATAACTCCAAGCGAATGCATCCAAATGATATCACAACAATGTAACAACTTGCTCTTGCTGAGATTAATCCAATTCTAAATTAATGTGTAAGGATTTTCCTGGACTAATTTCAATAAGAGTGGTCTCAAGCTCAAGAGTATAGGAAGATGATGCCACAGTATGGGATAAGGAAGGTTGGGAATCAGAGTTTTCTTGAAAATCCAGACTAAAGATCTAGTGAAATGTATCAAAACTAGCTATAGTGTCTATATTGCTCAAGAAATCTCGCAATTCACCATCATGAGAAAACTCGGTATGATGCTAAATAGAAGAAATAGGTTAGGTCTCCTCATCACTACTTTCATAATCTAACCCTAAGGTATCCTTGAGTTCCCGATTAGGTGTAGCAGGTGGGTATAAGGTGACTTTTTCCTAGAGGCTCCATGTGAAACATACATATCACCAGAGTGACATCCAATATAAGCATCAGTTGTGGCAAGCCATGGTCATACTAGAATCAAAGGATGTCCTCCCACTAGATTCTTTGGCTGAATCACAATGAAATCCATGGGGTATTACCATGAATCTATAGAGACAAACACATTGTCCAATACTCCATCAAGCTTGATTTTATTTATGTTTGCAACTTCAAGCATGTTGGGTGTAGGATGAATATGGCCCAACCCAAGTTGTTCCATAGTTTACCTGGTCATCACATTGATGGCCTCCCCCATGTCTATTAATACATTAGAGACAAGGATATCAACTATTGGGACAGAAACAACTAGGCTTCCAAGGTCTATATATTTCTCCACCGATATGCATCCTATCAATAACTCTGCTACTTTACCAACAAACTAAATGGTCTGAGGCTCTACTCTCTTCCTCCTTGGCTTTTTAAGACATAATTCCCGAATGATCTTTGTAGAGATGGGAATTTCTTGGATAGCCTGAGGTAAAGGAACCTTTATACAAAGATTAATTAATTCACAAGCCAGAGTGGAATTGGGGTCACTCTTCTCCATGACCAACCACTCTCGATGGGGGGGTTGGTTTGAAGAAGATGGTGAATCTGAAGGTATGAGAATGGGCTAAAGGGTGATATTCTTTTTCGAATGATCAGGATTCACCTCCTAATTTTTCTCCTTAATAATCACCATGGACTATTTTTGTTTTTCTGGTTTAACCACCCTTCACGATCTCAATTGAATCTCGTTTATCCCAACTAGTAGGGCTCAATAGGTAGGAAGACAGGACAGTCCAATCGAATGAATCAATTTTACCAGATTATTATTAGGATTCGGTACCGATTGAGTAGGTAGTTGAGTTGGTTTGAATGATGGTGGCAAAGGGAATGGTAGATATGATTGACTTTGTTGAGGTAGACAGGGTAAAGATTGTTGTGACATATGGTGTGGTGCATAGGAGGGAGGATATGATGGCATATTTGCAGGATAGGAATGGTATGAATGGTTTGGTCCTCTCCATCCTTGTTTCCAAGGTTGAGAGGATTGTCCATGATGAAATTGATTCCCATGCTCCAATGTTGAGAGTGATTATTATTATTATAATAGGAATATGTAGGCACGTTATAGCCATAAAAATGTGGTTTAGGAGCCATACGTGCACTTACTTGTGGTTAGTTTCTTCATGCTTCCATGGCATGTAATGGCTTAGGTTTGAAATGATCTCCTTCAAGTACAACTTTTAATCCTGGTATGGAGAAGCACTCCTCAATGGCATGGTTCTATGCACACATCACTCATTTATTAGCACCTTTCATATCAACAGGACATTGTGATAAAGGATGCCTTTTTCTACACTTTGGACAAAAAATAGACAAGGACTCCTTGTTATATGGAATTTATACGTACATATAAGTATATCTTCCCTAAGTGGGTAGTTACACTAAGAAGAACTAAAGTAAAGATTTTTAACCCTTTCCTACAATAAACATATAAGAAAAAGGAACCTACTTGTGATCCTTCAATTACTTTGATCTCCTTTGAGTTGCTCTCGTCACTCCCGCTCAAATTGAATTCACTCAATTGGTACCTACCAACAAAAAACAACAAATCATCTGATCTATTTATTGTAAAAAAATGGAATCAACAACATTTGAACATACATTCATCATAGATATAGACAAAATTATTGGAAAAGGAATAAACAACTTTATTTATTGATAGAAGGAGAATTTACACCCAATTTGGTTCGATCTCATGTCACTCATCTAGCTTAGTCCAAACCCTCATCACACCATTAGCAACATCAATCCAGCATCATAACATTACTTGAAAATGATTTCAAGTCTCTAAACCAACAATATTTCTCTATAATATCCAAGCTCTAGCCCCCTGATCACTATGATGAGTGGTCAATTTATAGGGAAATGCAAGTGGTTTTGTCACAAATAGAGCATTGAATGGTTTTCCATTATTTCATGGTTAGCTTCCATGGAGAAAGGGATGAGAGGATAGAGGATTAGATGATCCATAGCCTATCCATAGTCGAGCTCATAGGATGAGATAAGAGATGGGCATCTTCTAGAATTTTTAGAAATAAGGAATATTCCCAAAATCCTATGGCAATTTCGATCATCCTCACCCAACACAGGCTTGAGTGGGCCTAAGTTCTCTACAACATAGATCTAAATGGGGTTACCTACTATGCAGAGTAGTTGCCCCTGACCATGTTTGCGTAGTGGTGTCCCAAGGAGGCATTTCAGCAAGGTTTAAAACTAGGAAACTTTTATGGATGAAAGAACTCAATGAAGTGGCATGTCTAGGGATTGCAGCAACTGAATTAGGGTTTGATAGACCCTGTTTACAGTGATTTGATCGTCGGGAGTGATGTGCCCAAATAGACCTATAACAGCTGCCCCCTAAAGCATGAAGTCAAAAATGATAATGTTGAGTGATATGATTTATGATATGATGAGGAGGATCGAAAGAAGACGGTGACCTGCATCAATTACAATACATAATATTATGATATTTTTGAATTTTTCATGAATTTCTGAGGGAAGGCATACTAATGCTCTTCATATAAATTTTTCATTACAGGTACATAAATTAGATAGTCGTCTACAAATATAGACCCATGATAGGATGACCATCTGTGTAAAGCCATCTTACAGACGATTTAGTACTCTCATGCAATTATAACCTGGATGGATGAAACTTGATCCGGGGTCCTCTATCTCATCCAATCATTTGCTCAAGTAGAAGTCTAACCATGTGAAAATGTGCTCTGAAGTCGAACATGGGAAGACACCAATAATGACAATGATTCTCAAGGTACTATAGTACATTCTACATGGTGTGAATAGATTTTTTGATGTTGAATACCGTACAAAGTCTTTCGGTCAAAGGCCTGTGATTTTAACCTGTTGTCGGAAGCGAGAAACGTGTCATTGATGTATGCAAGCCTCAATGTACTGGAAGGGTGTTTCTAAATCAACTTCCTAGATAATGCACTCATGTCGACAAGAAGCGACTTATTGCGGGAGGGCCTTGATGTATCCCCCATCAATGACACGAAACAAGTGTAATGTGTATGCCCCCCAAGCTTTACTACATTCACCAAAGTAGACTAGTCGTGGTTATCAGGTGGATGGAATGTCTTATCACTCCAAAATTTCTATAGAGTTGTTGTGAAAGAAATGATAGAGGTAACCACAAACCTACATTGGATATTAGGATCTAACCTAGCTAATGCTCAGAGAGGGCTCTCTCTTTATGACTTAACTTCGTTTAGTTAATTGATTTTAGGCTAGTTATTTATGGTTTGATTGGGTTTTCATTTTTATTTGGTGGTGGGATTACTGACATAGATGGACAGAGGGATGTATTTTACCATTGGGGTATGAGGGCAAGTGTCAAGATGATAGGACTAGATCAGGCTATAAAGATAGGGTTTACAGAGCAAGGTAGTTGAGTAAATTCAGATCTAAAGGCTAGATGGTGAAGTTGTTTTTAATTGGGGTCAAGGAGCAATTAAGGGTTCCTCAAAAAAGATAATGAAGGAAATGGTAGGGGTCAAATGAAAATAGGGAGAAATGAAGGATTCTCTACTCTGGATATCAAAAGAAAACATTACAATGATTAACTATTCAAGACAGAGTGTACTTGAACAAATTCTGAAATAAATTTCAAGTTAACTCATTCAATTTTAGATAATATGCAAGTTTGTGAAACACTTAAGAAAATAACAATTTGGCAAAAATAAAATACTTCACTGAAGTGGCTTAACACATGAATCTGTAATGCAATTTCTTTCTTACTCATTCTAGTGTGCTGACTTGAAAAATTGGTACATTGAACCCTAAGGTTACAAATCAATACAACTATATAAATGTCTATCAATCCACCTTTATACTTCGATTTATGCAGTATTTATACAAAAACTTATTACAAAATATCCAAATCTGTTTTTCGAAATATTCTAGGAAAAAGAAATATCTTCACGCAAGAAGATCGAGACAAATATTCAACTACTACAATCTATCCCTATTATTAGGTTGTGCTATCAGATCTTTCGCTTCCTTTTCTCCTTTGTTGTTTGTCTTCATGCTGACTGTTCTTTTTACTTTTCGCTCTTAACTGATACTCTTCCATCTGATACTCTTTGACTAGGCTGACCTGTTTCTTTTCTTTTAGTACTCTATGTTTACTTTCACCCTGCCTTTTTACAGTAATTCATTTAATTTCTCCTAAGTCTCTACATTTGGTAATTTGATATTTACCATTTTTCTGTAGATTTAATTTGCTTTTGTGTACTTGCCAAAGGTGGGTCTGTTCACAAAAAGGTGTTTTACCTCATGCTAGAGGTAAAATAGGTTCTCAAATGTCTGGTACGGAACCTTTCCTACAGGCATCCATTTCATGGAAGAGTTATTGGCTTGACCTCTTGTCACTTCTTTGATTTTCCTGTTGTAGTATTCATGTCGAATCAATGTGTCATTTATCACCAAGGGATTTGGCAGGCCTTTCTACCTCAAAGCATCAAACTTAACCATGAACCTGTCTATAGCTAACTCCATGGTAAGGAATTTGTCCTCAAGGTTCATCATTAGGTTCCTCTTGGTGAAAACTTTCTTCACCTCTAATATGGTGCCAGTCTTGTCAGCTATATCCAGCTCCTGCAATTCATATTTATTTTTAGAGTTCAGGAATTGGATTATTCTGGTGGCTTCTTCTGGAATGTCTCCAAGTTCGACCTTAACTCTCCGAATTACTTTAGTAGGCTCTTTGACTAAATAATTTTTTTCAAAGATGACTTGTATAGATGGCCAAGTATCATTGACATAGTCAATGGTATTGGCCCATAGCTTTTCTTTAGCTTGGGAAAGTGGTTCCTTAAATGCTAACTCTTTCTTTAGGTTCTTTATCCTCTTAGTCAACCTAGTTGACTTCTGAAATTCATTCTTGTGCATAATTTGGGTCAATTTCTTCTCGTCCTCTAGACTTGTTATCTTTTCTCTAAGTATATTTATCTTTGTGGTCTGAATGGACATGTCTTCCATGGCCTTGACCAATTTTCTTACCTCATCATTTGGCTGAGCTGTTGCTATTGTTGAACTTGTTTCTAATGTAGATATTGTTGGAACTGGAAGCGTTATAGCTAGTGGATCTTTTAGGGCCAATGAAGATACCAAAGTTGATGGAAGTACTGTAGTTATTGTGGGAATAGATGTGGCATTGGTTGTCTCAAGGCTGGCTTGTTTCAGCTGTATTAAGCTTTCCAATTCCTTCTTCATTTCTTTCAATTGATTATTTAATTGGAGAATGACATCCATCATCTCCTCCTCCTAGGTTTAGCTCTTAGGGACCTCCTTGGTCCGTGGATGCTTTGAATGAAGTAGCTTCAATTTTTTCTTCAAAGTAACAATATCCTCATTCTCCTTCTTTATCAGTTTTTCTGCAGCCTTTACATCATTAGGATTATATCCAAGCTCAATCACCAAGTCTTCTAATGACTTGATTCTATTGTCCCTGACATGTGAGGATGCCTTTTCTAACTTATACTGTGTTGTGATATTATTGAGTGAGATTTTGAGTTTGTGCATATTCATCTCTTTATTTGTCATGGTGGAATAGATCATCTCACCTTGCCTGCTTATGGAACTCAATTTGATCAATAATGTGAACATCCCTAGCCAAAACTTCAAATTTAGTCTTCCTGTAGTATGATGATGATTTGGGCTGCTAGATTGTAGGTTGCATGAATTTCATTTGCATATTATGAGTCTCAATGTAAAAGGATGGCATTAATCCATTTTGATTGGCAGGTGTTTGTTTGAAGTACCAGGCATCCATTTCAGCCTTCAATGCCTCATTCCTCAGCTTAATTTCCTTGTACTTATCTTTAATATATTTCTCTTTATCCAAAGGCTTGCTGGATGAAGAGACTTCAATGCGAAGTTGTTTCTCAATGATTTGAGTGTTTGAGGTGGAGAGTTGATGAGTTTCCTCCGAAACTGCTAGATCTTTGCTCTTTCGTACCATTGTGCCAGTATCATTGATTTCAACCATCTCACTGGTGTCTTCTTGCTCAATTATAGGATTAATCTTTGGCCTCTTCCAGTAACTGATCTCAAACCTATCATCTGTAGTGTCCATCCCTGAGCTAGAACCTTCTTCCCTGGTTCTCTTCACATTTCTATCTTCATTGGCTAGAGTTTGTAAAATGGGAGTAATATTCATCTGTTCTTCTAGGGCTAGAACTTGCAGAGAGGAACTAGTATCAATATGCTTTTCCACATATATCAAGGTATTCTCCACATCTACTACAGTATTCTCCACATCTATCAAAGTGTTTTCCAACCATTCTGACTCGTTGGGAAATCTCTCAATGTCTAGCATAGGCTCATGTATGAAAGGACTCAATTTGAATTTGAGCCTTAGTTTATTTATGAATCCATTAGGGCCATATTGCCATATAAAACTGCTCTTGAATTTCATCTACTGCAAAATTTGTTTGCTTCTCGTCCAACTTCCCTATTATTACAAAAATAAGGGCCCAATTGGTTTTTCATTTTAAACTAGGTCTTCTTCCTAGCTAATAGGAAATTAACTTCATCAGAGTTTATGGTTTGTTTGAAATACTCTGATGCAAATATCCTCATGGAGAGGTATTTGGGAAAATTGTAGGGAGTGAGTTGGCATCCTTATGTTCTGATTTATGTGTGGTCCTAGTATACATACTAGTCTCCCACTCTATTTTTCTTAGCCTACTGTAAAACTTTCTTAATTTCCTCACTTATCTTGGGTTGATAGCTACTGGTTAGCATGTTTATAACAAGATGAAAAAATGAATCAATGAATTATTTATAACCGAAAACAATGGAATATCTTTGGATAAATGGTGTCCAAAATATGACAGATCTTGGATTTCCTTTGGGGTCAAACTTTTGGATGCTGACTGGAAATTTGTTTGACTAATAATATAGGAACATGTGAAACAAAATTGAGGAGTATTTAAATACTTTCAAGTTTGGTAATCTGATAAACTAATCATGGATTATATCTGCTATAAACTTAGCAAAGTTGTAAAATATAGTAGGAGGCTTTCCTAGTTAATATATAGAAAGGAAAGCAAGAACAAGCTCATGCACATGTTCATCAGTGGTGTACCCTAGAATACAAGAGAGCATGGTAATAATTTATTTGCCTCTCTCAGAGAAAATGGTGGCAGCATATGGAGGACTATCTGTTGGAGTATGAGACTCTTCAATGATGGAAGTCTAAAAGATCTTAGCTTTCTGGGAATGTCTAGCTTAGTGTAGAGTTAAAGTAAGCCTTCAATGGAAAGTGTGGTCTCACTTGGGCATGGTTGGACCTGCAATATTTGATTTATTGATTCTGTTGTAAGGGTGAAAAAAACGTGTTGGTTAGGGGTGACTATGGCTCTCTGACTTGCAACATCGCAAGCTTGGTAGAAGTGGATGATTTCTGGGAATAGGTGTACTTGTGTAAACAAGTGCTTGGGAAAGCTAGATTCCCATAGGTGAATGCCATCATCCTGGTTCAAAAACTTGTCTTTACTCTGGCAATGGAATTTCAGTAGGTGGGCAAGGGAAGTAGTGTCCTTGATTTGAAATTATTTGTTCGCTAAAGGGTGGTGGTCAATATCCAGGTTATGGGTTTGCAAAGGTCTTACATCCAAAGTGGTTGGGGAAGCCATAATTTGGTTTATTCAATGAAATTACTCTTTCTTTGGCTTTAGGAGTAAGGGCAGAAGCTCTAGAACAATGGGGAGGGTAATAACAGTCTGTAAAAAAGGGGTTTATGTGCACAGTAGGATTTTGTTCAATTTAGGAAGGTTGTTTAATTAATTTAATTAATTAACCCTTTAATAATTATTGTGTATAACTCAAATTACAAGGTCGTTTTGGTTCTATCAAGAATACCCAGAAATTTGATGGTTTGATGCACAGATGAGGTTCTCTAGTGGCAGCAGAGGATTCTAAGGCTTCAATTGTCAATTTGTTGCTTCAATTTGGTGTCTGCAGCATCTTCAGGTGGCAAAAGGTGGTTAAATTGGTCGTGCAGAGGTTCAGGGTGTCAGATTTGGTTAACAAAGGTTTACAGTGAAAATGAGCGAAAAGAGTAAAATGGGGGTTTTTCAGCCTTTTAACCAATAACGGTTACATTTTGGCATGAGTAGTGGCGAATGAATAGTGGGAAGTTTTGGTTTTAGGTGGGGAGGTGGTTTTAGGCCATATTGCACCACTTTTGGATGGGGGGTGGTATTTTACATGGGCACGTGATATAACTTAGTGCTGCCACATAGTAAGACAACGCCCAGCCAAAACTACAAATATCGTGTGCTCTCGTGTCATTAACTGTTGGACGATGAATCTCCATGATATGGCTATGCATCGTTGGATCTGGAGGTGGGGGATTGGAGGGATATCATGTGGTGAAGTTGTAGAGACGAAATTTGGATGAGATTGGCAGGGCCTGGGGTTTGATTACAATGAATCTTAATTAATCAACAAATAATGATGTCATTTTTAATATAAGAAAATGGTTAATAAAGGGGCGACTGTGGGTTATATGGCGGGGGTTTTAACTATACACCAAGGTATGGTGAGTTAAAAGGGTGTTGGGGAATTATGACGTGGGGGAGTTTAATTACATAGAGCGGCGGTATAGTAAATAACTTAGGATAAAAGGGATTTAGTGGGTTTTTAAGGGGAAAAGTGGAAATTGATAGGGGGGAATTTACTATTTGCGATGGGAATGTGTTTCACACTATGGAAAAGGGGTGTTTGGAAGGGGGAATGATTTTTTGAAGGGTAATGTCTGCAGAAATGTGTGAAACAAAGGGATAAAAGGTTAAAATGAGGGGAAAGGGTTTTTACAAGTAATGAAGGGATAATGAGGGGAGATTAATAAAGTAAGTATGTGGGGGTGTAGTGAAATAAGGGGAAATTAGTAAATAATCTTTAGTGAATATCCTTTCTCTTTCACAATTCCTCCTACACATGAAACATAGGATTACGCATGATAAGTCTTCTTTTTTGACATAGCAACATTGTGCACTTGCAAAACTTCTTCTACCTACCCTTTATTTACCCTAGCATTTTCTCTTCATTCATTGGGTGCATTTGAGCTTGTTGACCCTTTATTTATTTTTCTTTTGATAATAAAACTATCTAATTCTAACCTGATAACTTCCAATGGCTCAGATTAAACTGATAAGCTCATTATTATTCTCTACCTAACTACTAAGCTGCCAAGATTAAACAATTTGGCTAGATATTTATTCTCTATCTATCAACATGAAATTTAAAGCATGAATGAATCAATATTAAACTATTTGACCATCATGGATTTTGACATTTTTGACAAGTTGCACACAGTATTATTTTGGAAAGTAAAGTAAAAGAAGTGGCATTTAAATTTTCAAACTTTCATGATCTATTTTTATCTCTTTTGTGGGGTTCATATGTTTTAATTTTTTTATCTTTTCTTTCTTTTTGTCCTTTGATTATTCTTTTAGGACACATATCCTCTTTACATTTTTTAATTTTAATATGGGAAAAAATTTTGCAGAAAGAAAAAGTATGTACAATATTAAAAGACTAACCATAGCCAATTGACTATTATGAATCCTATTATTATAGGACCCTAACAGTGGCTCCACATGGGGATGGTATTTCCTGATGAAATGTCAACAACTTTAAGATCAGTAGCCTTTGAATCTTTGACTGTGGTTTCCTTGTAACCGCTCCTCTGTGATTTGCTTCATTCATATATATGATGGTACACCTTTCAAAGCTTAGGGCTTTCTCTTTGAGCTTCAACCTCAAAAGATTACCATCCAATCCAATCTAAACTTTGCAATGTTATATACAATGAGCAAAGTAAAATGAACTACTGTTAATCTGTGGATAAGTAATGCTTCAACATTCTACCATTCACTAGTCCTCCTGGTATATCTGTTCCATCTAATTGTCTCAAGAAAAATGCATTGTTACCTCTATAACCATAAATGATATAAGGGCCTTGCCACAGGAAAACAAATTTACCATGTTTACCCTTTTCTTCTCTTCTAGAATCCCATTTGAGTACTTTAGCACCTATGTAAAAATCATGAGATTTGGTTTTATTATCAAAAATATTTTTGATATTATCTTGGATTACTTCTGATTTGACATAGACTTCTTCTCTGGTTTGTCGCAAGTGTATTATCTTATTTATCCCGCTTTGGATATCATTTGGTTCTACTTGCAACTCTTGAATAATTTTCATCACTGGTACTCCTAAAGAGTGTTGGACACCTAATCCTAAATGGGTTAGTGTGGAAGCCAAATAGACCAAGGTAGTCCAAGAGACCTTGGGATCTAAAACCCAAGAGTCATATGTTGTACTATAAATGTATATCTCATGTTAATAAAAAAAATGAATTGCATGTTTTATCTTTCATATTGTCTTTTCTGTCCATGTGTGTTTGACATGGTATCAGAGTAGGCGTATTCCTGCCCTGCATAATTAATGTGAGCCATTTGTCTTATGGCCTTTCTGTGTAGTCATTTCTGCCATCAATTTTGCATCTCAAGAATATTTTCTCATGAATATTTCTTCAGCTAAAAGTTAGCTGCTCCTGGCGCTGTCCAACAGTGTCCAAGCAGTTCTTCTGACATGTCTGTCTGCCATAATTTTACTTGTGCTCTCTGTCCATAAGCGTTTCATGCTCTCTCACTGATTCATAAAACGTCTCTGACTGTTCAGCTCTCTCACTCATTCATAAACGTTTCTGACATAAACGTCTCTGACCTGGTAACTGCACCTGTTGCATACTATGTCAGTGCGGATTCAATTGAAAATTGTGGCTTTGTATTGAACGTTTTGGGCTTTTCCTTCTCTGCATAAAAATCATGAGTATATTTGAAGGTTGCGTGGAGGATACAATTCCTGGAACTCTTCCGAGAATCGTGGTAAACGCTGCCTAAATTGAACATTGAAGACCATTTGCGATGGCCATGTTAAAATGTTGCTGGCGGTGTTTAATTACTCTTGCATTAATGATTGAATTTGGTGGGCCTGTTATATAATTCTGGTGCATTGATAATTCAAAGGCCTGCCATGTTTTGATACATGCATTTTTAACTCTTGTTATAGTTACGTTATTCAACTCCACGCTGCTAAATCCACTGCAGTCCCCAGTCTGGCACTACCACCATCCAATCCGTTGCCCAATCCATGCCTCTGTTACACTGCTCAGCTCCCAGTCCACCGGTTGCTCATGGCTCCGTAACGTAGTACGCTCCAAATATTATAACACCCAAACGTTGTACGTTGGTGCACATTTGGGATATGCCATACCACATTTTTTGATACATTGCCACTATTTGATTCTGCTCCTGGTTATTAGCATTGTAAATCCGCTCTCGGTCGACATTATCCAAACCGCCTCCTCCTACGTTCATCGTTGTGTTAAACAATGCAAGCACCGATCATTATAATCATAATGTTGGCATGTCCGTTGCACTGGCCTAGTGCATAGAATCGTTGGGAGGAAGCTTAGTGATCCTGTACAAACAACGTCTCTGGTTGTAACCTCTTCGCAAATCTCGCTTCCTGCTCCATCTCAAAATGCAGTGCAGGCCCTGCCGCAAGAGAATCTTGATCAGCATCAGCTGCTGCAACAGAATGAACATCATCACCAACATCAACATATAGAGTACTCATTTGAAGAACGAAGAGCAGGTTTTGTTCTTCAGGACATTCACGGGAAAGCGTTGAAGAGGTGGGTGTATGTATATCAACATCTTAGCGTGTGGAGGCGTATCAGTGTGTAGAGGCGTATCAATCTATGGAGCATGTTTCTGTTTCATTGAATAAGATAAGGACCAGCGTACAACGCAAATACCGATATACGTGTGGAGTCTCGCCCTGAAGTCTTGCCTGATCGGAAGATGAGTGGTCAATCACTCGGCCGTCGTGGTTTCAGAAGGTGAAGCGATTGAATTGCAGTGTGGATTTTGTGAACGTGCACTCTTAGAATTGTTGACTCAAGGTCTGGAACAACATCAAAGGCTCATTGCGGTACTCAACTCCACTCCATATGGCTGGCTCATTGCGGTACTCAACTCCACTGATACTGTTTTTTCTCATTAAGATGGACTTAACATACTCCTTGTAGTATCCTTTAATGGTGGGATCAGAGAAAAAGGAATCATTTGAAGACCCCACATTTATACCAGCCGCTTGTGCCCATTCTACATATTGAACCTAGCCACCATAGGCATTGAGATTATTAACAAGGCTGAAAATCAACCTAAGTCCATTCCGTCTAGCTTCCACGATAACAAAATATAATGCCCGGAAAACCCTCTCATCGAAAATTCCAGGTAACTATTGAAGAGCATTGTATCCTCCATCATTAAAGGCCCATGTTCGAACCACGGTGAGACCCATTTCCGCACCTCTCCTGAGTATTTTCTTCACTATGTGCCTATTGAACTCGTCCACGCTTTGGTCCATTAACCAGTACGAATTCCACCCATTAACATACAATTCATTTCCATCCACCACAAAGTGAGATCCATTCTGCTCCATTATTTTCATGTCCTTGATAGGGATCTGATCAGTGTGGGGAACGAGCCATTTGATCAGTTTGTAATGCTCATTTGGTTCGGTGCAATTATAATCAACATCGTTGCTCCGTTCTTCCTATTTCGACCTCAGTGGTGTGAATTATATGTGCATTAATTAAGTCATGGGATCAAAATGTTAAAATCCATTGATTGCAGTACATGGCTTATGTGTGTCCTGGTAGTATATGTGTTGGACAGAATCCCATTAAAAGGTATGGTAACATCATAGTGGAATGTTCTTTTGCTGGAAGTTGATGGAGCGTTGGTTATTTGGCAAGAATACCGATTAGACTCAAGCCCGAATTGAAAGCATGTGTGTTGATTTGGTATCCGTTCACTGAGGAAGGTTACATCATAGTTCCTTATTCCTATTCTACATTTTTACTGGTGAATTCGCTAATTTAAGAAGCATAAAATATCTGGAGGACCAAAAATAGCACTCAGGCAAGGTTCAAACCCTATTGTCGACTCCATAATCTAGACTTGAAAACCTGAGCACGTGCATCCCTTGGTACATTGAGAATTTAGAGGGTCGAAAGCACTCAAAGGTGCGTTGGTGATGGGCAGAGACAAAGTTTGATACAAACCTACTTAAGCTAATTTTGATGCAGTAAATATTCATTGTTGGTCATTTAGAAAACATTGCTTGTATCTTTATTTGATCAGTCATGGGGACTGTTTATATTCTTTAAAGTTGCAGCAATTTGGCATTATTTAAGAGTTCAGTGGAAATTGTTTCAAGCCAAGACTATTCTTTGTAGATCGAATTGGTGTATATTCTTAAAAAGTTGTTCATATCAGAGATTTTTATTGAACTAGATTGAAGTTGTTGCCAGGACAAGTTCCCTTGGATTCAAGGCTGGTACAAGAAAATATCTTTTTGAGACCTAAATTACTTGTACCCTTGTTGGAAGTTGAATTCTAAGGTGAATTGAAGAAAATTCATTTTTTGAATGAGGAGTCTGTTTTCCGGATATCACCATTCTTTGTATGTTGGATCTATTACAAGCTGATTGATTTGAAGTTGTTGCCATAAGAGCAATTGGTGTCCATCTTTTCCTCATTGTTTTACTATTTTTTGAGGTTAGAAATGGCTCCAATTGGTGCAATATTAGAGTTAGTGGACAATCTAATACTCTCTACTATGGATAATACAGTGAAAATTAGTAAGGATTTTCTCTCAGAAATTCAGACATATCTACAAAATGCACAAGAAAAGATTGATTTTTTGCAGCTTGAATCACAGCTACAGCAAGAAGAGCTACATCAAAATAGACACCATTCTGAACCTGTTTTTGTTCAGAACATTGAGACAACCACCCATCAGCAGCATGTTAATAATGTTACAGTTCATTCAAATAAAGCAGCAGTTGTATATGCAGATGCAGAAACTCAGTCTGCACTTCCCAAGCCCATCATCAGACCTTGGGAACAGCTTGTCCACAACAAGCACAGAACTGGTCTTGGATATGACAAGGACTTGTCCTTTCATATTCCAGACTATGCCAAGCCCATTCAGTTTCAGAGTGCTGGATTCATTCATGACAGTTCGCCTGCTCCTCATGACAGTGCACCTACTCCTCATGACAGTTCAGCTTCAGCTGTTCCAGATTCTACTCCTCTTCCACCGCAACAACAACAATCACAAATTGTTAAATTCCAACACTGTGATCGAGTTGGCCATCTGAAAGATCATTGTTTTGATCTTCATCCATGTGAGCACTGTCATAAAACTAGCCATTCTTCAAACAGATGCTTCAGAAACAAACACCCTGCAAGAACAAAGATTCATCTTGGATGGATCGCTTCTTGGCAATGGGCATCAATAGCCAAGAAGATATTCCAAACACATGTTAGAACTTGTTCCAGAGTATTGAACAGTCTTGCAGTTGAGTTTTCTCCATCTTCTCACCTTGTACCTGACAGGGGGGGAAATGATGGTCATCTACAAGCTTCAAAGTCACATCAAGCGAGCTTGAGCCACAACCTGCCACACCAGTTTCAGAGTTGTAGCCAGAGACAAAGATGCCCGTGAACATGCCTTCAGTTGGCAATCTGGGACACTTCCCTAGCAGAAGACTTCAGCTTCTTGCCAGTTTTGGAAGCATTCCAGGAACACAATTGAGAACACTTTCCTCTCGCAGAAGACTCCAGCTTCTTGCCAGTTTTGGAAGAGTTTAGGAATTGCATTAAGCATTCCAGAGTTGTTGGTCATCCTTAAACCATCACAGGTTGAGACTTCCCTTTTTAGGTTGAAGTTTTACCTTTTATGCGGGGTGAGACCTCCCTTGTATGGTTGAAGGTTTCCCTCTTTAAAACAATAGGATCACTTCCTCTAGCAGAAAACTTCAGTTTCTTGCCAGTTTTGGAAGAGTTCCGGGAACTGCACTAAGCGTTCCAGTGTTGGTGGTCATCCTTAAACCACTGCCCTTTATACCAACATTTCATAGAGCACATTCAGCCTAGTGCTGCCATGCATATTTGCACATTTTGTATTACAGCTCTCTTCTTGGACTCATATATAACCCTTCGGATTAAGGGGGGGAATGTTGGACACCTAATCCTAAATGGGTTAGTGTGGAAGCCGAATAGACCAAAGCAGTCCAAGAGACCTTGGGATCTGAAACCCAAGAGTCATATGTTGTACTATAAATGTATATCTCATGTTAATAAAAAAATGAATTGCATGTTTTATCTTTCATATTGTCTTTGTTGTCCATGTGTGTTTGACAAAGAGGATGGAAAAACAACATCATATTCATATACTAGTTGGTAAGGAGATGTACCGATGGACTTTTTGGTAGTTAGTCTATTTGCCCATAACTCATTAACCAACTTTTTCTTCCAGGTCTTCTTGTTGTCTTCTAACAGTTTCTTGATAATATGAAAGAGGCTTTTTTTGAGGATTTTACAATTCCATTACCTTGAGGTTAATAGGCAGTGGAATGGCCAAGGGTAATGCTATATCTGTTACAAAAGTCTACCTTTTTCTTGGATTTGAAAGCAGTTGCATCATGAGTAATGAGCTTTTGTGGGCATCCAAACCTAGAAAGGATGTTGCTCTCAAGGAATGAAATGATGAGAAAGTCTATGGCTTGTCTATAAGGGATGTCTACTATCCATTTATTAAAGTAATTAGTGGCTATCAAAATCCATTTATGCTGGGCTGAGGAGATGGGTTTGAGAGGTAATGGCAAGAGTTTCCTTTTGCCTTCAAATATTTGGCACTTGTGACAAGAGGCCACATATTTCTTTACATCTACAAAAAGGGTGGGCTAGTAAAAACCTGTCCTTAAAATCTTATCAGCTGTTGTTTTCTAGTGTAGGTGTCCTCCACAATATCCTGCATGAAATTATTGCATAACTTTGTAAGCTTCATCTTTTAATAAACAATTCAATAAAATGCCACCATTATCTTTCCAAAATAAAGAATTATATATGATAAAATATTTCATTGATTTCATTTTCAAAAATCTACTTTGAGTTCTAGATAAACCGGGAGGAGCTTGTAGGTTTAGTAAAACAAATATTAAATTTGCATACTGTGGTGAATCTATAAAAACTTCATTGATTTGTGGAGTCGTCATCTCTTCTTGATCATCTAGGGCACCAATGAAATTTATACCTAAGGCTTGATAGTTTAATTCAGCCATGTGTTTAGCTAAAATTTATCCTTTGATAAGTTTTGTAGGCTTTATTTCTATGTCATATTCCAAAATAGTGGCAATCCATTTGCCTCTCATTCCTTGAGGCCCATTTTGTGTCAAAATATCCTTTACTACTGAATTTGGAACATAAGCAATGATGTGTGAGTACAATATGTACACTCTGAAATATTTAATATATTTCACTAAAGAAAGTGCTTGTTTTTCCAACTTTAGTGTAGTATCTCTCAAAGATTTGCTGAAAAATGCAATAGGCTGCTCATAACCTTCATCATTATTATGCAACAAGACTGTTGCAATAGTATGTTCTGAAGAAAAAGAAAAAATTATAAAATCTTCTTGGAAATCAGGACTTATGAGGACTGATGTTTTAGTAAGGGCCTCCTTAATTGCCTCAAAACACTGTTTAGCCTCTATTGTGCACTTAAGTGTTGAATATTTCTTTAACATGTTATTTAATTCTCTTATTAATTCTGCTAAGTTTGAAATGAATCTCCTAAGAAAATTCATTTTGCCTAAAAATGATTGTAATTCCTTGATGTTTGTAGGATGAGTGATGTTTAGGATTGCCTCTATTCTAGTTGGATCTATTCTAATTCCATATTTCAATATTATGTGTCCCAAGAGTTTACCTTCTTCTAGACCAAGAGCGTCTTTCTGGGATTTAAGGAAATACGAAATTTTCTACATTTAATGAAAACTCTTCTTAGGTGATCTAGATGTTTATTATCTGATTTGAAAAACAATGTGATGTCATCTTGGTAAACCACTAGAAATTCATGGATTTATTTTGCAAAAGCAATGTCCATTGATCTTTGGAATGTTGCTCTAGCATTCATCAATCCAAAAGGCATCTTTACATAAATGAAAGTACCCCAGGGAATGATAAATGCAGTCTTTACTTGATCCTCTAGTTGAACTAAGATTTGGTTATATCCAAATAGTCTTTCAAGAAATGAAATTCTGGATGACCCTACTACCCTCTAGAGAATGTGGTCCATTTTTTGGACAGGATAGTTGTCTTTTAGTGATAATTTTTGCTAGTTCCTGAAATAAACACAGAGTATGATTTCTCCTGTTTTATTTATAGTAGTGACCAAATTAGAGACGCAATCTGAATATCTAATTAGTGCTATGATTTATGCAGCATACATCCCTTTTACTTCTTTCTCAATTAATGGCATAAGAACTGGATTAATTCTCCTAAGTTTATGTTTAAAGGGTTTCTGATCTTCTTTGATGGGTACCTTATGTTGAATAATGTTGGTATCATAAGACTTGAGGTCTTCATAACTCCAGACAAAGATATCTTGAAACTCTTTGAACAGATTTATGTATTTCAACTTTTCATTTGGAGGTAATGCTTTGGATATTTTGATAAGATTGGGTTTTTCTTTTGTTCCTATGTTACATTCTTCTATGTATTCTCTTAAAGGCTCCATTTTTGCTTTTCTAGCTACATCATTTGAATCAAAAAAATCCTCTAATGGGACTAATACTTTAGGCAAAAAATATTTTTAACGTTTAAAATCTCAAAATCATCATTGATTATTTCTTCTATTTCTACTTTTTCTAAGTTATCTATTCCTACTTTAGTGAATTTAGTGGGTTTATCTATATCTAAAGCATTTATATCTAACTGACTATCTATGATGTTATCTACTGTATAATCTGTATCTATGTTATAGTTTTGAAACTCTCCTTCAGAATTCATGGAATCATAGATTTGAGAATATTATGAAAAAATCTTCCAATATTTCAAATTTTCAGGTATCATAGGTCCATGTCTTACTTTTGTTGTGTACTGGTGGTTGGGCTAAAAGGGTAATTGTGAGTGCTAGCAAAAGTAGCCAAACTGTGAGCTTGCATGCTCTGTTTCCTAGGAATAGCAGCAAAATCAGTTTCAAAAAGATCCTTAATTAGATCTAAAACAATTTCTCTGTATTGGCTAAGTCTAGGATTATTCACAAAATATTCCCCTTCAATTTGTTTTATGATCAATTTTGAATCTCCCATGAGAGAATCTCTCTTGGCTCCAAGTTTTCTTACAATTTGCAGTCCTAAGATTGAAGCTTCATACTCTGCCATGTTGTCTGTGCATTTAAAGTTTAACATAAAGGCATGGCCTTCATAACGATTATTTTCGATGTTTACCTTCTCCTAATCTATTTACATAACCATCAAAATCTAATTTCCATAGAGACTCATGAATTATGTTTTCACTATCAGGTTCTTTGTATTTTTGTTCTACAGCTGTGATCTCATTTTTGTCATTGTTTGAATTATACAACATAAATGAGTCCATATCATAATGCATGGAGTATATAGGGTAATTTCGTGGTATTTCTGAACTAATTACAATTTACTTCATCAAGGTCTCTCTATAAATATTTCTTTGCTGACCAAAAATAGGAATGGTAGCATATGACATGTCTAACTGTAGAGATCCCTGCAATTTTTCTCCCCATGAGTGAGATAATAGAATTCCATACTTGGGTGGGATATCAACAACTACTATGTCCATGACAATACTCTTTTCTCGGCACTAGACTAGAGTCACACACAAATCTTTGTTCAGGCCAAGGCATTTGACTTGGCTACAATGAAAGGAAAAGAGGTCCTTGTATGGTCTGGTGATATCTACGTTTAATCTCTCCAGGATTACTTTAGGCATTAGGTTATGGGATGCTCCTAAATCTAGCATAGCATTATGTAAGATTTTATCATGAATATTTAAGCTAATGTAGAATGGAGGGATTCCCCCTTGTTGATGTTTGCCATTTACTTTTGGACCAAACAATAACTTAGGTTGATCATCATTAGGGTTTACAACATCTTCTCCTTCACCTATGTTTAATGTTTCAATGATTTGTGTATTTTATGATTCCTTTTTTACCTGCTCTGTCAAAGGAAGTGATATTTTCAACTTGGCTATGTCAGTGTTTATGTTGAATGGAAATTGAGTTTTTCTTGATTGTATGGGATCTTCCTTAGCAATTGTAGTCTGTTTAATTTTATCTTATTTATTAGCACTTGGCAACTCAATTTGTGTATCAGCAATTTTGTTTTGAATTTTCTTATTTGGAATAATTTGATTAACAATTGAAGTTTTAGTTTAAGTTGAAGTTATATCTACAATTTTCTGTGTGGAACTTTCCTCGGTTCCTCTAGGGAGAATTTTTAGAAATTTGGTCATAGGAGCTTCTATTATTTTTTTAGTTTTGGTTTGGACTAATTTCTTAGTGGGAATTTCAATATTCTTTTTGCTTCTAAGGCTATATTGTTTATGAACTTCATAGGTAGCAGATTCATAGCCTTGTTTGTAGTCAAAGGACTCCCCAGATTCTAATTGTAACTATTGTAACATGTATAATTCCTGTTCTTCATGAGTAAGGAAAAAAATATCTTCATTTTTAATTCCTAATATGTTTATCTGGGTGTACTCCTCTTCTTCACGGTTTTGTGAACCCTAAACATAATTCTCCTAGAAAGGTGGTCTAATCTATTGATCCAGTATTGCATCTCTTGTTTTTCTAGTGTTAGGATTCTTCCTAAAGTTGGGGTTTCTTAATTGGGGTGCTTGTTCATTTTCCCACTGAGACATTCTTTCCATGTTTTCTAATCTATCCATTATCCTTTCTACACTTTTGGCTAAACTGTGTATTTTAACATATGAAGTGGACAGTTCCTCTTTAATGGTAACTCTTTTCTGAATTCTCATCCTAGCTTTCTTAGCTAATATATTATCTTATACACTAACATCATTACTTTGCATCTGTTCCAATGTTTCAGGGTTTCTTTCTCTCAACTGGTATGGCATATCAGTGTCAAAACCATCTGGTAACTTGATTAATGCTATGTCTGGTGGAGGTTTTATATTTGCGGGGTTTGCATTATAGATGCTCTTGAACCTAGTACAATAATCATGAACAGATACATTAGGAGCTCTTCTAATGTTTTCATATCCAGATAATATTTGTAACGGTTTTTCTTTCCTTCCCATCTATCAATAAACAATCTATGGAAATAAGCTAAATCAACAATATGATTAGCAGGTAAATGTTTAAACCATTTTTTTGGATCCCTTGTCAATGTTTGGGCAAATATCCTAATTTGAACATCAGACTCATCAATCTCATGCAACTCAAAATAGTCATTCATTTTATTCACATGTTGTTGGGCAGTATACTGACCAGTAGCATCAAACAAAAAGATTTTACTTTGATAATCTTGGGGCATGGCATGTATTTGGGCTGGTAAGATGAAAGGTGCATATCTGCCTTCCATGGATGAGATTTTGGTTTGGCTGGGGGGAAAGTAGTGGTGCTTGGAGAAGAACTTGAGATGGTTGTAGATGAACAAGATGAACTTGAGATGTTTGGTTGAAGAGGAAGTTGAGGAATAACTAGTTTAGGGGAATGAATTGTGGTCGATATTATAGGTGAGGTGGTAGTAAATGAAAAATGTATTTATAGTTTTTGAAGATTCTATAGAAATTTCATGAGTAGCAGCAATTACGGTAGCTAATTCAACTGATTGTTGAAGATAGGCCTCTCCTATATGCCTTATCAAACTAGAGGTTAAAGCTTCTAGTTTTTCAAAAGTATCCAAAACATGTTTATATAAATATGGATGTATAGGACGCTTCTTTGACTCAATGAATTGAATATAGTTAGGGTATATTACAGTTTCATGAATTGAATTTTCTAATTTGTTTCCAAACAAGGAAAGCTCAAATAAAAAATAGAACTAAATATCCCCTAGACTTTATAACTCCTTAGGCAAGGAATTTGCTTTAATTAACTGACTACTACTTCCTTGAGTTTATACCTTTTTTTCTTTTCTTAAAATTCTATCAGGATCATCAACTATTGTAGTAGGGTTTTGATATGGATTTGCCCTGGTATAGTGTGTTCTTTTGGGATCCATAATTTTAATTTTTTAATTGTCTTATGAAACTTTCTAACAACTCTAAAATGACCTTAAGGTGCAAAAGATGAGATATAAGATTTCCCTAAAGTTTTATTACACTCAGGTTCGATCCCCAGTATGGTCATCAATATGTTATCACTCTAAAATGTCTCTAGAGTTGTTGTGAAATAAATGATAGAGGTAACCACAAACTTACTTTGAAGATTAGGATCTAGCCTTCCTAATGCTCAGAGAGGGCTCTCTCTTTTTTATTCAACTTTGTTTACTTAATTGATTTTAGGCTAGTTATTTATGCTCTGATTGGGTTTGGATTTTGATTTGGTGGTGGGATCACTAACTTAGATGGATAGAAGGATGTATTCTACCATTGGGCTATGAGGAAAAGTGTCAAGACGACAGGACTGGATCAAGCTCTAGAGATAGTGTTTACAAGGCAAGGTAGCTAAGTAAATTTAGATCTAAAGGTTGGATGGTGAAGTGGTTTTCAATCAGGATCAAGAAGAAATTAAGGGTTCCTCAAACTAGATAATGAAGAAGATGGTAGGGGTTAATCGAAACTAGGGAGTAATGAAGGATTCCCTACTCTGGATATCAAAAGAAAACATTAAAATGATTAACTCATCCAGACAAAGTGTACTTAAATAAATTCTGAAATAAATTTCCAGTTAACTCAGTCAATTTTAGATAACATGCAAGCTTGTGAAGCACTTAAGAAAATAACAATTTGAAAAAAAGAAAATACTTCACTGAATTCGCTCAACACATGAATCCTGTAATGCAATTTCTTTATTACTCAGTCCAGTTTGCTGACTTGAAAAATTGGTACAATGAACCCTCAGGTTACAGATTAATACAAGTATAGAAATGTCTAGCAATCTGTCTCTATCTTCTTGCATGAAGATATTTATTTTTCCTAGAATAATTCCCAAAATAGTTTGGGATATTTTGTAATAGGTTTTTTTATAAATACTTCATAATTTGAAGTATAGATGTGGATTTCTAGACATTTCTATAGTTGTATTGACCTTTAACTTGAGGGTTCATTTTTTTCAAGTCAGGAGATCGGACTAAGTAATAAATAAATTCCATTATAGGATTTATGTGTTGAGCCACTTCAGTGAAGTATTTTCTTTTTGTCAAATTGTTATTTCCTTAAGTGTTTCACAAACTTTCATGTGATCTAAAATTGAATGAGTTAACTAGAAATTTATTTCAGAATTATTTTAAGTACACTTTATCTTGAACAGTTAATCATTTTAATGTTTTCTTCTAATATCCAAAGTAGGAAATCCTTCATTGCTCCTTAGTTTCCATTGACCCCTACCATTTCCTTCATTATCCTGTTTGAGGAAACCTTAGTTGCTCCTTGACCCCGATTGAAAACCACTTCACCATCTATCCTTTAGATCTAAATTTACTCGGCTACCTTTCCCTATAAACACTATCTTTAGAGCTTGATCCAGTCCTGTCATCTTGACACTTAACCCCATAGACCAATGGAAAAAGAAATCCCTCTATCCATCTAAGTCAGCGATCCCACCACCAAATAAAAATCAAAACCCAATCAGAGCATAAATAACTAGCCTAAAATCAATTAACTAAAAAAATTAAAATCATAAAGAGAGAGTCCACTCTGAGCATTAGGAAGGCTAGATCCTAATCTCAAAAGTAGGTTTGTGGTTACCTCTATCATTTCTTTCACAACAACTCTAGAGAAATTTTGGAGTGATAACAGAATGAATGTTCATTTACGAGATCAAGTGAAAGACTCGACTCAGATTTTACAAGATCTAATCAAAGACTCAAATTGGAACTTTGCTCCAGGGGACATTGTTTCAATTTTTAATGAGCTTGACACAAGAAAAGGAACTCTGCTTAGATTCTTTGTTTCATTTTTTAACAAGCTTGACATAAGATAAGGAACTATGCTCTTGGACCTGTTTAATATTTTAATGATGTTGATATAGTAAAAGAATTATCCTCATATTCCTTATTTCATTTTTTAATGAGCTTGACACAAGACAAGGAACTATGCTCATCAACATATTTCATTTTTTAATGAGGTTGACACAGTAAAATAACTATCCTCATTAAAACTCCGTCCTTTTGTTATATGAAATTTATACCTACAGATAAGCATATCTTCCCTAAGCGGGTAATTACACTTAGAGCAATTGAAGTAAATATGTTTAACCATTTCCCACAATAAACAGATAAGATAAAGGAACTTACTTGTGATCCTCTACTTCCTTTGATCTCCTTTGAGCTGCTCCCATTTCTCCCGCTCAAACGGAATTTTCTGAATTGGTACCTGCCAATATAAACAAAAGACGAAAACAATGAAAGAAACTGATTTATTTATTGTAAATAAACGGATTGAAAACATTTGAACATACATTCATCATAGATATAGACAAAAGTATTAGAAAAGGAACAAACAACTTTATTGGTTGATAGATAGAGAGGTTACACCCAATGTGATTAGATCTCGTGTCACTCATCCAGCTTAGTACAAACCCTCATCACTAGACCTATTTCTTTTTTTAATGAGGTTGACATAGCAAAGGAATTATCTTCATATTCCTTATTTCATTTTTTAATGAGCTTGACACAAGACAAGGAACTATGCTCATGGACCTGTTTCATTTTTTAATGAGGTTGACACAGTAAAATAACTATCCTCATTAAAACTCTATCCTTTTGTTATATGGAATTTATACCTACAGATAAGTATATCTTCCCTATGTGGGTAATTACACTTAGAACAATTGAAGTAAATATGTTAAACCATTTCCTACAATAAACATATAATATAATGGAACCTACTTGTGATCCTTTGCTTTCTTTGATCTCCTTTGAGCTGCTCCCATCGCTCCCACTCAAACGGTATTTGCTCAATTGGTACCTGCCAACACAAGCAAAAGATGAAAAAACTGAAAGAATCTAATCTATTTATTGTAAATAAATGGATTGACAACATTTGATCATAAATTCATCATGATAGACAAAAGTATTGGAAAAGTAACAAACAACTTTATTGGTTGATAGACGGAGAGGTTACACCCAGTGTGATTCGATCTCATGTCACTCATCCAGATTAGTCCAAACCCTCATCACTAGACCTATTTCGTTTTTTAATGAGGTTGAAATAGTAAAAGAATTATCCTCATATTCCTTATTTCATTTTTTAACGAGCTTGACACAAGACAAGGAACTATGCTCATGGACCTGTTTCATTTTTTAATGAGGTTGACACAGTAAAATAACTATCCTCATTAAAACTTTGTCCTTTTGTTATATGGAATTTATACCTACATATAAGTATATCTTTCCTAAGTGGGTAATTACACTTAGAACAACTGAAGTAAATATGTTTAACCATTTCCTACAATAAACAGATAAGATAAAGGAACCTACTTGTGATCCTCTACTTCCTTTGATCTCCTTTGAGTTGTTCCCATCACTCCCACTCAAATGGAATTCACTCAATTGGTACCTACCAACATAAACAAAAGATGACAACAATGAAAGAATCTGATCTATTTATTGTAAATAAATGGATTGACAACATTTGAACATACATTAATCATAGATATAGAGAAAAGTATTTGAAAAGGAACAAACAACTTTATTGGTTTATAGACGGAGAGGTTACACCAATGTGATTCGATCTCATGTCACTCATCCAGCTTAGTCCAAACCCTCATCACACCAATAGAAACATCAATCTAGCAACATAACATTAGTTGAAAATGATTTTAAGTCTCTAAACCAACAATATTTCTCGATAATATACGAGCTCTAGCCCCTTGATCACTATGATGAGTAGTCAATTTATAGGGAAATTCAAGTGGTTTTGTCATAAATAGGGTATTGAATGGTTTTCCATAATTGTATAGTTAGTTTCCATGGAGAAATGGATGAGAGGATAGAGGATTAGATGATCCATAGCCTATCCATAGTCGATCTCATAGAATGAGATAAGAGCTGGGCATCTTGTAGAATGTTCTAGAATCAAGGAATATTCCCAAAATCCTATGCCAATTTTTCTCATCCTCACCTAGTGCAAGCTTAAGTGGGCCTACGTGCTCTACAAAACAGGTTTGAATGGTCCTACCTACTATGCAGAGCAATTTCCCTTGACTAAGGTTGTGTTCGTGTCCCAAGGAGGCATTTCAGTAGGGTTGCAAACTAGGAAAATTTTATGGATGAAAGAACTCAATGAACTGGCATGTCTAGGGCATGTAGCAACTAAATTAGGGTTTGATGGAACCCGTTTATGCTGATCTAATCATTCGGAGTGATGTGCCCAAATTTACCTGTAACACACTTGTTCTCTTTCTAATTTTTGTTGAAATTTCAAAGAGTCTATTTGTTTGCTAACAATATTCATTATTTCAATTTTCATGTTGTCCATTTTATTTTCCAAGCCAATAATCATAGCATTTGTAGATCCCAATTTGTTAGCATTTCTTCGACCTCCTCTAGTGGATCTAGATTCATTTCTCGATAACTTCTTGCACAAGACACAATTTTTTTCAAAAGTCTTCTGAGTAATATCTCCTAGTCATAACAAATTCAGATTATGTCTAGAATCCTCAGTAAGTCCTCATAGGAACAAGGTTCGGATAGTACTTAAATCAAAGTTTTGTTTGAAACTTTGGAGTATATACAAAAATATCTCCAAGTAATCCTCCAAAGTCTCATCATCACCTTGTACAATAGTGAAGATCTCATCCTCCATTTCTCTAGTTTTACAATATTCTTGATATTTATTCAGAAATACTCTCTTCATTTGGTCCCAAGAACTTACAGTGCTTCTTCCTAGTCCCATGAACCAACGCAAGGTTGATTCCTTGAGATTTGTAGGAAACAACTTTAAATTTTAGGCATCAGAAGAAGAATCATAACTCCAACACAATATGTCAAATTCGAAAAGAAATGAATCTGGGTCTTCATGAACCTTACCATGAAAGTTTAGAAGAGTTGATGGTGAAATTATTCTTCATTTGTATATTCTCTTCTGAGTTCACTTTTGGAAATCAAAAAGTGGGTTGCTTGTCATTTACTTGGTTTTTGCCAGTCCCTTCTGCATGGTATTCATGATCAGCCATTGTTGTGCCTCCAATCAAACCACTTATAGAAGATGAAGGTTGACCAATGTTGAATCAAACTTTCTAATTTCCTTTAGCCTCCTTCTTCCCCTTGTCAGGTTGTGTCACACCTGAATCACTATGTCCAGAATCTAAGTGGATTATTCTAGCATGATGCTTCTGAGTTTTCTTAGACTTTCTACCTACAAAAGAAGGTCCAATATGAGAAGATTTTTCAGATATTTTGGTATTTTTTCAGCCCTTTTTGGGCGTTAGACCCCTACCTTTCTTAGGCATTCATTTTAAAAAATCAAATCCAAAAAAAAAATTAAAATTCTTATAAAATAAAAAGAATTTGTTAATTGTTGGGATGAAACAAATCAGCACTTGTAAAATGCTCAAAACAATAGAAGCATACTGCAGAAAAATATAATAGCAAACTTACCCCTATTGTAGAAAATGGAATGTTCTTACCAATTCAAATCGCCTCCCCAACAACGATGCCAAAATGTAGGGTGCAGGAATTGTGGTCAGCCAGACTCCTTCAACACTCAATTGTCAGCTTGGGGGTCTTGTAAACTTAGAGACGAAGCATAGGAAATGCCTGAGAAATGATATGTACTTTTCCAAACTCTATTCCTACTTCCTTAATTGAAATCTTGTATAATAAAAAAGAAAAGATCACCCAACAATTTACACTAAAGATATTCTAGTGTTGGAATATGAAAGAAAGTACTTTTGTAGGAAAATAAATGAAAGGGATTCTCAAACCTCTTGCAAACAACATTCGATTAGTGAAAGTGTAAGTCTATGTTCATCTTCAGTATAGTTGTATTCCACGTTAATAATTGGACCCTTGAAGATATCTAACTCCTTATAGATTTTTCTCTGTGCACTAAGCTATTATTCCTGTACTTCTGCAGTGTGCTTGCACTAGTACCAGAACAAAGCTTAGCTGTTGGATGTATATTTTACTCCTATACTAAAGATTTATGTCTTCATGTAGGAGCTCTAAGACCCAATGCTAGACCACTCTATTCTTCTATCAGGATATCAATTCCTGTACCAAGATAGAGGTTCCTGCACCAAGTTTTCCAATCCTTCTTTCCAGAAAATAAAGAATGCATTAACTAGGAAAAAGAACTTGCAATGTTGAACGAAACTTCAAAATAAATTCTTCAAACCAAAAAATGCTTCAACCAATCTTAATGTCTAGAAAGTGAATTGATTTCCAATGTCAAAATGCACTCTTCTCTAATTAAGAAAATTTTGAATGTAATCTAAAAGATCATTTAGTTATGACATCAGGCTTCAATCCCGTAATATTATCTGCACAAATTGATCTACAGTCATAACCTTCTTAACTCAAAAGGATTCCCTTTAAGAATAATTATGCATAAGCCCGATCTTTCCTAAATGTCATAAAGTTCGAGCGTAGAATAGTTTGTTGCAACAATGTTCAATTTCTGATTATCAAAAGTATGTTTAATTCAAAATATCAAGAGCACTTCAGAATGAAAAACAAACCTTTTAGAATCACATTAAGACACATGGAATACATATAAGAATCAAAGGCTATTATGATAATAAACCAGAGGTATCAATCCATGAGACTGTAAACACACTAGTGCAGGAATGCATGCTTGCACGATCTCGACAGAAAATGAGATTAAAATTCAAAGAAGGAAATCATAAGATTAAACTTCAATCAAGCATGCACACCATGGATCCATCACACTGTAATGAAATAAGATTCAAGCTTTCTAGAAGAATAAAATAAACATCTATTTACTGCACAATTTTCATTAAAAGAAATTAATGCACCTTAATAAGAAAAGAAGAACAAAAGGGAGAACGAGTTGGGTTGACTGGGCCCTAGCTAACATGCGCATTTCCTTGTTTAGGAAATGTAAAGATTCATCTCTTTAATCACCGTATCAACATAGAATTACAACACAAGACTAAGAAATCATGACATAGTTCCTTTCTATTAATGATCCGCAAATATACATCATAAATTCGAATCCAACCCAGAACGAGGGCGATACCAGCAAAATTACAAAAGGACAGAATGACAATATCCTTGCTATAGCTATTTCTCGCTACCATTTTCTATCTAAGTTCTCCATTTTATACATTCATTAAGGCCTGCAACCATAACCAAATTACCTCAAGCATTCCAATCTGAGCCTTTCAGCTATAAGAAAATAACAATAACAACTCATGCTAAGCCTTTCAGCTATAACAAAACGCTATTCTAGGTATTCAACCGACGACCTAATCTCCACCATATCCCTAACTTTCCTTTATGCTCTGAGCACAACTTGAGTTGTTCGTTCTAGAACACTATGTGCGCATGGAGTTGTGAGCTTTCACAGTAGTTGAAGATTCTCCAGTGGTTTAGGAATCCTACCTGCACTCAACCATGATAACAAGATGATTAACTCGTTGTCTATCAAATACTTCTAGGAAGAGAATTATTATTTTCAAATATTTAAAGGTATAAAATCTATGAAAATGATTAGTTTAGCACATTTTTAACCCTTAAACATGAAACATAAAGCTAGTGCAGGAAGGGACACGATCCTTGGAGTAGTGCAGGAATAGGGGGGTTTGCAAGGTTAAAACAAAGGTATAAGGTTATGGTTTTGAAGGGAAAAAGGATTTAAAAATGAAGCAATTTATCCTACTAATAGGCTTCAACAACCAATATTATATTTATCTCATACCATAGATTTTTTTCTAGAATATTAAAAAGTATTGCAGTTGAGCTTTCTTCATCCTTTCACCTTGTATCTAATAGAGGGGGGAATTTATGGCCATCTATAGCTTTCAAAGATAAACCAACTGATATTAAGCCACAACCTAAACCTGTTTCCTCATCTTATAGTGAGAGAAAACCATACCTAGATTCAAAGTTGTATTGAGAGACACAAAATCCCATGAGCATACTTATGGTTCATGGCTTTCCTTAAACCACCATAAGTTGAGACCTACCCTTTTAGGATGATGTTCTCCCTTTTTTCCATAGCTTGACATCTCCCTTTACTAGGTTGATGGTCTCCCTCTTCAAATCATTAGGGACACTTCCTCTAGTAGAAGACTAACAAATTCTTGCTAGATTTGGAACTATTCTGGGAACTGCACTGAAAGGTCCAAGTTGAGACCCAAAGGTCTCCCTTTTCAAAAAATAGGGAGGACTTCCTCTAGCAGAATACTTCAGCTCCTAGATTTGGAAGAGTTTTAGGAACTACATTAAGTGTTCCAGTGTTGGTGGTCACCCTTAAACCATTGTTTGTTGAGACCTCAAGTTTTCCCATATTATAACATTATTTCAGAGAGCATATTAAACCTATTGTTGTCATGCATTAATACATTTTTGTATTGTAACTCTCTTCTTGGACTTTTATATACCCCTTCAGATTAAGGGGGGAATGTTGGACACTTAATCAACTAAGGTTGTCATTGTTATCCTCTACAATTTCCTAGGATGAGGAGGAGATAGAAAGAGGTAACCTCGAACCACTTTCAGCTCAGTAACTAGCCCTACTGAGCCAGAGAGGATTATTATGCGGAATTTTGCATCTACGGATAAACACAACTTCCCTTAGTGGGTAGCTACAATTACAACAATAGAATTAAAGAGTTTAACCATTTCCTACAGAAGATAAATATGAAAAGGGACCTACTTGTTATCTTTCACTTCCCTTTGTCTCCTTTGAATAGCTCTCATCACTCCTTCTCAAGCCGAATCCGCTCAATCAGTACTTGCAATCATAAACAAAGGACAAAAAACAATCAAAGAAAGAGATCTATCTACTGTAACCAAATGGAATCAAAAGCATTTACACATATAGTCATCATACATAAAGACAAGAATATGGGAAAAGGTGTAAACAAATTTATTAAGTAGAAAGAAGAATTACAACCATAGAAGTCTAATCCCATGTCACTCATCTAGCTTGAGTTCCATCCTTCATCACACCAAAAACACAACACTCCGGCAGCATAACAATACTTGCTTATGATCTCAAACCTCAAACCACAATATCTCCTTACCATTCTTCAAAGTCCAGCCCCTGATCACTATTATGAGTGCTCAATTTATAGGGAAATGGAGGTGGTTTTGTCATAAATTGGGCACTGAATGGCTTTCCAATTTGGGAGTTAGTTTCCATGGAGGAAGGTATGAGAGGATAAGAGGTCATTTGATTCACTCCCTATCCAGTTTCAAGCTCATAGGAGAGGATAAGAGGTGGGAATCCTCTAGAATGGTCTATAATATAGGAATATTCCCAGAACCGTATGAAGATTTTGCTCAATCTCGCCCAACGTGGGTCAAAGTGGGCCTAGGTGCTCTACAAAGTAGGCTTGAATTGGCATAAGTGCTCTTTAGCGCATTTACACTTGACCAAGGCTACGCTGGTTCCTCAAGGAGTCATTCCAAGATGTCTTTAGGCCGGGAAACTCTCAAGAATGATGGCATTCAATGTGATGACTTGTCTAGCGCATGTAGCAATTGAATTAGGGTTTGATCAGCCCTAATAATACTAATCTGAATGTCGGGAGTGATGTACCCAAATAGACCTATAACAACTGCCCTCTAAAGCATGAAGGACAAAATGATAATGTCGAGTGATATGCTTTATGATGTGATGAGGAGGTTCTGAAGCGAATGGTGAGTTGCATCAATTACATTGCATGATATCATGATATTTTGGATTTTTCATCAATCACTGAGGGAAGGCGTACCCATGCTCAACATATAAACTTTTCATTACATGTACATAAATCAGATAGTTGTCTACATATATAGGCCCACGATAGCAGGACCATCTGTGTAAAGCCATCGTACAGATGATTTAGTACTCTCCTACAATTGCAACCCAGATGGATGAAACTAGATCTGGGGTCTTCTATATCATTCAGTGGTTCAATCGAGTATGAGTCGAACCATGTGAATATGTGATCTGGAGTCGCACATGGGAAGGCAATGTCTCATTACCAACTAATGATGTTAGATGTTAATAGACATGAGAGAAATCACTAATAATGTTAATTATTGTCAAGGAACTATAGTACATTCTCTGCATGGTGAAAATGGATGTTTTGATGTTGAACACCATACAAAGTCTTTTGATTGAAGGTCAGTGATGTCAACTTTTCCTTGAAAACGAGAAAATTTCCATTGATGTATGCAAGACCCAAGGTACTGAAAGGGTGTTTCTAAGTCAACTTCTTGGATAATGTGCTAATGTCGACAAGAAGCGACTCATCGCAAGAGGGCCTTGATGTATCCCACATCAATGACACGAAACGAGTATAATGATTTTGGAGACAGGATGTAATTGATGACACAAGGTTCATATATCACAGTCATGAAAATGAAGGTTTATGAATATTGTAAAGGATGAGCTTTACTGAGTGACTTATCTTGAACATGTCGGTGACACTGAATGAATTGGTTGCATTGAACCTAAACCAAAGTGATGGATGGTGTGATAGACCATAGGTATGATAAACATCAAGAATATAACCCAACCCAAATAGTCATAGTGATGAAGTGAAAGTGTCATGTTCAAGAGCGACTTGCTACCATAAAGTGATTTATCTACTATTTTTTGAAATAATACTGTGGGGGGGGGGGGGGGGTGAATCAGTATTAGAAAGTCAATGATTTTTCATTTCCAAAATCAGATTTATATACGCTACTTCAGTTAATGGAACTCGCATGTATATGCAACTATGTTGAAGGAAACTAGCGTATATCCTGCAAACTTATGATTCTATTAATTCATCAAATGTTGATCTTTGATCAATGCATCAGAACCATTTAAATAGTAACCAAGTGTAGTAAAAACAGAATAGACAATCACACATATGAACACAAGATATAAGGTGGAGACCTAATGTGGGTGAAAACCACCTACTGTAATCATCTTTATCTTTTTAATAATAAGAAACTTATTTTTACAATTTTTGTACTGGTGCAGACTTATACCAGTATGCAAGATTCTACGTGCAGAAGGCTACAACCTTCTCTTGTTCTCCAGCTTCTCCTGGAAGGGAGATACAAGCCCCTAGCTCTTCTACTAGATGATATGTTTACTAGTACATAGGTACCAGCCTACAGAAGGATACAACCTTCTATTCTCTTTCAGGGACCATGTTTCATAAATTTTCAGACTCGATCATTCATCATCAAAAAATATATCTGCATCAACCAATCTGATTTTCACAACTGAGCCAATCAACCACTTTGACAACCCTTTCAATTAGATCTTTCAGAATCCTGTAACCACAACATAGTAACTAGAACCCAAGCCAGAACCCATATCACTGCAATAATAAATAGAAGTAGCTAAAACATATTTTACAAGTTATACGCTACTTCCTTGTGTCGAACCTATGTGCATATTCACCTTTCTCAAGATGAACCTGGGTACAAATCCACAAATCAAACTTAAGATGTATACGTTGTTTTGATATGTCGAAGCAGCATGTATACGCGTATTTTCTAAAGTGAAGCTACATACAGATCTGTAAATGATAATTTATACATTACAACAATTCCAGAATTCAGTTATACCCAGATCATCATATTTACAGACTACAACATGTGACAATTATTAGATAAATGATCAAATGACATAAACATACTTCATTTCAAGCCTTAAGGTCTTGACCCCTCATTAGATATTATCCTTCATCAAGCACTAAGGTTCATCTTTGGTTCAGATCAAGCTATGCACCATAACCCAATAACCCATGCACTAGATCTTGCTCATCATCAGATATTCAATGCTTGAGTACATTGCCCTAATGATTTTCTTCTCCTTATATAGTGTTAGGCCTTTCTCAATACCATCATCCAAAATCACTTAGGACCAATACCTTGGACCAAATACCTAGGATCAATACTTCAGACTAGATACTTTGGACCAATACCATGGATCAAAATATCATGGGCCGAATACCAGTGACCAAAACTTGGATTTCCAGCATGTATGTGCCTTTCAAACTGTGAAACTACGTGTGTACTTTATATGCACTTTTTGATATGTTAACCCATGTGTATACGCTAATTTTTCAAGGTGAACCTATGTATACTTCTCTTCCCTCATTCTCTAAAGTATGATCTATAACTCTGAGCTATTAACCCGTTGAACTGTACTCTGAAACTTGAGTGAGTTTCCATCAAGGACAACACTTGTGTCAAATTTGAGTCATAATGACAAAAATATCCCTTTTTGGACTTGATGGCAACCCCAATTCACTCTCCCCTTTTGTCATCAAGGGCAAAGGGTCATGCTCCCCTGGAGTACATGCTGAATTCTCTGATATGCTGCAGTGTACTGAATGAGCTCCATGCTCCCCTTGAATATAAGCAACGTCTAGAAAAATATGTTCTAAAAGAAGAAAATGACTCTATAAATGACCTTCCTATCACCAATGACTCATACATACATCCATCTTCGAACCAAGTGGGGATATAGCAGGTTTGACTCATCCACCCAATCAAGTGGGGATATACCAATTACATCGCCCATCCCATGCATAGTGGGGTAAAAAAATAGGTTGTTTCATGAACTTTACATTAAAAGATATACATGAAATATATAATAGAGACCAAAAATCTAAAACAAGACCATGATAGTCATCAGTAACTATTCATCAGCCACATCTATCAATCAACATCAAGACCAACAACCATGTTCTCCCCCTAAACCTGTTCTACATGAATCAAAAACAACTCTAAATTTGTACCAAGATCTTCTAAGATAATTCCAACAATGCATTATTAGAAGTATATGCTCCCCCTAAACCTCTGCCAGATGATCACTATCAGGCCCATATCAAGCTCCTTTCAACCTGAGACTGGCCCATTTCTTCAAACCAACAGATGCACGGCCATCTTTTCAGAAACCCATGTATGTAGCGACTACACTTCATGAAGCTCGTGTATAACCACTTTTCTCTGAAATAGATAAGCTTTAACAGTAGGATGATGCATCAACTACTCCCAGCTTCTGTCTAAGATATTCAAATGTCTCTCTGGGTCGTGGTTTGGTGAATATATCAATAACCTTTTCTTTGGAGGGAACATACTCCAATTTGACCTTTTGTTCAAGCACTTGTTCACATAGAAAATGATATTTGATGGGTATGTGCTTGGTCTTGGAATGCATGACTAGATTCTTTGAAATATTGACGGCACTTGTATTATCACATCAAATGGGAATGGGTGGAGTACATGTGATCTGTATGTCTTGCAATGTTTGCATCATCAAAAGGAGTTATGTGTAGCAATATGTAGCAATTGCATATTCTACTTCAGATGTAGATAATGCAATTGAGCTCTGTTTCTCATTGAACCAAGACACTAATCTGGAACCCCAATAGAATGCACCACCACTAGTGCTTTTTCTATCATCAACAATTCCTACCCAATCTGCATCTGTATATGCATGAAGTATAAGATCTATATCTCTAGGATACCATAAACCAAAATTTGTGTTCCTCGAAGATATTTGAATATCCGTTGGACTACCTAAAGGTGTGATCCCTTTTGATTTGCTTGGAATCTTCCAACTATTCCCACTGCATGCATGATGTTCAGTCGGGTACCTATTAGATAAATCAAGCTGCCAATCATGGATCTGTAAGTTGGTTGATGCACCACTGTTAATTCATCATTTGAGATAAGACTGCATCCTATTACCATTGGAGTACATGCTGGTTTAGAATATTCCATGTCGTACTTTTTCAGGATCTATTTGAGATATTTAGTTTGTGACAGAAAAATACCGTCTTTGTTTTGTTGAACTTGTAGACCAAGAAAATATGTAAGCTCACCAAGTAGGGACATTTCAAATTCTTTCTACATTATTGAAGCAAAATTTCAACTCATGGCTTCTTCATTGCTACCAAAAATGATATCATCAACATACACAACAAGTATTATCAATTTATTATTGTCAATCTTTGTGTATAAATTGCTATCAGTTGATCCCTTTGAAAAAACTTGTTGATGGAGATATTTGTCAAGACAGTAATACTAGGCCCTTGGAGCTTGTTTTAGACCATAGAGAGCCTTTCTGAGTCTGCATACAAGTTTTTCATCATTTCCAAGAATGAATCCATCTAGTTTCTCAATATAGATTTCTTCTTCTAAGTCTCCATTAAGAAAGGTAGATTTTACATACATTTGGTATACTTTGAATTTCCAAAAACTAGAAAGAGCAAGGAACATTTTGATAGCTTCAAGTCTAGATATAGGTGCAAAAGTTTCTGCAAAGTCTATAGCTTCTGATTGAGCATATCCTTTACAAACAAGTTTGGCCTTGTTTCCAATAACTTCTCCATTTATGTTCAGCTTGCTTTTGAATATCCATTTAGTTCCTATGATATTCTTATCATGAGGTCTAGGAACCAATTCACAAGTATTATTCTTTTCAATTTCCTCAAGTTCTTCATTGATCACCTTGACCCAACATTCATCTCTGCATGCTTATTTTACATTTTGAGGTTCAGTGGACGATAGTAGTGCTAGATATCTTGAAGCTTCGACAATGGTTCTTCTAGTCTGCACACCCGCCCCTTTTTCTCCTAAGATTTGGGCTTCTCGATGATTTTTCTGAACATACTGGTACGGAGAATTTTCTTCTACTGTTATATCTTCTTCTGGTGCTTCATTTGTTTCTTCTTTAGAATTAGTCTGATTTTATGTGGGAGGATAATCCTCATCTTCTTCATAGTCTTCGGTTTTTATTTGTTTTGGATTTTTACATGCTTCATAAACCACAACATCAATACTTTCAATGATTTTCCCAAGTCTTTTATTATAACATTTATATCCTTTACTTTAGGAAAAGTAACCAAGGAGAATACCTTCATCTGCTCTAGGCTCAAACTTACCAAGTTTTTCATTAGTCCTTTTGATGTAACGTTTGCTTCCAAAAACTTTGAACTATTTTACAGTAGGAGTCTTACCATACCAAAGTTCATGTGGAGTTTGAGTTCTATTTACCAGAACATTTTCTTTGTTGAAATAGTGATGACAACGCATGCAGATTCACCACAGAAGGTTGTAGGAGTTCTAGACTCATCTAGCATATCACAAGCCATTTGTTGAATAGTTCTATTCATCCTTTCTACCACTCCATTTCGCTGAGGAGTCCTCATAGTGGAGAATTCCCTTTTTATTCCATGTTCTTCACAAAATTCGAAGAATTCATCTGAGGTAAATTCCCCTCCTTGATTAGATCTGAGGCATTTGATTTTGCAATCTGATTCATTTTCAACCAAAGCTTTGAAGGCTTTGAACTTTTCAAATTCTTCATCTTTATGCTTTAGAAGTCCTACCCAACACATTCTAAAAAAATCATTAATGAACAATATAAAGCATTCTTCTCCACGAGGTGACTTTTTCCTTGATGGTCCACATAAATCAGTATGAACAAGTTCAAGAGGCTTACTAGCTGATCCTTCCCTTTCAGGGAAATGTTCTCTGGTTTTCTTATCAAATTGACATGATTTCAATATTGTATTTTCTGGGATGCTGATATCAGGAAGATCACGAATAGCCTGGAATCTGCATTCTTTTCTTTTTTGAGGGAAGATTAGATGCCCCAATATTATGTGCCATAGCCAGTGTTGATCATTTTTTCTTAGATAGCACTGTTGTTGTCCTCCCTTGACTATGTAAAAGTTGTTTGGAGTTATTATACCTTTGATCACTATTTCTCTTGTATCAAGCTCATGAGAAACACATCGATTTGATCGAAATACTACTTCATTTCCTTGATCACACATTTGACTAACACTCAGCAGGTTCTGCTTTAGACGATCAACATACATAACATTCCCAGCTTTAACTTTTTCTTTTAAGAGAACACAACCTTTAACTTTTATGACAGGAGGAGTGTCATTTGCAAATGAGACCTTCTTTTCCTTTTCTAAGGCATTATATGAATGATGTTTTTCTTTGTCACCTATCATGTGTTTTGAGCATCCATTGTTGATGTACCACTGATTTTCTTGTCCTTCTGCATATAATTCCATACCACATCTTTCTGTTTGCGGTTCTTTCTTTCTCCATATTTTGAGACTTAGTGAATTTTTCTCTTCTAAGATGTTTGCCGAAATTTACTCCTGCATTCAGATTTTTCATGACCGAAGTTGTTACAGATAGAGCATTCTATTTCATTTTCATGAAGAGAAAAGTTATTGCAGTTCCTTTTCATGATCCCTATCACATTCATTTGATTTCATGCTTCTCTAGTCATGATGGTTTTGTAAGCAACACAATGAGCAGCTTTGTGTCCAAAGTTATGACATGAAAAACATTGGCCATTAAAGAAGTCCCTATGATTATCAAATTTATTGACCTAGTGATTGTAGCTTCTATTGATATTAATTCTTAAAGCAGATTGAGTATGATTTACGTGACGTTGGTTGTAGATTATGTTCATCCTTGAAGTAGATTGAACCTGAATTACTTGGTGATCTGCTTTATGCCTTTCTTGTCAAATTGTTCACTGCTCTTTGTTGCATCAAGATAGCTTTTAGTGGAGGTTGATGGCTTCTGTGCTTGAGATTCTTATTTAGTATATCAAAGACCTGTCTTTATCAGAGGAGAATGCTACACTTTGATGATTTCATTTAAGGTTTCTGATCCTTTAGTAAATTGAGATCTTTTTTCTTCTCAATATTCTTTCTTAGACCCACAATTTCACATTCTAGTTTTTCATTGTGTTTTTCTCTTTCAGCAAGTTGAGCTATAAAAGTATATATAATCATATTATTTTCTTCTAAACAGATTTTGAGTTTATAGATTTATTCATAAAGGTCATCTTCATCTAAAGCATCTAAGAAATCATCATCTTCAGAAGCCATCAGAAGTCTATAGACATTACTATTTTCATCTTCATCACTATTTGATAAACAATTGCTATCTTCATGCGTACAGTAGCTCTTCTTACTTACACTTTGTTTTCTATTCCATTTTTCAGATTCCTTACCTTTATCAACATTATCTTTATGAGGAAATTTGGCAGCATAATGACTGACTCTTCCTAAAGCAAAACATTTGAAAGGTAGTCTACCTCTGAATCTTCTGGAACCTCATTGAATGTTCTTGACAAAGTTTTCTTCTTCTTCTCCTTCTAATTCATTGAGTTATTTTTTTCTTGAAGCTTTGAATGTGACTTCTCTCATATCTAATGGACCTCCATTTCTCATCTTGAAAGCAGTTAAGATTCTGTGCAGCTGTGTCATAGTAATAGTCTGAAGATCCTGCTTTTCTTCTATGGCAGATACCTTTGATTCAAAATTAGTAGAGAAGGATCTTAAAACCCTTTCAACTAAAGTAACTTCTTTTATCTCTTCACCCAAACTATTCATGCAATTAACACTCATCTATACGTAAGAAGTAACTAGCTATACTTTCATCATTGTGCATTTTGAGGGTTTCATATTGAATTCTGAGAGTTTGCAGTTTTGCATGTTCTACCTGAGAGTCTCTTTCATAGCTTAGAATGATTTTGTTCCATATTTATTTGGCGTGTTCAAGCTGCATAACTTTGACAAATTTTGATTGTGACAGACTTCCCAATAATGTAGTAACAGCCTTGGCATTGGTTTCATATTTCTTTTTACTTGCCGCATCTATAGGAATTGTTGATGGAAATGTATATCCTCCTTCCACGATTTCCCAGACATCTATTGCAAGAGAATGAAGGTAGGTTGTGGTCCTTACCTTCCAATAAACGAAGTTTCTTCTGTCAAAGATTGGTGTTCTGATGGATGCCTCTCTTTCTTGATTACTCATGATGATGGATCTTTCTTCAAGCAATCAAGCTTCTTTTGAAGGACCTGCTCTGATACCAATTTTTGGAAATAATATTGAGAGGGGGGGTGAATCAGTATTAGCAAGTCAATTATTTTTCATTTCCAAAATTAGATTTATATACGCTACTTCAGTTAATGGAACTTGTGTGTACGCAATTGTGTTTAAGGCAACTAGCATATATCCTGCAAACTTATGATTTAGTTAATTCATCAAATGTTGATCTTTAATCAGTGCATCAGAACCATATAAATAGTAACTAGGTGTAGTAAAAATAGAATAGACAGTCACACATATGAACAAAAGATATAATGTGGAAACCTAATGTTGGTGAAAACCATCTGCTGCAATCGTCTCTATCCTTTTAATAATAAGAAACTTATTTTTACAATTTTTGTACTCGTGTATACTTATACCAATACGCAGGCATCTACCCGTAGAAGGCTACAACTTCTCTTTTCTTACAGGAACCACGTTTCATAAATTTTCTTACTAGATCCATCAATAACATAATTCAATCAAAATATATTTACATCAAACAATCTCGTTTTCACAACTGAACCAATCAACCACTTTGACAACCCTTCAATCAGATCTTTCATAATCTCGTAACCAGAACATAGTAAATAGAACCCAAGCCAAAACCCAGAACATTGCAACAGCAAACAGAAGCAACTAAAACATATTTTACAAGCTATACGCTACTTCCCTATGTCGAACCTGTGTGCATACACACCTTTCTCAGGACAAACCTACGTACAGATCTGCAAATCAAACTTATGATGTATACACTATTTTGATATGCAGAAATAGTGTGTATACACGCCTTTTCTAAAGTGAACCTTCATACAGATCTATAAATGATGATTTATACATCACAACAACTCTAGACTTCAATTATACCCAGATCATCATATTTACAGACTACAACATGTGCTAGTTATTAGATAAATGATCAAATGACATAAAGATACTTCACTTCAAGCCTTAAGGTCTTGACCCCTCATTAGATCTTATCCTTCATAAAGTGATAAGATTCATCCTTTGTTTGGATCCAGCTATGCACCATAACCCAATAACCCATGCATTAGATCTTGCTCATCATCAGATATTCAATGCTTGAGTACAATGGCCTAATGATCTTCCTCTCCTTATATAGTGTTAGGACTTTCTCAATACCATGGTCCAAAACCACTTAGGACCAATACCTTGGACCAAATACCTCAGATCAATACTTTGGACCAATAACATGGGTCAAAATACCATGGGCCAAATTCCACGGACCAAAACTTGTATTTCCAACATGTACGCGCCTTTCCTTCTGTGAAACTGTGTGTGTATGTTATATGCACTTTTTGATCTATTAACCCGTGTGTATACGCTACTTTTTCAAGGTGAACCTTTGTATACTTCTCTTTCCTCATTCTTTGAAGTCTGATCTGTAACTCTGAGCTATTAATCTGCTGAATGTTACTCTGACATCTGAGTGAGTTGCCATCGAGGACAACACCTGTGTCAAATTTGATTCATAATGCCAACAGTATGCAAGCCCCAAGGTACTAAAAGGATGTTTCTAAGTCAACTTCTTGGATATTGTGCTAATGTCGATAAGAAGTGACTCATTGCAAGAGGGCCTTAATGTATCACACATCAATGACATGAAATGAGTATGATTATTTTGGAGACAGAATGTAACTAATGACACAAGGTTCAGAAATGGCGATCATGAAAATGAAGGTTTATGAGTATTGTAAAGGATGAGTTTTACTGAGTGACTTCTCTTGAACATGTTGGTGACACTAAATGAATTTTCAGCATTGAACCTAAACCAAAGTGATGGATGGTGTGATAGACGATAGGTATGATAACCATCAAGCAGATAACCCAACCCAAATAGTCACGGAGATGAAGTGAAAGTGTCATGTTCAAGAGCGACTTCCCATTTCTTTCAGTCATTGCTAACCAATACCTCTTTATTTTTTTAACAAGCTTGAGGAGGTTAACATATGCTTGTATTGTAATTCCACCCTTCGAGTGAATTCATCGCTATGTGATGTTTTAACGAGCCTAGCGAAGGTGAAACTTGGTCTTATCATGATGGAAAAGTTTGTCGCTATTTGATGTTTTAACGAGTTTAACGACAATGAGAACTCAACTCTTTTCATGTTTACATAATCTTAAAGGGGACAAAAAGGAAACTCCACAAGTTCTTTTCGTAAGTTTTTCTCTCAAGTGCGAAAAATCATAAAATAATACAAGAGAGAACCTATTGACGATGTTCAATCTGTTAGGTCCCTATAAAACTAGTGATTGCCCCATTATTGTTGTAGTTGTATCCCTTATTAATATTGTTGTGACCCTATTGTCCCCATATTGTTATTATTGTGCCCTATAGAATCCATCTATTGTTATTTTTTTGGCTTTATATTATTATTGTTAGGTCAGCTGGGTTATATTGTGACTCCTGAGACTCCTATATATAGAAAGGAGGTTTTGTCATTTGAATCATCCAAGAATTGTTCATTTATGTAATGTAAAGGAGGTTTCCCCCTCGAAGAGGCTGAATTCTGAGGCGTTGATCTATCTTTTCTATATTTCTGTGAGCTGGTTTCATAACATTTGGTATTAGAGCTTTGGATTCTAGGCTTTCACTGCTCCAAATAAGTCATCGTGGAATTTCCACTATAAATTTTTTTCTGTGACGTTTCAGAAGCTTAAAAAAACCCCATTTGAGAAGACATTGCTCTGAACCTCATATCCAAATTTCAAATCTTTTTGCACTATATTTGTGGAGATATGATCTGAGGAAGTTGGTCTTTTTGCAGACTCCTAAATTACATTCGAAGATGGTGACCTGGGGAAAATCGTCATAACTTTCTTTCTTAGCATCGGATTGAAATTTAGTAAGAAGTTACAGAAATAGGATAGACTGTAGTTTCTTGCATATATTTTTCAAAGCTAAAGGTTGAAACAGTGACTCGTGGCACGTCGTACAAGTTCGCTCTACTGAACTAGTCTATAATCATGTCACTGTGGGAGATTTCGCATAACTCTTCCCTAGAGAATCCAATTTGGATAACACTAGTGGCATTGGAGAGAGGACATAGAGGGCTACTGTAGGTTGCAATTTTAGAACTGGATGATTCAAAATTATAGAGATACATCAGATTCAATATCTAGCTCCTACAAAGATATTTTTGTGAGCTTGTTTCATAACACAATCAACGTATTCCTTTTTCATAAATAATCTATCTCAGTTTAGAAAGGGGTTAAACTTATACTGAGTAGATGTCGTTTCCAAACCGTTAATAAGATGAAAAGGACAAGAACTCGACAATCTTTTCATATTTTGAGAGTCTGAAAAGAGATTAAAGAGGACTCCGCTTAGAGTAATGAGTGGTGTCTAGGATAGAAACTGGTTTTGGTGATGTTGGAACTTCTCAAAACATGTTAATTTATTGAAGAGGATGGCTAATAAGATGACTCATTGCAACTGTTCCTCAAAAAGGGAAAAACAACCAAGTGAAAGTGTATGATCGACCAAGCAAATAGTGATGATGGAAATAGAAAACCCAAGGCTCATGTGATGGAAGAGGCTGATATTATGGCAATCACGAGGGTTAAAATGGAAATGGGTTCATTTTTACACAAGCTTGAACCATAGGGAATTGTTCTTGGATTCAATTTCATGTCTACACAGGCTTGAAATGAAAAACTATGCTTGGATTCAGTTTCATGTTTACACAAGCTTGAAATGAAAAACTATGCTTGGATTCAGTTTACATGCCCCCAACATGATGATTTGATTCTAGGTGCATGCCCCCTAAGATTCATTGCATTCACCTAAGTAGACTACTCATGGCTATGAGGTGGATGGAATGAAGGTTCATTTAGGAGATCAAATGAAAGACTCGACTAGGATTTTACGAGATCTAATCAAAGACTTGATGTTATAGTTGAACAGTGTGTAGAAGTCACTCTGTGTCTGCAGCTGCCTCTTCGAACCCTCAGCCGTGATGTCCATGCCATGGGAACCCATCTGGTCGTACCAGCCCAATATCTGGAACATGATCATCATATTTGTCATTTGAATCCTATCAAAAATATTTTTCAAAATTCATTATTATATTTGAAAAATCACAAAAAAAATGTAAAATCAAAAATATTTGTTACCTATGTCGCCCCATGCTGTGGTCGATGGTAATACTAGATCAGGATCTCCTCACAAATCCAAACCAGCATAAGGGTAGTCATCTATGACAATGATCTGCTACTCCCACCAGGAGAAGAAGTCATCGCCAAAAGCAATTCGTGGGACATCCCCACCTCCTAGACGTTTCGTCAAGTTAGCCCATCTACCCATTCATGGATCTCATGGGGTGTTGATCGAAACCGGTACTCTAGGACGAAGTTTTGGGACCCTCTCAAAGAAGAAAGAGCAAAAAATAGTTCCATACCCAAATTTTTTGGTCTGTCCCTTCTTGATAGAGGTAAGTTGGTTCTTCAGGTTTGCAGGAAGAGGAGTGCACCAATCAAAGACTGTAGTGAGGTAGTCTACTGCCAAGCTCATGGATAGCTGTGATGCCTGATGCAAAGAAGTTGATCTGTTCACTCTAGCTATGGTGAACAGGATTATCCTCAATGTTAAACTCTCCACATGCTTGATTGGAATTTGACTTCCAACCTTTTGAGGATGACCCAGGCAGTAGATATGTACGTAGTCCTCGATAGAGAGACTGCCTCGTGACCTGCCCATGGAATGTACTACATCTCTCCTCTGGGAGAGGACGGTGATGAAATAAATATCTTCAACCTCTATCTTGAGTGGCATCTAATCAATCATAAATGATTCATCCTCAATTGTTATGAAACCAGCTCACAAAAAGATAGAAAAAATAGATCAATGCCTTAGGGGGCAACCTCCTTTGCATTATATAAATGAACAATTCTTGGATGATTCAAATGACATAACCTCCTTTCTATATATAGGAGTCTAAGGACTCACAATATAGCCCAGCTGACCTAACAATAATAATATAAAGCCACAAAAATAACAATAGAGGGATTCTATGGGGCAGAGGAATAACAATATGGGCACAACAATATTAATAAGCGACACAACTACAATAGTAATGGGGTAATCACTAGTATTATAGGGACCTAACATGCCCCTCTCCTTCAAAAATGTGTTGTCCTCAATGCTTGAGTAGTTCTGGATGCTTCTGTATAAAATTCTCATCCTCCCATGTGGAATGTTATGAAACCAGCTCACAAAAAGATAGAAAAGATAGATCAATGCCTTATAATTCATCCTCTTCGAGGAGGAAACCTCCCTTACATTACACAAATGAATGATTCCTTAATGATTCAAATGAAAGAACCTCCTTTCTATATATAGGAGTCTAAGGAGTCACAATATAACCCAGTCGACCTAACAATAATAATATATAGGCACAAAAATAACAATAGAGGGATTCTATGGGGCACAGTAATAACAATAGGGGCACAATAGGGGCACAAAAATATTAATAATGGATACAACTACAATAGTAATGGGGTAATCACTTGTATTATAGGGACCTAACATACCCCTCTCCTTCAAAAAAGTGTTGTCCTCAACGCTTGAGTAGTTCTGGATGTTTCTGCATAAAATTCTCATCATCCCATGTGGATTCTTCAGTAGATAAGTTCTTCCACATGACGAGATACTCTGAAATTGATAGATTTCATAGCTTTCGAGTTCTTTTTTCTTTGCCTGCTTTTGGTTCCAATATAGTTTTTCCTTCCTCATCAAGTTCTGGCAATATTGTTTGAACTAGGAGCTTGTCGCCTATACCCTTCTTTAAACATGAAAGATGGAAAACTGGGTGCACTTGAGAAGTTGCTGAAGCTCCAATTTGTATGCCATAGTACCAATCTTTTGCAACACCTTGTACGAACCATAATACTTTGGTGATAATTTATATCCTTCTTAGCTTGCTTGAGGGACATTTGTTTATTTGGTTGTACCCATAGGAATACCCAATCACCTACAACATAATTCCTTTCGATGCAATGTTGATCTCCCTGTTGTTTCATTCTATCATGCGCCAACACAAGGTTATCCTTTAAGAGTTGAAGGACTTGTTGTTGATGCTCGATGTGATGTTCCACTGCTTGAACCTTAGAATTTTCTCTTAAATATGATGTGATGGATGGTGGTTGATACCCATAAAGTTCCATAAATGGGGTCATTTTTTTTGCTGTATGGAAGGAAGTGTTATAGCACCATTCAGCCAGAGGAAACCATTTGACCCATTGTGTTTGTTTATCAGATACAAAGAAATGAAGATATCCTTCCAAACATATGTTTACTATCTCAGTTTTCCCATCAGATTGAGGATGATAAGATGAGCTATGAGCTAACTGAGTACTGAGACAAGAAAATAATTCTATCCAAAAATTTGCAGTGAACATGGGATCCCTGTCACTTACAATAATCTTTCGGTTTCCATGTAGCTTTTGAATTGTTTCCATAAATGCAGTAGAAACTGTACTGGCTTTAAACGGATGTGATAATGCATAAAAGTGTGCATACTTGGTAAGTCTGTCAACTACCACCATGATGACATTCTTTCCCTCAGACTTGGGTAAACCTGTGATAAAATCCATTGGTACCTCCTCCCAACTTTGGTTTGGAATGGATAAAAGCTGTAATAGACCTGGGGTCTTAATTGTTTCAACTTTATTTTGTTGGAAAACCAAACATTCCACCACAAACATTTGAATATTTGATTTAAGGCCATCCCAAAAAAATTCTTCTTAAACCTGTGGTAAGTTTTTAAAAATCCTGAGTGCCCACCTAAGGGAGAAGTGTGCAATTCCATAAGAATCTTTTGCTTGAGTTGGGAATTCATACAGAGGTATAAGCGATGCTTGTACCATAATGAATCATTTTGCCACCTAAATGTATCAGATGTACCGTTTTAACTTTCGAATAAGTGCCCACACTTCTTCATCATTCTTCCATTCCTCCCTTGCTTTGTTTATCCAATCTAGTTGGATAATAGAAATGCACACAACAATGCTTTCACATCCTCATCCTTTATTGAGAGTGCATTTGGCACCACATTTTGCTTCCCTTTTTTGTAGATGATTTCAAAGTCATTACCCAACATCTTTGTGACCCAATTTTGTTGCTCTTCAGAGAATAATCTTTGTTCTAAAAAGTATTTAAGGCTATCATGATCCATTTTTACCTTGAAGTCTCTTCCCATTAGGCAGGGTCGCCATTTCTTAAGTGCATGTAGTATTGCCAACATTTCCTTCTCATAAATAGCTTTGTGTAAAAACTTTCTCTTGATTGGACGACTTTCAAAAGCAATGGGTCTTTCATCTTGCATTAAAACAACATCAATTCCATTTCCTAAAGCATCACATTCCACAATAAAGGTTTTTGTGAAGTTCGGTGTAACTAAGACCGGTGCTTGGCACATTGCCTCTTTAAGATGTTCAAAGGTCTTTGTTGCTTCTGGAGTCCATGAAAATGCATCTTTCTTCAATAATGTTGTTAGAGGTGCTGCTATTCTCCCATAATTCTTAGCAAACTTGTGATAATACCCTGTCAACCCGAGAAATCCTCACAGATGCTTTATGGATGTGGGGATTTTCTATTCCTTAATGGCTTTAATTTTTCCAGGGTCTACCTTAACTCCTTCATGAGATACAATATGACCCAGATATTCCACCTCTTGTACTCCAAAGAAACATTTGGTTCTTTTTCCATATATTTGTTTCTCCTCCAATAGTTGTAGCACCCTATCAACATGTTCAACATGATCCTTCCAAGACTTGCTGTAGATTAGTATATCATCAAAAAATACTAACACAAATTTTCTATGGAAGGTTTGAAAATGGAATTCATCAAACCTTGAAATGTAGAGGGTGCATTGGTAAGGCCAAAAAGCATGACCAAAAATTCATAATGACCCTCATGAGTTCTAAATGTTGTTTTTGAAATGTCTTCAGTCTTCATTCTGATTTGATGATATCCTGAACGAAGATCCAACCTGGTGAAGTAAATTGATCCATGCAATTCATCCAGTAATTCATCAATGAAAGGAATGGGAAAATTATCTTTAATAGTGGGCTTGTTGAGCTCCCTATAATCTGGACACATGCGCCATGATCCATCCTTCTTGTGCACCAATGCTACTAGAGGAGAGGAAGAACTTTGAATAGGTTGAATTATACCAGCCTCTAGCATTTTTGTAACCATACGTTCAATTTCACTCTTTTGGGCATAGGGATATCTGTACAGCCTGATGTCTGGAGGAACACTTCCTGGAGTCAGATGAATAGCATGATTATGATCACGAATAGCTGGGAGAACTTTGGGAGTCTCAAGTACCTTGGAATTATTGTCCAACACTTTTTGGAGATCTGGAGAAATAGATGATTTCAATGTGGAAACATCTAGTGAACATAATTGTGCAATTACACCAGTTTGTTCCTTTTTTAGAAGCTTTGTAATACTGTTAGAGCTGATTATCTTTCCCAGTTTACCTATAATACCCCTTAATTCAACTTCCTTTCCTTCCACATAAAATTTCATGAAAAGTTCCTGAAAATTAAAATCTATTTTACCCAAGGATTGTATCCATTTGACTTCTAGTAGAACATCAATTCCTCCCATTGGAATGGAAAGCATTGGGCTAGTCAATACATATTCTCCCATGGATAGCTTGATATTATGGCACTTTCTTGAGCAATTTATTGTTCTTTCATTTGCAACAATCACTTGACACTCTGGTGCTGGATATAGGAAGCAATTCAATTCTTTTTCTACCTTAAAATGAATAAAATTGTGGGTACTTCCTGAATCAATTAACACTATTACCTTTTTCTTCTTGATTTGTCATTCTATCTTGATGGTTTGAGGAGTGGTAATTCTAGCCAATGCATTACAACATATGTCGGATTCATTTCTTCTTTATCTAGGCTTTGTATTTGGAGTATATCCTCTTCTTTTGACCTTTCTTGCTCCTTTTCTTCTTCCTCTTCACAATCTATGTAGAATAATTTCTTCTCAGCACACTTATGACCTTTAGTGTATTTTCTATCACAACTGTAACAAATCTTGTTTTCTTTTTTTTCTTCCAATTGTTGTGGTGCCAACCTTATAGGTTGTGGAAGACTAGGGGCAACAATCCTTCCATCTTTATAGTTGTGAGTGGTATGCTTCCTGGTTGCCATAATTTTGTTTTGCATTTTCCTTGCTAACCTAAATGCCTTGTCTAATGAATCAACTTCCCAAAGGCAGAAATCATGTTGGATATTATCCTTTAAAGTCCCTATGAACACATCAATCCTATGCTCCTCTGCAATATTTTTTACCCTTACGTTCAATTTTTGGAACTCCTCAATGTGCTCCATTATTGAAACATTTTGTTTGAGACTTATCAATTGGCTAGAAAAAGTGTTTTTTTTTGTATCCTCATAATGTGTTGTCAATTATTCTGTAAAATTTGCCCAAGTGATAATTTTTTTATGAGAGCAAAGCCATTGATACCATACAAACTGACTTGGTTCCCAATATAAAGTTGCAATACGTACCTTTTGTGTGTTTTGCACATTATTGAGATTGAAAAATTGTTGCACCTAAAATATCCATGTTGCGGGATCCTTGCCATCAAACTTCCTCATATCAATTTTTGGAATATGGTGGGTCCTTGATCAAACATTAGAGTTTATGAAATCACGATTAACATTTCTTTTGTTCGCATCATGAGTTTCCTTTACTACCCTTTCACCATTAGTAAGTATTTCTTGTAGAAAATTTGTCAAATCTATCTTCAAATCATAAATCTTAGTTTTGACACCCTTCATCCTAGCTTCCATGCCCTTTATCTGTGATTCCATGCCATCTATCTTAGCTTCTATTAGTTTTTGTGACTGTGAAATTTGTTGCACTTGGTCTTGTAATTTTGATATATCATGTAGCATTTCTTCCTCTTCTTCATGAGTCATGCTAGAGCTTTCAGGTTGCTTACTAGGTGTTTGCATTTTCTTTCCTTGGGCCATCAGTTACTAATAATAATTCTCTAATATGCCCTTTGAATTCCTTCAAAATGATTTTTCAAACCAAGCTTAGGAAAAAATTTAAAAAAAATTCTACACACCTTTTTTCACCTTGTAGGAGCTCGATATTGCCTTTGATGTATCTTTGTAATTTTGAATCATCTAGTTCTAAAGTTGCGACCTGTAGTAGCCCTCTGTGTCCTCTTTCCAATGCCACCAGTCTAATCCCAATTGGATTCTCCAAGGAAGAGTTATACAAATTCTCCCACAGTGACCTGATTATAGACTAGTTCAGTAGAGTGAACTTGTACGACATGCCACGTGTCCATGTTTCCACCTTTGGCTCTAAAAAATATATACAAGAAACTATAGTCCATTCTCTTTCTGTACCTTCTTACGAAATTTCAATCCAATGCTCAGAGAGAAAGTTATGATTATTTTCCCCAGGTCACCTGTCTGGAATGTAATTCAGGAGTCTGCAAAAAGACCAACTTCCTTAGATCATATCTCCACAAATATAGTGCGAAAAGCTCTGAAATTCGGACTCGATATTCAATGTGATCTCGTCTCAAATGGTTTTTTTTAGATTTTGTAACATCGCAGAAAAAATTTATAGTGAAAATTCCACGATGACCTATTTGGAGCAGCAAAACCCTAGAATCCAAAGCTCTGATACCAAATGTTATGAAACTAGCTCACAAAAAGATAGAAAAAATAAATCAACACCTTAGAATTCAGCCTCTTCGAGGGGTCACCCTCATTTACATTACACAAATGAATGATTATTTTATGATTCAACTGACAAAACCTCCTTTCTATATATAAGAGTCTAAGGAGTCACAATATAACCTAGCCGACCTAACAATAGTAATATAAAGGTACAAAAATGACAATATAGGGATTCTATGGGGCATAGTAATAACAATAGGGGGACAATAGGGGCACAACAATATTAATAAGGGATACAACTACAATAGTAATTGGGTAATCACTAGTATTATAGGGACTTAACATGGAGTCTTTAGGGGATAAGTTCTTCCAGTTGATGAGATACTCCGAAATTGATCAATTTCGTAGCTGTCGAGTTCTTTTTTCTGTGACTGCTTTTGGTTCCAATATAATTTTTCCTTCCTCGTCAAGTTCTAGCAATATTGTTTGAACTGGGAGCTTGTTGCTTATAACCTTCTTTAAACATGAAACATGGAAAATTGGGTGCACTCGAGAAGCTGCAGGAAGCTCTAATTTGTATGCCATAGTACCAATCTTTTGCAACACCTTGTATAGACCATAATACTTTGGTGATAATTTATTATCCTTCTTAGCTTGCTTGAGGGACATTTTTTTATATGGTTGTAGCCGTAGGAATACTCAATCATCTACATCAAAACTTCTTTTGCTGCGATGTTGATCTGCCTGTTATTTCATTCAATTATGTGCCAACACAATGTTATCCTTTAAGAGTTGGACGACTTATTGTTGATGTTCGATGTGATGTTCCATTGCCTGAACCTTAGAATTTTCTCTTAAATATGATGTGATGGATGGTGGTTGATATCCATAAAGTGCCATAAATGGGGTCATTTTTGTTGTTGTATGGAAGGAAGTGTTATACCAGCATTCAGCCAGAGGCAACCATTTGACCCATTGTGTCTATTTATTAGATACAAAGCAATGAAGATATCCTTCCAAACATTTGTTTACTATCTCAGTTTTCCAATCAGATTGAGGATGATAAGATGAGCTATGAGCTAACTAAGTACCAACAAAAGAAAATAATCCTATTCAAAAATTTCTAGTGAAAATGGGATCTCTGTCACCTACAATAATCTTGGGGTTTCCATGTATCTTTTGAATTGTTTCCATAAATGAAGTAGAAACTGTATTGGCTTTAAATGGATGTGATAATGCACAAAAGTGTGCACACTTGGTAAGTCTGTCAACTACCACCTTGATGACACTCTTTCCATCAGACTTGGGTAAATCTGTAATAAAATTCATTGAAACCTCCTCCCAAAGTTGGCTTGGAATGGATAAAGGTTGTAGTAGACCCGGCGTATTAATTGTTTCAACTTTATTTTGTTGGCAAAACAAACATTCAGCCACAAACTTTTGAATATCCGATTTAAGGCCATCCCAAAAAAGCTCCTTCTCAACCCTGTGGTAAGTTTTTAAAAATCCTAAGTGCCCTGATAAGGGAGAGGTGTGCAATTCCATAAGAATCTTTTGTTTGAGTTGGGAATTCTTGCAGAGGTATAAGCGTTCTTTGTACCATAACGAATCATTTTTCCAGCTAAATATATCAGATGTACTGGAATCTTGTTTTAACTTTCGAATAAGTGCCCACACTTCTTCATCATTTCTTCCATTCCTCCCTTGCTTCGTTTATCCAATCTGGTTAGATAATAGAAATGCCGCACAACAATGCTTCCACATCCTCATCCTTTCCTGAGGGTGCATCTACCACCACATTTTGCTTCCCTCTTTTGTAGATGATTTCAATGTCATAACCCAACAACTTTGTGACCCACTTTTGTTGCTCTTCAGAGGATAATCTTTGTTATAAAAAGTATTTAAGGCTATTATGATCCGTTTTTACCTTGAAGGGTCTTCGCATTAGGTAGGGTCGCCATTTCTTAAGTGCATGTAGTATTGCCAACATTTCCTTCTCATAAATAGCTTTGTGTAAAAACTTTCCCTTGATTGGACAACTTTCAAAAGAAATGGGTCTTTCATCTTCCACTAAAACAACATCAATTCCATTTCCTGAAGCATCACATTCCAAAATAAAGGTTTTTGTGAAGTTCGGTGTAGCTAAGACTGGTGCTTGGCACATTGCCTCTTTAAGATGTTCGAAGGCCTTTCTTGCTTCTAGAGTCCATGAAAATGCATCTTTATTCAATAATGTTGTTAGAGGTGCCGCTATTCTCCCATAGTTCTTAACAAACTTGCGATAATACCCTGTCAACCCGAGAAATCCTCGCAGATGCTTTATGGATGTGGGGATTTTCCATTCCTTAATGGCTTTAATTTTGCTAGGTTCTACCTCAATTCCTTGATGAGATACAATATGACCTAGATATTCCACCTCTTGTACTCCAAAGAAACATTCAGATATTTTTTCATATAATTATTTCTCCTCCAATAGTTGTAGCACCCTGTCAACATGTTTAACATGATCCTTCCAGGACTTGCTATAGATTAGTATATCACCAAAAAATACTAACACAAATTTTCTAGGGAAGGGTTTGAAAATGGAATTCATCAAACCTTGAAATGTAGAAGGTGCATTGGTAAGGCAAAAAGGCATGAAAAAAAATTCATAATGACCCCCATGATTTCTAAATTTTGTTTTTAGAATGTCTTCAGTCTTCATTCTGATTTGATGATATCCTAAATGAAGATCCAACTTGGTGAAGTAAATTGATCCATGCAATTCATCCAGTAATTTATCAATGATCAGAATGAGAAACTTATCTTTAATAGTGAGCTTGTTGAGCTCCCTATAATCCGGACACATGCACCATGATCCATCCTTCTTGTGCACCAATACTACTGGAGCAGAGAAAGAAATTTGACTAGGTTGAATTATACTAGCCTCTAGCATTTCTGCAACCATACGTTCAATTTCACTCTTTTGGGCATAGGGATATCTGTACGGCCTGATGTTTGGAGGAACACTTCCTGGAATGAGATGAATAGCATGATCATGATCACAAATAGGTGGGAGACCTATGGGAGTCTCAAATACCTTGGAATGATTGTCCAAGACTTTTTGGAGATCGGCAGAAACAGATGATTCCAATGTGGAAACATCTAGTGAACATAATTCTGCAATTACACCTCTTTGTTCCTTTTTTAGAAGCTTTGTCATATCGTTAGAGCTGATCATCTTTCCCGTTTCCCTACAATACCCCTTAATTCAACTTCCTTTTGTTGCGCAGAAAATTTCATGAAACGTTCTTGAAAATTGAAAGTTATTGTACCCAAGGATTGTAGCCATTGGACTCCTAGTACAACATCACCACCTCCCATTAGAATGGAAAGCATTGGGCTTGTCAATACATATTCTCCCATGGATAGCTTGATATTATGGCACTTCCAGAGAAATTTATCGTTCCTCCATTTGCATCCATCACTTGACACTCTGGTGCTAGATATAGGAAGAAATTCAATTCTTTGCTATCTTACAATGAATAAAATTGTGGGCACTTCCTGAATCAATCAACACTATTACCTTTTTCTTCTTGATTCATCCTTCTATCTTGATGGTTTGAGGAGTGGTAATTCTAGCCAATGCATTACAAGATATGGTCGGATTCATTTCTTCTTTATCTAGGCTTTATTCTTGGAGTATATCCTCTTCTTTTGACCTTCTTGCTCCTTTTCTTCTTCCTCTTCACAATCTATGTAGAATAATTTCTTCTCAGCACATTTATGACCTTTAGTGTATTTACTATCACAACTGTAGCAAAGCCCTTTTGCTCCTTTTTCTTCCAATTGTTGTGGTGTCAACCTTATAGGTTGTGGAAGACTAGGGGCAACAACACTTCCATCTTTATAGTTGTGAGTGGTATTTCCTAGCTACCATAATCTTGCTTTGCATTTTTCTTGCTAACTTGAATGCCTTCTCCAATGAATCAGGTTCCCAAAGGCGAACATCATGTTGGATATTATCCTTTAAAGTCCCTATGAACACATAAATCCTATGCTCCTCTGGAATATTTTTTACCCTTATGTTCAATTTTTGGAACTCCTCAATGTGCTCCATTATTGAACCCTTTTGTTTGAGACTTATCGATTGGCTAAAAAAAGTGTTGCTTTTTGTATCCTAAAAATGTTCTGTTAATTCTTCCGTAAAAAGTTCCCAAGTGATAATTTATTTACGAGAGAAAAGCCATTGATACCATACCAACTGATTTGGTTCCAAATATAAAGTTTCAATACGTAACTTTTGTGTGTTTTGCACATTATTGAGATTGAAAAATTGCTCATTCTGTAATATCCATGTTGCGGGATCCTTTCCATCAAACTTCTTCATATCGATTTTTGGAATATGGTGGGTCTTCGGTCCAACATTAAAGTCTATGAAATCATGATTAACATTTCTTTTATTCTCATCATGAGTTTCCTTAACTACCCTTTCCCCATTATTAAGCATTTCTTGTAGAAACATTGTCAAATTTGTCTTCAAATCTATCTTCAAATCTTCCATGCCTGTCTTCAAATCTTCCATGCTTGTCTTCAAATTAGCTTCCACGTCATTCATCTTAGCTTCTACGCCTTTCTTTAAACAATCCATCTTATATTCTACACCTTTCTTTAAACCATCAATCTTAGCTTCTACATCTTTCTTTAAACCATCCATCTTAGATTCTGTTACTTTTTGCGCAAGTGACAGTTGTTGCACTTGGTCTCATAATTTTGATATATCATGTTGCATTTCTTCCTCTTCTTCATGAGTCATGCTAGAGCTTTCAGGTTTCTTACTAAGTGTTTTCATTTTCTTTCCTTATGGCATCAATTACCGATAATAATGCTTTAGTATGCCCTTTGAATTCCTTCAAATTAATTTTTCAAACCAAGCTTTTGCAAAAATTTAAAAAAAATACACACCTTTTTCCACTTTGTAGGAGCTCGATATTGAATCTGATGTATCTCTGTAACTTCGTATCATCCATTTATGAAATTGTGACCTGCATTAGTCCTCTATGTCCTCTTTCCAATGCCACTAGTCTTATCCAAATTGGATTCTCCATGGAAGAGTTATGCCAAATCTCCCATAGTGACCTGATTATAGACTGGTTCAGTAGTGCGAACTTATACAACATGCCACGAGCCGCTTTTTCACCTTTGGCTCTGAAAACTATATACAAGAAACTAAAATTCGTCCTCTTTCTATAGCTTCTTATGGAATTTCAATCCAATGCTTAGAGAGAAAGTTATGAAGATTTTCCCCAGGTCACCTGTTTGGAATGTATTTCAGGAGTCTGCAGAAAAACCAACTTCATCAGATCATATCTCCACAAATGTAGTGCGAAAAGCTTTGAAATTTGGACCCAAGATTCAGTGTCAATTCGTCTCAAATGGGTTTTTTTTTAAGCTTTCGAAACATCGCAGAAAAAAAGATATAGCGAAAATTTCATGATGACCTATTTGGAGTAGAGAAACCATAGAATCCAAAGCTATAATACCAAATGCTATGAAACTAGCTCACAAAAAGATAGAAAAGATAGATCAACGCCTTAGAATTCAGCCTCTTTGAGGGGGCAACCTCCTTTACATTACACAAATGAACAATTCTTGGATGATTCAAATGACAAAACCTGCTCTTTATATATAGGAGTCTAAGGAGTCACAATATAACCCAGCCGACCTAAAAATAATAATATAAAGCCACAAAAATAAGAATAGAGGGATTCTATGGGGCACAGTAATAATAATATGGGCACAGCAGGGGCACAAAAATATTAATAAGGGATACAACTACAATAGTAATGGGGTATCACTAGTATTATAGGGACCTAGCATCGATGCTCCTGTAGTGAATGAGCATGTTGAGTAGGCGGATGTTTGCTTTCATGTTTGGCATTTTAAAGAACTTTAGCAAACCACGTCCTCGTAAGGCATCCAAAGCATTAGGATCATTCATAACCTCATCATCTAGTACGGTATGCTCTCTTTCTCTCGAAGTGACTGGCATCCTGAAGAAAAAATGAATTTAGACCGTAGATTTTTTGTTGGAAGTTTTCGCGGCATATACGTGGGTCCATCCTACACAGAGTCACATGTAGGGCCTGTGTATACATGGGTTTCATATATCCAACCCGCGTATACGCCGCAATTTTTTTTTTGAAAATAATTCAACGGTAAAACTTAAATTAAAAATTCAAAAACCAATCACAATTGAATGCAAGATAAGTTTAAGGGTTCCCTGGTGATTTTGGGACAATTTGAATGGTTGGTTTTGGCAAGTGGCAATGGTTGCTCCTTTTGCTCCACTCCTTTGCTCTCAAACCAAATGGTGATAATGGTGAGTCAAAAAACTATTGTATAGGCTTTAAAAATGCAAAATTGTTTCAAATCTTGATTTTGTTTAGTCTCATGTAACTTTTAACTTGGGAGCTTGGAATGTCAAGAATGGTTTGATTTTCAGGATTTTTTGGACGCTTTTTTGACAGTTTCGGGAGGTTTCCATGACTGCTAACCCATCATGGCAGGTATCATTTTTTTACTGGAATATAGGTTAGGGAAGCCCATTTCTCCATTGCATTATGCATACTAGCCTCCATTTTCCGATACACTTGCCATAGGGTCGATCCCATCGTTTTATGGTTTGTAAGCCATCTACACTCACCGATTTTTAGACCATGACACAATGGTAGAGCCGTCCTTTTCATGGGCATCGTAGTTAGCGCCTCACTGACATTTGTTACCCATGCTGCTTCAATCTAAGTAGGCTCGAGAGTCCTTTGTAGTCCTGCAATACTTATGCACTGAAGACTCATTCCTCTTTGCTTCTATGCTTCATTCTGGCCTTATACCCTAGAGGCTCCTTTGTGTTGAGTGGTACTACTGCATTGCATTTTGACCATTTTCACCTTTTGTCCTTGAGCCAGCTTCACTTGGACTCATGTTTAAGCCAACTTTTGACCATGATAATTGCAAAATCAAACTTGCATGCCCTTGACTTTTTCAACTTGACACACCTTGATCCGTGGAAGGAACAAGCCTTTGAGTGTCTTTGACCAGTTTTCACCTCCCTGAATTGAGCATAGGAATGTTCCAATCCCAGGAACTAGATCATCTGTTTCACCAATACTCATTCTTTTGACTCTACTATAGAATTCTTTTATTCTTTTTTCTAGATTAAAGAAAAAGACAAAAAAACTATATATTCCAAAAAAGAGCGGGAACGGGACAATATTTCCTCTTATTGTTGGCAGATAGAGTCAGTCATGTCACCTTTGAACAAAGCACTCAAAACAAAGTCTCCTCTATTTGGGCAGGATTTAGCCTAAGTCAGCCTCTCTGTGGTGTCTCTTGACTCATTTTTCAGTCGTCCGTCCCTGGTTGTCAGTATCTTCTCTATCATCACAACAGTTATATTGGTCCTTTACTTGTGCCGGTTTGAGAAGGTCTCCATTGAATTCTTGCTGGTGGGTCTTGTCCTTATTGAGGACGACATCTTGCTCTGAGGACAGGTCTAGAGCTGCACCCTAGCCCTATTTCCATTATTGATAGGTCAGCTTATGCTCAGCATCGATCAGTATCATGGGTCTTTGACTGAGTGGTTTCCCTTGTGTTTGACATCAACTTAGACTATCACAAATTGGGATTCATGCAGTGCCTTGGTTTCCATTTGACCCTATTGGTGGATACCTTGCCTCTATGTCAGCTTTTATTATTAGTTGGTTCAGAGGGTTTCTGTCATGTGCTAGCGACATCTTGTGTACACAGGAAATATGCTTTGGTCGGGTTACTAAATTTTTTTCATCTGATTCCTTCCACATTATTGGCCTATGGGTTACAGTCATGCCAGATTGATGAAGGATGCCTTAATGGCATCCTTCTAGTGGATCTTTCCCTATTGATTATGACTCATTGCTCTAGGGAAAAGATCTAGAGTCCAGTTGGCTTGGCGTTTGCAGTCATCAGTGGCAGATCCTTCGCTTTCAACTATGGGAAACCATCATTGTCTCCTGATTGATAGATTCTTATAGGTGTTCGACTCCAGCTCATCTATTCACACTTGTTATATTGTACAGGGTACCTTGATGCTCATTATCATTATCGGTGAGTACTCTCACATTTGTTAATGGTATACATCAATGAATGGTAATCAAATGATTTCTCACATGGTCAACTTCAAGTCATTTGTTCCCATGGTGTAGAAATGTACCACGGTGGTCGGTGAAGACCTCAATTGCATCAACATTCATTGGCTCACTTGATAGTTGCTCATGTTGCTGCTAGTTGATAACACTCCACCTTATATGTTGCAGTGATTCATGATGACATTCTATATGTTGGCACATGAGTTTGCAGTGTAGTACCATCTTACTCCATCATGTTCATTTGGTACTTTTTGGATCATTCTTTGATATCAGTGATCCGATTCATCCTTCAATGTCATTGACATTCTTATATGTGATATTCACACATGTACTTATTCGATCGTGATCAGATGATCCATTATGTATTTTCTAGTGTTTTATACTTGTGTACTTAGTGGATCCACTTGTACTTGATATGCAGATATGCTTTACTTTCTCTGAGCATGGGTATGCCCACCTAAGATAGTGTTTCTTTCTGACCTCATTTTGTCGCTTGCCAGGCTGAACTTTGGTGAAGTCCTTCTCAGCTTTTGATAGGTTTCCTTTCCACGTACTTACATAATATATTTCAGCCATCATATACCCCTTCTGACCTCATATATTAGGGGGCATCTGTTATAGCTCCAAATCTCACTCTTGATGTTTTTGATGCTGCACTCATGGCCTAGGGCAACCCTTCCTTCCAGACCTAGTCCAAATACTTAAAAAACAATGTTTTACTCCTTATACGTGACATTGCCTAGAGCTAAATGTGTGTGTATGCGGGTCTGTGTATACTCAACCCGTGTATATGTCTTAAAAAACTTTAAAAAAATAAATCTCCTTAATTTGGGGAAGAGATCACGAGCTTTACCTATTGATTACCTATTAGTGTTCATGGCCAAACTATTCCCAATGAATTCCCAACTAAAAAATTACTTTGGGAGAAGTATAAAAAGGCTTTAATGGGAAGGCCTAAGGTGGGAGAGAATAGAGAGAAAAATCAATGTGTTGAGATTATCCCTGATCAGGTCTGAAGATCCTTGTGCTTCCAACACTTCCCCCATTACAGGAAACCCTTGTTTGCTTGAGTTATGATGTCTTTCCACTTGTTGAGATATCCTTGAATGAGTTATGGAAGGAGCTTGTTGAAGGCTTGAGATTGGACGAATCTAAAGGACAATTCTGCTTGGAGCCTATGAAAAGAAGACTCGGGTGAAATCATTCCTTTCTGTACTTTAGTTATCTATAATAAAAGAAACAATTGTCTTGTTCCTGATATGAATCTTCTTCAGGTTTATGATATTAATGTTATGATTTACAAATGAATGACTATTTCAATTGCATAACTAACTTTAAATATGATATGAAGTTGATTTCTTTATTATGTTTATTCCATATACCATTGTACTTTGTTGAATTGATTGTTTTTCAGGTTGAAGGAGTGAAAGGAACTCCAAGAGGGTTTAGACCCTAGCTGGATCTTCCCAAATGAATGACCCCTAGGTGCACCCCTCTTCGCGTAGTTTGTTTATATTAGCATCATGGTTGTGTGGAATGCTTGTTTTTCTTTATAGATAAACCCCCGCTCTACTAGGGTATTAACCCAAGACCCTAGGGGAAATTGTTCCTAAACACTCGAATTGGAACTTTTCTCCAGGGGACCTTGTTTCATTTTTTCATGCCTTTGACACAGACAAGGAACTCTACTCAGATTCCTTGTTTCATTTTATAATGATCTTGACATAAGACAAGGAACTATGCTCTAGGACCTGCTTCATTTTTTTAATGAGGTTGACACAGTAAAAGGACTATCCTCATATTCCTTGTTTCATTTTTTAACGAGCTTGACACAAGACAAGGAACTATGCTCATATTCCTTGTTTCGTTTTTCAATGAGATTGACACAAGACAAGGAACTATGCTCTGAGACCTATTTTATTTTTTAATGAGGTTGACATAGTAAAAGAACTATCCTCATATTCCTCATTTCATTTTTTAGCAAGCTTGATATAAGAGAACTATGCTCATACCCTTTGTTTCATTTTGTAATGAGGTTGACACAAGACTAGGAACTATCCTCAAATTCCTTGTTTCATTTTTTAACAATCTTGACACAAGACAAGGAACGATGCTCACATTCCTCGTTCATGACCCATAAGAGGTCAAGAATTCCAAGATGTTCTCATCATATGGGAGAACAATGCTTTGGAAGGGATTCGTAGCAAGGAATCCATTAGAGATATCTGGTTCTAATGCCCAAAGTACAAAATGTACAACATCAAAGAATTGATCGTCGATTGATGTAGGCATGGAACAGGTTGCCACATAATTAACCATGGTGGGGAAGATACTATTGGCTGGAAAAATTGTTCTTGGGGACAATAGCGATCTCCCCAGTATCACAAGACAATCTAGCAACAAACAGACAAAGAAATTTATCTTTCTCTAGACATATACAATTTACAAATAAAAACTATAGAGTGTAGAGCTGTAACAAGGGTCTCTTTCACCTCTAGTTATGCTACATTAATAAGTCAATCCGGGAAAGCTTTGTTATTGTAAAGAGTAGCTCAATCCGAGGCTATTCGTCAGAGTAATGCTTAGTAGTACAGGGTCTAGAAAATACAAAAGTAAACAGCTGCTAAATCTATGACTAAATTGCTTTTAAAAAGAATAAAATCACACAACGCAGTTTATCAGTCAAGGGTACGGAAGCGATAACCCATCCCTCTAGAAACTGATGGGAAGGAAATTAGAGCATGGACCATAGGTCTAGGAGCTAGGCAGCGACTTGATGAGGCTCACTACAGCCTTAGACCTTCTCTCACACCAAAGCAGTAAATGCAAGTAACTGGAATCGGTAGAAAGTAAAATGGAACAACAAATCTGAAATGGAACAGCAATAAATGGAGCAGCAAATCTGAAATGGAACAGCAATAAATGGAATAGCAAGAAATGGAACAGCAATCCAATAAACTAAATCTCGCGAGTCAAACTACGCTTGCTCTATTGAATTAAACTCACATCCTGCAATCAAATAGCAATCTTCTCTCTAAAGCAACTTCAATGAATTATACTTTATGGGACAATATTCACAAATGAATTATGGGACAACAATCATCAAACGTGTATACACAACACACTTATTATAGTAATCTGATGATTAAAGAGAATATGACTATGTTTCCAAAAAGAATAATATTACTTCCGGATTCCAATAACTGAGATTTCAAATGAATCCAATACAGCAATATTCAATATGAAGGCTCTGTAACAGAAACAGTTGGCTTAGACTGCAAACATGCAATCAACTCTAAAGAGATTCACTCACGCAATACAGAGTCATGACATAAATCTTCTCGAAAGAGACCATTAATGAATTAATTGTAACAGAGCATGGAATAGCATATGAAAAACATATCAGATTACCGAACTATAAAGATAAACAAATCACACAGAAACCAAATTATAATGATACAAAAGCAAGTGTCCTTCGGAGCCGGGCCCTTAGCTTCCAACGGCACACTGCCTTAGGTTACTCCAGACGCAGAGATGAAATAAACACCAAGTCTTTTGTATTAAAACATCAACAAATGTACAGCAAAACAAGTCTTAGTGAGAGTCGATGATCAAAGTTGAATATGGAATTCACAGTTACATATATGAACAAAAAGTCCTCTTGCTTAACACTGCTGTCCCTTTTTATAAGAGTAACGGCGGAGGTATCTAGGTAACAAAAATAAGCAAAACAACGATCCCTCAGGATCAAAGATCCTGAGGGATTCGCCAAGCCGTTAATCCTTTACTTTTCTTCCCCTGCTCCTCTGAGTCGATAATCCTTCTTTCTTTCCAGGGTGGTCTTGCTTCGATCTGTTCGACATGTTCACATCCGGTTCCCTCCTAAAGGGACAACAGTTATTGCTTCTTTGTCTTTTCCTTTCAAATGGCAATCCTTTGTTTCCACCCTTTCCTGCATGAAAAAATAGCAATTATCAGCGATTAAGTTTTCCATGCTAATTCTCACACATTCTATTAAAATTCTTTATTTATTTAAGCTCATTATGCAGAAAGGGTTACAATTGTTACTGAAAAGTCACTAAATTGTTCGTCAAAAACATACCTTTCCAGTGCTCCACACACCCCCCTACTTACCCTGTTTCATGCCCTCATGAAAACATTATAGTTGACATGCAAAGCGGTAAGAGAATAGGCTGGAGAGGGAACCTCGTGTGGAGGCCTACAGCCGTGATGAGCAACTAGATCATCAAAGAACTGATTTGTTTGACCTTCAGGCGTTTCATACAAGGCCTGATATCCGGGTGCAGGGTGCCAAATAATTGGACTACGAAATCGATATCCTAACCAGGATGGCCCCGCTTGCAAAATACGCTCGCCATAAAGGTTCAATCGGCTGGCAGCTAGCTCAAAATTTTCATATCTGAATGGTTCCCTGAGCTAGATGTTTGGGTTCGAAGTCTGGTATCGAAATTTTGCAGCATCAATGGCAAGGACTTTAATAGTCAGAAAATATTCCAGATTTTGTCGAATTAGGTCCTCGTGCATGGGTCCTAATGTCTCCATAACACCGGGGGTTGTCATAAGGTTCCTATGTGCTCTCCATAACAGTACTGGGTCTCTAGGCTCGACTCTTACCCACAAGTCTAGGCTATTTTCCTGTCTCTGAAAAGTGTTATAAGCCCTGAGCCATTTTAGCTGATTAACCCCAAAGGAAACGAAGGCTTGCAATTTGATGTCCCCAACAAAAGGGCCAGGATTTAAATCAGTTTCCTGGTCTAGCACGAGGTTATGCAAGTAAAATTCACATAATAACCTTTGAACCTTAACTCCATAATGCTTGCAACAATCTATGAAATCATTAACAGTATTGATTTGTATAGGGGCACCTGCCCTGACAGCTTTTATCTTTAATCGTAAATATCATTCAAGCAAAAATAAAGCATAGTTTTTAGCAGGGGTCCTACAGGCCAAAACGTCATTACACAAAGAAAACACAGTGTCCATCTATCTAACAACAATATCTAATCGACGAGTTACCTTTGCAACATTTTCTTGCTCCTTTTGCCAGCCTTCGAAGGCCTGGCTCTCGGACTGACTAATATCCCGAAGTTGCTGTTGCAACTCTGCATATTTCTCCCAGGGGACTGTTTGTTCCTTCAACTGTTCAGCTTCTTGCTGAGCTTGCTTCATCATCTTGTGCAAGGTTCGTGTTTTTGGATCCTTTTTCCATAGGGCCGTAGAGGCCGGGAGTTTTACCTAAACCTTTTTATTATGTTGTTTGGAGTTCAGAACCCGGATCACCCCTGAGGGCGGTGCCTCTGTTTGGATCTCCTTATTCTCCTTTTCTTTCTTAACCCGAATGAAAGGTTGTTGTGGTTCCTCTGTTAATGGAACATCATCTTGTCCCTCTACCCCAAATGGAACGACAGTCTGTTCTTCATTATCAATTGGAACAACAGTCTGTTCCTCACCGTCAATTGGAATAGCAGTCTGTCCCTCAGCATCATTTGGAATAGCAGTCTGTTCTTCTGTGACAATTGGAACAATGGTTTGTTCCTCAGTGTCATTTGGAACAGCAGCAGATCTTCCAATCGGGTTTCGACCAACAGTGCGACTGTAAGTCCTTCGTCTTCTTGTTCTGCGGGATTTTGCTGCAGTGGTCCTCTTTCATTTCCTTGTGGTCCTTTGTATCCTCAGACTGGCTTTCAAAATCTGAATTTGTTGTCGGAGCTGGGCTATAGTGTTCAGCAGCCTCTGCTGTTTAGTCCTTAATTTCTTGATTTCTCTTGCTTCAGCAGAGGGTTTGCGACTGGCCCTTAAATCTGCTCCTATTCTATCTAGAGTTTCTTCTGGTGCCTTGGGAGCAGATTGTTCTTGGTTGGTGTCCCTTATTTCTTCCTCATGAATGGGCGAGTTTTCTTCTCCTTCCTTTTCTGCATGTGAACCCTCAGTTATGTCTTCCTCTGGAGGTTCACCGGGAGGACTTGCTGGGCTAGAGGGTTGGCCATATTCCGCCAAACTGGCCAGGATTGCGGCCAATTCTTCTTCGCCCACAGGGTCTCGCAGCGGGCTGCTTTCCGGCTGAATTACTTCCTCCTCCCAATTGTCCTGTTCAGTGACTGCCTTAGGACGTTCAGCTTCCATTTCTGTTTTAGAGTGCACTTCTCTCTCCTCACCTCCTCCTCTGGCTTGCTCAGCTTCGCCCCCAGATTGCCAGAATTTTCTTCGGAAGGTACTCCTTCTGGTTCTGGAGGTTCGTCTATGATCTCAATTGGTTGGCTGGTGCTTTCTCAAATCTTTTCCAGCCTCCCTCGAATTTGAGCTAGCTGGACTGATTTTCTTGGTTTCTCTGGTTTTTCAGGTGTGCAAGCAACAGGTTTTTCTGCTATCACTTCTATGCATTTTTCTGGTCGCTCCGGTGTACTTGAAGAATGCTTTCATTTTGGAGCAACACGTTTTCCTACTGGCACTTCTCTGCGTTTCTCTGATCGTTCCGGTGTGCTAGAGGAAGTTTTAGGTTTTGGGGATGGTGCAGCCAGTTTTCCTTCGATCAATGCAACGAGCTCCTCCTAGCTGCTCTGCTGTTGAGTGAGACTATGGCTCACTATCAATCGAATCAGTCTATGGTGGCTAACAACTGCTTCTACATGCTGTGCCGTTTTCAGGCTTCGGGCCGCATCATGCAATAGTGAATTTAAAAGTGCAGGCATATTTACAGAACATTTCTCTTTCAAAACAGCTAAAAGTTTAAGATGGCGTGGTCTTACCACATCCCTCCTTCCTTCGCACGTAATGTAGCTCTATACTATCCTTGCTAGTTCGGTCCAGGGTTCTCCTAACGTTGCTGGCAGAACTCCCTTCCCCTTTACTATCAAGCTTTGGCCTTCGTCCTGAAAAATCTCCATAATCTTCTGCAGTCTTTCTTTCTTCAGCGTCCATACAGGTCCGGTGGCTGGTAGGCCTGAGACTTCTGCAATTACATCATCAATGACCGCTATCCGCCTTTCTCTTACTATGGAGTGGTCCTCCTGCAAGTTTTGCAGAAATTCCAACGCCACTGTCTCGTTTGATTCTTGTAGGCGACTGAAGTAATTCAGCCATCTAGCCTTTTCCAAGATCTCCCGGGAAGCAGCAGAGACTGTCAATTCTTGAGGTTTGCTTCGGACTGCCTTTCCTCCCATGGTTCTACTAAGGATTTTCAATGGAACAGCAACTGCCTGTGCTGTTTTGGGATGCAGAGAAGGTGATCGTCGCGGAAAAAAACAGAGTATGCAGCAAAAATGAATTGCGGATGGCAACTTTGCGTAAAATAGAATTATCATACCGTTAAACCATGCCATACTTTCGTACACTATCTACCTCGAATGGTGTGCTGACATGTAACTCGTGGAGTAATGAGATTACCTTCCCCCCCGCGATGTGATAGGCTGCCCCAGCCATCAAATAGAGGAGCAGCAGCCATTGTGTAACCAGTCATAAAGGAACAGCATATAGAATTACGCCATGTTTTAGATGGACAACGAAATACCGAAATCGAGGCAAAAAGGTGGATCGCGTTTTACATAAGAGCCTGCGTAATATGATGCGAGGCTGGGGGATGGGACGTCTGTCAATCGTACGAAATCCCCAGAAGTCATTGTCAGTTCCCTTGCCATGATTGGTAGTAATGAGTGTTCGTGCGATATGTTCAGCGAGAAATAAAATATGAATTATTCATAGGATAGAAGAGACAAAGAGGTATTAATATCATCCCTGTTGGTGTAACTATTATGACTTCGATACCATTAACAGAGCTCTGCTGCCGACAGGTGTTCATAACCTTGGCAGAGTTGTTTATTTCACCCGTGGAACCATGATCCTGTATGTGTATAAAAAGTGTTTTGTCAAAACGTAGGCCATTATGCTGGCTTGGTAACCAGGTAGCCATAATGCCATTCACAAGGAGGGTGCGAATCGTGGGCAGGCCGGCTCATGATGAGACCCCCTGTTCCAAGGTCTGTTTATTTAGTGTACCTTTGGACCATATCCCTGGTGTGGTGGCCATGTTGGGAATGCCACTTCGCTTCCAACCTGATGATCATGGTAGGCTGGCTCTTGATGAGACCCCCTATCCTGCATTTGACAATTAATAATCCATACTGATTATCATTTCTTTCTTTGCAAAGCACCTTTTTCTTATTTATTTACACATAAGGGTGGTTCAGCACTCCTTAAGAGTGGGAATGGTTGAAGAATTCTTATCATCCCAACAAGAAGATATAAATCCTCTGTTCTTATTCCTGTGTAATAATCAGAGAAAGATTTTTAAGGAGATCGCCATGATAAAGATAACCAACCAGGACAATGGGAATAAGTCAATGACAATGGTGATTAGAAGTAAAGTATGTCCCTCCTTTTGTCCTCTTATCAATACTAGGCTCTATAAAGATAGCGATTTTATGATCTGCTGACTTCGGCATGTTGTAATTGATGTTCATTGCATAAGTATATAGCTGTATCTTAAAGACTGGAGAGATCATGGGCGTGAAGCATCCTTAATATGAATCATCACTGAGAGCAAAGATATGGCTATGGTATTCCTTTTGAAAGAGAAGAATCCATGCAAGCAAATAGTTGGGATGCCGTTCTTTGAGAAGAAACAGCCTAAGATCATGAGTGCTGTCTGCAAAAACTCTCAACTGCTGTTCCTTTTGAAAAGGAACAACAATAACTCGCAAATGTTGTTCCTTTTGAAAAGGAACAGAAAAAACACGAAATGTTGTTCCTTTTGAAAAAGGAACAGCAAAAACACGAAATGCTGTTCCTTTTGAGAAAGGAACAACAAAAACACGAAATGCTGTTCCTTTTGAGAAAGGAACAGCAAAAAAACGAAATGTTGTTCCTTTTGAGAAAGGAACAACAAAAACACGAAATGTTGTTCCTTTTGAGAAAGGAACAGCAAAAACACGAAATGTTGTTCCTTTTGAAAAAGGAACAGCAATAACACGAAATGATGTTCCTTTTGAGAAAGGAACAGCAAGAACACGAAATACTGTTCCTTTTGAAAAAGGAACAGCAAAAACATGAAAATAAGCAACTGCTGTTCCTTTTGGAAAAGGAACAGCAATAACTCTCAACTGCTGTTCCTTTTGAAAAGGAACAACAAAACCCCAAAAATGTTGTTCCTTGGGAAAAGGGACAACAAAAACTCACACCTGCTGTTCCTTTTTGAAAAAGAAACAGCAAAAACACGATGAAGCAACTACTGTTCCTTTTGGAAAAGGAACAGCAAAAACCCAGAAATGCTGTTCCTTTTGAAAAAGGGACAGCAAAAACACAAAAATGTTGTTCCTTTTGAAAAAGGAACAGCAAAAACACGAAAACAAGCCACTGTTGTTCCTTTTTGGAAAAGGAACAGTAAAAACACGCTGAGTGTAAAAAGCAATCTTAAGAAAGAAAGATCAAAGAAATATTAAGAAAACGTATATACAAGAACTTATGTACAGGTCAAAAAAATGCGTTCCTTACTGAACTATAGGTGAGGAAGGTTTTACTTCCTCTCCTAAAATTTCCATGTCAGTGTCTTGACGTAGCTGCTCACAGAAGGATTCCCTAGTGAGTGGCCTGCGATAGAGACGAACTCGGTGGCCATATAATTGAATGCATATCCGGAACCATCGATTGTGATGAGGGTAAGGGTCCCATTATCATGTACTTTCTGGATTTCGTATGGCCCCAACCAACGAGTCTGCAGTTTCCCCGGGAAATCCTGAAACCGTGAGTCATATAACAGAGCCCAGTCTCCTTCATGAAAGACTTTATTCTTAATAAGTGCATCATGCCATTTAGCTCGCTGCTGCTGAATAAGTGCTGTGTTTTGTAATGTAGAGAGCCTTATTTCGTCCAGTTCATTAATCTGTTGTAGTCGATTGATTTGTGCCTCACTTAAATCTAGGCCAACTTCCTATGCAGTTCGTAGTGTTTGGATTTCGAATTCTATGGGGAAAATAGGTTGTTTCCCAAACACTAATTGATAGGGTGAATAACCAGTGGTGCTTCTCCAGGTGGTTCTATAGGCCCAGAGTGCTTCAGGTAGTCGGGCGGCCCAATCACGCCTATGTGAAGCAATGGTTTTTGTTAAGATTGATTCTATTACCTTATTGCTACTTTCTACTTGCCCATTCGCCTGCGGGTGATATGGGGTAGTAATTTTGTGCTGGACGTGATAATTGTCAAGTGTTGCAGCTAATTTGTTTCCGACAAATTGTGGTCCTCCATCTGTGATTATTTCTCTGGGAAGGCCATATCGTACAAACAAATGGAACAGGAACTGTATTACCGAATCTTCTGTAGCTCTAGGCAACGCTTCGGCCTCAACCCATTTGGTAACATATTATGTGGCTACCAAAATATATGTTCTCTGATTTGATGATGGGTTGATGGGTCCAACAAAGTCAAGAGCCCATCGATCAAATGGTTCAATAACTAATTGTGGCTTCAGAGGCATTTCGTCGGCTTGACCAGGTCGTCCTGCTCGCTGGCAGCTGTCACAGGCTTGAACAAATTTCTTTGAATCCTTAAAGATTGTAGGCCAGTAGTATCCCGTCTGCAATACTTTATGTGTTGTTTGTTTCTCGGCAAAGTGTCCCCCACATTGTCCATTATGACAAGCTTTTAAGATGTCAAAAATTTCATCTTCTCGGATACACCTTCTAATTTGCATGTCTGCCCTATGTGGAACAAATAACCCCCGATCCACGAAAACCGAGTACTCTTCTGAACAATCTGCTTACGTTCATTAGGGGTTAAGTGTTTTGGTAGCTTACCTACTGTAAGGTAGTTGGCAACATCAGCATACCAAGGTGTTTGAACAGCAACAGAAAATAGGTGCTCATCGGGAAATTGGTCTTCCACTGCTGCTGCCTCAATTGATTTTGGTATTTGTGAGAGAAAATCAGCTATAGGGTTTTCCTTGCCGGGTCTATCTTTGATTGTGATATCGAACTCCTGCAATAAGATCAACCATCTCGTTACTCTAGCATTTGTAACAGGCTTATTTGCTAAATATTTGATAGCAGAATGATCTGTATATAAAACAACGGGATAGCCTGTAATATAATGTCTAAATTTATTGACAGCATGTATGACAGCGAGGACTTCCTTTTCGGTGACAGTGTAATTTAATTCAGCAGGGGATAAATTTTTGCTGATATAATAAATAGCGTATGGTTTTTTATCCTCCTCCTGCCCCAGGACTGCACCGATTGCTGTGTCTGAGGCATCAGATGAAATTTGGAATGGTAAGTTCCAGTTTGGTCCTCGAAGGACTGGAGCTGTTGATACAAGCTTCTTTAAATCCTGGAAAGCGCGATCGCATTTTTCTGTCCACATGAAATCAACATTACCAGTTAATGCATATAAAGGTGCAGCAATGTGTGAATAATGTTCTATAAATCGTCTGTAATACCCATAAAATCCAAGAAAGTTGCGTACCTCTGTCTGAGTAGTGGGGGTGGGGATAAGCAACAGAATTTGAATTTTAGCCGGATCTACCTGACTTCCAGCTGCTGAGATGAAATGTCCGAGAATGAGTCCTTCAGTCATCATCATATAACATTTTTCGTGGCTTAGAAAAACCGTGGTATCAATGCAACGCTGTAGGACTTTTTCTAGGGTGTCCAGAGCTGGATCAAAATCATCTCCGTATGGTGTAAAGTCATCCATGTATACTTCAAGCCCATCATCTATTAAATCTGCAAAGATGCTAAGAATGGCCCTTTGGAATGTGGCAGGAGCATTACATAGGCCAAAGGGTAGAACTCTATAGGTGAATGTTCCCCAAGGACAAGTAAAGGTAGTTTTATCCTGGTCTTCAGGGGCAATCTGGATCTGATTGTATCCACTGAAGCCATCCAGGAAAGAAAAGAATTTCTTTCCTGCTAACGTGTCCAATACTTGGTCTATGAATGGGAGGGGAAAATGGTCTTTTTGTGTGGCTTTGTTTAACTCTCTATAATCCACGCAAATCCTCCATTTCCCATTCTTCTTGGGTACAACCACAAGTGGAGAGACCCACTTACTATCAGAAATAGGATAGATAAAATTAACATCTAAAAGCTTCTGAAGTTCTGCTTTTACAACATCTTTTAGGTGGGGGTTGAGTCTTCTTTGCGGTTGATGGACAGGTCTTGCATCTTTTTCTATATAAATATGGTGGGTGCACAATTGGGGGTCAATCCTTTTCATATCGGGGTAATCCCACGCAAATGCTTCTTGATGCTTCCGTAATAGGTGGATGAGTTTTATTTCTTGATCCAGTGTAAGGTTGGCATTGATGTTTAGTGTTTTTCTCGGTTCAATTTCCACTGCTTTACTATTGGCAACAGAAATTACAGGTATCGTTTGGTCATGTGTATCTTTCAAGGGATCTTCTTCTAGTTCGTTCTCGAATGCAGCTTCTATCATAAAACACTGTGCATGAGGTCTAGATTCAGTTTGACTAACATCGTTATTGATGGCATCATCTTCTGTTTGGTCTTTAAAGTCTAGGGCCCTCTGTATAGTCAATGGTGATCTGATATTGTCAATAAGGTATGATACAGGGTGCTGGTTAGTTTTTATCATTGTCAGACTTAGCTGTGCTGGAGGGTATAGGACTAGGTTTTTAATATCTGGTCCTCTGGTTATGGTCATATTCCCCTGCCGGCAACCAATGTAAGCATCGGCAGTAGCAAGCCAAGGTCTACCTAAAATTAGCGGGTGTCCATCCAGTCGGGTTTTTGGATTAATTACCAGGAAATCAGTTGGGTATTCCCAAGAATCTATAGAGACCATGACATCATATAGAGTTCCTTCTGGTTGAACTACAGATCGGTCAGCCAATTCTAACAAAGTAGAGGTGGGTTCTACCGATGTAATACCGAGATTTTGGCAAGTAGAAGTTGTCAAAATATTAATTGCAGCTCCTAAATCAACTAAAGCATTAGTCAGGGTCTGGCCATAGATTTGGACAGTTACGATTGGATTTCCTGGATCTTCATATTTAATGGGTGCTCCTGATAACAGGTCAGATAAAGTACCGACTACTTGGACCCTTGGGTTAGTGGTTACATTCCTCCTTGGTTTTTTTATGCACAATTCTTTTATAGTTTTTGCATATATAGGGATGTCTTGAATGGCTTGGAGGAAAGGAATTCGTATGTACAGGTTTTGTAGCTCTCCCAGAATGTCAAAGTATGGATGTTGTACAGGTCGTGGTACGACTAATCGTTCTGGGAAGGGAGGAGAGGGTGTTTTTGCTTGATGATGAGTCTGCTCCTTATTTGCACCCTCTTGTTGTAACGGCTGTTCTATTGGTAACTGATCTTCAATGTGAACTGTTTTATCTCCCTCTGTTTCTATTATACGTCCAGATCTTAACTGAAGATCATTGCACTCCCTCAGTTCGGATCCGATTTCTGCTGATTCTATAATTTGGAGGGATTGGACCGGCCTGTTATTAGGATTAGGATTGGGTTGGGTTGGGAGTTGCGGTCTCAGATTAGACTGGGGATTTTGTTGCAAAGCTGGCAGAGTCGGTTGAGGGAGCATAATAGTTCCTGTTGGCTGATATGTCGATTTTGGCCAATTTGTCTGCCAGGGTGAACTTTGTGAAGTAGGGGGGGTCCATTGCGAAGGGTATGAGCTATTCTGCCAATATGGTGGGGCGTAAGGAAACTTCGGCCAACCAAATTGGCTTGGCTGATTCATCCATGGATTTGAAGAAGGAAATGGTGGTGATGACCAGTTCGAAAATGGAGGTTGAGAATGGTTTTGCCACATACTATATTGCTAAGTGTTATATTGTGGAGGCTGAAAAGAAGAAGTTGGATCTGAAAACATACCTGATTGCCTTGGTTGCCATTGGCGACGCTGGTTAACGAAGTATGCTGGTTCTGGCTCTTCTTCTGCTCCCTTATATACTTCTTTCAATCCAGGAAGTGAGGGGCAACTTTCAGTAAGATGATCTTTTGTACAGATAGCACATGTTTGAACTGCATCCAGCGGACATTCCTTGTGGCTATGTTTTCTTCTACATCGGGGGCAGAAGATCGCCAAATTCTGTTCTGCCTCTATCTGCTTCTGTTTAGCCTGCACAATATCAAGTTGTGTAGTCAATGTCCCCAGGATATCAGTTTTAAATTTTTCTAATAAATTCCCAAGTTCTACACATGTCACTCCTTCTGTTGGTATTTTGTTATCTCTGACAAACCGATCATATTCTGCTGGATTTATCCTCGTGCTACCTCTCGAGCTCCTGATACATAAATCAATGATGTCAGCAAAATTTTCTTGATAAATATCCCCTTTTCCCATGATATTTAATGTTTCAATCCATTGTTCCTTCATGCCTCTAATCAATGTTGTTTTTAGCACATTATCAGGCAGAGGTAGTGATGCATATGGAGATCTCTGCAAATTATACTGAAAACGTTCTACATATTCTTCTAGTGTTTCGTTTGGTCTAGCTGTCATCTGAAATATTTAATCTTTCAGTTCTCTAGACCTACAATAATCTTGATATTTCTTTAGGAAAGATTCTTTCATCTGCTCCCAGTTATTTATAACCCCACCACCTAAACCCATAAACCATCTTAAAGCTGCTCCTTTCAAAGTGGAGGGGAAAAACTTTAATTTCTGGGGGTTAGTGGTGTAATCATATCCCCTGCATAATACATCAAATTCAAATAAGAATGCATCAGGATCCTCTGATGTAAGTCCATGAAATGTAGGAATGTTTTGAAGGGGAATTGCTTTCATAGGAGCATTTGCTGCGGAATCCACTATAGGATATTGTAATGTAGAAGTTTGAGTGTTTGGCTGATTCTGTGCCATGGGATCGAATATGTGCCAGTAACCTTTCGGGATTTCTAAGAGGGTGTTCCTAGGTGGAGAAGGAACGGCCTTAACAGGGATTGTTTTAATAGTACTTCCTTTATCTGGAATAACGAGAGTCCCTGTTGCTTGAGGAGATTGAATCCCTTCAACAATGATTTTTACCGCGCTTCCTTTATCTGTGCTTTTTAATGGATGAATTATCCTAGGAGGAGATCTTGGCTCCTCAAATTCTCCTGTTTCCCCTTCTCCTTCACAAAGATTGCTTAGATTCCCTTCCTGCAGTCGTTCTGGAATAGAATTTTCAATTTCTTGAAAGTCCTGCTCATCAGTCTGACTATGCACCTCAGCGAAGGCTACAGATGGTGATCCTGCGGCCTGAAGGGAGCTAGTAGGTTGTTTAGAATTGGTTTTCCTAAACCCTACTGATGGCTGAGATTCAGTTTTCTTATAGATTTTGTCTATGAAGGTTGTTCGGCCAAGGGTCACCGGCCCTTTGGCTTTTTTGGGTTTGAACGGAGGTTTGATAATTTTTTCTGGCTTTTTCTCCTTAGTCATGCACTCTTATAAACTACCAAATTCTATTCAACCCACAATTCTGCCAGGAAAGCGGACGGTGGAGCAGGGCTTTTACATGCTCCGTACGCAGGTTCTTACCTTCCGTTTTTAAAATCCAACTCTCCCCTAGCAGACTCGTACACTACTCTGTAAAAGACAAATGGCTGTACTCTTTCCCCGGCAACGGCGGCAAAATGTAGAGCTGTAACAAGGGTCTCTTTCACCTCTAGTTATGCTACATTAATAAGTCAATCCGGGAAGGCTTTGTTATTGCAAAGAGTAGCTCAATCCGAGGCTATTCGTCAGAGTAATGCTTAGTAGTACAGGGTCTAGAAAATACAAAAGTAAACGACTGCTAAATCTATGACTAAATAGCTTTTAAAAAGAATAAAATCACACAACGCAGTTTATCAGTCAAGGGTACGGAAGCGATAGCCCATCCCTCTAGAAACTGATGGAAAGGAAATTAGAGCATGGACCATAGGTCTGGGAGCTAGGCAACGACTTGCTGAGGCTCACTACAGCCTTATACCTTCTCTCACACCAAAGCAGTAAATGCAAGTAACTGGAATTGGCAGAAAGTAAAATGGAACAGCAAATCTCAAATGGAACAGCAATAAATGGAACAGCAAGAAATGGAACAACAATCCAATAAACTAAATCTCGCGAGTCAGACTATGCTTGCTCTATTGACTTAAACTCACATCCTGCAATCAAATAGTAATCTTCTCTCTAAAGCAACTTCAATGAATTATACTTTATGGGACAATATTCACAAATGAATTATGGGACAGAAATCATAAAACGTGTATACACAACACACTTATTATAGCAATCTGATGATTAAAGAGAATATGACTATGTTTCCAAATAGAATAATATTACTTCCGGATTCCAATAACTGAGATTTCAAATGGATCCAACACAACAATATTCAATATGAAGGCTCTGTAACAGAAACAGTTGGCTTAGACTACAAACATGCAATCAACTCTAAAGAGATTCACTCACGCAATACAGAGTCATGACATAAATCTTCTCGAAAGAGACCATTAATGAATTAATTGTAACAGAGCATGGAATAGCATATGAAAAACATATCAGATTACCGAACTGTAAAGATAAACAAATCACACAAACCAAATTATAATGATACAAAAGCAAGTGTCCTTCGGAGCCGGGCCCTTAGCTTCCAACGACACACTGCCTTAGGTTACTCCAGACGCAGAGATGAAATAAACACCAAGTCTTTTGTATTAAAACATCAACAAATGTACAACAAAACAAGTCTTAGTGAGAGTCGATGATCAAAGTTGAATCTGGAATTCACAGTTACATATATGAACAAAAAGTCCTCTTGCTTAACACTGCTGTCCCTTTTTATAAGAGTAACGGCAGAGGTATCTAGGTAACAAAAATAAACAAAACAATGATCCCTCAGGATCAAACATCCTGAGGGATTCACCAAGCCGTTAATCCTTTACTTTTCTTCCCCTACTCCGCTGAGTCGATAATCCTTCTTTCTTTCCAGGGTCGTCTTGCTTCAATCTGTTTGATCTTGTTCGCATCCGGTTCCCCCCTAAAGGGACAACAGTTATTGCTTCTTTGTCTTTTCCTTTCGAATGGCAATCCTTTGTTTCCACCCTTTCCTACATGAAAAAATAGCAATTATCAGTGATTAAGTTTTCCATGCTAATTCTCACACATTCTATTAAAATTCTTTATTTCTTTAAGCTCATTATGCAGAAAGGGTTACAATTGTTACTGAAAAGTCACTAAATTGTTCGTCAAAAACATACCTTTCCAGTGCTCCACATAGAGGTGTTACGATCTTACCTTAGATCCAATGCTTGTTCGTTGTAGTCATCCCTCGATCGTCCGAAAGAGTTTTCTTTAAATACCGACAAATACGAACAAGCAAACATCAAATAGAACCTGCATAGCAAATATAGTAAATCATGTCTATTATGGTGATCAAGGAATCCATAAAATAGACCATAAATGAACAGCTTATTGAGAAAAACAAACTTATTTGTATTAACTTTGAAGTAGAAGAACCTTACAACCTTTTTAGCCTTGATGTTGAAAAAGCACTTCCTCGGGTCCGAAACAGGGATTTCCTTTACTTTGACAAGCCTTGCACTCTTCCAAATGAGATCTTACAGGTATGTAATCTCTCCTCATAAAACCTCAATTAAGAAGACTAAGTTCCAGCAGCATTTCACCTAAAAAATATTCAGCTTTCAGTCTCCTCAGTAACCAACCCAATGCTTCATTTTATAGTGCAGAGGGAGGAGGTTACAGGTCCACCTATGAAGGGATAGAGTCCTTATTCAAAGGGATAAGCTCCTCACGTCAAGGGGTTAGCTCGTTAAGGTATGGGATGCATCAACCTCAAGAGAGTGAACTTGCCACCTCAAGATTGTTTCTAAAAGCTTCTAGAAATGACTAAAAGTGAGTTTTTTAGAATATACTCGTGCCTTTTAACTTTTACAGGAGTCCGCACCCATAACACAGAGACAGAGTGGTCAGGTGCATAAGGGACATGACCATTAGGTGCAGGATCGTAGTTAATACTAAGAGAAAGTGCATAACTAGAGTTTTAGAGACTTTTAGGGCTTTCTCTTACTTTCAAGGCTTGATATGAAGAACTGAGGCTTTAGAATTACAGAGGGAAGTATGAGTGGTAATGGACTCACACATATTGCAGAATGTCGAGGTGAAAAATTTTAGTGCAACAGATTGCCCCCTAAAGTGCGAAGTCTATGATAGATGAAGATGAAGTCGTTCATGTATGAAGAGTTAAGTATGTTATCGTTTAAAGGATCATCCTATGGACACCCCAGTAGAAACTTGTAAAAACATTCAATGCAAAATATATATATAAACATATCATCACTGAGGTAGGCATTCCCATACTCAGATCAAAACTGAATAGAAAACTTACTACACTTGTTCTGATACAGGAATTATTTTGTAGTACATCAAGAGTATAGACATGTGCAAAGACAGTATGGATGTAGCCATCTGTTTATGAATAGTCCACTGCATAATGAATAAAAAAATTCCTTCAGCCTAGGATGGTAGAAACAAGATCTAGGGTCTTGATTTCCACTGCTCGAAATAGTATGATTCTATCCATGTGAATGAATTTGTCGAAGTCAAACATGGTAGAAACCACTTGATTGCCAGTTAATGATGTGAACTTTTAACAAGTGTAAGAGAAACCACCAGTAACGTCAATGGCTCTCAAAGTGCCCAGTACAATCCATGAAATGTGAATAAATGAGTTGAAGTCGAACATGTCACGGAATCATTCGATCAAAGGTCAATGATGCAACCTATCGTCAAAGGCGAGAAAACTGCCATTTGGGCATGCAACTTTCAAGGTACTGATGATTTCTAGATCAACTTTCTAGATAATGAGCTGAAGTCGATAGAAAGTGATCCGTTGTAGGAAAGCCAACAACATGAAATCATAGATCAAGTTTTGAAGAAATATAGTAGCAAGGACTGACTCAGGGATGGTCAAAATGGATGACAAATATTTTGCAAATGAATGGTTTATTTGAAATGACCTCTTGAACACATAATGACACTGCAGATAGTTTGGTGACAATTGAGCCAAAGCTAATACCCAAAAATCAGCGGAAGACTTTCAATATAGTTTGATTAACTGTTAGGCAAAGGATTTCCCAACCCAGGTGAACAAAAGTGTCATGTTCGAGAGTGGTTAACGACTTTTTACAAAACAAAGTGTAACAAATAGGTTCATTTTTCTCTCTTTTCCCCCACCATTTCTGGCAAGTACCTCTTTACTTTTGACAAGCTTGAGGAGGATAACATTTGCTTGTTTATAAGCTCATCCTTTGGATGAGTCCAACTTAGTTTAAAATTCGAACCCTAAGAAGGAGTGGTTCGTTCCTGTTTAAAATTAAACAGGTCCTTTACTGTTAAATTTTAAGTAGTCCAGTATAGGAAAAATTCGGTGTTTTCCAATTTTAGGGATTCAGAAGAAAAACTTAAGAAAACTCCATGGGGGTACTTTTTCGTAAAATAATCCCTCAAGTCTAAAAAAGGATAAAATAATACAGGAGGGATGAAATTTCCAATACTTTAACGAGCTAGAAAGGATAAGTGCTAAACAATATTTTCATATTTAACGAGTCCGAAAGGGTTTAAAGAGGACTCTAGTCTCGTCATGGTGACGAGTCCAATGTCGTCAAGGTTTAACAAGTCTGATATAGGTAAAACTCAAATTCTTTTTCATATTTAGAGAGTTTGAAAAAGACATGGAAAAGAAAACTCGAGGGGGGTCCTTTTTCGTAAATTTGTGTCCCTCGAGCACAAAAAAGTATAAAATAATACTCGAAAGAACCGCTTGACTATTACAATCAAGGAGTACCTTTCATAAGTAGTGGCCTTGATCCGAAAAAGTATAAAAGTGATCGAAGACACGTCATTTCGTAACAAGTATCGAACCTAAAACAACAAAAGTCCAGTGATATTTTCATGTTTATACGGTCAGAAAAGAACTAAAAGTGGACCACCTTTTTAATTTGTTTAATGAGTCAAAAAGGGAAAAACTTGGCAATCTTTTGATATTTTACGAGTCAGAAAAGAACTTAAAGAAGACTCGTCCTAGAGGAACGAATGCTATAAAGGGTAGAAATTGGCTCTGGTAATGATGGCACTGCTCAAAACGTGTAAGGGTTAAGAGGCTGGCTAACAAAACCACTCATCACTATAGTCCCTCAGGAAAGGAAAAACAAGCAAGTGAAAGCATATGATTAGCCAAAGAGATGGTGGCAATGGAATGAAAACAACCAAGGCTCATCTAGCAGAATTTAGTGGATAAAAATGGCAATCACAAGATGTAAATCATGTATGGGTTCATTTTTACACAAGATTGAACCATAGAGAACTCTGCCCAGATTCGGTTTCATGTTTACACAAGCTTGAAACAAAAAAATATGCTTGTTATAAGTTCGCATGTCCCGAACATAATGACACAAATCAAGGTACATGCCCCCCAAGCTTCATTGCATTCAACAAGGCGGATGGAATGAAGGTTCACTTTCGAGGGAGTTGTTTCATTTTTTAATGAGGTTGACACAGTAAAAGAACTATCCTCATAACCCTTGATTCATTTTTTAAACTATCTTGACATAAGACAAGGAACTATACTCCATGATCCTTGTTTCATTTTTTAACGAGCTTGACACAAGACAAGGAACTATGCTCAAGACTCCTTGTTTCATTTTTTAATGAGGTTGACACGGGAACAAAATATCCTCAACACGTCCAGTTTCATTTTTTAATGAGGTTGACACGGGAACAACCTATCCTCGAGACATCTGATTTCATTTTTTTAACGAGGTTGACACAGGAAAAAACTATCCTCGATACACCTGGTTTCATTTTTTAACAAGGTTTACACAGGAACAAACTATCCTCGAGACATCCAGTTTCAATTTTTTAGCGAGGTTGACATGAGAAAAAACTATCCTCGAGATGGGCCAGGAATCAAAAAATGACTCTAAAGCCTGATATGTAATTTCAAAGGGACTGAAAGTCATCGCGCCATCAAATGAATCCACCTCATAATCGGAAGGTATGATCCAAGGTTCATCAAAAGCAATAATGCTCGATGAAATCATATGAATAGTTGCAATGGAAGGTGATACGTTAGGAGGAGGGAAGGAAAAAGTTCCCAGTAAACTAGAATCTTTAATCAAACCTACACCAACATCCTTATAAGGGATAGTCGTTTTACCGACGTGCTAAACACTATCTCTAGAGGCTGGGTCGGATGAGAAACAAGTGAGTTGGTCTATTGTAATGATATTTCCATTATGAGGAAAATTTATAAGCCAAAATACTGATGAAAAAATAGTAGTCATAGCATAAGACCAACTGTGACCCAAGAGAAGGTTGTAAATTAGATGGGCATCAATCACTTCCACATCTAGATTTACGGTTTTGCCTTTGACCCCTATAGGTAAATCTTGCAAAATACCAAAAGGATGGAACCCTCGGCCATCAAAAGCCTTTAGAATTATTGAAGACTGATTGAGTGTGGGAGAACCAAATGATCTCCAACACTGGACTGACATAATACAAGTAGAAGCCCCTTCATCAATCAAAGTTCAAAAGCAAGGCCTGTTTTTGACTAACACTGGAATCTGGAAAGCCATTTGATGAGGAAGGCGGGGTGTACTATTGTATAAATCAAAGATTATTAGGTTTGAATCCTGTATATTGATAGCTCCTATTGCAAATAATAGTAATTTATGTTGTGCTGGGCATGATTGCATCACTTCCAAAGATGACATTGTTGAAGGGGAAATGGCTAAGTCTTCAACAATGTTATAATTCTGAGTAGCTCTCGCATGTGGATTGAATGTTGATTTCCAAAATATACGTTTAGCAGGTAGTTTGATTACTAAGTCAGAGTTGGGTTCCTTGATCTGTAATGGAGTGGAACCAAGAGGAGGTGTTGTTGATGTATTTGAAGTAGAAGATTCTACTTCCTTACCATCAACAGGATTTTTACTACCATAATATTTTGATCGCGTCGCAATCCTGACATGAGACATCATCATAATGGGTTCTTCTAAGGTATCAAGGAAAAGGCAACCACCTTACTATCTTGAGTAGTAAAAGGATCCTTTAAGACAGCGGGAATTTGAGAATCTTTAACGAATTTAGAAAACTCTGCTCGATGTGGGCATTCTTTAGTAAAATGATCCTTGTCGCAAATGAAACAACGATAGCGAGGTTTTCATTTTTCATCAGTAGATTCATTTTTATTCATTTTATCTTTTGAATTTTGATTGTTTTTGTTCTTCCCCTTCTCCTTACTACCAGATTTGGTCATAGATGATTCCACGACATGGACATCAGCAGAAAATTCAGCAAAAGAATCTCCTTTCAGGGAATTAGGTAAAGTTATTGTAGGAGAAGAATTCATTGAGGATTTCTTCTTGCTTTTAATACTAACTGAACCAATCATACCCTAAAGGAGCTGTAGTTTTTGGAAGATCAAGGATTTTTTCATGTAAAGTACATGAATGCGTATAAACGAGGTCAAGGTACTCAGCCTGAGAAATGACTTTCTCTTCAGTGACAACTCCTACTTAGCTACATCTTCAGTGATTTTAGCTAACAATGATTTAACGAACCATTCCACTAAAATTTGATCTAGAATGAAAACTTTCACTAAACACCTTCTATGTTGCCATTCATGAATATGATCCGAAATATATGTGGACGTGGATTGTTTTAGTGAAGTTAACAATTCCATGCCATTGTCGTATTTGACAGGAAATTGAAAATGAGTTAGGAAAGAAGTGGCTAACTGACTGAAATTATAGAAAGAGCCTCGTTGTAACTCAATGTACCATTTGGCAGCAAGACCAATTAGTGTTCTTTGAAAAAGAAGTAATCGAATTGAATCATCAATGATTGAATTAGATGCACACCAAAGCTGATAAGTCATGACGTGATTTGACGGATCCTCCTCTGACTTACCCTCAAATTTCAGGATATCACTGGGCAACTTATTAGGCATTTCTAGCCAATATGGAAGATAGTAAATCGGATCGTTCGTAAGGTGTGACAAATCAGGTAAATCCAAAGTTGCAATAAATGGTAACTGATGGATAGGGTGACTAAAACCTTGAGTAACAAGACCAGCTCTAGGAGGAGGATGTCGAGGATAACCTGGAATCAGATTTGCATTAGGAATGTTATAAGCTCCTGGAAAACTAGGATTAACCTGACCAAACTGAGGTTGTGGAGGCTGTTGATAAGTATAGCTAGGATACGGTTGATTATGATAAAATGGGTTTTGTACAGTAGGACATAACAGATATTGTCCCTGGTACGGTTGATAAGTGAGCTGTGGTTGAATTGTGGCAATCGTACTTGGACCATCTTGTCCTGCAAGCATCTGGACCGAAGACTGAACTATAGGTCCTAATTGTGGCACAGAGACTTGAGGAGTTTGTACTGGTGTAGGGATAGTAGAAACCAGAGCTACAGATACTCCAGAAAGAGGTGTGGTAGGTTGAACAAAAGTTGTAGCAGTAGTTTGAGGGGGAGTCTGAGTTGAGCTAGGCCCAGGCTGCTGAACTGCACCAGATGCAGGGATTTGAATGGTAGGCTAGACAGGTTGCTGGGTTGGACCAGAAACCAAAGGTTGTCCAGCTTGATAAGGTAACTGCACATTAGGCTGCAAAGTTTATTCATTTTGAGACGGATCCCAAGCCATGTTCATTCTGGGACTCATAAAAGGTTGTGCATATGGAGGACCATAACCTGGTTGAACGTAGGGCTGATAATTAGGTAGTACATTTCCAGCCCCTTGTAAAAATGATTGACCAGAAGGCGGTTGGAAACCTTGAGTTGGTTATTTACCTTGAGGGTGATAACCCTGAGGAACGTACTAAATCTGGGGTTGATAAGCCTCCTAAGGAGTATACTGAGTGTAGGGTTAACCTTGGGGTATGTACTGTCCTGAAGGTTGAAAACCTTAAGGTAGCCCTCTAGGCAGAAACCGACTACCTTTGGGTTGCTCCCTAGGTGGTAACTGACTACCTTGCTCCCCAGGAGGTAACTAACTACTTCCCCCCAAGCAGTAACTCACTACCTTGCCCCCAAGCGGTAATTGACTACCTTGCCCCCCAGGTGGTAACTAACTACCCTGCCCCCCAGGCAGTAACTATCTACATTGATTTTGAGGATTTGGAATACTACCAGACATCATAAGGATTTTTCTACGTTCAACACTTTAGTTCCATCATTACCAGGTGATAATTGACGTTCAGTCAGTCGAGGAGTTTCTCCTGAAAAAGTACCAAAAAGTGACTAGTACCCCAAAGGAATAGTAGGACCGCCATATAAAAATGTTTCCTATGATTGGGAAAACATAGATGATTGTCTTGACATGATCGACCAAGGACAATAACCTCTGGGTGTAAGATGAAAATAATCACACACAAACAAAGAAAATTTCAGTAAAAGTACCTAAAGTCTCTAAAGAAACAAATAACTAAATCACATGGCTAAAAAATCTAAGAGCTCAAACCACACACAAACAGTAACTTTCCATACTAAAAACACTAGTTGGTGATGAAATCCAACGTCATATAATTTTAATACAGAAAAGGCAGTTGGAACAGTTAACTCGACAACCTGCTTAACGAAGCAGTCTGGCACAAGTTTCTTCACAAAACCATCTCGAGTAAAGAGAACCCCCCAAAGAGTCCAAGTGAGTCTAGTTGACGTCTGTTCCATGTACAGTGAGACCCATCCTTCACCGTCACCTTAGGAAATAATCTTATGTTTATGGACACTAAGGTTACCAACAATAACAAATACAACTGGGGGAACAGTCTACGATCCGATCTACACGCAATGGCGGGGTAAAAACGCTCAATCCCCTTCAAGGCTCCTCGACATGATCAATCTGAGGTTTACCAATAAGTGACCGTAGGCTCCTTGACAATGGTTAATCCAAGCTTTACCATTTTTAATACGCACAAATCTTCTATCTTTCCCAATGAAACAGACTTGATTGTCTTAAAGGTTCAGACATGACCTCGTGATTGACTCCTTTAAGAGAAGCTTCCCAGAATGTACCAATTACAATTGGATTTATTTCCTGCCACAAGATGTATCTACTTGTTTGTTTTAGCTATCTTGGAGAGTTAATTACTCCCTACTCCAATATACTAGCCTAAGCTATATTGGTGATAAGAGCTCTAGAAATGAAAAAGATTATTATGTCAATTTTAATTAAGTGTTGCTTTCATGGGTTTCTCTTTAAGTTAATAGGTATGGAAATGAAACTTTGATCGTGTGAAGACTTGACTCCAAAGACACTAAAAAATGCAGCTAAGAGGATAAGCAATTCGTTTTTCTTCCAATGAAATTCTAGCTAAAAGAAAGAGTTCAAGAATGCAATTCTTTAAGAAACAATTCTTTCTTTCAACATGAAAATAAAAGAAAATCCTTTTTTATTTTTCAATAATAACTCAAAATGAGACTACTAGTTAATGCTCACAATAAATCCCTTTCCTTTTCAAAACTTGGAACTACATGAAAAAAAAATTCCTTTCAAAATAGATCTACAAGTTTTAGAAAAACACTCAAAACTACAAAATTAATTTTTAGATCTAAAAACTTTTAAAAATCTAATTAAATAAAAGCTTCAATTCGTTTTTAGGACCTTTTACTTAGTTTTTCAGTCAACTAAGGACTCATTTGTTCAGAATAACAAATCAACCAAAAAATATCCAAATATGTTTTCTTTTGTAAAAATGAAATTCAAAACTTATAACAAAGTCTATTCAAAGATTTGCAAGGAGAAAACTAAATCTATTTCTCACAAAGGAAAAATTTTACAACGAAGTTAGACTCATAAACAAGACAAAAGGACACCAAGGCGATCTAAGGTTTCTCAAGCTTCTGATCTTTGTGTCACTATAGAGATAAGGTGAAAATCACTCCAGGCATGCAAAACTTCTAGAAAATCATTGAAAACAAAATTACCATCGGAACTCACTCACAAGAGATTTTTGATAGGAAAAATGCAGATCTGGGTAGACACTAAAGACCTTAAATGAAACCTAAACTTAACTGGAAGAAAATATTTTTAGGTTTTTCAAAAAAAATTACAGGGTCCTCAGGCTTCCAGTAGAACCACGTGCAGTACCACTCTGTGTACTAAAGGAAAAGTGTGGAGATACTCGCACTGTCTGTAAAGAGAAAGTGTGGTCCCCTAAAAACTTCAAAGAAACAAAAAATAATCCAGATTCTAAAAACTACCCAAGCCAGCATAAATCAATCAAAAACCAGAAATAGAAACAAGTTTCTCAAGTCAAAACAAAACCAAAATCCAAATTCATTCCCCATTGGAGTCACCAATTTGTTGGCCGGATAAATCATTCTTGTAGACAAGACCGATCTCCCTAGTATCACAAGATAATCTAGCAACAAATAGACAAATAAATCTATCTTTCTAGACAAATAAACAAATAAAAACTATAGAGGTGTTACGATCCTACGTTAGATCCAACACTTGTTCGTTGTAGTCATCCCTCGATCGTCCGAAAGAGTTATCTTTAAATACCTACAAACACAAACAAGAAAACATCAAATAGCACCTAGATAGTGAATATAGCAAATCATGTCTATTATGGTGATCAAGGAATCCATAAGATAAGCCATAAATGAATAGCTTATTGATAAAAACAAACTTATTTGTATTAACTTTGAAGTAGAAGAACCTTATAACCTTTTCAACCTTGATGTTGAGCAAGCTCTTCCTGGGGTCCGAAACAGGAATTTCCTTTGCTTTGACAAGCCTTGCACTCTTCCAAATGAGATCTTATAGGTATGTAATCTCTCCTCATAAAATCTCAACTAAGAAGACTAAGTTCCATCAGCATTTCACTTCAAAAATATTCAGCTTTCAGTCTCCTCAGTAACCAACCCAATGCTTCATTTTATAGTGCAGAGGCAGGAGGTTACAAGTCCACTTTTGAAGGGATAGAGTCCTTCTTCAAATGGATAAGCTCCTCACATCAAGGGGTTAGCTCCTTAAGGTATGGGATGCATGAACCTCAAGAGAGTGAACTTGCCACCTCAAGATTCTTTCCAGAAGCTTCTAGAAATGACTGAAAGTTAGTTTTTTAGAATATAATCGTGCCTTTTAACTTTTACAGGGGTATGCACTGATAACACAGAGACAAAGTGGTCAGTTGCGCAGGGGACATGACCATTAGGTGCAGGACCACACGTAAGACTAAGAGAAAGTGTGGAACCATAGTTTTAGAGACTTTGAGGGCTTTCTCTTACTTTCAAGGCTTGATATGAAGAACCGAGGCTTTAGAATTGCAAAGGAGGTAAGTATGAGTGGTAATGGACTCACACAGATTGCAAAATGTCAAGGTGATAATTTTTAGTGCAATAAATACCATTGGAACAAAAGGACCATTTAGGGAAGATGGTTGAACAAAGCCATATTCTGACTAGGAAATGAAAGCTGGTCAATGGTGACAATGATGCCTTCATGAGGGAAACACATCACTCGAAAGAGTGCTGAAACAATAGCTCCCATGTCATAAACATAGTCACGCCCAAGAAGTAAACTGTAATCTAAAGGTCCTGGGACTACCATCATATTGAGATAAACAATTTTTCCTCCCAAAGTAATAGGAAACTAAGGAAGGATCCGTAATGGTTGACTGGTTCCTTTGTTAAAAGCCAACAGATCTTAGGTAATAGGTACAAGTGGCGATGAACCGAATGCTTGCCAAGTAGTGGAGGAAACGATATTCACTGATGCACCTTCATCTATAATAGTTCTAGGTACAACCATATTACAAACCTGTAATGATCTCTAAAGGAACATAATAAGGAAGATGACATCCTACCAGTTTATTCCAATCAAAGGAAGTGACCGGACTACTTGGAGGGGGTACCATAAGAATGGAAGAAATTCCCCCTTGAGTTACAAGAACAACAGGATTTTCCTCCTGTCTTGATGGAACAGGAGGGTTGCCTCCAAGCTCATTGGAATCTGAAGAAATGAAAATAACCTGAGTGGTATCATACTCATTCCCTATGGGAAAGCTACGATCAAATGAAGGTGAAATTAGGTCAATTGTTTCCTCGACATATAATTTATTAGGTATAGACTCATGGGATTCACTTTCAGAGAGAGTGGGTTTGATCGATGGTTGATTTGGGTCAGTCACTTTATTAGCTAGTGAAGGATTAAGGGAGAGTCTCCTGTAATCAGATGGAAGTCACCATGTTGAAGAAGGATGGTTATCCAACACTTTTTTTTCTTTATCTAGATAGGGACAAAGGTGAATGGGATGATTCCCTTAACATAACATACAGGGAAACTTAACTTTACCCTTCTTTCTATAAAATTTACTACCACTAGTTGATGGTGTGTCACCAACATGAGCTCTAGAAGTTGATGACATATGATGATGTGAACTAGAAGACCATTCTTCTAAGATCTGAGCATTACCAAAACAATTTCGAAAAGGATGGTCTCTTGTACAAAGTTTGCATGGATATTGAAGTTTGTGAGGCTTATTGGATGGTTTCTCATCAGAAGTTGCATTCGAAGTAATGGTTGCTTGGTTGCCCCCTTACTGAATTTTCTTCTTCTTCTTATTCTTCCCTTTCTTCTTCTTCTTCTTAGCCACCTAGTTACTAGTTCCAATAGTTTAACCAGAGGAAGAGGAAGAAGGAGAGGAAGAAGAAATATACGAAGAAGGAAAAGGGTCAACTTTAGGATTAATTGGAGGTTGATTTTGTCTAGTTGTAGGAATACTCGATTGTGGAGAAATCATGACATTTTGAACCAAGGAGGTTGAAAGCAACGATATTGGAAAGCTAATCATAAATCTCAGAAGGGATAATGTAGTGATATATGGAGCATCAATATTTTCGAAAGGAGGAAAAGTACTAGGATTCCCATCAAAAGGAATTCCTTGATCGGTGGACTTTGGAGATGTTTCCATATGTCTCAACCTAAGATCAACTAAGGAGTGAGCATGGAGGATGTTATGCAGAGTCAATTAATTTTATTTTAATCAAAATAACATAACAAAAAAAAAAGATATAATCTAGGCAGAATGATTACCAAGCAACTGTGTACTGCAATATATTGCCTCAGTAAACCAAGGACTTAACATACATGCAGGCAATCTCTCTGAATGATGTGTTCGGTGTATCATAGTGTACAAGGTGTATGACACGGTTACCTAAGGATGGAGAACAACCTAATATATTCCTCCCATATATACTCGAAAGTATGTGGAGGCCCAGTCTGTGTTAGCGCTATCTAATGTGAAACTGCACAATGAGAGCATTCCTTTATACTTTACGTACTGTAACACCACCCTATATACCCAAAGGTACATGAACTAGTTACGATATACTTATGTAGGTGGAATGAGGAATCGCACTCGGAATGTATCGTGGAAAAGTTAGTGACAACTGCTATGTTTAACGATGCCAAAGTACGTCTCTAGCCTAGACCTTTAAATGTTATGCGTTAAGTTACAATGCTCCATTAGGTTAATTGAGATAACTTTTAAGTTGATCTTATTAATAATTTTCCTTTCAAGGTTCACCACATGATGTATGTTTGAAATTCCTAGAATGAAACTAACATGAGAAACACTCTTTCATTCAATTAACAATGTAAACGTAGCTAGTAAGGGATAGAGCAATCAGATCTTTGAAAAAGAGCAAAGAGCACACCTAATGCCATTTACCTAACTATTCCTATCAAGCACTCACAAAATAAAATATGCAAAATGCAAGTTTTTCTTTTCAGTCCCTTTAGTGTTTAGATGAAAAAAAAGGAACTAGATGCACAAACAATCAATCGATACTTTTCACAAGAGATGAAGACTTTAAGATAATTTCCTTTTCAAAGAAATGAAGACTTTATGACACTTCTTTTTTAGAAAATACTAATTGATATAAACTAACTTTGACGATGAATTGATAATGATAAAGAAAAATATTAAGAAACACTAAACAATGAAGGTGAAAGTAGGGCTAGGAGAAGAGATACAAGTTGATTTCAGAACCATAGAAACATTGATCTTTAAACAAACAACTTCATAAGAAAAATTGGAAAAATCCAAGCCAAATATGGGTTTTAAGCTTAAGTAAGATCAACAGAGGTCAGAGTGGGAGTAACTATGCTACAGAGCATTGTCTCTATGCCAAGGGTGCTCTGCAGAGCATTGTCGCCTAACCAAGCCTGCACTGGTGTGAGAGAGGCCAATCAAAAGACATATAATCTCAAATTTTTGACCAAAAACACTTCAAAAATACTGAAATAAGATCAATAAAGGAAGGTAAAGTCTAATATGGTGTACTATGATGAGGATAAAAAACCTAAAACGATGATCGTTCTGTAGCAGAGTCGCCAATTTGTTATGTGGAATTTTTCATTTACGGATAAACACAACTTCCCTAAGTGGGTAGCTACAATTAGAACAAAAAAATTAAAGAGTTTAACCTTTTCCTATAGAAGATAAATAATACAAGGGACCTACTTGTTATCTTTCGCTTCCCTTTATCTAATTTGAATAGCTCCCATCACTCCTTCTTGAACTGAATCATCTCAATCAGTACTTGCAATCATAAACAGAGGAAAAAAAGCAACCAAAGCAAGAGATCTATCTACTATAATAAAATGGAATTGAAAGAATTTACACATATAATCATCACACATAAAGACAAGAATATGGGAAAAGGTGTAAACAACTTTATTAAGTAGAAGGAAGAGTTACAAACAAAGAAGTCCAATCCCATGTCACTCATCCAGCTTGAGTTTCGTCCTTCATCACACCAAAGGCATAACACTCCGGAAACATAACAATACTTGATTATGATCTCAAACCTCAAACCAACAATATCTCCTTACAATTCTTCAAAGTCCAGCCCCTGATCACTATGACCAGTGCTCAATTTATAAGGAAATGGAGGTGGTTTTGTCATAAACTGGGCATTGAGTGGCTTTCCAATTTGGGAGTTAGTTTCCATGGAGGAAGGGATGAGAGGATAGGAGGTTATTTGATTCATTACCTATCTAATTTAGAGCTCATAGGAGAGGATAACAAGTGGGAATATTCTAGAATGGTTTAAAATGTAGGAATATTTTTAGAACCCTATGAATATTTCACTCAATATCACCTAGCATAGGTCAAAGTGGGCCTAGGTGCTCTACAGAGTAGGCTTGAATTGGCCTAAGTTCTCTACTACAGATTTACCCTTGACCAAGGCTAAAATAGTCCCTCAAGGAGTCATTTCATGATGTCTTCAGGCTAGGAAACTCTTAGGAATGATGGCATTCAATGTGATGACTTGTCTAGGGCATGTAGAAACTGAATTAGGGCTTGATGAAATCTAATAGTGTTACGCAGTAATTTGTCACTGTCTCCTTGTCAGTCTCCCTACTGTATCATGAATTGAAAATAACCATGCTCATGCTCTCTAAACTGGCCAAATGACCCACTTTGCCAAAGTTTATTTCATCAGCGTGACTGTTATTAAAATAACCGTGCTGACTGGCGGCTGATAGTGCAACTGATGCGCTGCCAGCGCGGAAGCACACGGGTTTTCTGTGCTCGTCGAATTTCATGAGCCAGCGCATCCTATGCTTGTATTGAGTCGCGCTGACACAGCCTGCTCCGTTATTAAGATGCGACGTCAGCGCTCTAGTCCAGTTATGCACCCACGCTGATCCTGTTTGGGCGAGTTTGTTCTAACAGCCAGCCTTCCAGATGACTCCAGACCTGGTTGTTGGCCTTGTGAATGTCGCCCTACCTTCTATGGCATGTCTGTTCGTCATTTGAGCCACCTTCCTTGGAGATAAGCTCATCCTCCCACCATTCATGGAGACTCCTTCTCCTATTTAAACCTCTACCATTGCCATGAGCAGCTAGTTTTTGATAGTTTGGATAGTGTGGAATTCATAGTGCTTAGAGTGCTGCTATTAGTAGGTAGTTGGTGTGACAAGTGTGGATTTGCTAGAGGAAGCTTAAGGAAGGTTGTGAGTGTTGCTTGTGTGAGAGAGAGTTTTTGTCTTGGGGGAACCTACCTCCAAGGGTGAATGCTTAAGAGACTTGCTGGCTGGACCCTCTTGAGAAGGACCCAACGTCAGAACTTTGGTTGTACCTTTCTCTGTTATTGATTAATAATAGATGACTACTGTTATGGTTCCATTCTCATTTGTCTTTGTAATGGTTAATGTGAATTACATCCTTTCTGACAGATGCATAATTGCATTTATTATATTTCACGTTTGTGTTTGTGTTTCTCTTCGTGTGTGCAAGTATCTATCTACGGGGATCGTGGAAGATCGTGACCAGCCAAAGCGAAGGAGCGAGAACGACATCTGTTCATCAAACAATAGCGTTGGAATCCAAGTAGGTGTTCATTGCCTATCTTTTATTTGCAATTAGGAACTTGCACAATAGCATTGATTGATTGTTGCTAGACCCATTCTGGGCTAGTAGGGATCGCCTCTATCCGTAGAGGGGATTTACCTCTCCAACAATTTGGCGACTTCGTTGGGGAGCTGGCCTTTGTCTCTTTTTGTTCATTCTTGTTTTGAGTATGATTGTTACTCTCTTTTCAAAAATTGGGGATTAGTTCTCTACTTTTAGTCTTCCTGGTTCAGTCAGGGAGGTGTCTTAATTGTTTAAACAGTTCTGGCTTGGTTTGGGAGTTAGTGGCTTGATTCCGCCTGTTTTTTAGCCTTAGCATGGTTTATATCAAAACAGTCGCGTTGACAGCACATAGCTGTCTCTTTGACTCCGTGGTCATCGCGCTTGTACGTAAAACAGTCGCGACGGTTCTGAAATCGAACCAGCGCGCTTAAGTTGTGTGCTTCCGCGCTGACAGCACTTTGTTGCTACGCGTGACTTCTAGTCAGCGCATTGTTGCTGAGTGTTACCCGCGCTGATCCTGTAGAATTGAATTTGTTTCAATTTTGCCTCCTGAGCCTGTTGGTTTAACTATCTCCTACTCTTTCTACCTGGTTTATGACTTGATTTTTATTGTTTGAATTGTGAAGCACTTGCTTGCGAAGTCTTGTTGGAACAATCTTGTTTTGTGTCCTGTGACCTAGTGCCATCATCCCGTTTTCACTGGATTGACCTTGTTTTATCACTCATTCATGAAGATTCGTCGCTGCTTGCTTTTGCTATTGCGGAAACCTTCCTCTTTTTGCTTTCTTTGCTTGGTTGTTTAGGTGATTGTCATTGAACCAGTCCTCGGATTGTTTCAATTACTTCTCACTACCCAGACACGGATCATAGTTGCTTGGGTTCAATCGGCTCTTTTCACGCTTGTTGTGTTTTTTATTGAGTGATTTTATTTCTCTTTACTCGGTGTTGCTGTCTCTCAAAATTCATTTTAAGTGCACAGTGCCATAGAAAAAGAAATCAAACTAATGTCTTTTGCATTCAATAGTTAATGAAAAGAAGAGCATTTCATTGATTTGTGTTCTCAAAAGGAAAATTTCATTTCTTTGTCATTAGCTGCATTAGATTGTTTGATTGATTGAGTTCATTTTGTTTGATTGAAAACTCTTAACCCTCTCATAGTTAGAATTCATCGAACGAAATGGTATTATTTGGCATGTAGTTTGCATCTAGGTAATTGTGAGAGATCACACGATAAGGCCTGAAACCGAAACTTAATTCAAGATCAACCACAAAATAAACTCAATAAACCTAAAAACGCATTGGAACTTAACGCAAACATCTAGAGGTCTAGGCTACAGACGTGTTTCGGCGTCTTTAAACATAGTCACTATTGTTTCACATTACGGTTGGGTGATTCCTCCTTCTGCGACTCGATAGTGGTCTAACACGGATTGTGCTCCCATACCATCGCGTATATAGGGAGACCCCACTAGGCTTTTATCCTTGATCCATAGGAAGTCGAGTCTGCCGCCCTGCGAGCCGTAACGCACCGAACACAGCATTCGGGAAGATTGACTGCAGTACGGAAAGTCCTTGGTTCTCATACGATTGCCAAGGTGTATAAGCAGTTTTACAGATTGCTTGGTAAACCCTTTTCCTAGAATCTCCAGAGCAGTCACTTTTGATCCTTTTCAGACTCCCTAAAAGAAAAGGTGCCAGTGTGCGTCTTGTCACTTCGTGCTCATTAAACATTCGAAGGAGACTAGAGTCATCTTTTCGTCCTTTTCTCGACTCTTGAAACATGAAAAGGTCAAGTTTAGTTCCTGTGTCCTAAAAATTTATTCGGCCACGTCAACATCACCTGGTTAAATCTTGTGTTAGCTTGAATAGGTTTCTTTTTGTTTGCCATGGCAACGTTTGCATGGTTCACCAACCCAAGTTCCCCTCCTGACGAGAATCCTGGTCATCTCCCTCCTCTCGGGAATGTTGGTGCTCCTTATATGGCAACATTATCCCTTCCAGGGTTAACTGTCGGGTTGCCTGTTTGGTTGTTTTCAACCTCTTTGGTCCCTACCGTGTCGGCTGTTAGTCCATCAGTCCCTCCACCTGAACAACATCATGTTGATCCTAAGGTGGACCTCTCTCCTTCGACGCCGACTTCTACATCCTCATCTTCTACTTCGCCTGGTGAAGGCCTCGTTCCGAGTAACCAGGTGGCTAAGAAGAAGAAGAAGAAGACCAAGAAGAGGAAGTCTCCTAAGGGAGAGGCTACAAGTATAACTGTTACTCCCTCAAGTACCCCTGAAGTCGGGCCCCTTTCTGCTCCTCCGCGGAAGGTTATGTTTCCTTGTCGATTATGCAAGGAGGACCATCTTCTTCGCGATTGTCCTGGCATTCCCAGGGTATTAGAAATATGGTCTCGCGATCCGGCCCACCCCTCATCGTCCTCTGAAGCTCACGGCGATGCTACCTTATTAATTGGGAATGGTAAGGGAAAAGGGAAGATTCGAATCCCTTGTAGACTTTGTGAAGGCAATCATCCCCTTCACCTTTGTCCACTCATGGATAAAGCCTCTAGTGTCTTGGAAAGTCTCCCAGCTCCCTCACCCCAACTTCCCGTTGGATATCAACGTCTTTCTACAGTTGCAGATCATCCGCCTCCCGACAATGAGATTGGTTCACATTCTTCTCTTTTCCAGGCCCCTCTTCCCGAACCCGGCTGTGTCCAGCCTGTTCCAGACCAACCATTGGTCGGAAACAGTGTCGACTCAAGTCCGCCGCTCGCTCACTTTGTTTCGAAAGAGAATCATGCCCACGTTCTTCTCATCTCTTTAGATTCTCCGGAGTCTTGAAATGACTCTCCTAACCCAGCTGCTCCCGAAGGTTCTCCTTCGTTTCCTTTAGCACATGGGGGCAATCATACGATTCCCCCACCAAGTAGTCTAGTCGCTTCCTTTGATTGGAATCACCTGATCGCCAGCCGCCTTCCATCCCATGTGCCTTTCCAGATTACAGTACTTGCCTGTGATAAGGCAATACCTGGCACTGTTATGGATGAAGGTGCGTCGGTCAGTCTTATGCCGTACACTACTTGGCAAGCTTTAGGTTCCCCGCAGCTCGGGCCGGTCACACAGAATCTGTTGGCCTTCGACGGAGGAGCCTGTCCATCTCTAGGAGTTCTCCCGAAGTTCCCTATTACTTTGGGAGGAAAAATCGTCTATATAGACGTCCTGGTTACCCAAGGTGTTTTAGACTTTAGTCTTCTCCTTGGTCGCGACTATGTTTACGCCATGGGGGCACTTGTTTCTTCACTTTTCCGTGTGGTTTTCTTTCCACACAATGGAATAATTGTGACTATCGATTAATTGTCGTTTGTTAGTCCCCCAATTCCTCCTGCCAGTTGTCACCCCCTCCTAGTTTTTATCCACCAGTTGTATCTGCCCCACCGCAGATCAACTACGTGGCCACCTACCCTGTGCCTATATCCAGTGATGACACCGTCGTGCATAGTGTCCTGGAGGCATTAGGTCTTGACTTCCAAGATGTGGTCCTTCAACCAGGAATCACACTCTTGGAAGCACCGACTTCCTATTCATTATGAAGCATTCTGGTCGGAGCATAGTTCACTTTCCTATGTCAAGCTCCCTAAAAAATGAAATTGGGTCTGGTGGAGCATAGTTCCTTTCCGGTGTCAAGCTCCTTAAAAAATGAAACAAGGGTTACGGAGCATAGTTCCTGATCTTGTGTCAAGCTCGCTAAAAAATGAAACAGGGAGTCTCGAGGATAGTTTTGCTAATGTATCAACCTCGTTAAAATAATGAAACGACTTGTGTCCGAGGATAGTTCTTTTACCTGTGTCAACCTCGTTAAAACAATGAAACATGAGCTCGTGCAATTCGAGCGCAATAACCATTATGGCAACCTTCAACCCATTTTCAATGGACTGAAGCTTGGGGGTGCATGTACCTCGAATTGAGACACAATGCTGGGGGTCATGCCCGTTTCCTTTACCATCAAGCATAGTTTGCATATGTACCATGTGCTTTTAAGCTTGCATAAAAATAAAATTTCCCATCAAGCATAGTTTGCATGTATGTATATGCCTTTAAGCTTGCATCAAAATAAAATCCATTTTCAAAGCATAGTTTGCATACGTGATTGTCATGTGTGTTTTCAAGCTTTCGTAAAAATAAAATATATGCGTGTGTGTAAATACATTCCACAATGGGTCGTTTGTTATGCAGTAGATACATCAGATCACATGTGTGTCGAACAGTCGCATAGCATATAAAACACATCATACAAGAAGACATAGAAAGCATAATAAGACCATAGAATAAGCATATGTAAATAAATTCTTTTCCAAGCATAGTTTGCATTTGTGTTTGCATGTGTGCTTTTAAGCTTGCATAAAAAATAAAAATATGTGGATCGCATGTTGTGAAACTGATACGTTAGATCACATTTGTGTTAGACATTTGCATAGCATATAAAAAATCATCATATGTAAAAGATCCATCCAAAATCGGTATATATATATATCGTGTGGCGCACTAAGGCACTCAAAAATAAGTGTATATGTATGAAATAAGGCCGATGTCCTCAGTACATCTGAGACGCGTGTCTCTCAAAAAACATCAGTGGAAATAAAACCTAGATGTCTACTATGGTGGGTTGTGCTCTCTGTAGCACACGACTGCCCATGCCACCCGCCTCAAAAGGCGGTGCATCCTGGGTTCCACCCCCACTGTGTGGATCTGAGATGCTATGGGGACCTCCTCAATCCCCTGGTAATCTGGCACCCCTGCCAGTAAACCCTCAAGGTTCTGTAGCACAATCTCCGGTGTGTTGACTCCTGGAGGAGCCAAGGCCAGGGCTCCAGCACCCTGTCCCTCTCTCCGTGCCTCTGGGGATAGACCAAGGGGTCTCGTAGGTTCCACATCTGCACATCATAGAATTCATCAAGACATGTACATGAAAAAACTTAAAAAACATTAAAAAGATAAAAAATTAAAAAGAGATCAAGTGTCACACCTCCATCGTCCCAATGCTCTCCCGCAGGCAGTGGCATGTCGGGATCACCGCGAAAGTCTATACCGACATATGGCCAGTCCTCTACGAAAATGACCTGCCGATCTAGCCACTCTCGAAAATAAACACCCCATGCCACTGGGCGGCTGCCACCTCCGCGCGGCATGACATGGCCCCATCGACTGGCCCTCGTCTCCCGGGGACCTCTGGGTGGATCCACGACCATGTCCTGTAGCTGTAAGGCCAGCACCCGCTCCAACATGAGCGGAAGTAAGAGCGACCCATAACCGAACTGCTTCGACTCTCCGCGTCGACAATTACTCAGTTGCCTCTTCATGCTGTTTGTTACTGCTGCTGCCCAGTTGAATATGGTGGGCTGTAAGCACTCGAGAGCTAATAGTAGATGGGTCTTTGAGGCCTCGTCGTTGGCCAAGCAACCCACTGCCCGTGTCACCATGAAGAGTATGGTGCGGAGAATGATTTCATCCACCGTTGGAATACCCACTTTCCCACTCCATGTTTTAATGGCCTGTGGACACACTCAAGCCATGAGCTGGTCAAGGGTCTCACCACTGGGCCGTTGCCCCTCCAGAATGGGCATCTCGCCCCGGCATGACAACCCAGTCAAAAAATAAATATCCATGTAATCAAACTCGATATCACGGCCTCAGATTGTGAATTTCCCGTCAACTGGGTTCCAAGCTCTAATTAAGAGCTCAAGGAGATCAGGTTGTGTTCTCAGGCGCGGAGTGAGGAAAAATTTCAAGAATCCACATGCCCGCATTGCATTTCGGCAATCCGCATTGGCATAAGCTGCTATATCTTCATTATCGTGAGCTCTCTCTTGCCAAACAAATGCCATTGCATCCTGCATGACCATGAAAAAATATTAGAACCCTGACCGTTGAAGTTTGTATGTTCAAATTCTTAAAAATAAAATTTCACGGCGTCAGCGCGGCTGTTTTTAAAACAGTCGCGTTGATCATGGCGCCCTTTTGTTTTTTCCTTGGGTTAGTGCGGAAGCACACATGTTTTCCGCGCTGATCCAAGAGGTGGTGTGTGTAAAATTAATCGATCAGCGCGGACCCGATGGGGAAATCCGCGCTGACCGAGAGCGCATCAAAGCTCAAAAAATTCGCCCAAATGGCCAAATCCCACCGTGGAAATGCTGCAAAAAAGGCTCAAAATGAAGCGCAGGGAGAGGAGAACCTACCTGGAACAAGCTGCCAGATGGATGGTGTCCGCACGGGATGGAAATCACTCCATCAACCTCGCAACTCCACAACGTTCTCCACAACTCAAAATGGTAACAATGGTAAAAAATGGCTTTTACCCCCCTATTTATGGTAAAAAAATTATAATTGACTATGGTTTTTTATAAATGTGGGCTTTGTCATGTTTTTACCATGGATTTCGTGCTAATTTCACTATATTATGCTTTTATGCATGTTTTACTATGTTTTTTAACATGTCGAACATGTTTACGCGGGTGGTGTTCTTGTGCAGATTCTAGTAACCGACGTGGTCACAACGGTTCTATGTACACTTGGTCCCAAAAAAACGTCGTCTTCAAGCTCTTTTCCGATGTAAAGCAAGAAAAGATGGTCGGGTTCCCTCTCGACTCATTAAACGGAACGAGAGACGGTCACTTTTAAAGCTCTTTTTTCGACCGTTTAACTTAAAAAGATTGTCGGGTGTTTGTCGTTTCGCATTCGTTATTGGCTCTAAAACGACGTACTTCCGACTGCTTTTTTACTTTTTCGGGTCGAAGTCACTATTCACGAAATGTACTCCTCGATCATACTGTTCAAGCGGTTCTTTCGAGCGTTGTTTTATACTTTTTCGGGCTCGAGAGACACAACTTTACGAAAAAGGACCCCCCTGGAGTTTTCTTTTCCGCTGTCTTTTCAGACTCTCTAAACAGGAAAAGACGCCAAGTTCTTCCTTTGTCAGGCTCGTTAAAACTTAATGACATCGGACATCGTCGAAATGACGCCTTCCAAGCATATGCTATCCCCGTCAAGCTTGTCCTCCAAAAAAAATCGGGGTACTTGCCAGAAATGGTGGGGAAAATAAAACTGTAATAATGGTCGTGTCGGCAGTATGTCACTCTTGAACATGGCACTCGTCTGCATTCATGTCTGGGTGGGGATTTCTCATCTTGTTTTACACTAAGCCTCTGTGGGTTTGGGTTACCCTATTTTGACCTCTCATCTGCTCATTGCTTTGTCACCATGACCTCTGCTCATTTGATGTCAGATACTGCCAAATCCGCTGTCGTGCCGCCGATATGTTCAAGAGAAGTTGGCCTCTGCAAGCTTACCACCTCCCTCTGATGTCTCACACAAAACATTTTATCCTTCTCCGTCTCGTGTCGATGATGTGGGAAACATTATGGCCCACCTTCGGTCAAGGTTACTTCCTGTCGACTCCAGCTCATTATCCAGGAAAATGACCTAGAGACTCCCTTCAGGTGCCTTAGAGCCTGCATGCCTCAATGGCAGGTTCTTCGTGTTCGACGTGAGGTTTTCATCATTGGCCTCCGATCGGATGATTCTGCGGGTGTTCGACACCAGCTCATTGATTCACACGCCGGGGATTGTACCTATAAGTACCTTGAGGACCATTGTCATTATTGGTGGTACCTCTCGCGTCTGTTAACAGTTGTCATCATTGGCTGGTAATCAGATGATGTTCATGCATGTTCGACTTCAGCTCATGTATTCACATGCTTGGACTTGTACATTGTTAGGGTTGAGATGGAGCACAAGACCCTGGTTTTTGTCTGTTGCGAACCAGGCTGCGATTTTGTGGATTGTTATTAAATGACTCATTGATGGATGGCTGCGCCCATACCTGAGTCTTTGGGATGGCTGCGACCATACCTTCTTATCATCATGGTCTCTTCAGCTGGGTGGCTGCGTCCATGCCACAGACCTTCTTCGTATGTCTTTTGAATGGCTGCGCCCATGCCTAGACTACATGTAATCGAGATATCAGTTGTACATACGTACAGGTTCTTCCTAGTGGTGTTACAGTTCAGCAGTTTTGTAAAGCATTTCACCCCTCCCACTCTCTCGGGCTTCATGCTTTCGGGGGCATCTGTTACGCAGTAATTTGTCACTGTCTCCTTGTGAGTCTCCCTACTGTATCATGAATTCAAAATAACCATGCTCATGCTCTCTAAACTGGCGAAATGACCCACTTTGCCAAAGTTTATTTCATCAGTGCGACTGTTATTAAAATAACCGCGCTGACTGGCGGCTAATAGTGCAACTGATGCGCTGCCAGCGCGGAAGCACATGGGTTTTCCGCGCTGGTCGAATTTCATGAGCCAGCGCATCCTATGATTGTATTGAGTCGTGCTGACACAACCCGCTCCATTATTAAGATGCGACGTCAGCGCTCCAGTCCAGTTATGCACCCGCGCTGATCCTGTTTGGGCGAGTTTGTTCTAACAGCCAGCCTTCCAGATGACTCCAGACCTGGTTGTTGGCCTTGTGAATGTCACCCTACCTTCTATGGCATGTTTTTTCGTCATTTGAGGCACCTTCCTTGGAGATAAGCTCATCCTCCCACCATTCATGGAGACTCATTCTCCTATTTAAACCTCTACCATTGCCATGAGCAGCTAGTTTTTGATAGTTTGGATAGTGTGGAATTCATAGTGCTTAGAGTGTTTCTGCTAGTAGGTAGTTGGTGTGAAAAGTGTGGATTTTCTAGAGGAAGCTTAAGGAAGGTTGTGAGTGTTGCTTGTGTGAGAGAGAGTTTTTGTCTTGGGAGAATCTACCTCCAAGGGTGAATGCTTAAGAGACTTGCTCGCTGGACCCTCTTGAGAAGGACTCAACGTCAGAACTTTGGTTGTACCTTTATCTGTTATTGATTAATAATAGATGACTACTGTTATGGTTCGATTCTCATTTGTCTTTGTAATGGTTAATGTGAATTACATCCTTTCTGGCTGATGTATAATTGCATTTATTATATTTCACGTTTGTGTTTGTGTTTCTCTTCGTGTGTGCAGGTATATCTACGGGGATCGTGGAAGATCGTGACCAGCCAAAGCGAAGGAGCGAGAACGACATCTGTTCATCAAACAATAGCGTTGGAATCCAAGTAGGTGTTCATTTCCTATCTTTTATTTGCAATTAGGAACTTGCACAGTAGCATTGATTGATTGTTGCTAGACCCATTCTGGGCTAGTAGGGATCGCCTCTATCCGTAGAGGGGATTTACCTCTCCAACAAATAGTATTGATCTGAATGTTGAGAGTGATGTGCCCAAATAGACCTATAACAGGGATCTCTCAAAGGATTTGTCAATGAATATATGTAAAGAGACAAGTTTTAGGCTAGATATATAGGTTTGTTTTGAGTTCTTGTGAATTTAGGTTTTTTAGGTTTGTTGGACTATGGTTTAGAGAAGGTAATTAGGTCTAGGCTTCAACTGTGCATAGACAAGTATAAATATGAGCTATATATCAGTGTTTTATGGGAAAATTGGAGTGTTTGTAAATATAGTATATATTTCTGATCTTAAAGGAAACTAATGAGCATGTGAAAGCATGAATTCATTAGCTTTATAAGAAAGGGAACAAAAGTATGAATTCCACAAAAACAAAGCTTAAATTCAGGATTCATGTCTATATAACTGCAAATAAATTCATAGGAATAAGATAAATCATGTAAAGAGGGATTATTTATCCATTAGAAGCTGATAGAAAAATAAAACAAAGACCATAGACTCACTGAACTAGAGTTCTTGAAATATAGCTGCAATTGCTCCTGTATTAGCTAAAGAGAACATAAACATACAAGCCATCTCCACAAAAGTCCAAACCCTCTTTCTGAATGAGAAATAATATGTATAGAAGCAATTGAACAACATCCCCACCTTCGGTTGTTGAATTCCTAGGTGGTGGAACTGTCTCGAAGATTCTCTCAACCAAGAGGTGAGAGTGAGAAGGTCAAATACAAACACTTCTCATAGACTTTGTTTTGGACTTTTCTTCCTTAATGAGTCCTATTAAAAAATAAAAAATAAACCTATCATGTCTATTTATTCATGATTACATCATCTAATTTTGAACTAACTTCAATTAGATCAAGAGTCTTGACTTTGACCAAGTCAAATTGAAAACTAGGAAATTTACATAGTGAAATTTCAATAAAAAACACAAAAATTTGTAGAACCGTGATGCCAAATTGGAGACCACATCAAGGTGCCTCCCTGGGGTCCAAATGAATATATTAAAGAATGGTCAACTATGTTTTCAATTCTAGTTTCTAGAACACCTTGTAATTTTGAAAATGACCGATGGGAAGTCCTTCAACAATTCATTCTCCCTTGGTGTCTCCAGAGGTGCAGCGCCTGTTAAAAAGAGGGGAGAAATGCTCATTTTTTACCCCTTTTTCTCCTTTTTCTCAAAATTTAGGCCCTCTCTGAGAAATATAATGAAATTGGTTTTGATAGAATTCCATGATCTTTCCAAAACTACAAACCATTTTTCATTTGGATGCCTAAGGAAAAAGCACAGTGCCTTGGCCAATTTTCTAAATTAGGCACAAAAATAGGTGAAAAACAAAAAATTCTTAGAATTCCTCCAAAATTGTTCATGAGCTAAAAAATTAGGTATGTTAATCTCTCATGGATTCTTTAAAAGTCATTTCTAATTACCCTTCTCATTTTGGTCTTTTAGGGTTTCTTTGAGCTTGTTTTCCAATTGTTTGACCTTGATGTTACAAATCATATTTCCAGTGTGGTAGTGATGTGCCATGTGTCTTAGTAGTTGGTTAGCTTTATTGGCTTTGTCAAGAAGATTCTCCAAGTGATCATTGACCTTGTCTAACCAATACTCCTCATCCACATTAATCTCTAAGGAAATTCGGTCCTCCATATTTAGTTCTTCATCTAGTAAGATGTGTTTTTTCTCCTCTCTCAATGCCTTCTTGAGTCCTTTGTTCCTTGGCTTCCTTTTCTTACCTTGATTTTTCAGTTTCATCATTTTCATTGGCCTCCAATACTACTTTGCCTTTGCCTGCTTGCTGCAACAATTTATCTTGCTCTTTCTCCATAATGAGTTGTCTAGTTTTTAGCTGATTGTTTTCTTGTTCTAGGAATGAGATAACAAACCTTGCCCTTGCCATGTTGTCCATGAGTTCTATGATCTAAGAATCTTTATGTTTTATTTTATGTTTCCAAGTCCACCAACTCAAATTCAAGCTTAATCAAGGCTTTATTGTGTACCCGTGATCCCAGTTTTGCTAATGTAGAATGCTTGGCCTGTTTCTCAACATGAGAAGAAAACACAAGACTTTTTCCTCTTTGGTACATCCTTGTCACCTCACGTCTAGTGCTTTAGGAATTTCCACTGATTGGCTTGATGATCCTATCTCCATTTTCTATGTTGGCATGTTTGGATGTTGAATTGAAGCATTAGTCTCATGCTAGTTCAAAGCTGTCTCCGTGAAAGATTCCCATGTCATGTTTCTGTAAGATGATGGAGTACTACAGCCCTGATCAAATTATGATGAAAGAGACTAGGATAGTGTTCTTTGTTTTTCACTTGTACCTTCTCTGGAATTTTGACAAGGCTTCTACAAAAATAGTTGCACATGTTGAAAGGTTTTTGAGCTATGAAGTGTATTAGAAGCCAGATGTGATAGGCATACAATCTAGAATACCTTCCCTCACAAGCGAAAAATTTCATGACAGCCTTCATTAATGGAGCATACTTCTCCAATAGGTACCTAAATGGTATGATGTGTGTATTTGTTTTCCTATATGGTGTCTTCAAGAAGGACATGCAATGTTCAAGATCCAAATTCATGCCCTTAAGCCAGTATTCTCCATGATCAGGTATCCCTATAGAAATTGAAATAGCAACCACTAAAAATGTGAGCTCGACCTCAGCTGTGATAGCACTTTCCCCTTTCAAATGAGTAGTGATTCAATCTATCAACTTTTCATGATAACCTACTTCACACACCATTTTGCAAAACTCTAGAAAATTTACATCTTCAAAACACTGCTTGATGAAGTGTGATGAATTAATTTCATTGTAGTTGATAGGCTCATATCTAATAATTTTTCCTCCTTTATGGTGTCTTTCCTTCTCTGGTGAAGAATCTACCTCCATGATGATAGAAACCCTAGAAGTAGGAAAATGAAAAAAAACAGTGAGGGATGAGTGAAAAGATGAAATGATGGGTATGAGGAGTGGAAATAATGGTAAGGGAATTTCTAGGAGATGAATAGGGACTGTAAACAACTCATGAAACTTAAATGAGGTGAAATGAGGAAAAGGAATTCTTGTGAGAAATGAAAAACAAAGCTTCTAGGAAAATTGACCAAATTGCTAGGAATGAGCTAGGGTTTAGTTATAGGTGAGGTAATTTAATGATTTATAGTTGGTTTAGTCAGTGAAAATGTATTTCAAACATGTAAAAAAGTGTGATATCAAAGATTTGAATGCTTATAATATCAAAACTAGACTAACCATCATTTACCCTAGCTTATAGCATGAAAATTTCACCTAAAGCCCTAGATGAAGAAATCTTGCATTTCAATTCATCTTGCTAAGGGAAAAAGGTAAGTGTTGTACTTACTTGTATACATGTTTAGATTAGCAAGAAACTATATTGCAAGCTTCATTTGAGTTTGGGTGAATTCTACAAGGTTTTGGGATACTCTAGCACAAGCGCAGTGCAATGTCTGGAAGCGCAACGTAGTGTCCAGAAGTGCAGCGTAGTGTTTGGAAGCGTAGGGCCTACAAATTTTTTTCCAATTTTGGCTACAAACTCGTGTTTTTCTCGCCAATGGAGGGGAGAACTCAATGATAAAATGGAAATAGAAGGCAAGTGAAGTGAGTTTGGTGATTTTTGGGTTTTTATAGGCAAGTATGTTTCCCTTTTGAAAAGAAATGGGTTCCACATACCTTTTCAAAAACTAATTTTTCACCTTTAAGACTGAGCCACTTTGGAGATCTGAAACATGAGTTGCATTTTTACCTTTTGAACTATGAAACTTCTTCTCCTGAAACATTTCAGACTAAAATCATGAAGAACTTCTGAAAACTCATCAAGCTAATGTCAAAGAGTTTCTTGTCTTGATTTAGTTAATGTTGGATTTACACAAGATGATGATGAACCTAGAAGCCCTAATGACTTAATGAAGAAATAAGACTGATTGGAATGGTAATCATGATGACTGATATAATGAAAACATCCTTTTTATTATGGTACATTCATCTGAGTGAGGTAGGAGATTAGCATGTGTTATTTCTCCAAAAGAATGAAAATATTTCTGGACAAACTAGCCAGTGACCAAATTTTACTTTGTAAACCTAGTGACATGATAAAATTTCACCTTGAGACTCCTGAAAGACTTCGTAAAATAGTATTTGATCACTGGTGGAAGGAAGAAAGGATTGACACTAACATTGGCTCCAGCTAGGGATGGCAACTCCTTGAAGGTGTTAAGAACACCGTAGACCAAGTAGCCTTATTCTTTGGGCAATGGAGTCAAAATGCAGAAAACTAAATTGAGAGTGAAAATTGATTAACTATTTGACATGACAGGACTGTAGAAGTAAAATAAACACAATAGTTGATTAAATAAGCCTTATGGCCTTCTCCTTGGGCTTTAAACTTCAATGATAGCCACTTAGATACTGGAACATAAAAAACACATCGGTATGTACAATGGGGAGTAGCATTTTCAAAACTTGTTTCAAACATGGTAGTGCTTAAGAAGCCTACCATTGATTGCTCCTCCTAAATAATCTTCTGCATTCACTTCCTCCAATAGAAAGGAATTCTTCCCTTTGAACGTTGAAATTTTGTAGGGCCATTTCCATAATTTTTCATATTTTCCATATTTGGATTTTTCTTCATTTCTAGCATCCCAATGGAGAACCACATCTCCCAAGTTGAAATTCTCTTCCTTTGTCTTACGATCATAGATATTTTTTATTATTTCCTGAAGTTTAGAGGTGCTTTAAAAAAATTCCTCTCTAGTATGTTGTAGATGGATCATCTGGTTTATCCTTCTTTGCATATCATTGGTTTCGCTGTCCAATTCTTGCAGAATTTTCGTGACCAGGAGAGCAAGAGGTGAAGGAAAAATTGTCTCAATCCCATACACTAACTGAAAAGGAGACATACTTATTGATTTCTTAGTACTGATTTCATGCCAGCTCTTCTTGTTCACTTCTAAAATTTTATTGATGATGTTGATGAAATATTTGTTGGAAGATTCGGCCAAACCATTCCCTTGTGGATGATAAGCAGTGCAATATCCTAATAAAATATGGTACTTACCACAAATTCACCATCCTTTTTTACTTGAAGGCAACAACATTATCAGTGATTATTTTATGTGGGAAACCAAATCTAGACAAGATATTAGATTCCATAAATTGAATGATAACAGAATTAGTAGCTTGCCTGGTTGGGATTGCCTCAATCCATTTTGTAAAGTAGTCCATAGTTGTCAAGATCAATTTGTGTTGTGCTGATGACGATGGATAGATCTCATGAATGAAGTAAATACCCTGCTGCTGAAAAGGAGATGAAAATAAAATGGGCTGCAAGGGTAATGGAAAAAGTTTTCCTTTTCCTTGGAAAATCTAACATTCATGACACCTCATCACTATTTTATATACATCAAAAAAGAGAGTAGGCCAATAGAAACCAGCCCTTCAGATATTATTTGTTATAGCCTTCCAGGAGTGATGGCCACCACAGTCTCCTTTGTGAAAATATTTCATCACATCCTTTGCTTCACTTTATATCGAACAGTTCAACAACACACCAGCAGGGTCTTTCCAGTAGAAAACACCATCAAGAATACAACACTTTGAATCTTTCAACTTTAAAGATCTAGTTTTACCTTTGGGAACTCCTGGTGGAGGATTTACGTGCTGCAAGGCATAAACAATGTCTAAATACCATCGAGATGAAATGAACATATTTGACACCTGTAAGTATGAGTCTCCTTCTTCTTCTTCTTCTCAAGAAAGTGTTGCAATCCAATTGATGTCTAGTGCATGTAGATTAGATTCAGCCATAAGCTTAGCCAAACCTTGTTGCTTAATGAACTTTGTGAGCTTTATATCCAAATCATACTCCAGCATGGCCACAATATATTTTCCCCTTCTGCCTTCAGGATCGGTTTGGACAAGAATGTCTTTTACCACTGTTGTGGGAACATATGCAATGGTGTGAGAATGCAGAATATAAACTCGAAAATATTTGAGAGATTTCACCAATCCCAAGGTCTGCTTGTCAATGATGTTGTACCTTAGTGCTACATCTCTTATCGTGTGACTGAAAAATGCTATAGGCTACTCATTTTTCTAAGCTTTCCTTTGCATTGGGACTACTGCTAATGTATTCTTAGAGGCAAATGAAAAAATAATGAAATCTGAAGTATAATCTGGACTATTCAAAATAGGAGCAACATATAATGCAAATTTGACTACATGGAAATATTTCTTATCCTCTAAAGACAATTTTACCTCGTTGTCCTTCTTCAACATGTCTGTCATCTCTTTTAAATGCTCAACGAGATTGGGGATGAATCTTCTTAAAAAATTAATTTTCCCATTAAAAGGCTGAATTTATTTCTTGTTCCTTGGGAAATCTAATTGCTAAATGGATTTAACTCTTGTAGGATCAACACGAATTCCATCCTTAGAGATGATGTATCCCAAAAACTTACCTTGTCCCATGGAGAATAGGCTATTCTTTGGATTGAGTGAAATACCAATTTTTCTGCATTTCTGAAAGATAATTCTCAAATTATGTAAATGATCTTCATCAGACTTGGAAAAAACTATGAGATCATCTAAATATATAACCAAAAATACATCATTTTCATTAGAGTAAGCTATGTCCATAGCCCACTGAAAATTCACTCCTACATTCTTTAATCCAAATGGCATCTTGGCGTACATGAATGTACCAAATGGTGTTGTCAAGGTGGTTTTCAAATGATCATCTGTATGCACCAAAATATAACTATACCTGGAATATCCATCTAGTAATGACATCCTGGAAGACGCAACTACCCTCTAAAGTATATGATCCATCTTTGGCAGGGGATAATTATATTTCAAGGAAACTTTGTTTAAATTTCTGAAATCAATGCAAAGATGAATCTCCCTAGTCTTCTTTTCTACTGGCAGTAGATTAGACATCCATTCAGAAAATCGAATAGGAACTATGATACTAGTCTTATAAAGTCTATTTACCTCATTTTGAATTGATGGTAGGAGCTTAGGATTAATCCTTCTAAGTTTCTGGAAAACTGGCTTTGGATCAGGCTTGACTGGAATGGTGTGTTGAATGATATTATTATGATAAACCTTTAGATCTGAATAGTCTCAAGAAAAAACATTATAGAATTCTATCGTTAAGGCTATGTACTTACATTTCATTTCAGGAGATAAGGATTTTGGAAGTTTGACCATCTTAGGCTTGTTAGCTGTACCAATATTTACATCTTCCACACCTTTTTTTGTGGAGAGCATGGTGGCATTTTTGGAAACATCATCATGATCAAAAAACTCCTCGAAATGTACGAGGGATATTGGAATGTTGTTGTCCTTCAGCTCCAATATTTCAACGTCAGCTGATTGAATCTCTGTATCGTTCATATTGGATGTATCATCAATGCGGGAATCTGAAATTTTCCTTCCAATTTTAGAAAATTGTTGATCTGTTTGTCATCCCAAAACACTTGCCAAAATATCATATTATTCAGAACATCTAGGTGATGTTTGACGTGGATAGAATACTTACGATTGGAGTGGATGGGAATCTTTACCATACTAGCTATAGTAGCGAGATAATCAGCTATAATATTCCAAGTTCTAGGAATAACAGACAAAGTATATTCTGTAAAAGTTTTGAGGATGCCAAGTACAACATTGTGATAAGCTCTCATTCTTGGATGCTTGTATTGGTATTCCCCTTTCCCTTGTTTTATTACCAACTCAAAGTCACCATAAACATAAATTTTCTTTGGTCCCAACATCTTTAGAAGCTTGACATCAACAATCAATGCCTCATACTCGGCCTCATTGTTTGAACACTCAAAAGCTAACTTGGAAGAACTGATTCTTACATTGCGAGGAATTTTTCATGACTGATGTAATGGACCATGAATCCATACACCAATCTGAGCTCCTTCTTTTCCCAATGCACCATCAAACTCCATGGTCCAAAGACCATTTTCTTCATCCAAGAAAAGGATTTATGGAGGATGAACTGTTTGATCTTGTGGAGTGTTACACAGCAATTTGTCAACATTTTTCGCCGTCCTTGTTACCCCTCTCCTGCACTTTGGAAGACTCATTCTGGGATCTGTGAGAAGTGACATAACTTGAAAACACTTGCATTATGTTCCCCTAAGTATGGACTTCATATGCCCTGAAGACATCTCCTGCAGAATATCCTTAAAAAGTTCCCTTTTTCCATTAGCGTGGATCCACAGTGTATTACTTGCGCCAATGGGGAAAATCCTCCAAAGAGGGTGCGCCAATTGGTGCTCTGTCTCAGAGCTATACTCGCGCCAACCGAGTTTGGGAAAGCTTTTTAACAAACGCACACGCGAAGGTTTTTTCCTTTCGACTCATGAAGCTTTTTAAGGATAATGCCAATCCCATGGATGTCGTGATTAATATTATCTCCCTTTCCTCTATCCATAATAGCTTTTTGAGGATAAACCCAATCCCATAGATGGTGTGATTGATCTTATCTCCTTCTCCTCCATCTATAAAATCTTGTTCTATTGCCTTTGACAAGCTAGTTGGAGCATAGGGAGAATTATACTTTCAGAAGTCTAAGAGATTACTGTAAGAGTCTTCTTTGCATTCATAATCAAAGAGAGAGAGGCGTGCTCCCAATCCCGACAAGCTTTGCAAGGCATATGTAGCTGATCACCCAGCCAGAGGAGGATTTGACATCAGAACTATGGTTGTATTCTTCTTTGTTGTTTATCAATAATAGATGACTATCATTATGGTTCCACTCTTGTTGTTCATTGTAATGATGTTCAAGTTATATCTTTTCAGACCGATATACAATTGCATCTATTGGATTTTATGCTTGTATTTGTGTCGTTCTTTGCATGTGCAGGTGTCCATTCATGAAGATCGTGAGGATCGTGACCAGCCGGAGCAAAGGAACGGGAGTGTCGACTCTTCTACAACACTAGCGTTGGAATCCAAGTAGGCTCTGATCATCTACCTTTAATTTGTAATTAGGAACATGCGTGTTAGAATTGTTTAATTGTTGCTAGACCCATTTTGGGCTAGTGGGGATCGCCTCTATCCACAGAGGGGATTTACCTCGCCAACAATTTGGCGACTCCACTGGGGATACTATTTGTTGTTTGATTTGTAAACTTTGGACGGAACCTGAAGTACGGCCAGATAGCCTTCGAAACGCTATTGCTTTGCAATAGCAAAGTAGATCAACGCCACTTCAGTCAATCTCCAGTTTGGTTTACGAACTAAACAACTTGGAGTTTGTCTTGTCTCTTTGGTTTCTCTTGTTTTGATTGCTTAGATAGCTTTCTAGGTTGGATCCTCTGTTGTCTCTTGCTTCTTGGTCTGTCTGGGTACTGCTGGCCTAGTCTTGGATTGCTTGTTTTTTATTTTAGCATAGCAAACTTTATTGTCGCTCTTTTTTGCATGAAAGTCGCGCAAATTGGCGCCACCTGTCAATGTATAGCCTGCGCCAATCCTCAATTGGCGCCACTTTTAGCCTGAAAGTCGCGCCAGCCCAGGGAAACTTTTAGAGTTTGCTTGTTTTGAGCCTTCCAAGCTTGGTTTTTGTGTCTGGATACTATATTTCAATCACTTGAATGTGTTAGAGTCTTGTTTGATTGGTTTTTGGCCTTTACCCTTTGGGTGTTTGCTTTTTTCTACCGATTTCACATTTTAGCCCTAGAGCATCTAGTGGCTTTGTGCAATCGAGCCTTCCTTAGGAGTTTTGGTTTTCTGTTGGTCCAGTCAACTTTTTGGTTACTCTCCTGCACTTGTTCAGTGATTGTTAAGCTTTTTATTGCGTTATTCAAGTGATTCACTTCTTTTTCACTTGGATTCTGATTGGCTTTGTTTTGGGCTTAGATCACATAGCTCATTGAGGTCTTTGTGATTTTTCTTGGTTTGAAAGATTGTCTTGGTGTTTCAGGGACTTGATTGTGTTTTCATTGAGTGAAATTTGTTTCTTTTACTCTTTGTTATTATCTCTCAAAATTTGTTTAGTGCATTTTTTCATCGAAAAGAAAACGAACAATCTCTTTTGCATTGCAGTAGTTAATGGAAATTAGAGCTTTTCATTATTATTAGCGATTAGTGACTTTAAAGAAAAGTTTTGTTTATTGCCATTAGCTGCATTAGAGTCATTGTTGATTGTTTTATGATCATTTTGTTTGATTGAAAGATCTCAACTCTCTCGTAGCTAGCGTTCATCGAATGAAATGATATATTTTTGCATATAGATTGCATTTAGGAAATTGTGAGAGATTACATACGGTAGGACCTGGAAACTGAAACCTAATCAAAGATCAACCGTAAAATGAACTGAATGAATCTAAAACGGATTGGAACTTAATGCATACATCTAGAGGTCTAGGCGAGAGACGTGTTCCGGCGTCGTTAAACCTACTCACTATTGTTTCACATTAAGGTTGGGTGATTCCTCCTTTTGTGACTCAATAGTGTTCTAGCACGGATTTGTGCTCCCACGTACCATCAAGTATATGGGGAGACCCCACTAGGTTATCATCCTTTATCTACAGGAAGCCGTGTCTGCCGCCTTACAAGCCGTAACGCACTGAACACAACATTCGGGAAGACTGACTGCCGTACGGAAAGTCCTTGGTTTTCATATGATTGCCAAGGTGTATATGCAGTTTTACGGATTGTCTGGTAAACCCTTTGCCTAGTTCTCCAGAGTAGTCACTTTTGATCCTTTTCAGACTCCCTAAAAGAAAGGGCTCGGCTGAGAATTTTGTCACTTTGGGCTCATTAAACATTTGAAGGAGACTAGAGTCATATTTTTGTCCTTTTCTCGACTCTTAAAAAGTGAAAAGGTCAAGTTCGGTTCCTTTGTCTTAAAATTTATTCGGCCACGATTCACATTTACCTAGTTAGATCTTGTTTGCGTTAGCTTGAGTAGGTTTCTTTTTCGATGGCAACTTTTCCAGGGTTCACCAACCCAGGGATCCCCTCTGACAGGAACCCTGGTCATTTCGCTCCGTTTGGGAATCTTGGTGCTCCTTACATGGCAACGTTGTCCCTCCCAGGGTTAACTATTGGGTTGCCTGTTTGGTTGTTGTCAACCTCTTTGGTCCCTGCCATTTCAACTTCTAGTCAATCAGTCCCTCCACCTGAACAACATCATGTTGATTCTAAGGTGGACCTCTCCCCTTCTTTGCCTGCTTCTATTTCCTCATCTTCTACCTCACCTGGTGAAAGTCTCGATTCGAGTAACCAGGTGGCTAAGAAGAAGAAGAAGTAGACGAAGAAGAAGAAGTATCCTAAGGGAGAGGCTAAAAGTGCAGCTACTCCCTCGAGTACACCTCCAACCGGGCCACCTTCTGCTCCTCTGCAGAAGGTCAAATTTCCTTGTAGATTATGCAAGGATGACCATCTTCTGCATGATTGTCGTGGCATTCCCAGGGTCTTAGAAGTATGGTCTCATGATCCGTCCCGCCCCTCATCGTCCTCTGAAGCTCACGGCGATGCTACTCTATTAGCTAGAAATGGTAAGGGAAAAGGGAAGATTCGAATCCCTTGTAGACTTTGTGAAGGCAATCATCCCCATCACCTTTGTCCGCTCATGGATAAAGCCTTTGTTGTCTTGGAAAGTCTCACAACTCCTTCACCCCAACTACCCATTGGCTATCAACGTCTCTCTGCAGTCGCAGATCATTCCCCTACTGACAAAGAGATCGACCAAGATTCCTCTCTTGTCCAGCCTCCTCTCCCTGAACCTGGCTCTGCCAAGCCTATTCCAGACCACCCGTCGACCATAGTGTCGACTCGAGTTCACCACCCGTCGACCACTCTGTTTCGGAAGAGCATCATTCCCATGTTCTTCTCGTCTCCTCAGATTCTCCTGCATCTAGAAATGACTCTCCTATCCCAGCTACTCCCGAGAGTCCTGCTTTGGTCCCTTTAGAGCAGGGGGGCAATCATACGATTCCCCCACCAAGTAGTTCAGTCGTTTCCTTCAACTAGAGTTGTTTGACCACCTCCTGCCTTCCATCCCATGTGCCTTTCTGGGTCACGGTACACACCTATAATAAGGTGATACCTGACATTTTTTTGGATGAGGGTGCATCTGTCAGTCTTATGCCTGCCACTACTTGGCAAGCTTTGGGTTCCCCACAGCTTGTGCCCATCGCACCAAATCTGACATCTTTTGACGGAGGAACTAGTCAACCATTAGGGATCGTTCCAAAGTTCCCTATTACTTTGGGAGGAAAAACCGTCTATATAGACTTATCGGTTACCCAGGGTGCTTTAGATTTCAATCTTCTCTTTGGTCGTGACTATGTTTATGCCATGGGGGCCCTTGTCTCTTCACTTTTCCATGTGGTTGGCTTTCCACACAATGGAAGAATCGTGACTATAGATCAATTATCGTTCGTTCGTCCCCGGGTGCCTCTTGTGTAGTTGTCATCCCCTCCTGGCTTCCTCCACTAGTTGCATCTGCCCCACCACAGATCAACTACGTGGCCACTTATCCCGCCTATATCCAGTGATGCCGCCGTCGTACATAGTGTCCTGGGGGCATTGGGCCTTGACTTCCAAGATGTTGGACTTCCATCGAGAGTGGCACTCTTGGAAGCCTCGACTTCCTGTTCATTATGATGAAGTCCAGACGGAGCATAGTTCATTTTCCTATGTCAAGCTCCTTAAAAAATGAAACTAGGCTTGGTCGGAGCATAGTTCGTTTTCCTATGTCAAGCTCCTTAAAAAATGAAACTAGGCTTGGTCGGAGCATAGTTCGTTTTCCTATGTCAAGCTCCTTAAAAAATGAAACTAGGCTTTGTTGGAGCATAGTTCGTTTTCCTGTGTCAAGCTCCTTAAAAAATGAAACTAGGTGTCCGAGGATAGTTTTGATCTTGTGGCGACCTCGTTAAAAAATGAAACAAGGGTTATGAGGATAGTTCTTTTACTACGTCAACCTCATTAAAAAATGAAACAACTCCCTTTTCAAATCGAGTCTTTTGATTAAGATCTCGTAAAATACAAGTCGAGTCTTTCCTAGATCTCGAGAGTGAACCTTTATTCCATCCACTTTGTTGAATGCAATGAAGCTTGGGGGGCATGTACCACGATTTGCGTTATTATGCTGGGGGCATGCGAACTGATAACAAGCATAGTTTTTCATTTCAAGCTTGTGTAAACATGAAACTGAATCCAAGTAGAGTTCTCCATGGTTCAAGCTTGTGTAAAAATGAACCCATACCTAATTCACATCTTGTGATTTCCGGTTTATCTGCTAAATTCTGCTAGATGAGCCTTGGTTGTTTCATTCCATTGCTACCATCTCTTTGGCCGATCATATGCTCTGACTTGGTTGTTTATCCTTTTCTGAGGAACCGCAGCGATGAGTGGTTTTATTAGCCAGCCTCTTGACCATTACATGTTTTGAGTAGTTCCACCATTGCCGGAACCAGTTGCTACCCTTTATACCACTCATTCCTCTAGGACGAGTCTCCTTTAAGCTCTTTTCAGACTCGTAAAAGATGAAAAGATTGCCGAGTACTTTTCCCTTTTTGACTCGTTAAAGAGAATAAAAATGGAGGTCTACTTTCAGCTCTTTTCTGACTGTTTAAAGATGAAAAGATCGCCGAGCTACCCCACTTGACTTGTTAAATGTAAATAAGAGGCGGTCATCTTTAAACTCTTTTCCGACCCTGTAAATATGAAAAGATCATCGGACCCTTGTCGTTTCAAGCTCGTTAACGGTTATGAAGAGACGTGGTTTCTATCGCTTTTTTACTTTTTCAGGTTGAAATCACTACTCATGAAAGGTACTCCTCGATCGTAATGGTCGGGCAGTTCTTTCGAGCATTGTTTCATACTTTTTCGGGCTCGAGAGACACAACTTTATGAAAAAGGACACCCTTGGAGTTTTCTTTTCTGCTGTCTTTTCAAACTCTCTAAACATGAAAAGACGCCGAGTTCTTCCTCTGTCAGACTCGTTAAAACTTGATGACATTGGAGTCCGTCGAGATGATGCTTTACAAGCATATGCTATCCCCGTCAAGCTTGTTAATAAAAATAACAGGGGTACTCGCTAGAAATGGTGGGGGAAAAATGGAACAATAATTATTGTCGTGCGGCAGTATGTCGCTATTGAACATGGCACTTGTTTGCTTTCATGTCTAGGTGGGGACATCTCATCTCGTTTTTCACTTGCCTCCGTGGATTTGGGTGATCCTGTTTGACCTCTCATTTGCTCATTGCCTCGTCACCATGACCTTTGATCCATTGATGTCAAATACTACCAAGTCCACTGTCATGCCGCCGATATGTTCAAGAGAAGTTGACCTCTCCAGAATAACAACCTCCCTCTGATAGCTCACATAATTCTGATTCACAACAAATTCTTCCTCTGTCTTGTGTCGATGATGTGGGAAACACTATGGCCCACCTTCGATCAAGGTCACTTCCTCTCAACTTCAGCTCACTATCCAGGAAGCTGATCTAGAGACTCCCTTCTGGTGCCTTGGAGCCTGCATGCCTCAATGGCAGGTTCTTCGTGTTCGACGTGAGGTTTCATCATTGGCCTCCGATCAAATGATTCTACGGGTGTTCAACGCCAGCTCACTGATTCGCACACCATAGATTGTACCTATAGTACCTTGAGGGCCATTGTCATTATTGGTGGAACCTCTCGCATCTATTAACAGTTTTCATTATTGACTGGTAATCAGACGATGTTCATGCATGTTCGACTTCAACTCATATATTCACATGCTTGAACTTGTACTTTTGTTCGGGTCGAGATGGAGCGCAAGACCCTGCATTTTTTTTGTTGGAATCCAGGCTGCGATTTTGTGGATTATTGTGATTATTACATGACTCATTCACTGGATGGCTGCGACCATGCCTGAGTCTATTCATCGATCCTCACCGGATGGCTGTGCCCATACCTTGGATCTAGATTATTATGTACTCTGTTATGGATGGCTACGCCTATACCACATATATCATGTACTTGAGATATCAGTTGTACCTCTCTATGCAGATTCTTCGGCGACAGCATTTTCTGTTGCATGTGTTCTTGTAAAGCATTTCACCCCTCTCTCTCGGGCCACATGCTTTAGGGGGCATCTGTTACACAGTAATTTTTCACCAGTTGTCACCGTCCCTGTTACCCCTCTCTCGCACTTTGGAGGACTCATTCTAGGACCTGTGAGAAGTGACATAACTTGAAAACACTTGCATTATGTTCCCCTAAGTATGCACTTCACATGCCCTGAAGACATCTCCTGCAGAATATCCTTAAAAAGTTCCCTTTTTCCATTAGCGCGGATCCACAGTGTATTACTCGCGCCAATGGGGGAAATCCTCCAAAGAGGGCGCGCCAGTTGGCACTCTATCTCGGAGCTATACTCACGCCAACCGAGTTTGGGAAAGTTTTTTAACAAACGCACGTGCGAAGGTTTTTTCCTTTCGACTCATGAAGCTTTTTAAGGATAATCCCAATCCCATGGATGTCGTGATTAATATTATCTCCCTTTCCTCTATCCATAATAGCTTTTTGAGGATAAACCCAATCCCATATATGGTGTGATTGATCTTATCTCCTTCTCCTCCATCTATAAAAGCGTGTTCTGTTGCCTTTGACAAGCTAGTTGGAGCATAGGGAGAATTATACTTTTAGAAGTCTAAGAGATTGTTGTAAGAGTCTTCTTTGCATTCATAATCGAAGGGAGAGAGGCTTGTTCCCAATCCCGACAAGCTTTGCAAGGCATATGTAGCTGATCACCCAGCTAAAGGAGGATTTGACGTCAGAACTATGGTTATATTCTTCTTTGTTGTTTATCAATAATAGATGACTATCATTATGGTTCCACTCTTGTTGTTCATTGTAATGATGTTTGAGTTATATCTTTTCTGAGCGATATATAATTGCATCTATTGGATTTTATGCTTGTATTTGTGTCATTCTTTGCATGTGCAGGTGTCCATTCACAAAGATCAAGAGGATCGTGACCGGCCGGAGCAAAGGAACGGGAGTGTCGACTCTTCTACAACACTAGCGTTGGAATCCAAGTAGGCTCTCATCATCTACCTTTAATTTGTAATTAGGAACCTACGTCTTAGCATTTTTTGATTGTTGCTAGACCCATTTTGGGCTAGTGGGGATCGCCTCTGTCCACAGAGGGGATTTACCTCGCCAACATGGAGGATGGTTGGATGTCTCAAGACACTCGTTTTTCTGTACTATCTCAGCAATATTTTCAAGAGGGTTTACTGGCTACAAACATTCTTCATTCATCTCTTTCCCTTCATAACTTTCTGCACACTGGTTATAACACCAGGAACTTCTGGAATTTCTACAAGATGACTTTCATGATCGACTGAGTTCATATCACTATACAAAATGAAAGAATCAAGATAAGTGGGCACATCATGTATAGGGTGATTGATTGGATTTCCTTACCACTGATCATGAATTTCATATTCTTTTCCTGATAGAGTTTTCTGAGCTGCCCAAATACTGGGATAGTAGCATATGAAAATTCAGGTTGTAGAGTACCCTTTAGTTTTGCTCCCCAAGACCTTGGAAGAACGAAGGAGGAATATCAACAACCACTACATCCATCAACACATTCTTGGTAGGAATTTGGTCTAAGGACACTACTAAATCTTTAATGAGGCCAAGAAATTTCACTCTACCTGAATCAAAAGAGTAGAGGTCATGATAAGGTCAGGTGATACTCAATCCTAGTTTTTCCATGAAGACTGTGGGCATAAGATTATGTGAGGCACCAAAATCTAGCATGGCATTATGGAGGATGAAGTCATGAAGTTTGAGACTAAGATAGAAAGGTGGAATGTCACTATCTTCAGGAATTCATTCTAAGGCCAGACCAAAAAGCATTGTTGGCTCATCATCAACCACATTCACTATATTTGACATATGGTCAACCTTAAGCATTGTTTTCAATCTAAAACTTATATTTATCATTCTTCACTATTTCAGTGAGAGGAATTGGAAATTTCAACTTAGAAATTTCATTTTCTAAACTAAAAATATTAGATTGATTTTCTACCTCCTTTGTAGCGATGTCCTTCTTTTCAATCTATCCTTTAGCTCGAGATTCGTTCTTATGAATTTCACATTGAAGCTCCTTATCTTTTCTCACATTGCTAGTAGATGCCTCATTAGTTTTATCCCATCTTAATATGCAATCTCTTTTTCTTTATTCTGATTTGCAGGAGCTAGTTCTTTGATGGTGTGTCTTTCTGTAGATTTTTCCTCTTCTAGTTCAATGTAATAGGTACATTTCTAATCCTCAAGTTGTATTGTTTTTGCAAATTACTATGAGCATTCTGATATCCTTTTTGGTATTCTTCCATTTGTACAAACCATAGATCATCACTTGCAAGTACAAGTTGCTCATCACTTGGTATGAAATATTCTTCAGAAAACTGATCTTCTTCTGATAAAAAGGTAGGTAGCTCATCTTCTTCAAAGAAATGATTTTCTTCTACAATCTCTTCTTCATCTTGTTCCTGGCCTTCGATATAAATTTGCTAAAATGGAGCTCTTACCTGTCCTTGAAGATCTTGATTTCACTTCTCTCTATGTCTATTTCTAAATTGTTGTTGTTGCTAGCCATGGAAGTTTGATTTCCTCACTGAAGGTTATGCTTGTCAATCAGTTATGGATATTATATCCATCATTATTTCCATGGTTTTGATGAGAGTGTTAAGCTTTACATATGACGATGATGAGAGTTATTTTCTAAAAACAACTTTCTTCTCAGTCCTTTCAGGCTTTTATTTGGATTTGTTGATGAGCAGATTAGCTTCAACACTTACTGCATTTCACTGCATTTCTTCAAGATTTGTAGGGTATCTCTCCCTGAGATGATATGCCATGTCTGGGTTGAAAGCATCAGGATAATGGAGAAGTTCTAGATTAGGTGGAGGCTTCATGTCATCATGAATAGAATTGTATACCAAACTGAATCTTGTTGTGAACTCTTGGACTATCTCATTTGGATTCCTTTTCATAGAATTGTACTTAGCCAAAATCTGTAGTGGATTTTTCTTTTCTTGCCAATGTGCGAGGAACAATTCTATCACTCTCTGGGAATTATTGATAGAATTAGTAGCCAAATAGTGAATAAATTTCTTCACATCACCAGATAAACTCTGAGCTATTATTCTCATCTTAACATCATCTTCATCAATTTCTTCCAGATTGATAAAATCTATCAATTTGTCAACATGATGTTGGGTTGTGATTTTTGAGATCCCATCAAATAGAGGGTGTCTTTGACCATAGTTCTGAGGTAAAGAAGCAAGTTGAGCAGATAGCATGAGAGGCGCAAATCGTGCCATGATTTCTAGAGGAGGTAGAGGTACTACAATGTGCTCTGTAGGTAAATATGATGACACAAATGGAGGTGGTGGAAGAAAGGATGAGGTGACTAAGGTATGTGGAAATGGAGTAGATGTATTTGGAGGTGTATTATAGGATGAAACAATAGTTCATTATTCAAGATGATACTAAATGTAGGCCTTTTCAGTAGTGACTTGGAGCTGGTCAAAAAGACTTTGAAGTTTGTCAAAATTCAACCACAACTCACGGTAAATTCTAGCAGATAGAGATTCTAAAGAAAGGGAATGAGATTCAAATTGAAGAGGTTTAGATATCACTTCCAAAATACAAGACTCATATTTTGACATTGAAAGAGACAATTCTAACTGAGTATCCAAAGGAAGCTGCTCAAAAGAAAATAGATTATTAGGTAAAGAAGTTAATCTTTTAATTTTTTGAACTACACTTCTAGTGATAGTTAACTTAAGTTTTCGAAGTAGCTTTTCAGAATCTTCAACACTAAAAGTTGGATTTGGGTCAGGATTTGAATTGGTATATCTTTTAGGAGCCAAACTTTTTTTCACACCTTAAGATTGATGAAATTTGTAAAATCATCCTATCTTTCGATACTAGAAACTGTCAACTATAGAACTAGTTCTCTTGAAAGATCTAAAATATTTCCCAGGAATGATTTATCAATCATTCCCCAGAAATGATGCCAAAATGTTATCCTCTACAATTTCCTTGGCTGAGGAGGAGATCGAAAGAGGTAATCTCGAACCACTTTTAGCTTAGTAACTAGCCTGAATGAGCTAGAGAGGGATCTCTCAAAGGATTTGTCAATGATTATATGTAAAGAGACATGTTTTATGCTAGACATATAAGTTTGTCTTGAGTTCTTATGAATTTAGGTTTTTTCAGTTTGTTGGAATAGTTTTTAAAGTAGGTAATTAGGTCTAGGCTTCAAGTATGCAGAGACAAGTATAAATAAGAGTTAGATATCAGTGTGCTATGGTGTAATTGGAGTGTTTGTCAATGTAGTATAGATTTTTGAGCTTAAAAGAAACTAATGAGCATGTGAAGGCATGATTTCATTAGCTTTAGAAGAAAGGAAACACAAGTATGAGTTCCACATAAACAAAGCTTCAATTCAATATTCCTCTCTATATAACTACAAGGAAATTCATGGGAAGAAGATCAAGTATGTAAAGAGAGATGAATTATCCATTAGAAACTAATAGAAAAAGAAAACAAACACCATAGACTCATTGAACTAGAGTTCCTAAAATATCGCTGCAACTGCTCCTGTGTTAGCTGAAGAGAACATAAACATAAAAGCCTTCTCCATAAAATTACAACCCTTCTCTTAGAATGAGAAATAATACATATAGACTTAATTGAACATCTTCCCCACCTTCAGGAGTCTAATTCCTAGGTGGTGGAATTGATTCCAAGATTCTCTCAACCAACAGGTGAGAGTGATAAGGTTAAATACAAACACTTCTTGTAGACTTTGTTTTGGACTTTGCTTCCTTATTGAGGCCTATTAAACCATAAAAGTGACCTATCATGTCTCTTTATTCATGATTAGATAATATAACCTTGAACTAACTTCAATTGCATCAAGAGTTTTTATTTTCACCACGTCAAACTAAAAAGTAGGAAATTTACACAATGAAATTTAAATGAAAAAAACAGAAATTTTTAGATGCGCAGCTCTGACTTTGAGCCCACTTTATGGTGCCTTCCTGAAGTCAAAATTAATATCTGAAAGAATGGTAAACTTTTTTTGAATCCTAGTTTACATAATACCTTGAATTTTCAAAAATGACCTTTTGGAAGGCCTTCAAAAATTCCTTCTCCCAAGGTGTCTCTAGAAGCGCAATGCCTGTCAAAAAGAGGAGTAGAATGCTGATTTTTGACCCATTTTTCTCCTTTTTCTCAACATTTAGGCACTCTATGAGAAATATGATGAAATTATTTTTGTGAGGATTCCATGAACTTTCCAAAACTGCAAACCATTTTTCATTTGGATTATGAAGGAAAAAGCTCAACGCCTATGACTAGCCAATTTTCTAAATTAAGCACCAAAATAGCCAAAAAACAAAAAATTCTTAGAATTCCTCCCAAATTGGTCAGGAGCTGAAAAACAAGGTATGTTAAGCTCTCATGGATGCTTCAACAAGCATCTCTAAGTTACCCTTCTCATTTTAGTCTTTTAGGGTTTCTTTGTGCTTTTTTTCCAATTGTTTGACCTTGATGTTACAAATCATATTTATGGTCAAGTAGCAATGTTCCATGTGTTTTTTTTCCAACCATTTGACCTTAACGTTACAAATCATATTTCTAGTCCAGTAGCGATGTGTCATGTGCCTTACTAATTGGTTATCTCTATTGGCTTTGTCAAGAAGCTTTTCTAAGTGGTCATTGACCTTGTCTATCCAATACTCCATGTCCTCATTAATCTCTAAGGCAATTCGGTCCTCCATATCTAGTTCTTCATCTAGCAAGATGTGTTTTTTCTCCTCTCTCAATGCCTTCTTGAGTCATTTGGTCCTTGGCTTGTTTTTGTTGTGTTGTTTTTCAATTTCCTCAAGTTCATTGGCCTCCAATACTGCTTTTCGTTCGCTTGCTTGCTCCAATAATTTAGCTTTCTCTTTCTCCATAATGAGTTGTCTAGCTTTTAGCTCATTGTTTTCTTGTTCTAGGAACGAGATAACAAACCTTGCCCTTTCCATGTTTTCCATGAGTTATCTAATTTGAGAATCTTTTTGTTTGATTTTTTGTTTCATGATTGAAGGCTCATTTTATGTTTCCAACTCCACCAACTCAAATTCATGCTCAATCAAGTCTTTATCATGTACCTATGATCCATGTTTTGCTGATGTAGAAGGCTTGGCCCCTTTCTCAACATGAGAAGCAAACACAACCGTTTTTACTCTTTGGTACATCCTAGTCACCTCAGGTCTAGGTTCTTTATGAACATTCACTAATTGATGATCCTAGCTCCATTTGGTTTGTTGGTATATTTGGATGCTGAACTAAAACATTAGTCTCATGCCATTTGAAAGTTGTCTTAATGAAAGACTCCAATGTCATGTTTCTCTCTGCAAGCTAAAGGAGAACTATAGTCTTGATTAAACTATGATGAAAGGTACTAGGATAGTGTTATTTGTTTTCACCTATACTTTCTCATACATTTTGACAAGGATTTTACACAAATAATTAGACATGTTGAGAGGTTTTGGAGCTGCGAAGTGCATTAGAAGCTGAAAGTGATAGGCATACAATCTAGAAAACCTTCCCTCACAAGTGAAAAATTTCATGATAGCCTTCATTAATGGACCATAATTCTCCAATAGGTGTCTAAATGGTATGATGTGTGTATGGGTTTCCCTATAGGGTGTCTTCAAGAAGGACTTGTAATGTTCAAGATCCAAATTCAAGCCCTTAAACCAGTATTCTCCATGATCAGGTGTCCCTGTATAAAGTGAAATAACAACCACTGAAAATGTGAACTCAACCCCATCTATGATAACACTTTCCCCTTTCAAATGAGTGGTGATCCAATTTGTCAACTGTTCATGATAACCTACTTCGCACACCCTTTTGCAAAACTCTAGACAATTTACATCTTCAAAACACTAGTTGATGAAGGGTGATGAATTAATTTCATTGCATTTCGTAGGTTCATATCTGAGAACTTTTCCTCCTTTATGCTGTCTTTTCCTCTCTGGTGAAGAATCTGCCTCAATGATGGTAGAAACCCTAGAAGAAGGAAAATGAAAAAAATAGCGAGGGATGTGTGAAAATATGAAATGATGGGTATGAGGAGTGGAAATAATGGTAAGATAATTTCTAGGAGATTAATAGGGACTATAAACAATTCATGAAACTTAAATGAGGTGAAATTGGGGAAAGGAATTTTTGTGAGAAATGAAAAACAAAGCTTCTAGGAAAACTACCCAAATTGCTAGGAATGAGCTGGGGTTTAGTTATAGGTGAGTTAATTTAATGATTTATAGTTAGTTTAGTGGGTCAAAATGTATTTTAAACATGTATATAAGTGTGATATGAAAGTTTTTCATTTTTAGAATATCAAAAATAGACTAACCATCATTTACCCTAGCTTATAGCATGACAATTTCACCTAAAACACTAGATGAAGAAATCTTGCATTTGAATTCATCTTGCTAAAGGAAAAGGGTAGGTAAAGTGTTGTACTTACTTGTAAACAAGTTTAGATTCTCAAGAAACTAGATTGCAAGCTTCATGTTTGAGCTTGGGTGAATTCTGGAAGGTTTCAAGCTGCTCTAGCACTAGCACAAAGTAGTGTCCAGAAGCGCAACGCCAACCTCATAAGTGCACCGCAGTCTCTGGAGGTGTAGCACTTGCAATTTTTTGCCAATTTTTCCTAGAAAGCCATGTTTCCTCACCAATGGAGGGGAGAGCTCGATGAACAAAGGGAAATAGAAGGCAGGTGAAGTGAGCTTGGGGCTTTTGGATTTTTATATGCAAGTATGTTTCCCTTTTGAAAAGAATTGGGTCCCACATACCTTTTCAAAAACTGATTTTTCACCTTTAATCCTGAGTCACTTTGGATAGATGAAACCTAAGTTGCACTTTTACCTTTTGAATATTGAAACTTCTTATCCCAAAACCTTCGAGACTGAAATCATTAAGAACTTGTGAAAATCCATCAAGATAATGTCAAAGAGTTGCTTGTCTTAAAGCTGAATTTACACATGATGATGATGAACCTAGAAACCCTAATGAGTTAGTGAGGACATGAGACTTAGTGTAATGGTAATGATGATGACTGATATTATGAAAACATCCCTTTTATTATGATACCTTCATGTAAGTGAGGTAGGTAACCAACATGTGTGATTTTTCCAAAAGAATGAAAACATTCCTAGACAAACTAGCGAATGACCAAATTTTACTCTGTAAACCTAGTGACATGATAAAATTTGACCTTGAGACTCCTCACAGACTTGGTAAAAGCACATTTCATCACTGGTGGAAGGTATACGAGACTGACACTAACAGACGTGGTGGAAGTTAAATAGTCGTTAGAGTCTAAGAGACCTTGGAATATGAAACCAACGGTCATAAGGATTGTAGAAATGCATATCTTTGTGAATATAATGCATCTCACAACTATCTTTCATATATTTTTCATTATTTATGTGTTAGTTTAACATTAACAATTCCAAATTTTTGTATTACTCTACATGTGCGCAAACCATACTAATATCAAGTATTAATTCTTCTAATTATGTTTAGGTATTATTTATAAGGCCCCTACAAGAGTTTTGTATGTGGATTTCACAAAACCATTTCTTTTAGCTAGTAGAGTGTCTCACGACTATCTATCTATCTATCTATCTATCTATCTATCTATATATTATTTTTTATTTATTTTTCCAAAATTCACAACAATTATAAAGTCTTTTTCATTTATTTACTATTATCGTTGTTTTCATTCTCAATTTAGATATAATGTTTATTTGAAGTTAGATTAATTCATCTCTTATTCCTATTGGGTATTGTGTTTACTCCTATTAAAACCAGTAGGAATAATTAAAACTATCTATGTCCTTGAAAAACTAAGTCTTGCTATGTACAAACCTTGATGTGTGGATGAAACATGACTAGGTTGAGAGGCGTGAATGCAAAATTTTTCTCACTTGAAAATGTTTGACATGAAAAAGTATTTAATGTGGTAGTGTAAAGCATGTAATAAGAGGAGTCAATAAAAATGGTATTTATTATTTTGTTGTTAATTTTAGTGGAATTGAAAATTCTTTAAAACAAATTTGTATACATTTTTAACTTTCCATAGTCTCTATAAATATATTCTTATCTACAAATATTTTATCTTAAAAATTCAAATTTAGTAAAATAAAAAGAATATTCAAAATATTTCTTTTACAGTATTACAATGTAATATAATTGTAGTTACTTAATTAAGACTACAAGATTATGGGCTAAATCACCATTCACCATAAAACATAAAAGGCTAAAACTATATTCCCAAAAGTACCAAAAATAAATGTAAAAATTATCATAGAAAAATACAATCTATTTTTACAATTTAATTCATTGTACTAACCCAATAACCAAACACAATATCTGTAACCATATTATTTCCTTACTTGCATGTGTGATTTACATGTATTCATCTTATGTAGTTGTGAGTGCCATTATAGATTATATATTGCTCATACAACTGATTATTTCTTGAAATAGGTTGAACACATAGCCACTTGTATATCTTCCACAATTGAGATCTTCAATCGAGTCTCTATCACTCAAACCATGTATCTATAACACTTTTTCCAATATTCATCTTCCCTGGTATCACAATTCATAACTACTAATGCCACACAAATAACTGAAACCCAGGTTTATTGGTGTCAATACTCCTTTCTTAGTTTTGACATATACCAACTCAATACTAGCACTTCATGTGCAATATCTGGTCTATTATATACCATTGTATAAATCAAACAACCACACTAACATATGATACAAGGACATGTTATCTTCCTCTTAGTATGTCTTGGGACACTATGGTGCAAATAACTTTAAACCTATGGGAATAGGGATCTTTACCGGTTTACATTTATCCATACTACATCTACGCAATATTGTCTGGAAATATTGCCTATGATTCAACCAATGTCTTTTGTTTGCCCAATATCTTTTATTTTCCATGCTAGAAATGAAATTTGTGGTTCCAAGAGCCTTTGTGTTGAATTTAGAGGACAACTAATTTTTTACTTCCTCAATAATTTCTCTATCTTTTCCAATTAGAAAATTATTATTGACATACAAATCCAAATAATTAAGATGATCGCCAATTCTTTTGAAATAGAGTGTAATTTCTTTTGCTACTTTTGAATCAAAGTCTCCCTCTCCTCCTTATGAATCCAAGTCCCAAATATAAGTATCAATTTTTTGATTCCCCATCATTGGTGATTTCTTTAACCCAGATAATATTTTTTTAGTTTGCGTATCAACCTTTTCTTGTCTTTCATCATAAAGCCTTCTTGCTACTTAATGTAGACTTATTCTTCCATATCTTTATGTAGGAATCTTATTTTCAGTGTCCATTGTTTTACATCAAAATCAAAATGTAGAAACAATACATAAAATAAATCTAATAGAATTTAACATGGAAACAGAACAAAGGATCTCACCAAAATCTAACTCCCTCTACCCATGAATAACCTTTTCCTACTAATCAAGCTTTGTATTTCTCTTATTTTCCCTATGCATTCAAATTATTTTTAAATACCATTTGTTACAAATCATATTTATTCTAGAGGTCAACTCCACTAGATCCCAAGCCTCATTTTTATCTAGGACCACCATTTCTTTGTCCATGGCCTCTTTTTAGAGTTTCCCGTCATCTGAATTCACTACTTCCTTATAAATTCCAAGATCATCATCAATAATAAGCAAAGAATTTTTTTAGTGAAAATCAAGTGGAATATACCTTTTTGGCTTCCCATTTTTTCTTTTTTTCTTTTTCTGAATCGATCTCCTTAAATTAGACTTTGTCGTTTTATTCTTGTGATTCATGTTCTTCTATAGAGTATGATTCATCATTATTCCGCTCAAACTCTATCTTCTCTTGTTATTTCTACCATGGTAGGACTTCCTATTTGGAAACTCCTTTATTTCTTTAAATACTACATCTTGACTATACACAACCTTCTTAGTTTCTAGGTTCCAATGCTTAAAACCTTTCTAAGCATAATTATATCCATTAAAGATACACTTTCAATTTTTTTATATAATGTACCCCTATTCTCTTTTAGAAAATTTACATATGAATCACATCCAAATACCCTATTATGTTTAAGAGAAGGTTTTTTACCAATTCATATCTTATGTGGGGTCTTATCTTCTAAAACGGATGAGGTTGATCTATTTACTAGGTAACATGCAATATCCACAACCTCTACCAAAAATTTTGTCCTAATTTGGCACAACTAAGCATGATATTTTCTTTCTAAATTAGGTTCCTACTCATCCTTTACAACTCCATACTAAATTGTGTGTGGAGTAGCTTTTTGTCTCAGTATACTACACTTGTGACATAATTCTTTGAATTCATTCTAGCATAATTCTCCACCATGATATGTCTCTAAAAGCTTATTTTCATTATCTATTTGATTTTCCACAATAGCTTTAAACTATTTGAATTTTTCAAAAACTTTATATGTCTTTTTGAGAAAATAAATTGATGTATTTCTCAAAAAGTCATCTATAAATAAGACATAGTGCACAAATTTATCTAGTGAGCGAATTGATGTAGGTCCAAAGACATCACTATGCACTAAATTTGTAATATTCCCTCTACCCTTGTTACATCGTAGGAGAATCATAAAATATTCTACTTCCCATATCAACAATGTTCATATAAATCAATATCTTGAGAGAAATATCTTCTACCATATCGTTACCATATAGTACTTATAGGCCCTTCTCTCCAATATGTTCCATTATTTGATGGCACAATATAGTCTTTTATTCAAAAGATGTAGGATTTTTTCCTTCTTCATCTCCACTCACAAGAACAATGGAAATATTCCATAGTAGCTTAGATAGACCTATAATCCAAACTTCCCTTAGTAATACTATTTCTACTTAAAACATATTTCATGTATCATTTTCAAGCATTATTTGTACACTTGTGTTTCTCATCTTTCTTACAAAAATAATAATTTCTAATTAATCGTGGGATGTTTTGAACACCAATGAGTTTTGTAATCCTTCCACCCTTCAGTTTTAACTTGACTTTACATAATCCCATTATTTTGGCTATTAAGTCATCTCCTAATAAAACATCAGTACCATCATATCTTCCATACTTAAAAAACTACTCCCTTCAGCAATCACATAAAAATATACCTCTTAGACAAGCAACCATGGCTCATAATCTATATGTGTAGTTCAAGAAGAAAATTGCACATTACCTCCTTCACATGAGGAGTCTTTCTCTCCTATAGAAGTAGCATCATCAAATACCTTCAATTTCTTTTCCATTTTGTGTCTACAATCTTTCTTTTTATTCCATTTTCTCCACATTTCCAATATATCTTTACAAATTCTCGTAGATATTTGAATCCCACTCTAGATTGATATATCCCCCTTGAGAGGTTTTTTATTTTTTTGATAGGAATGTTCTCTTAAAAATAAAGAATATATATTTCCACTTTATATATATTTTTGTCTCATCTCCTTCAATAACAAGGATGAGACTACACCATTTAAAATTAAAGTAGTTGCATTACTACATATCACAACACAAATATAGCCCATGAGTCTACTAAACAACATTAGAAACTATTACACTTATCTTCATTTCAAATCTTAATATTAGCAGACAATAGTTGACTTGTCATAGTATTGAACGCATCTATATGCTCTATTACTAATCCTCCACCGTTGATTCTCAAGTTAGAAAAAAATTTCAATATGGACAAATTTTTTATTAGAGACTTGGATTGATACAAAATGAGGCTAACTTGTTCCATAATATCTTTGTTGTAGATTCTCCCAAAACATTTAGTAATACTAAATCTAAGAGACAAAATAATATTGCACACTTCCTTTCAATCCAACTTGGTCTAGTATGATGTTGACATCATCATTAGTACAACAGCCAGATCCACAATGATCGACTAATATTTGTTCACCATCTTATTTTCCATCTTAGAATTTCATGGCTCAAAATTGTATTAATTAAATTTTTCAATCTCTATATATGAACTTTTTTCCATTTACTTTCACCACAATAATCAATTCCAAAGCTCTCCCTCTATGCCAGAGTTTACCATAAGCTTCAAAAAAATCCCTTAGCCACAAAAGCATTCCCTTGAAGTCAAAAATTCTCTAATACCAAATGTAGGTTTTAAACTTGTACAATTAACTACCACAAATTGATCTAGATCTTCTACTTCAAGGATTCTTACAAAACCAAATTTAAAAGAGCATGTAACCAAGTGACATAAACACATAAAGAAGTGGAAATCAAAAGAAACCATGAGATCAAAGGCACGAAAACAACTTGATAATGAAGTTCACCTAGTGTGGGCTACATCTGCGGGCCCTGCTTAATGTGGGGAGGCTTGTTTCATTATTTGAAAACAAAATCAAATCACAAGAAATTATAAAATGAAACCTTGTACCTCCAATTCTAGGGATGACCTGAAAACATATACCTATGCCGAAGAAAAAGACTGCACAATTGGATTCCTAGTGAAAAATCATGGAAAATGACCATAAAGTCGACCATGTTCTGTGCAGGTGATTTCTGGAGCTTTAGGGAATATTTTAGATTCCATATAAGATTCCCATATAGGAATATTCCAAGAATATTTTGGGAATATTCTCTGTCTCAATTCCTGTGTGTGTAGTTTTATGGCTCTCCTCTCGCTACATGACATCCTACCTTGGCATTGGATTTAATGGGTTTAAATATATTTTGGCCAACAAAAATAACATAGAAGCACCACTAGTGGATTGGCAGCGGGCGACATGTGGGGACGTTTGGCGAGGGGAGGTCACAGGGTCGACATCCCACCCAACCCATTTGACATTCTTTCTTTCAATGGTGTTGGTTGGTGTTATATTGTATTTTTCTGGCGTTGGCAAACCAACCAATGGACTCACTAGCCAGCTTGAACTCCCACTGTTGGGAATTGTTGTTTTATTATATAATATATATACCACCACTCGTTTGGCCATTGGGTAGATGATGAATGATCATTTTCTTAAATATTATTATTTTAATCTCAACTTCTTGGTTTCTCATAGAATATTTAGGATTTACTAGACATTTTATGTAGAAACAAATTCACCGTCGTTGACAACCTAACTAGTCCAAATTGTCACCTCCTTAGAAGAATCTGGTGATGCTGACTAGGATGCCACATCTTGCATCATGATTTTTCCATATGGCTAACTAGGTGGATGACAAGGTTGCTAATTTATGCTACCATGTGTTGCATTCTGGTTGGCCTTCCCTCATCTGTACCGCCATGTCACCTGCTCACATGAAAACCCATATGGATGATGTCAGCATCCATATAGCTGATGTTAGCATTCGTACAACTAATGTGAGCATGCGAAGCATCCCTGTGGGTCTTGCCTACAAAATTTTTAATTGTTTCCAAAAACTTCAACGGACCATAACTTCTTCATATGATGTCAGATTGAGTTGTCGTTCACATCGTTGGATTCGAAATGACGATCTATTATATTTGCGACTAGTTTCACTGTGTTTTGATGATTTTAAAAATTTGGCCTTCTGGGATCCTCCTGGATTATTTCTCCCCACTAATGAGCTTTTGGCCTGCCAAAAGCTTTATCGGTCAATTGGAAAGTTGGGAAATTTCTCCCTTACTTTCTTATTTTCAATCCAATGGGCCTTACTTGTATGCATTCCATTGAAACCAATACGAAGATAATCCACGTCTCCCCATCATGAAGTCTTAGTCCTCATGTCATGAATGATATCTTCAGGTAGTGTATCCTAGTATTCAAGTGAAAAATCATGCATTTTAATAGCCTATCCAACATCTTTTGTGTCCATGATCAAATAAGGCTCATAAAGTTTCACATTTTCAATGTTCACCATTTAATACATCTGCATGTATGCTCGAAAATTTAGACAACAATCATTGTCTCCAATATTCTCTAATAAGGTGAATTGACCATATTAGATTGGTCTCAACTTCTTTCCTTCCCCTTTCATTCTATCTTTGCTGACATAGAGCCACGTCTTGTCTCCAACCTAAAATTGGTGGTCAACCAAGTGTTTGTCATGTCGAGCCTTGTATTGAGCTTGACTTTTCTCGAGTTGTTCTTGTACTTCCTGGTCAATCATTTGAGTTCGCTGAATGAACTTTCATGCTTTGTACCTGTCATCTTTCTCACTGGAATCTTCATCTCTCCCAAATACCATGTCTAGGGGATCCTTTGGAAAATATCCAAAGCATGTCTCCAATGTTCAACTTTGAGTGGATGAATGTACTGCCCTATTGTATGCATGTTTCAATAAGGAAGTTTCTTGTCCCACAACTTGGGATGCTTGGCACAATAGCCCTAGAGTAAGTGTACCACTGTGTAGTTGAACACCTCAGTTTTCCCATCGGTATGCGAATGAAATTTCACACTCCTCTTCAACATGGGGTCAATTCTCCACAAACTCATCCAGAACTTTGCAGGGAAAAGAGAGTCTCAATGAGACACTATGGATGTGGGAAACCCAGATTGGACCCATACAATTTGGAAGAAGATATGAGTAGTTTGCACTACAATGTTATTCTTTTTACAAGTCATTAAGAAACACATTTTTCTAAATCGATCCACAATGACAAACAAATAGTGATGACCTCTCCTATACAAAGGAAAACCACCAATAAAGTCCATTGACACACTTTCCCATGGATGAATCGGGACAAGGAGTGGTGTGTAGAGCCCTAATTTTTTATTAGTGGGCTTGAAAAAAAAGCACAATACACATCCCTTTACATTTCAAGCCACAATGTTTTCCATGTGAGGCCAATAACAAAACCTCTGTAAATGACACAATTTTTTTCCTACAAAAATTTGACCTGACATAAGATAGGTATGTGCCTCTCTGATTACATGTATTCTTTCGTTAGTGGGGATACAAAGATTTCCAATATGGTACAACAATTTTCCTTGCAAATACTAATTGTCTACCTGCGATCAATGAGTCAAATTTACATAAATATCCTTAAAATATCCATCATCAACATACCGTTTAGTATAAATTTCAAAAGGTTAAGAAGCATTTTATGAAACTATAGATACAAAGTTAAGAGGGCGAGAAAGCATATCTACCACTTTGTTGCTAGTTCCCTACTTGCATTTTATTACCAGATGAAATCGTAAGGAATACCATCCACCTAAAATGATATTCATGTTTAATCTTGGTTTGCGACTAGAGGTATTGCAAGGGCTAGTGATAAGTGCCAATAATGATATTATTGACAATCAAATAATTCTTCCACTTCTTCATGCTCTGGACCAAGGCATACAACTCCTTGCCATAGGTGGGATTGTTCACAATGGCTTGGGAGAATGTGGCTAAATGGTGGCATACATGTTTCCTTTACTGCATCAACACTACTCCCATGGAGTACCAACTGGAATTTGTCTTTATCCCAAAAGGCTACTAGAGGTCATGTAAGGCCAAAACGCGTCCAATACTAATCTTCTATTTTAGCGTATCAAAGGATTTATGTTGCTTTCCTCCCCACTGAATGGTTTACTTCATACTTTTCAATGCATGCAAGGGGGATGCAATAAAATATAATTTGGAAATGAACCTTCTACAATATTATACTACACTAAAAAATCTATGAACCTCTATAACATTGGTTGGTTTAGGCCACTTCACAATCGACCTCCAACAATGTGTCCTAACTAAATCAAAGAGGTCTTACCAAATTCAAATTTAGAATTTTTGACATCAGAATTTTCCTTTTTGTAAAACATCAAGAACCTTTTTAAAATCCCCCACATGATCTTCCCATGTTATACTAAAAACAAGAATGTTATCAAGATACACAAGTACAAAATCATCAAGAAAGGGTATGAAAGTATCATTCACCACCCCCATGAATGTCATCAGAGCATTTCACAGTTTGAATGGAATCCCCAACCATTCAAACACCACATGTTTTGTCTTGAATGCTGTCTTCCATACATCATGTTATTAAATCCTCACCTGATGATATCCACTGCACAAGTCTAGTTTTGTAAAATAGACAACATTTTTCAATTGATCTATTAAATCATCAAGGCGAGGAAGATGGTATTGTTTATTGGCTGTTATTTTGTTGATATGCCTGTAGTCCACACACATCCTCCATGTGTCGTCCTTATTTGGAAACAACACGATGGGTGAACCACATGGAGAAGAACTTGGTCTTATGACCCCTTGGTTCATAAATTGTTGTACTTGTTTCTTTATCACTTCCATCTCAATGGCTAACAACTTGTACATATGAATATTTTGTAAAGAATAATCCTTCTCCAAGTGAATTTCATGTTGGACCTCATGCTTTGGATGCAACCCACTTGTTTCCTGAAAAGTCTCATTATAGTTAGAAATAATTTCATGCAATTCTTGTTTATGAGTGGGATCACAAGTTTGGAAATATTCAGATGTGTTTTCATATTCTTCTCTCAGAACCATAAGCATGCACCCTTTCTTGGAATTGATCAATCTCTTCATCTAACCTGAACTTAGAAGACTTACACTGGCCTTAACACGATGAGCTCTAACAATGTATTCCACCTCATCTTCCATGAGATAATACTTGTTTTCATGGAGAAAGAAAATTGCTTTCCTGTCATACAAATATGGACTCCCCAATACAATGCCACAAATATCCAAAGGTACAAAATCAAGTTCAACCTCATCTACTAGTTTGGTTGAAATCCCAAATCTAGCCCTGCATTGTTTGGTTACATGTAATTTGGCTTTGTCATACACCCAACCAAGAGGGTAGGGTTTTATATGAGTCTTGGTATCCAACCCTAATTTCTTAACCAAGGATTCTAAAATCAAGTTTACTTGTGAGCCTGCATCAAACAAGGTTTCCACTTTAGTATGTTTCATCACAATTCAGTCCTCTTTCATTAGCATGAAGAGAAAGGTTACCTTGTATGCACACTTATGTGATCCATGTGTCGTCACTAGAGTTAGATCCAAGGTACTGCTCTCCAAGGTCTCCACCATCTTTTTCTTTCCCTTTCCACCAAATATTTTTGGCTTCAACTCTGGATGGAACTTCAAACAGTGTTCAACATCATGGAATTCATTGTAATGTGTGAAAGATGTTTTCTCTCGTTCTTCTATCTTAGTTGTAGCCACCTTCTTGTCATTTCCCTTTCCTTTTCCTTTGAACTTACGATTACAAGGTTTGAAAGATGATTTATTGGGTTGATCATCTTTGTCATTCTTGCCCCCAATTTCAAGGTGAGTTCCGTTCACACTAGACACATCAATAGTAGTAGGCTCAAACAACAGAAAAAAATGCCCGATGTAACTATGTAAAACACCAATATACTTTATTATAGTTTCAGGTGAATCAAGTGAAATGCCCAAATTTAAAGCTTGTTTTCTAACTCTTATGTGAAACTTTGTACATTTTGACCCTTTTCTTGCCTCAAATATTTCCATTCCATTAAATCATTTTTTCGATAACCCAAAGCATATAATTGATATTTTAATGCATAAACAAAATTGGACCAACAAGAAAGGATATTACCCAAGCTTGTGTTACCTTTCTACAACTTTCTCTCCCACTAGAAGAGAGTGACGCCACTCAGCTGAAGAGATGCTAATTTGATCTTGGCCTCATCGTCCTCGATCTTGTGAATCCATAAATAAAGCTTGATTTGTCTAATCCAATTGTTTAACTTCTATGAATTGCATCCTCCATTATATGTGGGCAAATCAAAATTTACATCTATCTTAAAAATGGATTTTCAGATGCATTTGTATGATGCATGTTAGAATGATGAGAAGAGGAAGAAGAAGAACTATCACTAGAAGATGGAGAGGGAGGGGGATCTTCTCCTCCACCTCCATGGTTTACCGAGGCATGATCATCTAGCTCTTTCTTCTTAGGCTTGATTGTCTTCTCATATTCTGCAAACAATTTGTCCACTTTCTCTACCATGGTGAAGAATATCTTGCGATAATTTCACTCTTCCTCTATTCGAGCTTCCTAATCTACGCTTTTCCATCTTCATTCTACACACCCTGCCCTAGGACCAAAGTATTTTAGTTTTCCTTCACTTTTTTGGCACTTCTTCCTAGTTAGCGTTCACTCATGTAACTCGCATCAAGAAGACATAATTTGATATGAAACATGATCCAAATCTTTTACTTCAAGGATGCATAGAAAATTTCATTTTAAAAGAGCATGTAACAAAGTGACATAAACACATAAAGAAGCGGAAATCAAAATAAACCATGAGATCAAAGGCACATAAACAATTTGATAATGGAGTTCATCCAGTGTGGGCTACATCTCCAGGCCTTACTTGTTAGGATATTCCGACACATAGGATATAGTTAAGTTCAACTTGGTCTAGTATAGAGTTAGGTTAGAGTTAGGTAAAGTGTGTTTCTTTACAGTTGTACATTTTGTAACTTACAATCCGACGGTCACGATATGTAGTGATCCGACGGTTCACTCTCACCTCGGTATTACCGACACTTGATCCGTGGCTTGACACCCGATTGGTCCATGAGTTCTATTTAAAGCGCATGGAGGGTCATTGTTCGGGTAATCCGTGCATGAGAGAAGCTTATGTAAATTTTCATTCTTTGATTAATAAATTGCCTGTAGTACCCACGTTGGGACAGGCCGTGGACTGTTTCCCTCCTTGCACTCTGAGGGTTTTAACCACGTCAAAAATACTGGTGTATTGATTTGAGATCTGGTTGTGAGCGGTGTCCTTTTGGTATTCTTTCTGTGGAACTTACCCTGTAAATTCCTACATGGTATCAGAGCTATTTGAGGGCCGCGTCCGTTGGTGATCCAAATCTGAAGCCGGTAGAACTGCATGCGGCTGTCGTTTCCTAGATCTGCTGTTTCTGACTGCTTTCGGGCCGAGAGGACTGCTCTGTTGCGTTCGGAGCATCTGTTCCAGTGAGGAACCCCTTTCGTTTCACGCGAAAAGGTTTCCGGTAGCCCTAGCTGCGTCATTTTTCAGATCGGGAGGTATACAGTGTTTTTTTGCAGTTTACTGTTATTTTCTCTCTGCTTATTTCGGTCTCAGTTTATTTAGCCTTTTTTTTAACCGGATCTATACCTTTCATTTCTGCGTATGCTCTTTGCCCTGCGACTCTGTGCGATCTGGGCAAATCAGAAACAGAAAGGAAGGATTTTTCTCATGCGTATGCTCTTTTCCCTGCACCTTAGTGTGATCTCGGAAAATCAGAAACATTGAGAAAAATATTTAGTTTTTTGGCTAAAGCTAACTTTGAGATTTTTTTTAAAATTTCTAGTTTTTTGGCTAAAGCTAACTTCGAGCCGTAAGGTTCGTTTTTCTTTGCATATTCGTGTTGGGTTTTGTGTTTTGTGTTTTGTAGGGAAAAAGAGCTTTCTCAAGGCAAGCACGCAAACCAAGGCCCCCCCCCCCCCCCTCTCTCTCTCTCTCTCTCTCTCTCAAATTTTTTGTATAGATCAATTGGTTCAAAGCTATTTTAAGAGAGTAGAGGTCTTGGGTTCAAGTCTCCATTTTGTGGGGGCGGATTTTTTCATTCACGGATTTTTTCATTGCCGGCAACGTCAACAATTTTTTTTCAAAAAGCCATAACTTCTTCATCCGGAAGCCTTTTTCAGAGCCGTTTTTTTTAAAACCGCCTATTTTTTTGAGATCTATCCATTGGAACACTTACTTTCAGCATCTTCAGCTTCAGTTTTTTTTAAAATGGAAAGTCCATGCCAAGTCATTCTTGACAGCACTAACTACTTCCAATGGGTAGCCTACATGGGAGATTTACTTAGAAGTAAAGGTCTCTACAGAATAGCCACAGACCAAGAGAAGAAACCAAAAGATGAAGACAAGGCGGCAAAATGGGAAAATAGACAAGATCAAGCACGTGGTTTGATAGGGATGTCTTTTCTCCTGATCTTAGATTCCACATTGCAGAACTTGAGACTCCTCATGAAGCATTAGAAAAACTTGCTAAAGTTTTTGGAATTAAAAATGAAATTAGAGCCCATCAACTTGAAAATGAGCTGCTTACTTTGGATCCTAATAATTTTTCTTGCATTGAAGATTTCTTGTCCAAATTCAAGACCCTTAGATATCTCTTGGAAGGTGTTAAAGTTAAGAAAGAAGATGGTAACCTTATTTATTCCATCCTTACTAAGTTGGGACCAACCTACTCTGTATTTGTTTCCACTTTCCATTCTACAAGGGAAGCTTTCATTTGTCAAGGACAAGAATACAAGGCCCCTTCCTTTGACTCCTTTTGTGATTCCTTAATAAGAGAACAAGAAAAACTCTTACACCTTGGTCTTCTTAATCTTGGAAACTCTTCCACGAAAGCGTTAGCCGCCCAGCAGCAACCAAATTCAAAGAATCCTAAGAAGTCATATCCTCAAAAGAATGGTCCTAAACCATCTCAGCCTCAAAATGAAAGATCATTTCAGCAAAATGATAAGACCAATAAAAACAAATGGAAGAAGTCTGATAGACATTGTAACTTTTGTAATCGAGATGGCCACTTAGAATCTAAATGCTTTAAGAAGATGGAAGCCTTGGAAGCCGCAATGAAGAAACATAACATCCATGTGGAGCCTACTTCAACTTCAACTTCCGGAATGGCACTTTCTGCATGTCATTATCAATCATCTCAGTCTGGTTATGCATTAAATGTATCTTCTTCTTCTTCTCATTCTCATGAGTGGCTCATTGATTCTGGAGCCTCTTGTCACATGGCCAAAAATCAAGCCATGTTTTCTTCTTTAAATGATTGTAACACCAAAAATATATATATTGGTGATGATAGATCTCTTAATGTTGTAGGGACTGGAACTGTTCATCTAGACAATGGTCAGTTTAATGATGTATTATGTGTTCCAACCTTATCCTGCAACCTTCTATCTGTCTATCAGATAACTCATTCAGGTGAAGGTAAAATTGTTGAATTTTCACCTCATGATGTTGTAATCAAGGATCTAAAAGATCCTAAACAGATTCTAGCTACTGGTCTTGCTGATGATTCCAAAAGGTTGTATAAGTTTCACAACTTTGGGTCATCAAATCTTCCCTCAGTATTTGTTGCTCATAATGATGAAGTGAGCAAACTTTGGCATGAGCGATTTGGTCACTTAAACTATCGCTCCCTTCAGCATCTATGTAAAGAAAATATGGTGACAGGTCTTCCTATGGTATCTTGCAGAGATGGTGTTTGTTCCGGATGTGTACTCGGAAAACATCATCGGGACAGTTTTGACAAACGTGCCTCTTGGCACGCCTCAGCCCCTTTACAGCTTGTGCACAGTGATTTATGTGGTCCTCTTCCTGTTGCTTCATTCTCTGGCTGCAAGTACTTCTTAACTTTCATTGATGATTTCTCCAGACGCACTTGGGTATACTTCTTAAAACTCAAGAGTGAAGTATTTAACACTTTTTTGGCCTTCAAAGCCTTTGTTGAAAAACAATCTGGACATCAAATTCTTAAGCTAAGAACTGATAATGGTGGAGAATATGTTAAAAACACATTCATCAACTTTTGCACCGAAAATGGAATTCAAATGCAACATACTGTTCCATACACTCCACAACAAAATGGTGTAGCTGAAAGGAAAAATCGCACCTTAAAGGAAATGGCTAATTGTATGCTGCAATCTAAAGGACTCAGTCTTAGTTTTTGGGCCGAAGCAATTAATTGTGCAAATTATATAATCAATCGCACTCCTACTAAGGTTCTAGAGAATATCACTCCAGAAGAAGCTTGGAGTTCCATTAAACCAGATGTAAGTCACTTTCGTGTGTTTGGAAGTGAAGCATGGGCCCATATTCCAGATGAAAAGCATAAAGCTTTAGAACCTAAGAGTGAGAAATGTACTTTTGTTGGATATTCTGAAGATGTAAAAGGTTATAGACTTATTCCATTTAAGTCCAAAAATGTTATCATTAGAAGAGATGTAAAATTTGATGAAAATAAATCGGCCTGCGAGCCTAGTCCGGCGGATGTGCCACCTCTTCCTATCTCTTCTACTTTTGAAAACATTTCTTCTTCAGATGATGAAAGCGAGGATGATAATCCTCCCCCACCTTCTCAGGATCCTCAACTTCCAAGATGGGTCCGTGCTACTCGGGATGCAGCAGGTGATCTTGCCGGTGATCCTACAGATCAGCGACGTACACGTTCTCAGTTTGAAAGAGCCTCTTCTTTACTGGCTCAAGCTCCAGTAAATCATGATCCTGACACTTTTGCAGAAGCTTCAGGCCATCCACATTGGGAAGCAGCTATGAATGAAGAATATCATTCATTGATGACAAATGATACATGGGATCTTGTTCCTCTACCAAAGGGACGCAAACTTGTTAGATGTAAATGGGTTTACAGAACCAAGTATGGACCAGATGGGAAAGTTGATAAACATAAAGCTCGTCTCGTTGCTAAGGGCTTTTCACAGGTTGAAGGCATTGACTACACTGAAACCTTCTCCCCTGTTGCCAAAATGAACTCTATCCGCCTTGTTCTTTCCCTTGCTGCCTCTTTAAAATGGGAAGTCCATCAGATGGATGTTAAATCTGCCTTCTTGCATGGGGACTTGCAGGAAGAAATCTATATGGAACAACCCATTGGCTTCATACAAACAGACTCCAGCCTTGTTTGTCGACTTAAGAAATCCCTTTATGGCCTCAAGCAAGCTCCTCGGGCTTGGTATGCCAAAATGGATAGCTTTCTTTTAGAATCTGGCTTTTCTAGGTGTCATTCTGACAATACTGTCTACACCAAGAAAGTGGGCAACTCTCTTATCATCCTTGTTCTTTATGTTGATGATCTTATTCTTACTGGTAGTGATCCCAACCTTATAAACCATGTGAAGTCCAGCCTTAAAAAGAAATTTGAAATGACAGACTTAGGACACTTACACTATTTTCTTGGTCTTCAAGTCTTGCAATCCCAAGAGGGTATTTTCCTTTCCCAGTCCAAGTATGCTTGTGATATTCTTCGTCATTTTCACATGGAAGACTGTAAGCCAGCCCCTTCTCCCTTTCAGTCTGGAGTCAAACTTTCAGTCTCTTGTACTTCTCCTGAAGTTGATGCTACCTTATACCGTCAACTTGTCGGAAAACTCTTGTATTTAACCCATACTCGTCCTGATCTTTCCTTTGTTGTTGGCCTTGTTGCTCGTTTTATGCAAAACCCCCGTGAAAGTCATTGGAAAGCAGCTAAAAGAATACTTCGTTATGTTCGAGGTACAGTACAGTTTGGGATTCATTACAGTGCCAAAGCAGCTCCTCTGTTAGTTGGTTTCACTGATTCTGATTGGGCTGGTGACCATGATGATCGGAAGTCTACTGCCGGTTATGTCTTCACTCTTGGTTCAGGACCTATTACATGGGCTTGTAAGAAACAGGCTGCCATTTCTCTTTCGTCAGCAGAAGCAGAGTATCGTGGTGCCGTGGAAGCTAGTAAGGAAGCCTTGTGGCTTCGTCAGATCCTATCAGAGTTTGGCTTTGAGCAGCAGCATCCAACCACACTTTGGTGTGATAATCAAAGTGCCATTCAGCTATGCAAAGATCCAGTCCAGCATCAGCGCAGCAAACACATTGAACTACACATGCACTTCATCAGAAAGCTCATTCATGACCATGTTCTTGAAGTGCAATATTGTCCAACAGATGATCAGGTTGCAGACATCTTCACAAAGGCTCTCACAGAGGCGAAGTTCACTAAACTTCGATATATGCTTGGAGTTCAGGAAGTTGTCACTAAGGGGGGATAGGCTCTAGTGCCTCCTTCCTTCTCCTATTGTGTCATATTTGTAAATCCTTCAATCCTATCCCAAGTTGTTCTTAAGGGGGGATGTTAGGATATTCCGACACATAGGATATAGTTAAGTTCAACTTGGTCTAGTATAGAGTTAGGTTAGAGTTAGGTAAAGTGTGTTTCTTTACCGTTGTACATTTTGTAACTTACAATCCGACGGTCACGATATGTAGTGATCCGACGGTTCACTCTCACCTCGGTATTACCGACACTTGATCCGTGGCTTGACACCCGATTGGTCCATGAGTTCTATTTAAAGCGCATGGAGGGTCATTGTTCGGGTAATCCGTGCATGAGAGAAGCTTATGTAAATTTTCATTCTTTGATTAATAAATTGCCTGTAGTACCCACGTTGGGACAGGCCGTGGACTGTTTCCCTCCTTGCACTCTGAGGGTTTTAACCACGTCAAAAATACTGGTGTATTGATTTGAGATCTGGTTGTGAGCGGTGTCCTTTTGGTATTCTTTCTGTGGAACTTACCCTGTAAATTCCTACATTACTCAATGTGGGGAGTGCTCTTTCATTAATTGGAAGTGAAATCAAATTACAAGAAATTACAAAATGACACCTTATACCTCTTCTTCTAGGGATGACCTGAAAACATAGATCCCTGTTGAAAAACAAACTACACGACTAGATTCGTAGTGACACAATGTGAAAAATGACTATAAAGTCGACCTTGTTCTGTGCAAGTGAATTTTGGAGCTCGAGGGAATATTTTAGATTTCCATCAAGAATCCCCTACAGGAATAATCTTAGAATATTATGGGAATATGCTCCTGTCTCGATACCCATGCATGGAGTTCTGTGTTGCATTCTTTGACTCTCAACCTTCGATGTGGCCTCCTCCCTTAGCGCTGGATTGAATGGGTTTAAATATATTTGGGCTAAGGACAATAACAAAGATTCATCGTTGGCACATTGGTGGTGGGCAGAATGTGAGGACATTTGGCCAGTGGAGGTCACAACGTTGACCCCCTGCCTACTTTGTTCGACATTTTTTGTTTCAATGGTGTTGATTAACATTGTATTATATATGGTTGACATTGGTGGACCTACCAGGCGATTTCATATCTCGTCATCGGTAATGGTTGTTTTATTATGTAATATATATACTGCCACTTGTTTGGTCGATAGGTTGGAAGGTTTACTATCCACCAACTAACCACTTTTTAAAAATATTATTGTTTTAATCTCAACGACCCAGTTTTTCGCTGAATTTTTAGGGGTTAATAGACATTTTAAGTAAGAAACAAATTCATCTTCTTAAACCACGAGACTGGTCCAAATTGTCACCTCCTTAGCAAAATCTGCAATGATGACTGGGTTGTCACATGTTGCATGTTGATTGGTTTATATGGTTGACTGTCTGGATGACCAGGATGCTAACATCATGCTAACGTCAGCACTTGTACGGCTGATGTCTACATCTCTATGGATGATGTCAACATCCATATTGTTGATGTCATAACGACAAGTGTCCCTGTGGGTCATTGTCTGCAAATATTTTAGTTGTTTCCAAAAGAAATCAGTAGGCCATAAGTTCTTCTTACGATGTTGGATTGAGGTGTCATTCGCATTGTTGGATTGAAAACGAAGGGCTCTTCGATTTGAGATTGGTTTCACTGAATTTTGAGGACTTTGAAAACTTGGCCTTTTGGGATCTTCTTGGATCACAAATGGATTCTTACTAAAATAGAAAAGATGCATTGGAAGACATAACACATTAACACATTTATTTTACCTTAGAAACAAAAAACAAGAAAACAAGAAATATTTTTTCATATATTTATCTTTATAATATTACAAAATAATATATATATATATATATATATATATATATATATATCCCATGACATCCATAAAATGCAATCAATTTACCCTAGATTAGAATACAAGTATATTTCCTTAATCAAAACTATAAACCCATGGGCTTAACCACCATGTGCCAAAAAATAACTAAAAATTAAAACTGTGTTGTAAACTACCGAAATCAAATGCAAAAAAATACTCAAATTTGTTCACAAACGTTATCCCCAAACCACCACCAAAGATGGCTTCTACCCCTTCAAACCCCCTACTACACTCAATGCAAAACCATCACCAAAGATGGCTTCTACCCCTTCAAACCCCCTACTACACTCAATGCAACATACAACGTGTAAGATAATTATGGAAAAAATATAATACATACCCCACCATATTTAAGGTATCATCATCTAAATAACATTTGATGAATACTCCTTTTAAGAAATTGAAAAATATATATTTCAATCTTTTTTCCTAAAAGCTATTTTACATTTTCTTGTAATGTAATAACTAAACTTAAATTTGGTTGTAAAAAATAAAAGATTACTATAACATGTGAGACATGTGAGAGAAGTAATATTAATCTCATCACTTTCCTAAAATACCTTAATAACTCTATAGTAAAAATAAACTCAGAGAAGACCTTTACATCTTAATCACATAGAGGTTATTTGAGATTTATTTACCTAATTAGTGAATCATCCAACATCATATAATGCAAGCAATAGGTAGACTTGTAATAGACTATGCTTCCAAAATGTATGGATTGAAGATCCATTTGCACGTATATTACACGAATATAATTAGAAGCCCTCTTTTGGAATTCGATTTACAATATCATATCTCTTAAACTAAAAGCAAACAAATAAGTAATGAATTTTTCAATATCATATATTTTAAGTTAAAAGAAAATAAAAGAAAACAAATGAGTAATGAAATTATTTTCAAAATTAAAAAGAGATAGAATTTAATCAACACAAGAAGTAACTTACAGTTAAAAAAAAAATCCTTTTTTTTTTCTAATTTAAAAGGATTATATTAAATATAAAGATATAATATAAAAAAATTATAATATATATAAATTTTAAAACAAAATTTTCATTCATTAAAAATGATATAATGTTTTTATGATTATGAAATGATTTTTAAGTTATTTTATTTTTTAAAACATTTTATTATTTTATTTAATATAATATACAATTTAATACTAATTAACATATATATCTATATATATATATATATAACAAATTTTATATATATATATATATATATATATATATATATATATATATATTACTTTTATATATATATATATATATATATATATATATATATATAGATATAGATATAGATAGAACAAATAAGTAATGAAATTCTTTTGAAAGTTAAAAGGAGATAGAATTTAATCAACACAACAAGTACTACTTTATAGTAAAAAATCTCATTTTTTTTCCAATTAAAAAAAATTATATTAAGTTTAAGGATATAATATGGACAATATTATAATATATATAAATTTTAAAACAAAATTTTCCTTCATTAAAAATACATAATGTTTTTATGATTATAAAGTGATTTTTAAATTATTGTATTTTTCAAACATTAATATATTTTTTATTATATAATATTATATAATTTAATATAATTAATATATTTTAATAATAAAATTATATATTTATATAATAAAATATATATATATATATATATATATATATATATAACAAAATTTGCAATGTTTAAAATGTAATGTATATTTTAATATGTACAACATTTATTATTATATTGTAAAGTCAATTTGTTTGTCATGTGATAATGCTATTAATTCATTTTTTTTTAACATATTTTTTTCTTTTTTAAGTTAATGATTAGGAATTACATATAAACATGGGAAATTAAACTAGTAGTAATAAAATAATTTCTATTTCTATTTCTATATAGTGTGAGAGGAATTTTAATGATTTAATGTCTTTTAAAACTATATTGTCATTCTAATAAAGTTCACTTGTATTCTTAAAACTATATTAAGAGATGCTTATGATAATAAAATTAGAGGTAGAGTAAAAAAAAATTAAACCTATGCATGTCAATGAGTGAGTAAAGCATCTTATGCAACATAGATAGGCTCATTTGTTGGTTTTGTGTCATGCTAATCTAGACCTACCATCGTATTGGAAATGGCTGTAACTTTATCTATCACTCCTTTCAACAAGAACCTTACTCATAATAATATTCATGTTTTAGTAGATGTCAATGATTTGGTAATATTTTGTATTTCTATTAAAATTATTGTTCATCATCGGAATACATTGACTTAATTCCTCATCTATTTCCTATTTTGAGATATAATTGCATTCCACATAAGCATCAACATCAAAAAGCTCAATTTCTTCCCTCATTTCAAGAAAGGTTTGAGTTTGGAAGGAAGGGGAATGTGATTTGATGTGAAATTAAACATGATTCAGAGGGGGCTTGTAGTGGCCACTACTCCCTTGAGGATCAAATTCAAAGTGAGCCATAGAAGAGAATTCAATTTTAGAAAAGACAAAGAGGATATAGTCATCGGGAAAGCCTAAAGCTTAGCATGTCATAAGTTGAGAGGCTAGATGACTAGAAGGGTGATCAGACAACTAAGAAGAGAGGGGAGGATGAGGAAAGAGAGAGATGGAACTAATCCAATAATTAAATTTAACACCAAATGATAAAAAAAAAATAAATCCATATATACAAATAATATAGAAACCTCTATTCAAATATTCTCATTAAAACCCGATTCCAAAATATTACTCATAACATTTTTCATAATGCAAAGATAAAGTTCGCTAAATATCTCATAACATCAAATAAAAATACATTCTAAAATACTTCTAAAACCAAAGTACTAACCCAAAAAACAAATTACTTAAAACACAAATCACACATCATCTATGATTACTTTCCTTTATCACCTCATTTTAGGAAAATACTTTTCTTCAAAATGAGAGAAGTCCAAAATTATTAATCATATGACTTCATCTTTACTTTAAAAAGACAACCATGCCAAGATGAGAGATCATAATGATATTACCCATTATATCACCCATCTTTAGTTCACCATCGTTTCAAAATTGATTAAATATAAAATGATTATATTTAGAAGTATAAGGTTTTATGTAAAAAGCCACAACGGCTAATGTATTTAATAATTAATTAAATTCTAGTCAAGTTCCATGGACTTAACATCAATGATTGTGACTAGTGGATGAGTTGCCTTTCATTAATTATGTGACTAGTGGATGAGTTGCCTTTCATTAAATATTCCATAGAAGAATGGAAGTTCCACGATGGGATCCTACAGGATATGTTAACAAGATCTTGAATTGAAGCAAAAGTTAAATAACAATAAGTGAAGGCATCTTGAATTACGTGGCATATATTGATACTGAATGGAATGAAGTACAGATCACATAAAGTGAATTGGCAATTCTAAGTGACATAAAAATTACGGTAGGATGAAAAAATATTTAGCTAAAAGGGTGGCATGCTTGAATAGTGATATTAGTATCATATTATGTGTTAGTTTTATTTAATTTTTATATATTTTTTTGTTTTTATTATTATTATTTCCATTTTAATTTTTTTATATATATTTTTTATTGAGATGAGTTAATATTATATTAAAATATATGTTTTAAAAATTTTAATTATTAAAAAATAATATATATTAATAAAAAATAAAACAGATTATATTTTTTTGATAATGGTATTTAAAAGTATAATATTTTGTTAATTTTTTTTTTTTTTTGTTATCAAATCTATATGTTTTTATTGATTTAATTTAACTATGATTGATTTAATCTAAATCGCAAGTTTTACTTCTATAGAGCTTTTATTACATTAACTTGTTATTTTTATTTTTGAACTTTAAAATTCCATAATATCACACATTAAAATTATATTTAGACTTGGAACTCAAAAATATACCAATTTTTTATTTTATTTTATTTGGTTTTCTTTTATATTTTTTTTCAAATTTTAATAATATTTAAAAAATATTAAAATAATTAAATTTAAAATAAAAGTTAGATATTCAAATTTCTTATTAATTAAATAAAATTATCTGATCTTGATGATGAATCAAACTTGTTGGTTCGAAACACATTGGCCAAAAAATTCTCTCATGTGATTTCTGCAAAAGACATTGTTTAAAAGTTAAACTTTTCACAATTTTATTTTTTAAATATAAAAATCAATTTTGGTCAAATACATTCCTACTTTGCTTCCATGTGTATCTACAAAATATAATATATTAAAAAAATAATGACAATATAAAATTTAATTTAAATATTTTGTTTTAAATTAAAAAAAAAATTATACTTTTAAGAATTTTTTTTCATCATATTAATATTTGTTAACATTTTACTCATTATTATAAATATTCCCTAGATTTATTATTTTTAACTCAAATTCGATTAACATTTTACTTAAAATAACACACAATACCAACCGAAAAGTATTAAAATAATTTTCTATTGTAGTATTCTAAACCTTAATGACATTCAGAACATTATAAAATATAATGATATCAACCCTAATACATTGAATAACTATTTATCTAATCATTTTATTATAATTAAATAATTTAACTAGTCAAGTCTAGTAGTTTCCTGGTCAATTATCGTCGTTTGTCAAGTCTAGTCTAATATAGCCATTTTCGAGTCAAACCTAGCCATTGGAAGATCTACTATCCCTATTTAACATGTAGCCATGATCTGATTCTTCAACTTTTCCTCACAATGAACCACACTCGTTGGTTCGAAACGCATCAACAAATGTATTATCATTTGATTTATCCCGAAATGTTTTTCTCATAAACTTGATATGGATCACAAAAGCCTCAATTCAACAAAAAGTTGAGAGTTTACATACCTTAATTTAATACATATATTATCTAGAAAATAGTCTTCCAAATTAATCACATTGTAAGGATTGGGTTGATGTTTCGAACAAGCTAATGTGGTTCATCCTCAGGACAAGGTGAGAAATCAATCGATTTGAGAGAATAAATAGAAAAGATGCATCATTGTTCAGTGTTAGCCATTTAATAATAATAATAATAATAATAATAATAATAATAATAATAATAATAATAATAATAATGGCTTTAAGAATGTTATTAATCTTTCAAGCATGAATTTTGAGCCCTCCGTCTTTAGTCTCCTCAAGAAAGGTCTCAATTTTTCCCTTGCCCCGAAGAAGATTCCTATTGATGACATCATATGTAACATTGAATATAGGGTCAAAGACCTTCCTGACAATATCAAGGAGACTATCACACAAGATTGCACCGTTGTTCTTAGGAAGGCTAAACCTCCTAATAGAAAACTTAAGAACGCTGAGTTTCTTGCCCTTAAATCCCTAAGAGATGACCCCAACATTGTCGTCCTCAGGGAAGAAAAAGGTGGAGCTGTTGTCATTCTTGATAAAATTGATTATGTCCACAAAATGTTGGATCATCTACCTAACAATGAGAGTTACAACAAGCTCAAGAAAAATCCCCTTAAATCCATTTCTATAGAGGTTGCTTCGGCGATCAAAGCAGATCCATCCCTTAATCCCCTGTCCCAAAAGCTCATTCACAGTAACCCCCTTACCCGTAGAATCTATGACCTTCTAAAAATTCATAAATATGGTGCACCCTTGAGACCAATCATTAATACCATAAGCAAACTAACCTATCTTCTTGCTAAATCCCTATCCCAAAAGCTCAAACCTCTTGTTGGTTGCACTAATTCTTTTTTGAAAGACTCTGCCTCCTTTATTCAAGAGTGGAAGGATATCAAGTTAGATCCTGGAGATTTACTAGTGAGCTTTGATGTCGTCTCCTTATACACTAGAATCCCCATCCAAGAAGCCATTGATATCATTAATCATATCACTGATAAAGACACTGCCAAGTTGGTAGGCCTTTGCCTCACCTCTACATTCTTTAGTTTCCAAGGAGAGTTCTATGAACAAAATTTTGGTGTTGCAATAGGCTCCCCTGTCTCCCCCATTGTCACAAACTTGTTCATGGAAGGTTTTGAGACCAAGGCCCTTGCTTCCACCAAATTTCGTCCTAAAAAATGGAAGAGGTTCGTCGACGACACTTGTGTCATTTGGCCTCATGGTCGAGAGAAACTGGGTCTATTTCTCAAGAACCTAAATTCTCAATCTCATTCCATCAAGTTCACCATGGAAGTTGAGGAGAATGGTCGCCTTCCCTTTCTTGACATACTCCATTCTAGGAGGAGGATGGTTCAGTTTGTCACCATGTTTTTCAAAAGAAGACCCACACGGAATGGTACCTCCATGCTAATTCTCATCATTTCCCTGCTTAGAAAATCGGGGTTCTCAGCACTCTCGCTACCCGTTCTCTAAGAATCTCTGATGATGACAACCTTGATTAGGAGAAATCTCATCTTCTTGAGGTTTTTGAAAATAATGGGTACAACAGATCATAGAGCCTCAATGCCTTCCATAAAGCTAGCAAAGAGCTAAGGGTTAAAAGCGACCTTGCTGATCCTAGCTCTAAGGTTTTTCTCTCGGATATCCAAGGAACCTCTCATAGGATTGCCCATATTCTCAAGAAGAATAATGCCTCCTCGTCATTCAGACCTCTCAAGACCATTAACAATTCTCTTAGATTGATTAAGGACCCCATTGACCCAAAGGACTCAAAACGGGTCTACCTCATTCCCTGCTCCTGTGGTATCCCCTACATTGGTGAAACTCGTAGGTATATTAAGCAAAGGATCAGTGAGAATGCTACTGACATCAGACACAATCCCTCTCGCACTTCTGCCCTTGCAAAACATGCTAAGAAATAAAAACACTATATATGCATTGAAGAATCAAAGGTCATTGTTAAAATTGGTCATTTCCATCATCGGAGACTTAGGGAATCAATTGAGATTGAGAGGCATCCCAAGAACCTCAATAGGGATGATGGCTGGAAATTAAGTAAAAGCTAGGTTCCATCTCTCACTTCTTAACTCCTGTGTCCTTTTGTGGCATCATTTGTTTTCCCTCTTAGATTTATTTGCCCTCCTCCTGCTTTTGGTTATATCTTCGTTGCTTTCCTCCTCTCAATGAGATGAGCTTTCCTCTTAGTATCCTTATTGAGGTTTTGGGTAATTAATATGTAATAAAATATATCAAAATCAAATGTAGTTTAAACCATATATTCTTAATAAAATTTTAGTTTAGGTCATAGTATTACACATTTTTCAACCTTATAATTTAATAATAATAGTAACTAATTTATTATATCATAACCAACTAATAATAGTATAAATCATTATTCAATAATACTACTATTTGAATTCATGAATAAGTTATTTATTTTTAATATTATCACCTTCTGATTCTTTACATAAAGACCATTATATTACCATATAACTAACTTTTAACCTAATTATATAAATTAATTATTATAACGGTTAGTTTCTACAAGATAAGTCAACCCTTACTAATAAACTATTATTATTATTATTATTATTATTAGTTTTCTCCTAATTCACACTGACTAGGTCAACCCAAGCTTATAATATAATTTTATAAGATTTTATTATTATTTAAATTAATAAATTGTGACAATTTCCCATAACTATTAATTATTTATTAAATAATACCTAGTTTCTAACTAAATTTAATTTCACCAACGGCTATTTTTAAATTGCTAACACTGAACAATGATGCATCCTTGCTATTTATTCTGTGAGATGGAATGATTTCTCACCTTGTCCTGAGGATGAACCACATTAGCTGGTTCGCAACATCAACCCAATCCTTACAATGTGATTAATCTAGAAAACTATTTTCTAAATTATAGATCACAAAAATATTAGATCTAACATATATTATTGTTAAATAAATCATATTATTTTATAGAATATAACATATAAAACAAATAATAATATAATATTTTAGTTAAATAATTTGTTTTGAATAATGAAATAATGGCCATTTAAAATATTTGTGTTTTCTAATATTTAATAAGTTGAAAGTTAAATTATATGATTTCTGATTTATAAAAATGTAAAATTAAAATATATTTTTATATTACTAATAAGTTTTAATGAAAATATAATATACAAAATAAAGAATAATATAATATACAAAATAAAGAATAATATAATAGTTACGTAAACAATTTGTTTTGCATAATAAAATAATAATATTTTTAAATAGTTGAAAGTTAAACTATATGTTTTCTCAAGTTTAATAAGTTCAAAACTTAGTAAAATTAAAGTATATTAATTATATTAGAATTAATAAAATTAAAGTATATTAATTATATTAGAATTAAAGTATATTGTTTATATTATTATTAGTACTTAATCATTTTATTATGGGATGAAAATATTATTTTACAAATTAAAAATAATATTAAAAATATTAATAAATGAGAAAGAGTTAAAGTTAAAAGAAAATAAAGCAATATAAAGAGGTGATTAATTCTAATCTCATAAATAAAAAATATTTGTTTGGATTAATTTTAAAGAGTAAAATAAACATTGGATGTGTTGGTCACTTCCCAAAATATCATAGATTAATAGCGCATCATATTAGCTACATTAAGAATGATGAAGATGAAAACACATTCTCTAAATTTTTCATCTTATATTTTCATTCAATCCTATTTTGAAAACATTTGTCGCAGCAACAACCTTTTTGGAATTTTAAGTTAACAAAGCTATGGTAATGTTGGACTATTTCTCTTAATATTTTTTACAAAATAAAAATAATGTTAAAAATGTAATGAAATTGGAATTTAAAGAAAAATTTAAAAGTTAGAAAAAGTTAGAGGGAAAAAGAAAAGTAAAACATTATAAGGACATGATCAATCCCAATTTAAATAAAAAATGTCCATGTATTGATTAATGTAAACAAGAAAATAAACTTTGGATGTGTTGGTCAATTTCCAAAACACTATGAGATTAAAGAGTCTAAAATTTTTACTGGATTAAGAGTGATGAAGTTGAAAAACACTCTATTTTAAATTGTCCTATAATCTCATTCAACCTTATTTTCAAAATATTTGTCACATTAACTTTCTTGACATTTTAAATCAACAAAACTATAATATTAAATGAATTCTTTTAATACTTTTTAATATAAAAAAAAAAAAAATAAAAAATCTAATAATCCTTTAAATTTTTTGAAGCGTAATATACTATATCAATATTACTAAATGATAATCACTATAATTATCAATAAATCATTCAATTATAGCCACTGATAATCGTCATCATCATATCATAAAATCATTTTTTAAATTAATTAATTATAATAAGATTTTCATTTTTTAAATCAATTAATTATATTAATTATAATAAAAAAATAATTTCTATATTCTCAGTAATTAAATAAAAAATGTAATGCATGTTTTTCTTTAATAGTTTTAAAAACAAATTTGATAGTTTTATATAACGTATTTTTCGGAAATGAAAATATTTAATAATTTTATGTTTTAGATATGAAATTTTAATATTTTTTAAATGAATACTGTAAGCAAATATAGTATTCCAATCCGAATGAGATAATAAATAGATCATCATAAGGAATCCATTCAAACAGGAAACACGGTCTTTTTCCCTATGGGAGCACAAAAATTTCATTTCAGACTGCATTGGTCGCGAAGAAAGATGCTATATTTAAGGCGGAAAAAGCAATAGAGACGAGGTTGCCTATGATTGTGAGGTGCAGTAATATATTAACTAATACAATTATATTATTTCTTAAACGTGGTTGATATAGATTAATTGATGTCATGTTTCAAGATATGGAAAATCACACCAACTATGTATATCGGTCACATATTTAATACTGACTGATTTCATTGAATTACAGCATGGGCAGTGATGAAAGTAGCCATGTCTACGCTTATGAGTGGAAAATCACGCCAATGATATATATCGATCACATTTTGAGGGGTAAGTGCATTGAATTGCATTACATTATAGTATGAGCAGTGATGAAATCAACCAAGCCTTGGCTTATGATGTGAAGGGATTCAATTTTGTTGTCACTCGAGTGCAATAATATATTAACTACGTAGATTGACTGAGAGCATTGAATTCCATCACATTACAGCATGGGCAGTGATGGAAGCAGCCAAGCTGTCTCGGCGTATGATGGGAAGGGCTTCAATTTTGTGTAGGAGAACTTCTTGGCGGGTAAGGCGACCAGGCCTGGAATTTTAAATCCCTTTGCCCGGCTTCAATTTTGTGTAGGAGAGCTTCTTGACGGGTAAGGCGACCAGGCTTGGAATTTCAAATCCCTTTGCCGTCAAATGAGAATTTCATGAACTTTTTATATTTTTGTATGTTTTTTAATTTTATCTCAATACACCATATTTCACACCATATTTCAGGTTAATAAACTAATTTATTAGTATTGGAATTTTTAGCATTTAACTCTTCTATGTAATAATCAATCCATAATTATAATCCATCGTAATAATCAATCCATAATTTTATGTTTGTTCATAAAACTTCAAAATAGAATCATATAGTTTGCACATATTATTTTTAATAAACCACATTTAGTGCTAATAATGTAAACTATTAGTATTACATCTTCTAGCATTTAACACTACTATGTAATAATCGAGCCATAATTTTATGTTTGTTCATAAAACTTCAGAGTAGAATCATATAGTTATAGTTTGCACACATAATCCCCTCTACATTTGTAGTGATGGTAGTGAGCAGTGTACAACATCCCCATGAACATAGCATGGTCATCCAAGCCTCACACAATGTGAGTATAATACTAAGCTTACAATGTATGATCTTGAAGATCTAGTGGAATTATGGTAATTACAAATAGTATATCAACATGTGATCTCTGGAAAATTTTCAATCGACAAAACACTTGAAAACAAATATGGATAGCTTTGGATTTTTAGTTGATCATTCAACTATAAATGTTCAACATTCAAGGAAATCGAATAATTACAAATAATTTTGGTAAATTTATGTTTGGGTTGACAATTTGTTGATCTCAAACATGGCTAGAACATTAATTTAGGGTGGGTTTGTTTTTTTAAACAAATCAAGATAAGAGTTCAAACATGGCTAGAACATTAATTTAGGGTTTTTTTTTTCAAACAAATCAAGACAAGAGTTCAAACATGGCTAGAACATTAATTTAGGGTTTTTTTTTTTAAACAAATCAAGACAAGAGTTCAATTCATAAACGATCTCCAGCTTACACAAATCCTTCTAATGTTTGTACAAATCTAGATGGAAGCAATTTTCCTCATAAATGCTAAAATAAGGGAAAATTCTAATCACAAACATTTTTCATTCTTTAAAAAAGGCTCGGAAAATTATGATCATATACTTTCTTCATTCTTCTAAATGGGCTAAGAAAATTCTAATGAAGGACCTTTTTCATTCTTAGTTTTATTACAATATAAAAAAAAATTGGATTAGTTTCACTAAAATTTAAAAGAAATATTTGTTTTCATTTTTTTAAGTTAATTAAATAAAAATAAAAACAATGGATAGAAGTTAGTTTTCAATCTACTTTTATCATAATTTTTAGATCCATTATTATAATTTCTAGATTCAAAAAAAATAACTCTTTCTCACTAAAAATAGAAAACAAATATTTGTTTTCCATTTTCATAACCTAACTAAATAAAAATAAAAATACAACACACAATAGTTAGCTTTCAATCATCGGAGTTTTAGAGAAGAAGTCATTTATTGTTGTGCACCTCACTACCATACTCAAACAAATCTAACATTATAGAATTCAACAAACAAAATAAAGAAATTCAACCATACCGTGCATCACTCTACCTGGATAAAAAGATTGGAATTGTAGTCTATCATATTTATAGTCCAAATTTATAGTTAGACTATTTAAACAATGAAAACCATGTATATGTAGTATAAATAAAGCATCTAGTGGGATTTTTCCAAACTATAGTGTATTTCATTGTAGGTCAAGTTTAACGATATCATGCATCATGCATCACTTTACGTTGATAAAAATAGTGGAATTGTAGTCTATCATATTTATATTCCAAATTTATAGTGACACTATTTGAACAATGAAAACCATGTAAATGCAGTATAAATAGAGCATCTAGTGGGCGTTTTGCAAACTATAGTGTATTCCATTGAAAGTCAAACTTTGAACAATAGATCGTAGTTATACTTAATTTAAAGTCAAACTTTCTAGAGAAACTAAAAACAAAAATTTCAATAGGAATATCTTAATACAAAGATTCTCTCTTAAACATAGCCTAGAAGAACTTTTAAAGCTCAAGGATCCTTTTTGAATTTGTGTCTATCCATAACTCATATACGGCATGCCAATCAACATTAGATGAATCAATTCCATTAAAATATATTCTCATTGAATCATCTAGTGTATCCAACGCGAGCCTTGATTTTCTGATGTCATTGATGATGTTTTTCACAGAAAATCCCCTTCCGCAATCTACTTTACTTGCACGAATAGTGAGCACATCTTGCCATAATTTTATCATATTAGCATAAGTTTTGTGCCATTGTTTTGTGTTACGAAAGACTTCCATGCTTCTCTCATCGAAAAACCGTTACAAGCCAAATTTAATGAATGAACAAAAGGGCACAACTCTCTTTTACAAGATTTAACATCAATTAAAGCTACAAATCAAACATCACTTGATATGGTATGTTGCAAATGTTGAAAAAACTTTAAAATCCAATGCTCTGAATTTTCCTCATGATTATGACCCTCTTTTGGATAATAGAAAGGGCTGAACGATTTTGCTGCATTAAAAAATAAAGGCCTGGAAATATTTCAGTAAAAGAGTCTAAGAGAGTCTCTATATAACGTTATGTGAGCTGCTGACAACTCTCTTGCGTACCTTCAATACAAGGTTTCATAGATTATTTCCTTGCTTCACTAGATTCAATATCCATGGCTGAGATAGAGATGTATCATAATTCATGTCTATCTTCCACTGTCCCTTCATCTTTAATATCAATGTATCCATTTTGAGAATCACTTAAAAATTTTGAAAGATAAATTGTGCCTTATACAAATGTCTCTTTTCTCAAAAACCATCTAGATAATGTGCTTATAGTTACTTAAAGAGCCAATCCGATAGTTGGAATGTTTACATTTTTTTGTTGAAAATTCATATTGAACTTGTTCAATTCCACTAGCACATCATAAAGCATATGGAAACAATATTGGATAGAATAGATAATAACTTTCTCCTAGATAACCAATGTATTTGTAAACATCAATAACATCAATTTGCATGATTCTAAGAAAATCATTAAATTCATTATATCTCTTCGGGAGTTTTGAACCCATGAACACACTGTGTTTGCAATTTTTTCAACATATAATAACTTAGGTATTTATTAGAAGCATCTACTCCTACTAAAGGCTCACGATGAACCACACAATGAATTGCAATAATGTTTGGATTGTTCTTTTTTAGAAATGAAACAATGTTATTTTCATGTCCAATCGTTGTTGAAGCCTCATGTGTAGAAACAACTATCAAATATTTATATCGAAAGCCTCTAAATTTTATTAATTGACTAACACTATGATATATTCTTTTTCATTTTCCATCCACTACATCATTTAGCTTCATAAATTGTGAGATAGGTGGCCCAAGACCCTTTGAATCTAAATATGTTGCACAAACAACAAGGTGTTGCTCTAAGGTTCCATAAGTGCTTTCATCAACCATTATTGATAAGAAAGGTCTTTATAGCATATTTTTTATCAGAATATGTTCAAGATGTTTTGATATGCAATATATAAAATCATTTTTAGACTTATGATTTTCATATGAAGAGTACTCTTGAGACTTTGGGAGATATGGAGTTTTTGCATCCATTAGAAATTTGCAAAGTTTCTCATAATTTGAAAGAGATAAATTGTCTAGACATATGAAATATGCTACTTTCATTGTAAAATTCACTCTTTCCTTATTGGCATCTTCAGCCTGTCTAATATGATTTGGAATTGGTTTCATATTTCCCTCTAGAGAATTTCTTCATCTTTTCTTCTCATATTTATGCACAAATGTTTTTTCATGAGTAACAAGAGCATCATGTTGTAATGTGATGCAACCATTCCCTAAACCCCATGGTCCATTCATCTTATACTTATCACAATAGCTACACATTATAGCTATTTTATCATCAAACCTCGCATAATTCAACCAAAGAATCTTATCTAACCATTACATACGAAAGTCTCTTTTTGTTTGGACTTTCATTTTTGAATTATTAGAAATCTCTTGTTCAACTTCATTTGTTTCTTCATCTAGATCACCATGAGAAGAACTTCCAAAAATTTTATGTAATTGTTGTTCCATGTGAGCATTATGGGTTTCTTTACCTATTTTTAATTTTTTTTAGTTTTGGAAGTTTGCCCATTCCTCCATTCATACATTTCTCTTTTGAGACATTTGTAGTTTTGTAATCACCTGTATAAAAAATATATGTGAAAATTAAATTTCATTAAATCATACAAATTAAGAGAGTTAATACTTTCTCATAATGCATATTTATTAATTACCTAAAAAACCATAAACATTATTAAACCAATTACCCAAAACAAATTTGTTAAAAAATTATTAACTGTTAATAAACAAAATATTAACCATTACAATACATCATAATAATACGATTTAAAACCAAAAAAACTATTGAGTAAAATTGAGCTATTATATATAACAACTCAATTCAACAAACTTTACCTGCAAGACCATAATTAAATAAAACTATACTATCACATCTAATAATTAAGCTGAACACCTCAAAATGAGATTGAACTGTCACATTTAACAACTATGAAATGAATTTACATTCATTTCAAACTACTTAAAACTAGACATGAAATGGAATGACACTCTAGCATGTAATAGTTTTAATTTTTATTAATATAATTTTATGAGTTAATAAATAAAATTAATATATGTCCATAATGTTTTCAGAATTTTAAAGTCACATTCACACAAGGATAGAAATTTCAGATCAAGTTATAAGATGATGAATGGTTTCAATTTTGAAGTTACAACCCAAATTTCATGTATGATAAGATTATGATGTATAAATGATTCAAAATTTAATTTAATTTATGATTTATGATTTTTATTTTTTATGTTTTTAATTTAAAAAAAAATATTCAAATAATTTTGAGTTAATAATTTTTTTTGGTTTTTATAAGAATTTCTATATGAATTTAAAAAGAAAAAATGTCCAAAAACCAAATTATGATTTCTTAAAAAAATAAAAATAAAAATAAATTTTAGTGAAGTTTCAATTAAAAAATCTGTATTATTTCTTGGTTTTTTTTTTATAAGAATTTCTATATGCATTTGAAAGAAAAAATCCAAAATCCAAACCATTATTTCTTAAAAGAACAAAAAAATTTAAAATTTAAAAATCAACAACGAAGAAAAAAAAACTACACCATGAAATTTGTGACCTATCAATAGCGTGTAATTTCAAAGTATACTGCTATGGCCAAGCATGATGGTTAGCAGTGATTTTTAAAATGTATTTTTAAATACACGAATTGATGTAATATCCATTAATATTTGAAATAAAATTTAATTGGTTATATTTTAGTGATAATATTTTATTTATTTAAAATATAATTTCAAATACATAAATAGGTTTAATATCTCAAAAACTAATAATACTGGAGCAATATTTGACATGTTCGAATTTACATAAAAACATAATTTTTTATTATTTACAATAATTTTTTTAATTCATAAATAAATTTAATATTTTAAAAACCTCTTATCAACTCCAATTTTGAAAATTAAAAAAGTTTCGCATTAGATTCCACAAAATTTTAGATACTGAAAATTGTAAGCTACATTGAGTGAATGACTTAAACTTTATTTGGATGAGTGTTGGATATATTACTAAGCAGTGGATAGACTCCTTAATTATGAAGCTCCTTATTTAACAACGTTGTCAGCCTTAAAAGCTTAGTAAAACAATTGTGAGAACATCATGCAAAAAAATGGGGAGAAAAAAATGTTGATTTTGAAATTTTGATTTATAAATAAATCTAATATCTTATAAAAACTTATCTACTCCAATTTTGAAAATGCAAAATCCTCAACTTTTGATTCCATAAAAACACCCAAGAACATTAAACCTCTTATCCACTCCAATTTTGAAAATTTAAAATCCTTAACTTCTCATCTTAGAGAACTACCAAATAGCTTTAAAGATTGTTATACAACAATAAATATAGCAAGAACACACTTTAGATACCTAAAAGTTTAGGCTACATTTAGTTAATTAAACATAAATATGAAAATTTACTTAACATTTATTTGGATTAGTGTTGGATATATTACTAAGCCATGGACAGACTCCTTAGTTATGAAGTTCCTTATTTAACAAGGTTTCCAACCTTAACATCTTAACATCATGCAAAAAAACTGGGGAGATATCAAAGAAAATGTTGATTTTGAAATTTTGATTCATAAATAAATATAGTAGCTTAAAGATATTTTATCTATTGCAATTTTGAAAATTCAAAGTCCTCAACTTCCACTTCGAGAAAACCACCAAATAGAATTAAACCTCTTATCCCCTCCAATTTTAAAATTCAAAATACTCAACTTTCTATTCCAGAAAACTATCAAGTAACATAAAACCATAAAACACACAATAGATTGGAATACAAAGAATAAAGCACACACCTTTTTTTTCCAATTTTGGAAGTCAAAATACTCAACTTCCTATTCCAGAAAACTACCAAGTAGCATAAAACCATAAAACACATAATAGATTGGAATACAAAGAATAAAGTACAAACATTTTTTTTTCTTGAATTTGAGGGCATATCAAGCTACCAACTTGAGTTTGAGCTACTCCCAAGCTAGTTGGAAGAAATCATGCCTTAATTTACTTCAAAATTTCCTCAGGGGTTGTATACCATATCAAAGTTTAGATATCAAAGTCATGCCTTGTAACTTATAAGTATTTTAAGGTTTTACAGTAAACTAGCGGCATAACTAGATAAAGAGTACATACCTCATAAGCTCATACCACTACTTGTCTAGAAGTTTTGATCAAAAAGCCATGCCATATTCAAATGCTCACAAATTCAATAGTGCAGTAAGGTACTTTAAAAGATTGCAGTGATGTTATTTCTTTTCCCAATTAGCAAGAAATACAAATGGTAGAGGCAAATGTAAGACAATAAAACACATAATTCATCGAATGACATATGGTTCATTGCCAAAGGTGAAAGTGGTAAATTCAAAATTTATTTTGCAAGAGAGTCAATTCCAATGCTAGTAAATGGGCCATTAAATTTTGTCATCAATATTCATATGGCTAAAGTTATTCCCATACTGTCCCATTAATTCTCAACAACCAAAACTTGAAAAAATATAGCACCCTAGCCATAGCCCTTTAGTCCATAGGTATTAAGCAATTTGACTCGATCACCGATGTGGATCACCTATGTGTAATGTGAACATTATGATTATATTTTTGTAAACTCAACCTTAGTTATAATAAATAATTTTGGAGATTTGTAGACTCAGGTACAATAGATTTTTAATGTTTAGATTATTAATTAAATGTCAAAATGATGGGACCCCAATATATTTTAGACTTCAGGTTTGATGTGCACAAATTTTTACCAACCGTAAAATGTGTGCTGAAACATAAATGATGTCGAGTAGGATGTCAATTTCCAGGCCTAAGGGCGACCAACCTCAGTGCAGAAAATTATTTGGAGAGTGGCTTAGTCAAGGCGTCCATACCAATTAAGGGGATTTGAATTGAATTAAAGTAATTTTATTCACTTCCACTCGACCAAGTAGTCGAAGGGACTTAGAGATGCAAACTAATCAAAAGAATCACATTTTCAAGTTTCTCTTTAAAATAGTCTTTTTTCCTAGAACATTTACGAAGAAGTTCATGATTTTGTGAAGCCTGGCTTAGTGAAACAGCAAGTTCAAACTCTCCACCTTCAAATTGCTTTCAAACTGATTAGGAATGTCGTCAAACAGCTAGTTCAAAATCTCCACCTTCAAGTTGCTTTCAAAATGATTAGGAATGTCCTCATAAGAAATACATTCCATGATGAATTGTATTAGTATGCATATGTATAAATGGTATTAGTTGCATACTAAACTTTGTACTCAAAACAATAACTGGCCAGGTAATATACATTAATTCAAATTCAGCACATGTAATTTACTTAAAATAAAAGTGCAAGTAATTCGAATTGATTAGCAGTAAGGGATAAACGACATTCTGTGGTAGTGGAGTGGCTTTTTAAGAAGTAAAAAAGATCTATTGTATCTAGTAGAAAATTATATAATAAATTAATAGTTAATAGTAAAGTAATGTGAAGTTTAATTGAATGTTATTTTTTTTTATAATGATTTTTTTATTAGAAAATAAATTATATATCGCATGTATGTAGATATTATTAATTGTTATTTTAAACTTGTAAAAAAAACAAAAAACAAAAACTTTTCGATATATTTAATATGTGTTTAAAATATAAGTGAGTTAATTTATATGTGTTTAAAATATAGGTGTAGTTGACAAATTATATCTAAAATTGCGAATTTATGAAATTTATAAATTTCGTAGTTGATAATAATTTGAGTGACATTTTGAATATAATTAATAGCAATATTTTGAATATTGATAGAATTTAATTTTGGATGTATATTAAAGAAAAACAAGAGTATTTTATTTATTTCATGGAAAAATATATCAGAGAAATTATATAGAAACAGATTGAAGTATAAATAGTTTCAATTGCAATTATTTTTAAAAGCATTTTGAGGCATTAACATTATTTAACTTTCTTGATTGTTGATTGGTTACCTAATATATACTTCTCTATTACTTTAGGAAGTCAATTTTCTTTATTGTTGGCTTTCTTTTGATATAGCTATTAAGGTGGTGGATACCAATAGATTAAAGTTACATTTGACCTAGGGGGAATTCTCTCGACCTTGTTGGCATTAGTTTTAGAATAACTGATAATATGGTGTCCCTTATTAAATTATGTGAGTTTTGATGTTGTGTCAATTATGACTTGATATCATCAATTTATTATAGAGGTACCAAGTTTTCTCATGATGCTCATCCAAAATAAGTCATCTAAAATATAATTTCTTCATTATTTCGATAATGCTCCCTTTAGTTGCTTATGGGTTGGTAGCAATAATGTTATCATTTGCCTATGTTGTATCTTAGTTACTAACATTTTATCTTTTAATAGAATTGATGTAAGAGTTTGACCTTGCAAGGGTGTAGATTTGTGTGATTCTGGGTTTCATTTACAGTTGGGAGTATCATTTATATAATGATATAAATGGAATTTGTATGATTGCAAATATATGCGATTGAATTCTCACAGTCATTTGGGCATATCAAAAGTTTAATTGGTCAACATTGCTCTGAGGATGTCACCCCTTGAAATTTAACAATGATGACTATACCCCCTAGGTAAATAGTTAACTTCCTAATAGAAAGAATAAGAAATTATTATTGAAAAGTAATTGGTACCTTGATGAAAACATGACAATAATAGTACTCATGAGATAACATAGATCCTAGAGGGATGTTGAATAATCTTAATTCATAGTTAGTATTCATTGTTTATATAAGTACATGAAATCAATTCATGATAATAATGCTTAAAGTGTATTATTGTTCTATATTTGATAAGTATTGAGATGATTCTCATATTAATGATGTTTCATAATGAGATGGTATGTGGTAAAACATATATAGTTCAGATGAGAGTGTAATGATTTATATGTGGTTCTTATTTATTTATTTATCATGATAATGATGTTGAATGCTCATGATGAATATGATATGCATAGGGATTATGATGTTATATTGAGGTATATTGACATGTGGTTCATTTATTATGTAATGATATGTCTTTGATGTTCATATGTTGATGTTGTAACTTATGAGGATATTATGATGTGAAGCATGTGGTAATTGCAAGGAGATTTTATAACATGAGAAAGTGGTAATTAACAATGATGTTATGTTATCATGATAACATGCAAGAGTTGGCATGTAAATTATTTTCTATGATACTATGATTATAACTAATGCATTGGATGTATGATGAGATGTGGTGATGGACAGGAAATCCACAAATGGGCCAAGAGGGCCAGTTTATTTGATGATCTTGTAGGAGCCCATACCTGCAAGGGAGAATATGTAACACCATATGGGCTGGGGACATACTCAATCAACACTACATATGCCAATGGTTACTTTGTCTCATATAGCTCTTGATGGATAGCTCTTGAGGGGCTATGGCACCATCTTGAGGAGGCCAAGTGCTTGATATTGTAGGCTAGGTGCCTAATATTGGATTGGAATGCCGAAGTCTAGTGGGGGTGTAAGGACTTCGATGCCTGGGGTTGTGCACCTTAGTAGTTGCGGAGGGAGTGGGCCAGACTTTTGAGATGGCCAAAATCATTGACTACCATACCAGATGCCTGCCTTGGGGAAGATGAGGTCTGAGTCAGGCACTAGCCTTCGGGCTAGCCTTGGACTAAGATACAGACCCAGGAAGCTTATGGTTCCAAAAGTGGGAAAAAGGATAAAGATTCCTTGAGATTTCTTGGGTGTTGTGGAAAAGTTCGATGCTTGCTGGTTATACTAGTTCAGCAGAGGGTGTAGGGCAAACATGAAAAAATAAATAGCTAAATAAATAAAATGTTAAATAATTCAACTTAACTTCGGGACGAAGTTCCTTAAAGAAGTGTAATTTCCCCTAATAATAATAAAAATAATAAATAATAAATAATACAATATAATATTAAAATATAAGAAAATAAATGATAAACAATAAAGAAAAGATAATAATAGTAAATAAATAATAAATAATGAAGAAAATATAATAATAATAAATAAATAAAATAATAAATAACAATACTAAAGTTTTCAATAAATATAAATAAAAATAAACTGTAAAAATAGTAAAAAAAAATTAAAATTAACAAAAAGTAAAATAAAATAAAAAAGAGTTAAATTAAGAGAACTATAAAAATAGTAAAAATAAGTAAAGTTATCAAAAAGGAAAAATTAATAAAATAATAAAGAATTATATTAAGAGAATTACTAAATTAAGTTAAGCTTAAAATAAAGCAATAAAAGTTGCATGTTGACACATGGAGTGTGTGCATGTGGTTCCCCTTCCAATGTTTGCTCTATTTAATAAATGGTGAGGAAGATGAGAGATCATTCCATGATTCCATCATCCATTCTCTTGGGAGAAAAGTGTTGCGAGACAAAGGATTCCCTGGCAGTAGTAGGTTGATTGAGGGCTCGGAGGTGGTCAGTTGTAGAAAGATTATATGCAGCTGAGTGTACGGTTGGGTGGAGAGTTGTCCCCAAAACTTTGTTGCGGTTAGCAAGATTCATATAGTGTTCAACTCCGAAATTACAGGTAAGGAATATCAACATTGCAATTAAGTTGCCTTTGCTCCTAATTCTCAAAAATTATATGCTAATTAGTTTAATAGAGGTGTGATGATTGTAAATCGCGTAATTGATCTAATTAGTTATATGTTTTAATTTCGGGGTTGTTACAATCTCACATATAATCTGATTCTTAAATCATTAAGTTTCATAATGTCCAGTTTTGTTACTGCTATTGAAATTATTATTGCCTATGCCCTCAAAAATGAAAAATATGCCAGAGTATCACCTTTTCACAACCTTCTTACTTCTATTTAGTATTTATAATACATTTTCCCCAAAATTATGACACAGTCCTATAAAATACCAAATTTATTATGATTAATTAGTGTTGCCAGCATTAATATTGTCTCCCTGTTTAATGAGATACATATGATGGCAGTATTGGGTTAAAGAAAATTGGAATAAGACGTGGTGCACAAATTCACTCAAAAAACAATTGGTATATTACTCACAAAGCCAAATTACAAACCAAATAAATAGTGCTCACGAAATCCAGCAAAGTCCAAACAATGAAAATATTATGGAGAAAATCTCTTAACAAAACTCCAACCACCAACAACCCAATCCTACCTCTTTACTAATGTAATCATTATTCCAAATAGTAAGCTATCCATACATCAACTCTACTAGTTGCCATGGCCATGGTTTGGCTCAGATTTGGATTTAGTTTATTAATGGTGATTTTTTGGGGAAATTATTTACTTTGCATTAATTGGCATTTCTCTCCACTATTTGGCTGCGTTGGATGTCACCTCACCATCTATTTGCTATTCTGCATTCATGCCCATCTAGATTGCTTTGGTTTCTTGCTAGCAAGGTTATTGACCAACAGAGTAGAGATTTTAGGTAGATATTTGTATTAGGTTATTCAAAGGTTTGTGGTGTGCAATTTCTTTGTGATGACTGAGGTTGTAATGTTTTGATGCTTATGATCAAAACCTCTAAGGAATTGGCTTCTTTAGACATATATCTCATTATGTTTGCAAGGTTTGTTGGTTCTGGCATGTCTTGTGACCTCAACATAGCCGTCACGTGTCTGTATTGAATTGTGGTTCTAGGGTTCATGAAATTATTTAATGGTACATTGGCTAGCATTTCACTCTGTGGTTTTATTATGTTGGAGGTCACCCGATACCTCTACTGTTTGGACCTATAGGTGATCATCTCTTCCCAAGTTGTTTGTCAGTGGTTTGGTTTCCTTGCACTATGCTATCTCATTTAATGGGAGGACGGATGTGCATGTTTTTTTTCTTTTTTGTGGGTTAGGGGGGAAGGGCATGGGATAAGAGACTTTTCTGTAGTCCTCTTCATTACGTTAGGCTGCATGGAGTTTCCAAAGGGGAGCAATTTTTTAGATGGTATGCTTTGATTGATAGCTAATCTTTGTATTTATTCCTAGAGAGATAACGACCTGTCCTAATTATGATTGTACAACAATATGGATTTATTATGACGTGTCATATCTTGATTTTGATTCGATAACTCTTTCCCATAGTGATATGTTCTAATTATGAATGGATAACGCTATGGATATTTTAAGCAAGAGAACAAAAGGTTTTATTCTTGTTAGATTTTAATTCAACAATTCTTTGGGTATTTTCAAAAAGACAATGCTAGGTTTAGGTTTTTTATCAAATTATGATTGAATAACTCTCTGAGTATTTTCAAAAAGATAATTACAACTCTAGTATTTTAAGAAATATAGCCATAAATGAGTGTTTAAGCTAAAAAGAATTATTCTCTGGTGGAGCATTGGCTATCTCAATAATGACTCTACTAGGGTCATGTATAAGCTATTGAATTACCCAACCTGGTAGTTAATATTGTGTCCGAGCGTAGTGAGTTGAAGACGTGTATTTTCAATAACTACCTTATTGTTGGGACTATGTATAAGTTATTGAACTATTAAAAGGGGGAAATTGATGTTTCAAGCACAATGTAGTGATTATTAGCTCTAAAGTTTGGCAAGTGTTTATCCCTAGGTTTACGCTACTGAGGTGGGTGTTATATAATATTTTGGATATCAAACCCATTCAAATTCAACAACCAGTAGCATTGAATATTGAGTAAATGGTAGATGTACTCATTTTATGTCTTTAGCAAACTAAAGTTTATTAATTAGTAGAGAATCTAATGTCATTTGTCAATACAGTTAAAGGTTGTTCTTGATTTTTTTATAATGTTGATTTTGATGAATTTGAATAGGAATTTCTACTATAAAAAGTATGCTTTTGATACGCCTTCTCTATTATTTGAATCTCCCTTGTATGTTGTTTGAAGCCTATGCTCTAAACAAATGGTATATCGCGGCAATGGAAAGCTTCAAAATCATCAATTTTGCATCGTCTCAACTTGATAGTATAATTCGTTGAACCAACAGACATTCATGAACTACACCATTTAATTGAACATTAAGTATTGATGAACATTGTTCCTACAATTGAAAAAATTGATTGTACCTCTTTTTTCAAGCCAGGGTGATTTTCATCACTAAGAAGATTGGTTATGAAACAGAAAGTTGTGAACTCTAAATGAGTAGGAAGAATGGTGTTTTGCCATATACCAGAGGGAATGGATGGTTAGAAATGCCAATTTTAGCTATTACTCAAGTCCACAAACCATGAAGAATATCAAGTGTCCATTCCTCAAATTATGTTTAAATGTTATTTTCAAGGGTCCTAGAAGGATTCTATGTTGAGTTTGTTATCACTTAGATTTTCCTTGAAGTTGTTGGGAAGAGTAAAGGGGTCCGAGGTAACCACAAACCAACTTTTAGGTACAAAATTTGGCCAATCTGTACCCAGAGAGGGCTCTCTCTTTAAGTTTTAGCTTTGTTTTGAAAGATATTAGGCTAGTTATTAAAGTTTAGGGGTTTTGATTGTGTTTGGGTGGTGAAATTCAATAGCATAGGGGTAGAACTGATTATTTTCGGCCATTAGGCTAATGGAGTCAAAGAATATGGCTTAACTGGATTTGGTTTCTTAACAAAGGATGGTTTCACAGGGCAAGATAGTTAAACATGGAACAAATAGAGACTTAAAAAAGATGGAATGGACTCAAAAGGGATGAAGGACAATTAAGAATCCTTCATAATATTTTAAAGAGGGAACTTGGATGATTACCAATAAAGAGCAATTAAGAATTCTTTACCAAATAATCAAAGTGAATAAACTGGGAAACAGGAGCAATTAAGAATTCACTATTTATGCTAGTTTAGAGGAAAAAATTAAGAACAAAAAATGAATGAAAACAGATTACGCTCAAGCACTTTTTGAATTATTCTTTTTCGTTTATCATTCAGATATAAAACACAGTTGATATAATAAACAAGAAAACTTTAAAATTTGAGATATAGAAGACTTATTGATCCGATGTCTGACTCATGAATCTTGTGAAAAGTCCTTTGCATCAATTCTTCATCTAGCTAGCCATAAAAAATTTTGTCCAACAACACTTTATTCCAAAGTAATTAGTATTACAGTAATGTCTAAGAATCCACACAAAATACTTCAAATGAAGAAGTATTTATACTAATTGTAAACTGAAATATTTTGAAAAAATATTAAGATTGGTTTACAAATATCTCAAACTGTTTTACAATAATAGAACTTAAATAAAGGACATTCCAAACTAATCAATCTATTTGACACTATTTCTATGGATTTATGGTGATGAAGAAGAGAAAGTAGAATTTGGTAGCAAATCTTAGTTGATGATGAGGCATCCCAGTCATTAACTGCATCCTTCCTTCGTGCATTCTGCCCTAAAAATTCTGCAAAATTAGGGTCCAATGATATGCTTGTATATTTCAATCCGTGATATATGTGTAAAAGATGAAAATGGTTATTGTATATCAGAATGCTTTTGAGATAAACCTCTCTAAGTTTCCCAAAATTCATCTCCATCTATTCACAATATTCTCTGCTAAAATATGTCAAAAACAAGACTTTGCACACACTGAAAAATAGGTTGGGAAGACATGCACTTATCTCCCTCTCAGTAATACCTGTGTAAAATGTGAGAGAGTTTTTCATAGATGATCCTTTTGGGAACAAAAACCACCTTGAGTTTCTGAAAATACTTCTTGCATTGGCCATAATAATATCTGCAAAACTATGACTTAAGCAGGAAATTTCCGAAGAATGTACCCTTTCTATTCTGATTTCATCTTTTAACCTTAAATTCCTTTCAACTGTTTTTCACTTTTACCTTCGATAAATGTCATTTTAGCTGGTGAAAATGTTTTCATTTTTGTTTAACCCTTAATGCCTTCATGTTTACTCTTACTGTTTATAGGTTACATTTTACTTTTACCACTCTGTTTTTTCATCTGTCTTCACTTTGATATGAATTTGTATACTCTGTTTTGTAACTGTCTTCCCTGTTGTTTACCTTCATGCTAGCTGATTTACTTGACATGGTCTTCAATCTCATACTCTTTAAACCTGATACAGTTTGACTATTCTTTACTGTGTCCTTTTACCTTCACTGTAGATTTTAGGTTTTTACTGTCTATTTCAACAGTAAATCATTTAATTTCATGTTTCCTCTCCTTGTCTTTCAATTGTATGTTTTATCTTCCATCTATGTTTGAATATATTTGATAACACTCTTGGAGTAAACAGGTCTTATGAATAGTATTAAGACTATTTATCCACGTATGTTCTCTTTTGATCACCTATAAAACAAAACGAACTGTTAAGAAAGCATTGGTTTGTAGGGGAGGTCGAAAAGGTTTCATTTGAGCTTGAGAGGTCTGTGGAGTGAGTCCAGAATGATTTTCAGGAAGTAAACCATGTTCATATCGATTAACAGATGTTTCAGGTGGCGCAACTGGGTTACATAGGGTTTTACTCCACAATCAGGTGAAAACGAGCAAAACTGGGGTTTTTGTGTTTGAATGGGTAAATAGTTGGTATTGGCTGATGAATGAAAATGAAAATTAGTGGCAACTGAATAATGAGACATTTTGTCACTTAGTAGAAGGTGGTAAGTGGTGTCTATCACACTGCTATTAGAGAAAGGCGGTAATCGACCTTGAGCCAGTGATTCCATAGAACATTCGACGCGTGGTGGAGGTGCTGTGAGAAAACCGCTTTGTGATCACGTGCTAATGCGTGGTCACAAAGGGTTTTGCAATATTGATAATAGCCGTTAGATCTTGAGGACTTGATTGGACGGTTGATACAGAATGTGATATGCAAAGTTTTAACAAACGTAGGCTCGTTACATTAAGAGTTAATTTAATCATATCGGGAGGGACAGGATTTGACCGGTAAGGTTATTAATTAACCGTGATGGCTAATTAATCCCATTTTGTGCGGCGAGTAGTTAAGGTTCTTAATGAATTACGGTTTAATTCATTAATCCCATTTTAAATGTTGATTATGGTTGTATTCAACTGGGGGTGGGGTATATAATGATTTGGGGACATTTAATGTATTAAATAATACGGGAAAAGGAAAATATTGTAAGGGATTTATACAATATAAGTTAGAAGTTAATATGACAATAAAACAAAAGCGCTAAGTATAAAAACATTTGACATGTGTAGTTAAACTTAGGCTTAGGATGAAAAGGGTTTATATGAGAAATATTTGCAATTTTCTTAAGTAAAATAGGATTTTACTTAGAAAAACAATTATGAAGGTGAATGAGTGTTCTTATGAATAGTTTTAAGTTCTTTAGGCTTTATAAACTATTGGGTCGAGGGTCCGGTCCCTCCAGAATTCAGAGAAATGCTTTGAGCCCCTTTAATTTAGCAAATGTCATAGTACTTAGGGGAAATTAGTGAGAATTTAGGTAAAAATGAAGGGGGGGAAGTTAAGTATTTGACCTTGATTATCTTGAAATGCTTTGATGTAAATTCTGCCTTGTACTTGCGATGAAAGTAAAGAATAACACATTTAGAGTTATTATTCATCACATGTAATTCTGCAACGCCATCTACCTACCCTACCTACTTTAACCTAACATTTTTTCTTCTTTATTTGGGTGCACTTAGAGTAGCAAACCCTTATCACATTTTCTTTTCTTTTACATGTAGATATCTATTTAAGTCTAACCTTATTACATCCAAGGGCTCAGATTAAACTGTTGAGCTCCTTTTATTCACTCTACCTATCTACTTATCTGCCAAGTTTAAATAGTTTGGTCAGATTTTATTCTCTATCTCTAAAGCATAAAATTCAAATATGAACTTTCCAAGCTTAAGCTGTTTGATTGTTCATCAATTATGGCATAAGTTAACAAGCTCCACACAATTGTTTATTTGTACAAGACTAAGTACACGAGTAAAAATTAGTGGCATTTAGACTTGCACACTTTCCTTGGTCTTTCTTTTGGTGGGGTTCATTTTCTTTTAATTTTTTGACCATCTTATTCTTTTTACCCTTTGATTTTTCTTTTAGGGTATACCCTCTTTACATTTTTTATATTTTTTGATTTTTTGATAATATGGAAAACCTTTGCAACAAGAAAAGGTATGAACATATTACATAGATCATCTAGTCAATTATGATATAGGACACCTATTTATATAGGAGCATAAAACTGGCTCCACTTGGGGATGGATTTTGCTGGTGGAAAGTCAAGAACAACAGGTCAGATGGCCTTTGAATGATTTTGACTAGACTATGAATGTTCTTGTGCCTGTTGCTTTATTGTATGTATGACAGTAATGTTTATGGAGCTTAGGGGCTTCTCTTCAAGCTTCAACTTAACAGTCTGACCATCCAATCAACACCATGTTGGCATTATGGCACAGGTTTGGAGCTATGGCACAGGTGCTGTCCTTGATGGCAACTCTCTCTGGTGACAGATCTCAGTTCAGGCTTTCAGAATGAAGGAAAGGACATATACGCAGGTTCATCTAAACGAAGCCGCGTATACACACAGGTTAGATGTTGCAACGGCGTGTATGCGTATACACGCACTTTCACGCAAGGAAAAGCGTGTACATGTTGGAGAACTTACTTTTGGTCCGTGGTATTTAGTCCTTGGTAATTGAACCTATGGTTTTGGGCCATGGTATCTCGTCAAGAGTGTCGATCCCAAGTACTGGGTCCATGGTATTGTTTTATTATGGTTTTGGATTGTGGTATTGTGAAAGGCCTAAGACTATGAGAGGAAGGAGATCATTTGGCAAAACACCATCTGAATTAATTGAATATCTAATAAGTGCTAGATCTGAAATATTGGTGATTGGGGTTATGGTGCAAATCTGGATCTAAATAAGGGAGGAACCTTAGCGCAAAGAGAAGGATAAGTTCTATTGATGGGTCATAATCTTAAGGCTAGAATAATAGTATCTTTGTATGATTTTGATCTGTTATACATGGCGCATGCTTGATCTATAAATCTGGCAATCTGGGTTAATTAAGGTCTGAATATTTGTAAATTATCCTCTATAGATCTGTACGCAGGTTCAGTGAAGTGAAGGCGCGTATACACGCTGGTTCTGTGAGTAAAAATAGCATTGAAGCGAACAAAGTTCCTTCTTAACATTAATTACTCCAGAATACTTGGAATATCAAGATATCCATGAAGATATAAATATTATATATTAAAATGAATAAGAATGAAATGAATGATTTAGAAATGAGAACGAGAGGCTTACTCATATACCAAGCAAGTGTCTCTTCATGAAGAGTCATGCCTCATTTAGACATGCCTCTTCAACCTAATTACTACTTAACTAATTATTATTTATGATTATTATCATTTACATTATATTTATATTATTTATATATTTTATTCGTTACATTGCCTCCTTCCTCAAAAAGCTTTGTCCTCAAAGCTTGTTGATGACAAAAGGCTTGATCTCTTTTTCAGCTTCAAGCGTCTTTCTATCTTCGAATAGTCATCTTCGTCGATACAAGCTGATATGATCTTCTTAGTGACAAAGAGAATTATCGCACTGAGAAGGGATCAGACCATCCCAGATTAATCTTTTGTATAGTATTCTGATCACTAAAACTTTGTAACGACTTGGCATCATAAGACGAGATTGATTTTACATCATTATTCTCTGAAACATCAATTTGTTGTTCCTGGTCTGAATGGTCCTGATACATGGATTGGTTGAGTTGTTGATTCTCATGATTTGGATGTTGATAGGGAACTTTTTTGGTTTGACTTTCCCTTATTGGGCATGTGGCAATTTTTATATTTTCTTCTAGTGAAGATGTTGTTGAGTTGGTTATGGAACATTCACTTGGGATGTCCATTGTCCGAACTGCAACATCTACGTGTGTCATTTCTTCAACTGACTTGTCTTCTTGAGTTGTCATATTCATTGGATAGGTATTTCTTGTTTTGTCATCAACTTGAATTCCTACATTTGATATGTCTTTCTCGATAAGTTGTCGTACCTTGTTTTCTAACGACTTTTTATCCTTTTTAAGTTTCTTAATTTGTGTCAGCAATTTTTCACTATGGTTTTTAAGTCGGGAAACTTCTTCATTTTTATCAACAGTGATTTTATTAATTTTGTTTTGCATATTTTGTAATACTTTTTTATCTTCTTGAGAAATTACTTTTGAAATATCTAAGATATCTTCAGGCGTTACTGAGTTTGGTTCCAGTGTAAAATCTTGGAGCGTTATTTTCTTCTTTTTGTAAGAAAATGTTAAAAACTTTTTTTTTGTATTTAGAATAAAGGAACCTAGAGTTTCCATCCATGGTGATCCCAAAACAATGTCACTATCATTAGAATATAAGGTTTTCACGGTGAATTGTGAGGTAAAAGTGTAATCTCCAATACTTAGGTGTAAATTGCTTATGTCATATTGTTTGTCATATTCGCCAAGAGTATTCTTTTCAACTATATTTGATTCAGGAATCACCAATTGGTTAGCACATTTAGGACTAACATAATTACTTTTTTTCAGCAGGACTGATAGTGATTATGATATCTCTTCCTACCAGCGATCCTTTGATTTTAAATGATGTATCAACACTTTTACTAAAGGTTTTAGGAAACATTTCATTACTAGTCTCCATTTTACTCTTTAAATATTAAATAACTTTTTAAATCACTCTTTTCTTTTCTTTTTTCTTTATATATTCTCTTAATCTATAAAATATATTCCACTTCTCTCTTACAAAAATCTAATATATATATATATATATATATATATATATATATATATATATATATATATATATTTCAAATATTCTCTTCTTCTTCTTCTTCTTTTCACTCTTTTAGTAAATTTTTTTATATAATAATAACTTTTTTATATATATAGAAATAAATTATATATATTATATGATTTTGATTTATATCTATTATAAAATTATAGTTATATAAAATTTATATATACCCACTTTTCCTTTTATATGTAACTATATAAGGCTTATATAGTATCATTTTTATAATTATAATAATCCTTTTTTTCCCAGAGAATTTGGATGACACATGACTCTTGGTACGGTCACAATCTTTAGATTTGAATGATTAAAATTATTTAGATCACACCTTTCTTCTCCAATGTTATTAAAATATCTTTTACTTTTAAAATACCATGGGCAATTACCATAGGTTGTCTCTAAAACCACGGGCTTCTCCACGTAAGAAGCTTTAAATATCACTTGGTATGAGATTTTCTGTCCCTTTCGTTTTTTATTTTACTTTTAAAATACCATGGGATATTACCATGGATTGTTTCTAAAACCTCCTGTAAAAAGTAATATTTACCTTTCACGTAAGAGCTTTTGTATCCCTGTTTTTTCTTTAACTTTTAAGATACCATGGGCTATTACCATGGGTTGTTTTTAAAACCTTTTGTAAAAAGTAATATTTACCTTTCACATAAGAGCTTTTGTATCCCTGTTTTTTCTTTAACTTTTAAAATACCATGGGCTATTACCATGGGTTATTTTTAAAACCACGAGCTTCTCTACGTAAAAAGTTTTAAATATACTTGGTATGAGATTTTGTATCCATTTTGTTTTTTCTTTTACTTTTTTTTTCTTCTTCTTTTTTAAAATTTTATTTACTTCTATATATATATATATCTTTATTTATTTATTTATTTATTTTTTCTCTGGTTAATTTTTTTTTTTTATGGCCAAATGTCAACTAGCGAATTGGAGACCCTCCAACTAGCGAATTTTCTTTTAATTTTAATTTTAATGGCCAAAGGCCTAGAAAAATGGAGAAAAGGAGAAGCTCCCAAATTATGAGAAAAATGTTTCAATTCTACGGCAAAAAGGTTGACGAATTTTGATAGCCAAAGACCTAGATCAGAGAACGAGCTCTTTGCACCAATTAAGCAACCTAGAGAACCAAACTGCTCTGATACCAAATGAAGTGAACAAAGTTCCTTCTTAAGATTAATTACTCCACAATACTTGGAATATCAAGATATCCATGAAGATATAAACATTATATATTAAAATGAATAAGAATGAAATGAATGATTTAGAAATGAGAACGAAAGGCTTGCTCATATACCAAGCAAGTGTCTCTTCATGAAAAGTCATGTATCATTTAGACATGCCTCTTCAACCTAATTACTACTTAAGTAATTATTATTTATGATTATTATCATTTAAATTATATTTATATTATTTATATATTTTATTCGTTACAAGCATATACGCGGGTTGGTCCAAACATAGAAGCGTATGCACGTAGGTTTCTGGTTATTTAATTAGCTTATATCTTTTGAGTTGTGTTCTAGCTGCTTCTGTTTATTGCTACAGTGTTTTGGGTTCAGAATTTGGTGTGTGGTTACTGTTACTGTGTTTTGGGTATAGCTGTCAGAGAAGTATCTATTTGATTCAGTTCTAATTGGTGAAAAGGAGATTGTTTGATGCAGAAATTTTTGATGATTGATTGATGTTCATGGATCCAGTCTGAAAATTTATGAAACATGGTCCTTGGAAGAAAGAGAAGGTTGTAGCCTTCTGTAGGCCAACACCTACATACTAGTATCTTGGCTAGTGCAAGAGCTAAGGGGGTTGTAGCTCCCTTCCAGGAAAAGCTGGAGAACGAGAGAGGGTTGTAGCTCTCTGCAGGTTGCAGCCTACATACTGTTAAAGGACTACACCAATACATTGTAAAAAGAAGTTTCTAATTAAAAGAATATAGAGACGAATTGCAGTAGGTGGTTTTCACCCACATTGGGTTTCCACCTTATATCTTGTCTTCTTGTGTGTGATTGTCTTCAGCTCTGTTTTACTGTTTCTGGTTACTATTTATTTGATTCTGATACACAGATTAATGATCAACATCTATAAGATAAATTAAATTATAAGTCTGCATTGTATACGCGGGTTTCCTTCTCTGTAGTTTCGTATATATGCAGTTTTATCTAACTGAAGTAGCGTATATGATTTGTGTTTAAAAAGAAAATAATTGACTTGATAATACAGATTCACCCCCCCTCTCAGTATTATTTCCAACAATTGGTATCAGAGCAGGTCCTTCAGAAGAAGCTTGATCGCTTGAAGGAAGATCCATCATCATGAGCAACTACGAGAGAGAAGCATCTATGAGGCCACCAATTTTTGATGGGACCAACTTCGTCTATTGGAAGGTAAGAGTTACAGCCTATCTTCAATCTCTTGGTACATAAGTATGCGATATCATAGATACAGGGTATACTTTTCCATCCACAACTCCTACAGATCCGGCTGGTAAGAAGCAATATGAAACAAATGAAAAGGCTGTCAATACTCTATTAGGATGTCTATCTCAATCAGAATTCGTCAAGGTTACGTAGTATAAATCCAAAAAAGAAATATGGGACAAGATTGTTCTGAGCTATGAAGGAGATGAACAGGTAAAACGAGCAAAACTTCAAACCCTCAGAATTCAGTATGAAAATCTCCGAATGCATAATGATGAAAGTGTGGCTAACTATTTCCTTCGTGTAGATGAGATTGTTAATTGTATGAAAAATTTGGGTGAAGAAATAAAAGAGGCTATTATGGTTGAAAAAGTTCTAAGATCTTTGTCCCCTAAGTTTGAATCAAAAGTTTCTACAATAGAAGAAAAGGAGAATCTATGGAACCTTACCATGTCACAGTTGCACGGAATTCTAACCGCTTACGAAATGAGGAAAGGAGGACCATCAGATAGGAGAGAAGCTGCATTCAAGGCATCAGGAAAAGGAGATTACTATGAGTCAAGACATACGTGAGAAGAAGAGGAAGAATCAAATTTTGTCAAGAGCCTTCAACGGGGTGCTGGAAGATTCAGAGGCAAGTTACCTTTCAAATGCCTTGCTTGTGGAAGAGTCGGTCACTATGCTACCAAATTTCCTCATAAGGATAGGATTGACAAGGGTAAGGAACCTATTAGATGGAACAAGAAACAAAATGTAAATAAGAAAAGCTATTACACTCATGAAGATAGTGATGGAGTTTCAAATAGTGACGAAGATGAACAAGGTAATAAATAAACTTTTAATGGCTTTTGAAGATGATGATTTTTTGGATACTATAGATGAAGAAAGTCTTTATGAAGAGATTTCTAGACTCTAAAGTTTTTTAGAAGAGATGAATGTGATCATAGATACTCTACAATTCCAACTTGCTGAAAAGGAAAAACATCATCAAAAGTTAGAATGTGAAATTGTGGGACTGAGGAAAGAGATTGAGAAAACAAAAGCTCTTAATCTTAGATTTGTTAAAGGATCTGAAACGTTAGATGAGATTATCAAAGTGCAATGCTCTCCACTAATCAAGACAGGTCTGGGATATAATGAAGAAACAACTCAAGCTCAAAAACCATCTACTTCCAAGAGTTATCTTGATGTTGCAAGGAGAAGTGAACAAAGACCCAATGGAAATCACCAGGTAAATAAGGACCAATTTACCTCAAGAATGAACAAAGACTACCAGGTAAATCGGGGGCAATCTACTTTAAGGACAAACAAAAGCTACAACCAGCCATAGGTAAAACCTTCTCAATTTGCCTCAAGAATGGATGTCAATAGGAACTACAATTATTTGGCTGGTAGATTTGATAATCACAGGAGTTTCTTCAATGGCCAATGTTTTTCTTGTCATAACTTGTTGGAAATAATACTGAGAGGGGGGGGTGAATCAGTATTATCAGATCAATCAAACTTTTCAATGCTCAGAAACATATACGCTACTTCAGTTAAGTGAACCAGCGTGTACACGCTACTGTGACTAAGTAAAACAGCGTATAAGAAGAAAACTCACAATTTAGTTAGCTTATTCTTCAGTTAAGTGCATCAGGACATTATTCACCATATTAACAGTAAACATGTGCAGTAAAACAGAACATATCAAAAGCCACACACATGAACACCAAGATATAAGGTGGAAACCCAATGTGGGTGAAAACCACCTGCTGCAAGTTGTCTCTATCTTTCTTTAATATGAAACTTCAGTTTACAATATTTTGTACTGGTGCAGCCTTATACCAGTACGCAGGCTACAACCTGCAGAAGGCTACAACCTTCTCTCGTTCTCCAAACTTCCTTGGAAGGGAGCTCCAACCCCCTTTGCTCTTGTACTAGCCAAGATACTAGTACGTAGGTGCTGACCTACAATCTTCTTTCTTTCAGGTATCACTTTTCATACATTTTCAGACTTGGATATTCCTGAAGCACAACATTACAATCTGAAGACCACAATTCATTCAATTTCCACAACAGATCATTGAAGCATAAAACAACCAAACTCTGAATCACTGAACCACTGAACCCTGTCAATCACCAGTTACCAGAACACAGAGCAGACTACAGAACTCTGCAATAACAGTCAGACCCCACTGTAAACCCAAAATCAAGCTTCAAAAGATATACGCTACTTCAATGAGCAAAACCCGCGTATACACGCGCTTTTACCGAAGCCAACCTGCATACAGATCTAAAAATAAACTTTCTCAATTTGCAGCTGTACCAGACATTAGTTAGACCCAGAACATAGCATTGCGACAATATGCAGATCTAGAAATACGCATAATCAACCATATCATGATAGTGCATTTCAAACCATTAGATCCCGATCTATCCTTAGATCTAGTCTTCCATCAACCGATGTGATCTCTCCTTGGCTTAGATCAAGCAACCCAGAACTTGCATATCAGATCTCTCTCTCTCTTAGATATTCAAGCCTTGTCGAAAGATGATCTTGCCTAATGATCTTCTTCTCCTTATATAGTCTTAGGCCTAGCTCAATACCAAGAGCCAAAACCATAGTAACATAATACCATCAACTTCAAAACTAGGGATCGACACGCCCGTCGAGACACAATGGTCCGAAATCATAGGCACAACTTCCAAGGACTAACCACCATGGACCAAAGATACTTTTCCACATACACGCGCTTTTTCTGAATCCAACTAGCGTGTACACGCGACTTGGGCTTAACGAACATGCGTATATGAACTTCCTTGGCATGCTGTACTAAGATCTGTCTTCTGATTAAGTTGCCATCACCTGTACCAACCTCTGAGCACCTGTACCATCCTCTGAGTGAGTTGCCATCAAGGACAACACTTGAATCATAATGCCAACAATCTCCCCCTTTGGACTTGATGGCAACCACCACACCAAGTCACTCTCCCCCTTTGACATCAAGGGCAAAGGGCTGTGCTCCCCCTTACAGTAGGCCAGATCTGCAAAAGATGTTCTTCAACAAGAACCAAGACTTGTACACCATAAGGGACCTTCCTATCACCAAAAGACTCAATACATACATCCATACTCCCTATCAAGAGGGGACATATCAGAAACAACCAATTATATTACAGTATTCATCCCAGGCATAGTGGGGAAACCAACATAGGCCGTTACATGACCTTGACACCATAAAAGAGATATGACAAGAGAGATACATGACATAGAGACAACAGATCTAGACCAAGACTTAGGAAAGGCACCAGCAGCATCTGATAAACATCTTGTTAGATCAGCAACCAGGATTTCTTTCTGAGTTCCTTCTCCTGAAACCAACAACCAAAACATCTGAATGCCAACAATGCTTTATGAGACTTTTAAGCTGCTCCCCCTGAACCTGTGCCTGTTGTACCCCCTGAAACTGTGCTTGAAGAATTCTGACATTCCCATTGCTGTTTCAGAACTCCAGAGTTTTCCCTTGCTGTTCAGAACTTCATATACGCGATTTCTCCTGTATAAAACAGCGTATGTACGCGGATATACTTTCTGCAACAAGCGTCCAACATACACGCGACTTACCCAGCATAAATCCGCGTATATACGCGTATATCCCTTCCGTAACCTGCGTATACCAACTTTCTGTAGAACAAAACAAACTTCAACAACAGGATGAAGCATCAACTACTCCCAGCTTTTGTCTGAGATATTCATAAGTTTCCCTGGGCAGTGGTTTTGTGAGAATATCAGCAACTTACTCCTTAGAAGGAACATACTCCAACTTGACCTTCTGCTCAAGCACTTGTTCCCGAAGAAAATGGTACTTGATTGGTATGTGCTTGGTCTTTGAGTGCATGACTGGGTTCTTTGAAATGCTGATTGCACTTGTATTATCACATAAGATAGAGACAGGTGGAGTGCAAGTGATTTGAAAGTCCTGCAAGGTCTGCATCATCCAAAGAAGTTGTGTGCAACAAGATGCTGCAGCCACATATTCTGCTTCAGCTGTAGATAAGGCAATCGAACTTTGTTTCTTGCTGAACCAAGATACTAATCTGGAACCCATGAAGAAAGCACCTCCACTTGTGCTTTTCCTATCATCCACACTTCCAGCCCAATCTGCATCTGTGTAAGCATGAAGAGTGAGATCTGTATTTCTAGGATACCATAAGCCATAGTTTTGGGTCCCTTGAAGATATTTGAAGATTCTTTTGACTGCCTGAAGATGAGTTTCCTTTGGGTTGGCTTGAAATCTTCCAACCATTCCTACTGCATGTGTAATATCTGGTCGAGTACCTGTCAAATAAAGCAAACTCCCAATCATGGATCTATAAGTGGGTTGGTGAACTGCTGCTGATTTATCATTTGCACTGAGGCTGCATCCTGTAACCATGGGTGTACATACTGGCTTTGACTCTTCCATGCCATACTTCTTCAAGATCTGCTTGAGGTATTTGGTTTGAGACAAGAAGATACCTCCTTCATTTTGTTGGATTTGCAATCCAAGAAAATATGTCAATTCTCCAAGAAGTGACATTTCGAATTCTTTCTGCATAACCAAGGCAAAGTTTTGACTCATAGTCTCTTCATTGCTGCCAAAAATAATATCATCTACATAAACAACAAGAATTAGCAATTTGTTATTTTCAACTTTTATATAGAGATTGCTATCTGCTGATCCTTTTGAAAAGCCTTGTTGGTGAAGATATTTGTCCAACCGATAGTACCAAGCCCTTGGAGCTTGTTTGAGCCCATAGAGTGCCTTTTTCAATCTGCATACAAGGTTTGGATCATTCCCAAGAATGAAACCATCTGGCTGCTCAATATATACTTCTTCTTCTAAGTCTCCATTCAGGAAGGCTGATTTCACGTCCATTTGAAATACCTTGAAGTTTTGAAAGCTTGAGAGAGCAAGGAACATTCGGATGGCCTCTAGTCTTGCCACAGGAGCAAAGGTCTCTTCAAAATCTATTCCTTCTTGCTGTGCATACCCTTTACAAACAAGTCTGGCCTTGTTTCTAATTACTTCTCCATTTTCATTTAATTTATTCTTGAAGACCCATTTTGTTCCTATTACATTCTTATCTTTTGGTCTAGGAACTAATTCCCAAGTGTTGTTCTTTTCGATTTGCTCAAGTTCTTCATCCATTGCTTTGACCCAACATTCATCTTTGCATGCCTCTTTCACATTTTGTGGTTCAATGGAGGAGAGTAGTGCCAAGTAGCTTGAAGCTTCTGCAAGTGTCCTTCTTGTTTGTACTCCTGCTTCTTTCTGCCCCACAATCTGAGTTTCTGGATGATTCTTTTGGACATATCTGGATGGAGTCTTCTCTTCTATTCTTGTCTGCTCCTCTGGTTCTTCTTGAGATTCTTCTTCTTCTTGAGGTTCTTCTTCTTCATCATTTCGCCTTTGAGAGTAACCTTCATCTTCTTCAATGTCTTCATGATGAACTTGCCTAGGAATATATCCCTTCTCATCAACCACTATATCAATATTGTCAACAATTCTGCCAAGTCTTTTATTGTAGCACTTGTATGCTTTGCTATGTGGAGAATAACCAAGAAGAATGCCCTCATCTGCTCTAGGTTCAAGTTTGCCAAGTTGCTCATCAGTGTTCTTAATATAACATTTGCTCCCAAAGATTTTGAAATGCTTCACGGAAGGAGTTTTACCACTCCAAAGCTCATGAGGTGTTTGAGTGCTGTTTACTCGGACATTTGTTTTGTTAAGAATGATAACAGCAGCATGTGCAGCTTCACCCCAGAAGGTTGCAGGAGTACCTGATTCATCGAGCATAGCACGAGCCATTTGTTGGATAGTTCTGTTCATTCTTTCCACAACCCCATTTTGCTGAGGAGTTCTAGCTGTAGAGAATTCTCTTCTTATCCCATGTTCATCGCAGAAATCGAAAAATTCATTTGATGTGAACTCCCCACCTCTGTCAGATCTGAGGCACTTAATTTTGTGTCCTGATTCATTTTCAGCCAATGCTTTGAAGGATTTGAATTTTTCGAATGCTTCATCTTTGTGCTTCATAAGCCCTAACCAAACAAACCTTGAGAAATCATCAATGAATAATATCAGATATTCTTCTCCTCGAGGTGTCCTTTTCCTAAATGGACCACATACATCTGTATGGACTAGCTCAAGAGGCAAGCTAGCTGATCCTTTCTTCTCTGGAAAGTTAGTTCTGGTTTGCTTTCCAAACTGACAAGATTTGCATATGGTGTTGTCTGGAATTTTGATATCTGGAAGATCGCGAACTGCTTGATATTTGCATGCTTTCCTTATTTGTGAGAAGCTTAGATGTCCCAACCTTCGATGCCATAACCAGTGCTCTTCATCCTTGCTAAGATAGCATTGTTGTTGTCCTTCTTCAAATATGTACAAATTATTTGGAGTTCTTTTGCCTTTGAGAACTGTTTTACCTGTATCAAGATCACGAACAAGACATCCATTCGATCTAAAAATAACCTCGGTTTTTTGATCACACATCTGGCTGACACTTAGAAGATTATGCTTCAATCCATCAACATACAAAACATTTCCAGCCTTGACCTTTTCCTTCAAAGGAGCAATACCTTTTCCTTTTATAGTTGCAGGAGTATCATTTCCAAAAGAAACTTTCTTTCCTTTTTCTAAAGTAGAATAAGATTCAAGTTTTTCTTTATCACCTGTCATATGTTTCGAACATCCACTGTCAATGTACCATAGATTTTCCTGTCCTTCTGCATAAAAAGCTATCCCACATCTTTCTGTCTGAGGTTCCTTTATTCTCCATTTTTTGGTGCTCGTGGCTTGTTCCTTTTTCTCCTGAAACCTGCTCCTGCATTCAGATTCTTTATGACCAAAATTATTGCAAATAGAACATTCAACTTCATTTTCAAGAACCGAAAAGTTGTTATAGGTCCTCTTTGTAATCCCTGTCATACTTCTTTGTTTTTGAGCTTCCCTAGTCATGATTGTTTTATATGCAACACATTGAGCTGCTTTGTGACCAAAGTTATGGCAAGAAAAGCATTGTCCATTGAAGAAGCTTCTGCGGTTATTGAATCTACCAGCCAACTGATTGTAATTTCTATTTTCATCTATTCTTGTGCCAAACTGAGAAGATTTTACCTGTGGTTGGTTGTAGCTTTTGTTCACCCTTAAGAAGGATTGTCCCTGATAGTTTTTGTTTGTAATTCGTCCCTGCTTTACCTGATTATCTTCATTGTTCTTCTGCTCATTTCTTCTTGCTGCATCAAGATAACTTTTTGAGGTGGATGCTTGAGAGGTTTCTCCATTATAGCCCAAACCTGTTTTGTTTAGAGGAGACCGCTGCACATTGATAATCTCATCCAAAGTTTCAGATCCTTTGACAAACTTAAGATTAATAGCTTTTGTTTTCTCAATTTCTTTTCTGAGACCAACAATTTCACATTCTAGTTTTTCAAGATGTTTTTCCTTTTCATCAATTTGAAATTGCAGAGTATCAATGATCACACTCTTTTCTTCTATGCATCTCTTGAGTCTAGTAATTTCATTATAGAGATTATCCACATCTACAACATCCTCATAATCATCATCTTCAAATGCCATTAACAGTTTATATTTATTACCTTGTTCATCTTCATCACTGTTTGATAAGCCATCACTATCTTCATGGGTGTAGTAGCTTTTCTTATTTGCACTTTGTTTCTTGTTCCATCTAGCAGGTTCTTTTCCTTTATCCTTATAAGGACATTTTGCAGCATAATGACTTACTCTTCCACAAGCAAAGCATTTGAAAGGTAGCTTACCTCTGAACCTTCCAGCACCCCTTTGAAGATTTCTGACAAAATTTGATTCTTCCTCTTCTTCTGGAACATGGCTTGCTTCATAGTAATCTTCTTTTCCCGATGCCTTAAAAGCAGCTTCCCTTCTGTCTGATGGACCTCCCTTTCTCATTTCATAAGCAGTTAGAATTCCATGTAGCTGAGACATAGTGAGAACTTTGAGATTTTCCTTTTCTTCTATTGCAGATACTTTAGATTCAAACTTGGGGGATAATGATCTTAGAATCTTTTGAACTACTATAGTCTCTTTTATTTCTTCACCCAAATTTTTCATACAATTAACAATCTCATCTACCCGAAGAAAATAATTAGCCACACTTTCATCATTATACATCTTGAGAGTCTCATATTGAATCCTGAGAGTTTGAAGTTTAGCTTCCTTTACCTGTTCATCTCCTTCATAGCTAGTGATCATTTTGTCCCATATCTCTTTTGCTGATTTGAAGTGCATGACCTTCATGAATTCTGTTTGGGATATACTTCCTAATAGAGTACTGACTGCTTTTGCATTTGTTTCATATGTCTTTTTCTCAGCTGGATCTGTAGGAGTAGCTGAAGGAAAAGCATAGCCTGTTTCTACAATGTTCCAAACTTCTGTACCAAGAGATTGAAGATATGCAGTAACTCTTACCTTCCAATAATTGAAATTTGTTCCATCAAAAACCAGTGGCCTGATTGATGCTTCTTTCTCGTAGTTGCTCATGATGAATGATCTACCTTCAAGCGATCAAGCTTCTCTGAAGGACCTGCTTTGATACCAATTGTTGGAAATAATACTGAGAGGGGGGGGTGAATCAGTATTATCAGATCAATCAAACTTTTCAATGCTCAGAAACATATATGCTACTTCAGTTAAGTGAACCAGCGTGTACACGCTACTGTGACTAAGTAAAACAGCGTATAAGAAGAAAACTCACAATTTAGTTAGCTTATTCTTCAGTTAAGTGCATCAGGACATTATTCACCATATTAACAGTAAACATGTGCAGTAAAACAGAACATATCAAAAGCCACACACATGAACACCAAGATATAAGGTGGAAACCCAATGTGGGTGAAAACCACCTGCTGCAAGTTGTCTCTATCTTTCTTTAATATGAAACTTTAGTTTACAATATTTTGTACTGGTGCAGCCTTATACCAGTACGTAGGCTACAACCTGCAGAAGGCTACAACCTTCTCTCGTTCTCCAAACTTCCTTGGAAGGGAGCTCCAACCCCCTTTGCTCTTGTACTAGCCAAGATACTAGTACGTAGGTGCTGACCTACAATCTTCTTTCTTTCAGGTATCACTTTTCATACATTTTCAGACTTGGATATTCCTGAAGCACAACATTACAATCTGAAGACCACAATTCATTCAATTTCCACAACAGATCATTGAAGCATAAAACAACCAAACTCTGAATCACTGAACCACTGAACCCTATCAATCACCAGTTACCAGAACACAGAGCAGACTACAGAACTCTGCAATAACAGTCAGACCCCACTGTAAACCCAAAATCAAGCTTCAAAAGATATACGCTACTTCAATGAGAAAAACCCGCGTATACACGCGCTTTTGCCGAAGCCAACCTGCGTACAGATCTAAAAATAAACTTTCTCAATTTGCAGCTGTACCAGACATTAGTTAGACCCAGAACATAGCATTGCGACAATATGCAGATCTAGAAATACGCATAATCAACCATATCATGATAGTGCATTTCAAACCATTAGATCCCGATCTATCCTTAGATCTAGTCTTCCATCAACCGATGTGATCTCTCCTTGGCTTAGATCAAGCAACCCAGAACTTGCATATCAGATCTCTCTCTCTCTTAGATATTCAAGCCTTGTCGAAAGATGATCTTGCCTAATGATCTTCTTCTCCTTATATAGTCTTAGGCCTAGCTCAATACCAAGAGCCAAAACCATAGTAACATAATACCATCAACTTCAAAACTAGGGATCGACACGCCCGTCGAGACACAATGGTCCGAAATCATAGGCACAACTTCCAAGGACTAACCACCATGGACCAAAGATACTTTTCCACATACACGCGCTTTTTCTGAATCCAACTAGCGTGTACACGCGACTTGGGCTTAACGAACATGCGTATATGAACTTCCTTGGCATGCTGTACTAAGATCTGTCTTCTGATTAAGTTGCCATCACCTGTACCAACCTCTGAGCACCTGTACCATCCTCTGAGTGAGTTTCCATCAAGGACAACACTTGAATCATAATGCCAACATAACTTTGGTCACAAAGTAGCTCAATGTGTTGCCTATAAGACAATCATGACTATAGAAGCTCATAAACAAAGGAGTATGACTGGGATCATGAAAAGGAGCTACAACAACTTCTCTTCTCTTGAAAATGAAATAAAATGTTATATTTGTAACAATTTCGGTCATGAAGATTCTGAATGTAGGAGCAGGTTTCGGCAGACAACTCAGAAGGAGCAAGCCTCAAGTGCCAAATCATGGAGAATAAAAGAACCCCAACCAGAAAGATGTGGTATAGCCTTATATGCGGAAGGGCAAGAAAATCAATGGTACATCGACAATGGATGTTCGAAACATATGACAAGTGATAAAGAAAAACTTCAGTCATATAGTACCTTAGAGAAGGAGAAGAAGGTTTCTTTTGGAAATGACACCCCTGCTCTCATAAAAGGTAAAGGTTATGTTTAGTTGAAAGAAAGGGTCAAAGCTGGAAATGTCATGTATGTTGATGGCTTAAAGCATAATCTATTAAGTTTCAACTAGATGTGTGATCAAGGAACTGAGGTAATATTTCGATCGAATGGATGTAGTGTTCGTGATCCTGATACAGGAAAAACAGTGATCAAAGGTGTAAGGACTCCAAATAATTTATACATATTCAAAGAAGGACAACATCAATGCTATCTGAGCAAGAATGATGAAAAATGGCTATGGCACAGAAGATTGGGGCATCTTAGTTTCTCACAGATAAGGAAAGCATGCAAATACCACGCAGTTCGTGGGCTTCCAGACATCAGAATCCCGAACAATACAATATGAAAATCATGTCAGTTTGGTAAGCAAACCAGAACTAACTTCCCTGAGAAGGAAGGATCAGCCAATAGGCCACTTGAACTTGTCCATACTGATGTATGTGGTCTAACTAGGAAAAGGTCACCTCGAGGAGAAGAATACTTTATATTATTCATTGATGACTATTCCAGGATGTGTTGGATAGGACTTGTGAAGCACAAAGACGAAGCCTTTGAAAAGTTCAAATCATTCAAAGCCTTGGTGGAGAACGAATCAAAACACAGAATCAAATGCCTCAGGTCTGATCGAGGAGGAGAATTTACCTCGAATGATTTTTTCGATTTTTGTGAGGAACATGGAATAAGAAGGGAATTCTCTACAGCTAGGACCCCTCAGCAAAATGGAGTAGTGGAAAGGATGAACATAACGGTTCAACAAATGGCTCGTGCAATGCTTGATGAGTCTGGAACTCCCGCAACCTTCTGGGATGAATTCGCATTTGCTGCAGTTGTTATTCTCAACAAGACAAATGTCCGGGTGAAAAACACCCAAACTCGTCATGAGCTCTGGTATGGTGAGACTCCTTCGGTAAAATATTTCAAAATTTTAGGGAAGCAAATGCTATATTAAAAATAATGATGAAAATCTTGGCAAGTTTGAACCTAGAGGAGATGAAGGGATTCTCCTTGGTTATTCTCCACACAGCAAAGCATATAAGTGTTACAACAAAATACTTGGAAGAATTGTTGACAACATTGATGTAATGGTTGATGAAGAAGGAAACATTCCTAGGCAAGTGAATTTCAAAGATTTCGAAGATGATGAGGACTATCCTTCAACATCTAATCAGACTTATGATGAAGAAGAAGCTCAAGAGGCACCAGAAGAACAGACAAGGATAGAAGATAAAACTCCATCCATGTACGTTCAGAAGAATCATCTAGAATCTCAAATTTTGGGGCAGAAAGAGGCAGATATACAAACAAGAAGAACCATTGCAGAAGCCTCAAGCTATTTGGCATTACTCTCCTCCACTGAACCACAAAATGTAAAAGAGGCATGCAAAGATGAATGCTGGGTCAAGGAAATGGATGAAGAACTTGAACAGATCGAAAAGAATAACACTTGGGAGTTGGTTCCTAGACCAAAAGATAAGAATGTCTTAGGGACAAAATGGATCTTTAAAAACAAGTTGAATGAAAATGGGGAAGTTATTAGAAACAAGGCCAAACTTGTTTGTAAAGGGTATGCTCAACAGGAAGGAATAGACTTTGAAGAAACTTTTGCTCCCATTGCTAGACTTGAGGCCATCCGAATGTTCCTTGCTCTCTCAAGCTTTCAGAAGTTCAAAGTGTTTCAAATGGAAGTAAAATCAGCTTTTCTGAATGGAGACTTAGAAGAAGAAGTGTATATTGAGCAACCAGATGGATTCATCCTTGGAAATGATCCAAAAATTGTATGCAGACTTAAGAAGGCCCTCTATGGTCTTAAACAAGCTCCTAGGGCTTGGTACTATCGTTTGGACAAATAGCTTCATCAACAAGGTTTTTCAAAAGGATCATCAGACAACAATCTTTATATAAAAATTGAAAATGACAAATTGCTAATACTTGTTGTGTATGTAGATGATATTATCTTTGGTAGCAATGAAGAAGCTATGAGTCAAAACTTTGCCTTGGTAATGTAGAAAGAATTCGAAATGTCATTACTTGGAGAGCTGACATATTTTCTTGGTCTACAAATCCAACAAAATGAAGGCGGTATCTTTTTGTCTCAAACCAAGTATCTCAAGCAGACCTTGAAGAAATATGGCATGGAAGATTCGAAACCAGTATGTACCCCTATGGTTACAGGATGCAGCCTCAGTGCAAATGATGAATCAGCAGAAGTACATCAACCAACCTATAGATCCATGATTGGAAGTCTTCTTTATCTGACAGGCACCTGACCAGACATCATGCATGCAGTGGGAATGGTTGGAAGATTTCAGGAAAATTCAAAGGAAACTCATCTTCATGCAGTAAAGAGAATTTTCAAGTATCTTCAAGGAACTCAAAACTATGGCTTATGGTATCCTAGAGACACAGATCACACTCTTCATGCTTATACAGATGCATATTGGGCTGGAAGTGTGGATAACAGAAAGAGCACAAGTCGTGGTGCATTCTTTATGGGTTCCATATTAGTATCTTGGTTCAACAAGAAACAAAGTTCGATTGCTTTATCTACAGCTGAAGTGGAATATGTGGCTGCTGCATCTTGCTGCACTCAACTCCTTTGGATGATGCAGACTTTGCAGGATTTTCAAATCACTTGTACACCACCTATCTCCATCTTATGTGATAATACAAGTGCAATCGGCATTTCAAAGAATCCTGTTATGCATTCAAAGACTAAGCACATACCGATCAAGTATAATTTTCTCCGGGAACAAGTGTTGGAACAAAAGGTAAAATTGGAGTATGTTCCCTCTAAGGAACAAGTTGCTGATATTCTCACAAAACCACTGCCTAGGGAAAATTTTGAATACCTCAGACAGATACTGGGAGTAGTTGATGCATCATCTTGCTATTAAAACTTGTCTGTTTCAGAGAAAAATGGGTGTACGCGAGTTGCCTGAGGAGGATCCACGTACATATGTCGGTTTATGGAGAGACAGTCGCGTATATGGAGGCTTGATGGATATCAGTAGGGACAGGCTCTGGTTGAAGATAGTCTGATATGGGTCTGACAAAGACCATCTGGCACATGTTCAGGGGGAGCAGATAAACTTCTAATGATGCATTGTTGGCATTATATTAGAAGCTTTTGGTTCAAGTTCACAAATGTTGTTGGTTTCAAGTGGAACAAATGCAGAGGGAGAACAGAAGGAAAACATGGTTGCTGATCTGAACGGTGATTGACAGATGCTGCTGATATCAATTATTGGTTACTTTCATAAGTCTTGCTCTAGATACTTCGTCTCTATGTCATGTATATCTTCTTTTTATCAAGGTCATGTAACGGCCCATTTTGGTTCCCCACTATGTCTGCGATGAATGATGTAATGTAATTGGTTGTCATATGTAAATTTCTGGATGATCCCCACTTGGTTGGGTGATGGATGTATGTATTGAGTCTTTTGGTGATAGGAAGGTCCTTTATGATGTATAAGTCATGGTTCTTCTTGAAGAACATCTTTTTGCAGATCTTGCCTATAGTCAGGGGGAGCATGGTCATCACAGCAGAGCAGAGACTTCAACATGTACTCAGGGGGAGCACAACCCTTTTCCCTTGATGACAAAGGGGGAGAATGACTTTGAGGATCTTGGGGTTGCCATCAAGTCCAAAGGGGGAGATTGTTGGCATTATGGCAGAGGTTTGGAGCTATGGCATAGGTGTTGTCCTTGATGGCAACTCTCTCTGGTGATAGATCTCAGTTCAGGCTTTCAGAATGAAGGAAAAGACATATACGTAGGTTCATCTAGACGAAGCTGTGTATACACACAGGTTAGACATTGCAAAGGTGCGTATGCGTATACACGCACTTTCACGCAAGGAAAAGCGTGTACATGTTGGAGAACTTACTTTTGGTCCGTGGTATTTAGTCCTTGGTAATTGAACCTATGGTTTTGGGCCATGGCATCTCGTTAAGAGTGTTGATCCCAAGTATTGGGTCCATGGTATTATTTTATTATGGTTTTGGACCGTGGTATTGTGAAAGGCCTAAGACTATAAAAGAGGAAGGAGATCATTTGGCAAAGCACAATCTGAATTAATTGAATATATAATAACTGCTAGATCTGAAATATTGGTGATTGGGGTTATGGTGCAGATCTGGATCTGAATAAAGGAGGAACCTTAGCGCAAAGAGAAGGATAAGTTCTATTGATGGGTCATAATCTTAAGGCTTGAATAATAGTATCTTTGTATGATTTTGATCTGTTATATGTGGTGCATGCTTGATCTATAAATCTGGAAATCTGGGTTAATTAAGGTTTGAATATTTGTGAATTATCCTTTATAGATCTGTACGCAGGTTCAGTGAAGCGAAGGTGCATATACACGCTAGTTCTGTGAGTAAAAACAATGTATACGCGGGTTGGTCCAAACACAGAAGCGTATGCACGCAGGTTTTTGGTTATTTAAGTAGCGTATATCTTTTCAGTTGTGGTCTAGCTGCTTCTGTTTATTGTTGCAGTGTTCTGGGTTCAGAATTTGTTGTGTGGTTGCTGTTATTTTGTTTTGGGTACAGCTGTCAGAGAAGTATCTACTTGATTCAGTTCTAATTGGTGAAAAGGAGATTGTTTGATGCATAAATTTTTGATGATTGATTGATGTTCATGGATCCAGTCTGAAAATTTATGAAACGTGGTCCCTAGAAGAAAGAGAAGGTTGTAGCCTTCTGTAGGCCAGCACCTACATACTAGTATGTTGGCTAGTGCAAGAGCTAAGGGGGTTGTATCTCCGTTCGAGGAGAAGCTGGAGAACGAGAGAGGGTTGTAGCTCTCTGCAGGTTGCAGCCTGCGTACTGGTAAAGGACTGTACCAATACATTGTAAAAAGAAGCTTCTAATTAAAAGAAGATAGAGACGAATTGTAGTAGGTGGTTTTCACCCACATTTGGTTTCCACCTTATATCTTGTGTTCTTGTGTGTGATTGTCTTCAGCTCTGTTATATTGTTTCTGGTTACTATTTACTAGATTCTGATACACAGATTAATGATCAACATCTATAAGATAAATTAAATTATAAGTCTACATTGTATACGCGGGTTTCCTTCTCTGTAGTTGCGTATATACGCGGTTTTATCTAACTGAAGTAGCATATATGATCTGGGTTTAAAAAGAAAATAATTGACTTGATAATACTGATTCACCCCCCCTATCAGTATTATTTCCAACACACCAAACCTTTATTCTTCCTTCTTGAATCCCACTTGAGAATCTTGTAACATAGGTAGGAATCTTCAGTCTTGGTCTTTTTATCAAAAGTCGTTTTAAACTTTTCCTACACAACTTGAGATGTGACTTGAAACTAAAAGGTGCTGCAACCTTCAAACCAAATTAGTAAATCATCAAGATCTTAGGGCCTTTTGATTGGATTCAAATCTTTAAGGTTTTATTTCATAATCTACTGACAACTGAATTAAATCAAACTGAAATCCTACCTACTCTATATTATTGAAAATCAGGTTGAATTAAATAATACAAAAATGCCAATCAAGCCAATCAAGCAACTGCAGAAACAAATGAACTGCTTAACTAATTGTCAGTGAAATCAAAAGCATAATTTGATCATGTACCCACATAATCAAAATTGTTATATATAAAGGCGAGTGCTGATGTATTTGGTCCTTATGGAGAAAACATGTTAAAGAATTTGATTTGAGAACCTCCATATAATCTGCTATAGGATTAACAAAAGCATAAAGTGTGACAGTTTCTTCTGGGCCTCCATTGTCTAATTTATTAGTTGTATCCTCAATACTAAACCCTGCAACTACTTCTTTAGTCTTTCTCTTGAAAGCATAATCATCCTCGATTTGAAAATCAAAAGGTAGTATAATTTCCTCATCGTTTGGAGAAGGAAGGTTTTGTAAGAATTCTTGAGGATCTTGGAAATTATATGACTGAATTTGAGAATGCAAAAGTTTACTTTCATTTTCATATTTTTCAACAACTAAGTTAAGAAAAAAAATTTAGTTTCATGAGAGTATTTTCTTATTTTCACAATTATAAACACAACTCTTAAAAAATATTCATCAAGCTGAAATTTTGATAACTCATCCCTGAATTCATTTAAAATTTCATCAAATGAAAGATTTTCCACAAATCCGATCATCCTGTCTCACTATTAATGCTTTGGAATATGGATTATTTGGTTGTGGAATTTCTCTGAAATTTGAAGCTCTGGATCTTTGAACAATGGATTCTTTATTGTTTGGCACTTCTTGATTGGAAAATGATCATCAAAAGAGTCAGATGAATGATGCCCAAATGTACATGGAGATTTTATATTTACAATTTTCAAAAGAGATAAACTAAAAACTGCTCTAAGATCTTCTCTAAAATACTATATATATTGAAATATTTTCTTGATGAGAAAGAACATAATGTCTTGGATAACAATCCAAGTTAAAAGCTTGGTCTTTTCACATAGTCCTTTCAAGTTCATTCCTCCAATGGAGTCTTTAGTGTAGAATTGATTTTGCAGTTTCCAGGTGGATAATTTTAACCTTTGTGTGTCTGATCCCTATCCACCATCATAGATCAGATCTAAACTTGTAAAACAATTCTGAACAAAAATTTAGTTCCCTAGAAAGTCAAATTTTGAGTATTTTATGATTATTTTTCTTTTTTATGAATTTTTCAAAACAACTTCTATGATTTATTTAAGAGGCTTTCAAAAATGGGATTTAAACTTTCTTAAAGACTTATTTGACAAGAGGAACTGGTCGAATGTTTGGAAACTAGATGTTTAATCCAGAAACTAGACCGGAGATAGACTGAAGCAACATTCATTTAATATGCAATTGCAAAGTAAGAGCAGTTCAAAGGCTACCTTGCTAACTTCAGGCTTCGTCTGTAGTTTATAAAGTAAATAATAGTAACAAAAAAATTATTCATTCCCCAATGAGGTCGCCACTATGTTATCACTCAGATTTTCCTTGAAGTTGTTGGGAAGAGGAAAGGGGTCCGAGGTAACCACAAACCAACTTTTAGGTACAGAATCTAGCCAATCTGTACCCAAAGAGGGCTCTCTCTTTAAGTTTTAACTTTGTTTTGAAAGATATTAGGCTAGTTATTAAAGTTCAGGGGTTTTGATTGTGTTTGGGTGGTGAAATTCAATAGCAGAGGGGTAGAACTGAGTAGTTTAGGCCATTGGGCTAATGGAGTCAAAGAAGATGGCTTAACTAGATTTGGTTTCTTAACAAGGGATGGTTTCACAAGGCAAGATAGTTAAACATGGAACAAATAGAGACTTAAAAAAGATGGAATGGACTCAAAAGGGATGAAGGGCAATTAAGAATCCTTCATCATATTTTAAAGAGGGAACTTGGATGATTACCAATAAAGAGCAATTAAGAATTCTTTACCAAATAATCAAAGTGAATAAACTAGGAAACATAAGCAATTAAGAATTCATTGTTTATGCCAGTTTAGAGGAAAACATTAAGAACAAAAAATGATTGAAAACAGATTACGCTCAAGCACTTTCTGAATTATTCTTTTTCATTTATCATTCAGGTATGAAACACAGTTGATATAATAAAAAAGAAAACCTTAAAACATGAGATATAGAAGACTTATTGATCATGTGTCTGACTCATGAATCCTGTGAAAAGTCCTTTTCATCAATTCTTCATCCAGCTAGCCATACAAAATTTTTTCCAACAACACTTTATTCCAAAATAATCAGTATTAAAGCAATTTCTAAGAATCCACACAAAATACTTCAAATGAAGAAGTATTTATACTAATTGTAAACTGAAATATCTTGAAAAAAATATCAAGATTGGTTTAGAAATATCTCAAACTATTTTACAATAATAGAACTTAAACAAAGGACATTCCAAAGTAATCAATCTGTTTGACACTATTTCTATGGATTTATGGTGATGAAGAAGAGAAAGTCGAATTTGTAGCAACTCTTAGTTGATGATGAGACATCCAAGTCACTAACTGCATCCTTCCTTTGTGCATTCTGCCCTAGAAATTCTGCAAACTTAGGGTTTAATGATATGATTTTATATCTCAATCCATGATAGATATGAAAAACCTGAAAGAAGTTATTGTAGATAAGAATGTTTTTGAGATAAACCTCTCAGTTTCCCAAGATTCATCTCCAGCTGTTCAAAATATTCTCTGCAAAAATATGTCAAAAACAAGACTTTGCACAAACTGAAAAATAGGTTGTGAAGACATGCACTTATCTCCCTCTTGGTACTACCTGTGTAAAAAGTGAGACAGGTTTCTGTAGATGAGAATTTTGGGAACAAATACTTCCTCCAGTTTCTCAAAATACTCCTTCGATTAGCCATAATAGTTTCTACAAAACTATGACTTAAATAGGAAATTTTTTAAGAATGTAAATTCCTTTCAACTATTTTTCACTTTTATTTTGGATAAAATTCACTGTAGCTAGTGAAAGTGTTTTCATTTTTGTTTAACGCTTAATGCGTTCATGTTTACTTTTATTGTTTACTGTTTACTTTTTACTTTTACCGCTTTGTTTTTTCATCTGTCTTCACTTTGACATGAATTTGTATACTCTGTTTTGTAACTATCTTCCCTAATGTTTACCTTCATGCTAGCTGATTTATTTGACTTGGTCTTCAATCTAATACTCTTTAATCCTGATACACTTTGACTGTTCTTTAGTGTATCCTTTTACCTTCACTATATATTTTAGGTTTTTACTATCTATTTCAATAGTAAATCATTTAATTTCATGTTTCCTCTGCTTGTCTTTCAATTGTATGTTTTATCTTCCATCTCTGTTTGAATAGATTTGATAACACTCTTGGAGTAAATAGGTATCATGACTAGTATTAAGACTGTTTATCCATGGATGTGATCTTCTGATCATCTATCAAACAAAACGAACTGTTAAGAAAGCATTGGTTTGTAGGGGAGGTCGAAAAGGTTTCATTTGAGCTTGAGAGGTCTGTGGAGTGAGTCCAGAATGATTTTCGGGAGGTAAACCATGCTCAAATCGGTTAACAGAGGTTTCAGGTGGCGTAGCTAGGTTACATAGGGTTTTACTGCATAATCAGGTGAAAATGAGCAAAACTTGGGTTTTTGTGTTTAAACGGGTAAGTAGTTGGTATTGGCGGGTGAATGAAAATGACAATTGGTGCCAAGTGAATGATGAGAAATTTTGTCACTCAGTAGAAGGTAGTAAGCGGTTTATATCGCACCACTATTGGAGAAAGGCGGTAATCAACTTCGAGCCAGTGATTCCATAGAGAATTCGATGTGTGCTGGAGGTGTTGTGAGAAAACCACTTTGTGATCTCGTGCTAATGTGCAGTCACAAAGGGTTGTGTGATATTGATAATAGCCGTCAGATCTTAAGGACCTGATCGAACGGTTGACACAAGATGTGATATGTGGAGTTTTAACAAAGGTGGGCATGATACTTTAAGAGTTAATTTAATCATATCGAGAGTGGCGAGATTTGGCTGGTAAGGTTATTAATTAACCGTGAGGGCTAATTAATCCCGTTTTGTGTGGTGAGGAGTTAAGGTTCTTAATGAATTATGGATTAATTCATTAATCCTATTTTAAATGCTGATTATGGTTGTATTCAACCGGGGGCAGGGTATATAACAATTTGGGGATATTTAATATATTAAATAATACGGGAAAGGGAAAATATTGTAAGGGATTTATACAATATAAGTTAAAAGTTAATATGACAATAAAATGAAATTTCTAAGTATAAAAACATTTGACATGTGTAGTTAAACTTAGGCTTAGGATGAAAAGGGTTTATATGAGAAATATTTGCAATTTTCCTAAGTAAAATAGGATTTTACTTAGGAAAATAATTATGAAGGTGAATGAGTGTTCTTATGAATAGTTTTAAGTGCTTTAGGCTTTATAAACTATTGGGCCGAGAGTCCGGTCCCTCTAGAAGTCAGAGAAATGATCTAAGCTCCTCTAATTTAGTAAATGCCTTAGTACTTAGGGGAAATTAGTGAGAATTTTGGGAAAAATGAAGGGGGGAGTTAAGTATTTGACCTTGCTTAGCTTGAAATTCTTTTGGTGTAAAGTCTGCCTTGTACTTGCGATGAAAGTAAAGATTAACACATTTAGAGTCATTATTCATCACATGTAATTCTGCAACATCATCTACCTACCCTACCTACATTAACCTAACATTTTTTATTCTTTATTTGGGTGCACTTAGACTGGCAAACCCTTATCACACTTTCTTTTCTTTTATATGTAGATATCTATCTAAGTCTAACCTTTTTACATCCAAAGGCTTAGATTAATCTGTTGAGCTCCTTTTATTCACTCTACCTATCTACTTATCTGCCAAGTTTAAATAGTTTGGTCAGATTTTATTCTCTATCTCTAAAGCATAAAATTCAAATATGAACTTGCCAAGCTTAAGTTGTTTGACTGTTCATCAATTGTGGCATAAGTTAACAAGCTGCACACAATTGTTTATTTGTACAAGAGTAAGTACAAGAGTAAAAAGTAGTGGCATTTAGACTTGCACACTTTCCTTGGTCTTTCTTTTGGTGGGGTTCATTTTCTTTTTCTTTTTTTACCATCTTATTCTTTTTACCCTTTGATTTTTGTTTTAGGGTATACTCTCTTTTCATTTTTTAAACTTTTTGATTTTTTGATAATATGGAAAACCTTTGCAACAAGTAAAGGTATGAACATATTACATAGATCATCTAGTCAATCATGATATATGACACCTATTGATATAGGAGCATAACATAGTTCACAAAACCATTTCTTTTAAGCTGGCAGAGTGTCTCACAGTTAATTACATATTTTCTCTCATATTCACAACAATGACAAAGTCTTGGTAATTTATTTACCATTAACATTGTTTTCATTCTCAAATCCGTATATAATGTTAATTTCAAACTAGATTAACTTTTTGTGTTTCTCTTAAAACTAATACTAGTTATAAAAATTATACACGCCATTGTTGTATTGAAGAAAAATAAGTCTTGGGATATAGAAGACTAGTTGCATGGATGACATATGACGGGATGGAGAGGCATGGATGTACATTTTGTCATATTATAAGTATTTAATGTGCTAAACTATTTATAATCTTTTAGTTGTGTTTATTGTTTGCAACAACTTAATTTTTTTCTTCAATTATTTTTCACAATATGATATTGAATATCAATATGTTTTGTATTTTTATTTTTCTTCAATTATATTTCACAAAACGGTATTGAATATCGATATTCTTCATATTTGAATTATACTCTATCTTTTTCACTAGGAAGATTCTCCTCCATTGAACTTGGAAATAGGAGAAAGGATCTCACCAAAGTCAATCCCCTCTACTCATTTTTAATATTTTACTACTAAATAAGATTCAAATTTCTCTATTTCACCTTCTAAATTCAAATAGTTTTTAAACATCTATTTGTTGTCGCTCTTTCAGCCAACAACTCCACTATATCTGATCCTTGCTTTTTCTAAGCATGTCATCTCTTTAGCCATGGAATTTTCCCAAAGTTTTCAAACCTCTAAATCCACTAATTCCTTAGAAGTCCTACGGTCATCATCAATAATAAACAAAGAAATATTTTATTGTATATATGTCCAACTTCCTTCTTTCTCAAACTGAACTTCTCAATACTAAAGTATGTGGTTTTTGTTCTTCTCATTCTTGTCCTTCAATTCAAACTCCATCTCCTCTGATTCATTCATCCTTGGTAGTTGTTTCTATTCAACAAAAACTATATTTCTCCAAATACTACATCTTGACTATACACAACCCTCTTAGTTTATGTGTTCCAAAGCTTATAACCTTTCAGACCATCTTTATATCCAATAAAGATACATTTTTCATATTTATAATCTAACTTACCCCTATTTGTATATATACAAATCAGAGCTAAATACCTTGAGATGTTTAAGGGCACATTTCTTACCATTCTATAAGTTATGTGCAGTCTTATCATCCAACACTAATGAGGGTGATATATTTATCAGGTAACATGCAATATCCACTTCCTCTACCTAAAATTCATGTCTTAACTCAACACCACTTGACATGCTCCTTGATTTCTCCGTTAACATGATACTCACCATTTCTACAACTCCATTCTACTAAGGTCGGTATATAGAAGTCTTCTATCTTTCAATACTGTATTTTGTACATAAATCTTCTAATCCATTCCCGTAAATTTCCTCACCATTATATGTCCTTAGAATCTTAATTTTATTCTTCGTTGGTTTTCCACAAAGGCCTTAAAATATTTGAATTTGTGAAAAAACAAAATCTTTATAACAATATAAATCTATGTATTCCTCAAGAATTCAACTATAAATGTTAAATATTACATAGATTTATTCAATGATGGAATTGACACATGTCCAAACACATCACTATGCACCACATGTGTTAGGTCCCTATAATACTAGTGATTCCTCCATTACTGTTGTCGTTGTATCCCTTATTGTTATTTTTGTGCCCCTATTGTCCCCATATTGTTATTATTGTGCCCCATAGAATCCCACTATTGTTATTTTTGTGCCTTTATATTTTTTTTTTCTCAATTAGTCTACTCCTATATTCATACAAAAAAGTTACAGCGAGGCTGGCCTCGAGATTTCATGCCATGAGGTTGGCATTTAGCAGAAAAACTTGACATCCTGACTGTAGAACCGTCAAAATGACTTACATCAGAGAGAATAATTTCCAGGAACATTGAACATACCAGACAGACTCAAAAAACTGACCCAAACAGCGATATCGGACTGAGTGAAACACTATTGTTTCAAGGACCGATTTTTACATAGATATAAGCATAAATAGACCCTGACCTGTGTCATAAACAAAAGCCTCAGATAGGCATGAACCCTGTGGATCGAAAAGGAGGAGAGCTTTATCTTTGGAGGCAAAACCATAGAACCAGAGGCGCTGACTATCTCAATATTCATCTAAGGTGGACGGTTGTTCCTCTAAAAATCGACACCCAAAATGACCGGAGTCCATGGAGTCAGAGGAGTGGATCACAGAGCTTGAAGGCTCTCCTCTCGTGCTTGGGCCGACATTGGCCTCAGAGTGCGTGGTAGGCATGCTTCCGGTGCCTTGGCGCGGGGTGGCAATTTGACTTGCCAACCTCTGTTCCTCCGTAGCCCTCTGTTGAACAGCTCCCGGACCCGAGTTGTGCTCACACCTTTCGATAGTCACAGATACGATGAAAGAGGAATTTTCCAGTGAATAAGGAATGTCGTAGCGGGTAGTGGGATGCACATGATCCAGACAGGCATCACCTCTATCATGCGCTCGACCCCGGCCTCTGCCTCTTCTGGTTGCTGGATAGACAGACGCATCTTTAGAGGGGTCCAGAGTGGTGGAGGAGTGCTAGGCGATGGCTCGACCACGTGAACCGCTGTGCCTGTTGATCATTCTTAGCCTTTCTTTCGGAATGTTTATGGGATGGGAACTATTAAACAAAGGAGGGAAGGCAGAAGAATGACTGAGGGGCGAATGCAATGAGAGAGCGGGAAACTGAGCCCGTGAAAAGCAGAAAGCGTTAGGAATTGGAGCTGAAGGGATTCCGGAGAAGGTAAAGGCGTAAATAGCCCTGCAGAGCAAGACCAACAGGGAAGAATTCTCAGCATACACCAATGCCGATAGGAGGCAAGCAGGCAGACTGTCCCTTGGAGAGTCGCCCAAGACTGCGACCTCGACGGAGCCGAAAGCAAACAATAGAACAACGACAATGAGAATGAAACGGAACACCATCGTGCCTATGACCAGAAGCAGGGAAGGCAGAGTTAATGCTGCCTTTGATGCATTTCTGCGAGGCCAGTTATCCAGGCCATGAGTCATACCCCTGACGTAGATGGGCTACCACTTGCCCATCTTGCGCGCCTCCAACGTCCCCTTATAACTGTCAATCACCCGCATCCGGGAAAAAAGTAGTGGGCTTGGCCCGATTTAGACTAACTACTCGCACGACGAGCTACGACCTTGCTCGGGATATAAAACAGGACCGGTCCGTCATGACGAGGCCGACTTTACCACTACGCCACCTCCACAACCTTTGTGCCTTTATATTATTATTGTTAGTTCGAATTTCGTTATATTGTGACCCCTTAGACTCATATATATAGAAAGGAGGTTTTGTCATTTGAATCATCTAATGATTGTTCATTTGTGTAATGTAAAGGAGGTTTCCCCCTCGAAGAGGCTTTTTTCTAAGGTGTTGATCTATCTTTTCTATCTTTTTGAGATGGTTTCATAAAATTTGGTATCAAAGCTTTGGATTGTAGGGTTTCACTGCTCCAAACAGGCCATCGTGGAATTTTTTATATAACTTTTTTTCTACGCCATTTCAGAAGCTAAAAAAACCCATATGAGAATAAATCTGGCTAAACCTTGGGCCCAAATTTCAGATCTTGTCTCCCTATATTTTTTGAGATATAATCTGAGGAAGTTAGGGTTTTTGCAAACCCCCAAATTACATTCCAAATAGGTGACCTTGGGAAAATCATCATAACTTTTTCTCTAAGCATCAAATTGAATTGTAGTAAGAAGTTATAGAAAGAGGATGGACTATAGTTTTTTTGGGTATCATTTTTAGAAACTAAGGTTGAAACAGTGACATGCACACATCATACAAGTTCGCTCTATTGAACGAGTCTATACTTAGGTCATTGTGGGATATTTGACATAACGCTTCATTGGAGAATCCAATCTTGATCAGACATGTGGGGTTAGAAATATTACTCAGAGGGTTACCGTCGGAAGAAATTTTAGACCTTGGAAATCCAAAATTATAGAGATACATCACATTCAATATTGAGCTCCTACAAAGTGAAAGAAAGTGTGTAGTATTTTTTTTTTTAATTTCATAAGCTAGGTTTGAAAAAGTAGTTTGAAGGAATTCAAAGGGCATAGCGAAGAATTATTATCGGTAATTGATGCCCCAAAGAAAGAAAATGGAAACACCTAGTAAGCAACCTGAAAGCTCTAGAATGACTCATGAAGAAGAGGAAGAAATGCAACATGATATATCAAAATTAGGGGACCAAGTGCAACAAATTTCACTTACACGAATAGTAACAGAAGCTAAGATGGATGGTTTAAAGAAATATGTAGAAGATAAGATGTATGGTATGGAAGCTAAGATGGATGGTTTAAAGAAAGATGTAGAAGCTAAGATGAATGATGTGGAAGCTAAGATGGATGGCGTGGAAGCTAAGGTGGATAATGTGGAAGCTAAGATGGATGATTTAAAGAGAGGCATGGAAGATTTGGAGACAGATTTGAAGATAGATTTGACAAAGTTTCTGCAAGAAATGCTTACTTATGGTGAAAGGGTAGTAAAGGAAACTTATGATGAGAACAAAATAAATGTTAATCATGATTTCATAGACTCTAACATTGGATCGAAGAATGACCATGTTCCAAAAATTGATATGAGAAAGTTTGATGGCAAGGATCCTGGAACATGGATACTACAGATGGATAAATTTTTGATCTCCATAATGTGTAAAACACACAAAAGGTACGCAGTGAAACTTTGTATTTGGAACCAAATCAATCTGTATGGTATCGATCGCTTTTCTCTTGTAAACAAATTGTCACTGGGGCATTTTTTATTGATGAAATGATAGCACAATATGAGGATACAAAAAGCAACACTTTTTTTAGCCAATTGATAAATATTAAACAAAAGGGTTTAATGATGGAGCACATTGAGGACTTCCAAAAATTGAATATAAAGGTAAAAGATATTCTAGAGGAGCATAGGATTGATGTGTTCATAAGGACTTTAAAAGATAACATCCAACATGAGGTTCACTTTTGGGAACTAGATTCATTGGATAAGGGATTCAGGTTGGTAAGAAAAAAGGAAAGCAAAATTATGGCAACAAGGAAGCCTACCACTCACAACCATAAAGATGGAAGTGTTGTTGCCCCTAGCCATCCACAACCTACAAGTTTGACATGACAACAGTTGGAGGAAAAAAGAGCAAAAGGGCTTTGTTACAATTGTGATAGCAAATACACTAAAGGTCATAAGTGTGTTGAGAAGAAATTATTTTACATAGACTATGAAGAGGAGGAAGAAAAGGAACAAGAAATGTCAAAACAAGAGGATATACACCAGGAAAAAACCATAGAAAAGGAAGAAATGAATCCGGCCATATCTTGTAATGCATTGGCTAGAATTTCCACTCCTCAAACTGTCAAGATAGAAGGGCATATCAAGAAGAAAAAAGTAATAGTCTTAATTGATTCGGTAAGTACCCATAATTTTATTCATTGTAAGATAGCCAAGGAATTGAATTGCTTCCTATATCCAGCACCGGAGTGTCAAGTGATGGTTGCAAGTGGAGGAGCCATAAATTGCTCAGGAAAGTGCCATAATATTAAGCTATCCATGGGAGAATATGTAATGAATAGGCCAATGCATTCCATTCCAATGGGTGGTGCTGGTGTTGTACTAGGAGTCTAATGGCTACAATCCTTGCATACAATAGCATTTAACTTTCATGAAATTTTCATGAAATTCTCTTCAGAAGCAAAGGAAGTTGAATTAAGGGGTATTGTAGGGAAACAGGGAAAGATAATTAGCTCTAACGGAATGACAAAGTTTCTATATGGAAATAACAATGAGTCATAATTGCACAATTATGTTCACTAGAGGTTCCCACATTGAAATCATCCATTTCTCTAGATCTCCAAAAAGTTTTCGATAATCATTCCAAGGTATTTGGGACTCCCAAAGGCCTCCCACCTATTCGTGATCATGATCATGCTATTAGTTTGATTCCAGGAAGTGTTCTTGCAAACATCGGGCCTTACAGATATCCCTATGTCCAAAAGAGTGAAATTGAACGTATGATTGTAGAAATTCTAGAGGCTGGTATAATTCAACCTAGTCAAAGTTCTTTCTCTTCTCCAGTAGTATTGGTTCACAAGAAGAATGGATCATGGCGCATGTGTCCAAATTATAGGGAGCTCAATAAGCTCACTATTAAAGATCAATTTTCCATTCCTGTCATTGATGAATTATTGGATGAATTGCATGGATCAATTTACTTCACCAGTTGGATATTTGTTTAAGATATCATCAAATCAGAATGAAGACTAAAGTCATTCCCAAAACAACATTTAGAACTCATGAGAGTCATTATGAATTTTTGGTCATGCCTTTTGGTCTTACTAATGCACTTTCTACATTTCAAGGTTTGATGAATTCCATTTTCAAACCCTTCCTTAGAAAATTTGTGTTAGTAATTTTTGATGATATACTAATCTACAACAAGTCTTGGAAGAATCATTTCCAACATGTTGACATGGTTCTCAAACTATTGCAGGATAAACAATTACATGAAAAAATCTCCAAATGTTTCTTTGGAGTACAAGAGGTGGAATATCTAGGTCATATTGTATCTCATGAAGGTGTTAAGGTAGACCCTAGCAAAATTAAAACCATTAAGGAATGGAAAATCCCCACATCCATAAAGCATCTACGAGGATTTCTCTTTCTGATAGGGTATTATCGCAAGTTTGTTAAGAATTATGGTGTTAGTGTTGGTATCTTCATCCCTCCATCACTGATCAAATTTCTCTTTTTGCATGCATATTAGGTGTCTCATCCAATCAACTGCACTCCATTAGGTCATGGATCATCTGATGGTAGTGGTTCTTTGTCAATTTCCCTCATGATTTTCATGTGCTAGCCTATTTTCACATGTACAGATCATTTGTGTCAATTTTTATTTCATTCCATTTGCAAAAGTCATCTTAGGGTTTCTCATTAGTTCTAGGGTTTGTTACCATGGTCTTCAAAACCTCAATAAGAGGTTAGAATCCACATGAGGATGTTTAATAAGTTCATAAAATCACAAATTTCACTGATAATTTGCTTCCTAGAGGGTTTTTACCTCAAACTTTGTTTTGAGGTGAAAAAATAATTTTTCTAATTTATGTACAAATTTTATGTAATTTTAATGTTTTCATATGTAATAAAGCTTCAGCTACAACCCTTGGTCACCTTTCCAAACTGCAGCACTCTAGCCACTGCAAAAGAAAAAAAAACATCCAAGCATTAGTTCATCAAATGACAAAAAGAGCCAAACTGCAAAAAATAGGGTTTTAAAGCAAAGTGAAAAGGAAATTTAGAAAAATGGGTTTTTCAAATGAAAAATTAAAAGCCAAGTTGGATATAAAGTTATATTTGGTATTTGAAAACTTCATTTGTACAAGTGAGAGAGAGCAAGAGGTAAAATCACACTTTGAGGAGAAATAAGGGAAATTGCAGCAAAATTCAAGTTTTTTGCCAGCGTGACACACCTGGGCACTGGCGCGATGCACCTACCTTGCACTACGCACCGAGTGCAGGTTTTACAAAGGAATTTCAATGGGCGCTATGCACAGAAAGTGCACTACGCACCTGGGCGTTGACGCGACGCATCTGTTGGCTGAGTTAGAAAACACATTACATTGCTTTTCCAAGCCTCCAAATTTGCATACAGTCTGTCAAATAGTAAGCACACCCTCCCATCTAGCCTAGCAAGAGATATTTTCATCCATGGTGGTGATTTGAATGTTGAAAAATGAAACCCTAGCTACTCTCAAAGTTGTCTTGCCATATTGTCTAGGGTTTTGTTATTTTTGTTGTTTTCACTCCCTTGTTATGATTTTTCTCTATCCCATTCCCCTGCACTAAATTTCCCTAATTCCATTCCTCTTTCCCTCTCCCATTAACACTCACCTTACCCCCTATCACAAAATCCTAAACCCTATACATAATTCCTATCATTCCCAAAACCCTAATTCTCATTTCCCAAACCCTATCATTCCCTAAAACCCTGCTGCCATCATAAAAACCCTTATTCAAAGTTCCACTATTAGTAATCCTCTCAATTCCTAAAAATAAAATAGCAATCACCCTATATCTGAGAAAATCTCTTCATACTCATCGTTCTACACTCTATATTTGCAAGGATGGAAACAGATTCAACATATGAGAGGGATGATGAAACTATTAGTAATTCTTCCAAAGGGGTTCATGTCACCACTCAGTTGAGTGTACCATCATTCAGAGGTTTATCATCTCATGTCAAGTTCCAATGGGTTGTTTTACACCTTCCTCATGCTTTAGTTGTGCCTAGGTAAGGTTCATTTCCCTCTCCTAGGGTTTCGAAGGTCATTTCTCTTGGATGGTCAAATCATCAATAAAACTTGTATCTTGATGTTCATACACCTTCCCCTATCCTTAACGTACCTTACTAAACACTTCCCATCACTGATATCCCTCAAATTCCTCATTTTCGCACAAACCATAGTTTCTTGCTATAATTTGACAATTTTTTAGGCTAGGCCTGTGTTTTGCCCTTTTGGACCCCTTCCCCTCACTCAATCTTTGAAATTCCACTGTCCCCTACTTCCTAAAATCCCTCCCTAGTTCCCAAAATTTTCTCAAGAATTTAAAAGCCCCTTATCCCTTTCATTTCACTTCATTTCAACAAATCCCCTGTTTCACACATCAGGATAGGTTTTACTCAAATCATGTTTCTGAGCAAGAACAAATGAATTTGGAGAACGTGAGAGATCATTTTGTCCATAATAGGCCAAGGAAGAAAAAACTCCTCCACTTTTTACACAGGCATTATGGTTTTAGAGAAATATCAAAAATACAGTTGTCTCAGGAGAATTGATGCACCTCTGAAGTGACCTTGGGAAAATCAAGTTTTCTCCTAGCTTGGTTGGCCCAATGACTTGCTTGATTAGTCAAATGATAACTAGACACAAAGAAATTTCCAATGAGCTATCATGAACTCAATTTGGAGTTAAGGAAGACCTTCATAAGTTGACTGCAACAGCACTCTGCCTTTAGGCAGCCTCATTTTGCATATTTTCACTAGTCTTGGCACATTTGACTTTTGAAAGGGAAAATGAACTCAAAATTTAAAAATTCAAGCTTCGTTGGAAACTAGACTAAATAATATTTCCAATGAGCTATCGTTAACCCAATTTGGACATCGGGAAGCCCTCCAAAACTTGATATGAAAACAACGCTACACATAGAATCAGTGGCGCTACACATAGAAAATTTTAACACAGGCTTTTCCAACTGGTGCATAGCACCAGTTGGCACTCGCTTTTGATGGGGACCTCTATTTAAACAAAACTTGGCATTTTTGGATTCCTTATGAAAAGTTATGCATGCTCCAAAATTACTAGGAAATTTTGACAAGTTTTGGGTCACCTAAAGGGCCAAAAACACCTCAAAAATTCCCTCTCTACCACTTTTTGGCCACACAGGAAGCAGTATTGGGAAATTGCAATTTTGGAAGGGAAAATGGACTACAAATGAAAAAATTCAAGTTGTTCCAGAAAGTAGACTCACACGGCTTTCCAACGTGCTATTCTGCACCTGATTTGGACCTTGGGAAGCCTTCCAAAATCAGCTTGGAAAAAGCACTACACACAGAAAAAATGGTTCTATGCACAGGATGAAAAAGTGCCAATTTTGCTCAAAAACTCTGTTTTTTCACCTAGTTTTTTTCTAGTTTTACTTTTTCTCTCTTATGGTCAAATTCATGATGTGACATGATGTAAATGTTGGGTGTGGAGCCTGATTATCTTCTGTATTCAAAGGTTCCAGCCAGATGTATACCCCAGGAAGACTATACACCCCTCCACATGGGGGGATGCGGGAGGGTAAATCCCCCCCAGCTGGGGGGTCTGGGGGCTATCGGTCCCCCAACGGGGGTTCGGGGGCAGCATCCCCAAAGCCAAAAATAGATGTAAAATTGCGTTGTAAAAGTCTAGTAATTTTTAGTAAATCTGGGCCATTCATTAGGTGAATGATCTGACGGTAGAAGTTATGTTTAATTTAGGGTTTTTTGCTGTATAAGGCAACCCCTCACTATATATGAGGGAATTGTACTGTGTCTATGTAGATCTGTATTCTGAGTGAGAAAGAGAGAAGACATTGAGAGCGAAGAGGGTGTTACAACGGATCTTCTATAGGTTTTATCTCTTCAATTTACTAGATAATATAATAAAATAAGGGCTGGCTCTTTCTCCATGGATGTAGCCCAAACTTGGTGAACCACGTATATGTGTGTCTCTCTTGTTTTATGCATTTTCTGTGTTTATAGTTCTGCAATATTTTATGTGTTCCATTGCTCTGTAATATATAATTTTCTAACAGCAAATTGATGTATTATGATGTAAAAATGATAAAAATTGACTTGATAAGGTAGATACATTAGTTGTAGGTGGTTTGGAGTTGAATGAATCAGTTTCCTAGGTTTAAGAGGAAAGTTGTTCCATTGCCTATTTTTGTGTTCCTAGTTTAGATATGGTTGAGACCACCCCTCTTCTCATGGATTCGACCCCTGATGGATAGCACAGGCAGTTTGGAGGTCTATATCATGTGTTTTTTGGTCATTTGTAAAGGTTGGACTCTTCTGAATGCTTTGAGCACTATTGTACATCATTTCTGCAGTTTGGCAAGGAAATAGACCAGGGCTTGCACCATTTTGTGGGATTCTTGTGGTAAGGTGACTTAGTATTGTTTTTCCTTCTGTGATTCAAGTTATCATATGTTTATGCGTGCCATTATCTCTCTCTTTTCTACTTAACTAAATGAATCAAGTATAAAGGTGGAAATCATTGATATTGCAGTGCTCTATCTTAGGGTTTCTTTAGTTTTACATGTTTTCTACTGTTTGAAGAGGCCTCATGACACTTCCATGCCCTCTCCAACTCCTCACCAGTCTTAAGACTCTCAATTTCACCTAATTCAAAGTACTAAAGCACTTGCCTACCTCACCCCATAGAAACCTCTGCAAGACTGAGTTCATTCCCCGAACCCAAAACTGCCTTTCACATTTGATCCAACAATCAACCATAAAACTCAATCAAACTCCTTTGATCATATACCTAGCCTAAAATTAGTCTTTACATCAGTCATCTCAAGCCTCACTTGCTATATTTTCCTAATATTGACAAGGAGAGAACCCTCTCCCGACCTGGTAGGGCTAGCTACCAGGTTAAGCGTGGTTTGATGTTACCCTAGACCTGCCTTCCTTCAGCCTGAGGTAGATTTAGGCACTAACATATGCGATAATAGCAACACCTCTTACAACATTATTGAATAAAGATGCATTTTCATGGACTCTAGAAGCAACGAAGGCCTTTGAACATCTTAAAGAGGAAATGTGTGAAGCACTAGTCTTAGCTACACCGGACTTCACTAAAACCTTTATTGTGGAATGTCATTACTCAAGAAATGGAATTGGTGTTATTTTAATGTATGAAGAAAGACTCATTTCTTTCGAAATTCATCCAATAAAAGGAAAGTATTTTCACAAAGCTATTAATGAGAAGGAAATGTTCGAAATACTACATGCACTTAAGAAATGGCGACCCTACCTAATGGGAAGACACTTAAAGGTAAAAACAGATCATGATAGTCTGAAATACCTTTTAGAAAAAATATTATCTTTAGAAGAGCAACAAAAATGGGTCACAAAGATGTTGGGTTATGATTTTGAAATCATCTATAAAAAAGGGAAGAAAAATGTTGTGGTAGATGCACTCTCAAGAAAGGATGAGGATGTAGAAGCATTTATTTGCACCATTTATATTATCCAACCAAATTGGATAAATGAAGCAAGTGATGAATGGAAGAATGATGAGGATGTGTGGGCACTCATTCAAAAGATACAACATGATCTTAGTACATCTAATACATTTAGCTGGAAAAATGACTCGTTATGGTACAAGGATTAGTTATACGTATGTAAGAATTCACAACTCAAACAAAATATTCTTAGGGACTTGCACACATCTCCCTTAGGAAGGCACTCAAGATTTCTAAAAACCTACTACAGGGTTAAGAAGGATTTTTTTTAGGATGGCCTTAAATCAGATATTCAAAAGTTTGTGGCTTAATGTTTGGTTTGCCAACAAAATAAAGTTGAAACAATTAAAACCCGAGGACTATTACAACCTTTATCCATTCGAAGCCAACGTTGTGAGGAGCTTTCAATGGATTTTATCACAGGTTTACCCAAGTCCGAAGGAAAGAGTGTTTTCATGGTGGTAGTTGATAGACTTACCAAATATGCACACTTTTGTGCATTATCTCATCCGTTTAATGTCAGTATAGTTTCTACTTCATTTATTGAAACAATTCAAAAGCTACATGGAAACCCAAAGATTATTGTAAGTGAAAGAGATCCCATTTTCACTGGAAATTTTTGGGCAGAATTATGTTCTTGTCTTGGTACTTAGTTAGCTCATAACTCATCTTATCATCCTCAATCTGATGGGAAAAATGAGATAGTAAACAAATGTTTGGAAGGATATCTTCATTTCTTTGTATGTGATAAAAAAGACACAATGAGTCAAATGGTTGCCTCTGGATGAATGGTGGTATAACACTTCCTTCCATATTGCAACAAAAATGACCCCATTTATTCCACTTTATGGATATCATCCACCATCCATCACATCATAGTTAAGAGAAAATTCTAAGGTTCAACCAGTGGAAGATCACATTGGGCATCAACAACAAGTTCTCCAACTCTCAAAGGATAACCTCACCTTGGCATAGAATAGAATGAAAGAGTAGGCAGATCAACATCCCAGTGAGAGAAGTTTTGATGTAGGTGATTGGGTATTCCTACGGCTACAACCATATAAACAAATGTCCCTCACACAAGCTAAGAAGGATAATAAATTATCACTAAAGTACTATGGTCCGTACAAGGTGTTGCAAAAGATTGGTACTATGGCATACAAATTGGAGCTTCCTGTAACTTCCCGAGTGCACCCAGCTTTCCATGTTTCATGCTTAAAGAAGGTTACAGGTGACAAGCTTCGAGTTCAAACAATATTTTTAGAACTTGATGAGGAAGAAAAAATCATATTGGAACCTGAAGCAGTCAAAGAAACAAGAACTTGACATCTACGAAATCGATCAATTCCACAGTATCTCATCTTGTGGAAGAACTTACCTTTTGAAGATTCCACATGGGAGTTTGAGAATTTTATACAGAAGCATACAGAACTACTCAAGCATTGAGGAAAACACTTTTTCAAGGAGAGGGGCATGTTAGGTCCCTATAATACTAGTGATTCCCCCATTACTATTGTCGTTTTATGCCTTATTGTTATTGTTGTGCCCCTATTGTCCCGATATTGTTATTATTGTGCCCCATAGAATCCCACTATGGTTATTTTTGTGCCTTTATCTTATTATTGTTAGGTCGACTTTGGCTATATTGTGACCCCTTAGACTCCTGTATATACAAATGAGGTTTTTTCATTTTAATCATCTAAGAATTGTTCATTTGTGTAATGTAAAGGAGGTTTCCCCCTCAAAGAGACTTATTTCTAATGCGTTTATTTATCTTTTTTATCCTTTTGAGTTGGTTTCATAACAATATGCAATATTCCCTATGTCATTGTAACACTAGAAGAAAATACAACCTCATTTTGCATCCCATATAAACAATGTTCATAGAAATCAAAATCCAGAGAGGAATTAGACATACCTTCTACCATAGCATTACCATGTATTGCTTGAAGGCCTTTCTCTCCTATTTGTTTCAGCATTAAGTGCCAAAACATAGTATTTTCTCCAAACATTATAGGAGTTTTTCCTTCTTTAGATCCACGTGCAAGAAAAATGGAATTATAGCACCCATAATTGATAGTGCTTCCTAGTAGCTTGAATATAATTTGAATCGAAACTCCTCTCCATAATACCTTTTATCATTAAACCATCTTTCTTACAAAAATCAAATTTGTATCAATTGATGGGATGTGTAGAATATCAAGAAGTACTCTAATCCTTCCACCCATGAAATATAACTTGACTTTGCATCATCTTATAATTTTGGCTATTGAGTCTTCTATTAGGAAGACAACACCACCATCCTATCTCTCATACTTACAAAACTACTCCCTTAAGGAGTATATAAAAAGATTTCCTTGAGTCAAACAATCACACCTCGTGATTTCTATGCCTACTTGAAGAAATTAAGTTCATGTCCCCTCCATCTTAGGAGGTTTTTCCTTCTTCACAAGGAGCATCGTCAAATCCATTCCCTTTATTTTCAGTTTTAGATCCACAATATTTCTTGTAATTCCCTCTTTCCCATGTTTCTAAGACATCTTTATGAATTTTCCCATAGATTTAAATCCTCCTTTAGATTTAAATCTCCCACTTGAATTAATTTTATTTCTATTGTAGGAATGTCCTCTTACAAATATAGCATATCTGTTCTAAACTTCTATGTGTTTTTGTCTCATCTCCTCTAATGACAAATATGAAACAATACCATTATGACTTAAACTAGTTGCATTACTACCTATGGCAGCAAACCAAACTATCTCACGAGTCGAGTAGAGAACAAGAACAAATCATACACTTATCCTCCATTGAAATCTAAATATCAATAGGTAATAGCAAACTTACCATACTATTGAGTGCATTTATGTTTTATCTCTTAGTCTCCATTGTTCATTCTCAATTTATACAACTTTTAATGTAGGAACAAATTGTTGACTAGGTACATAAACTAATATAAAGTCCCTAACTTGTTCGACAATATATTTGTTTTAGTTTCTCTTAAGAAGTTTAGTAATATCACATCTAAGAGACACAACCGTATTGTATTCTATTCATTTCAATACAATTTGGTACAATCTTTTGTCAACATCTTTGTTGGTGTAGTACCCAGGTCCACAATGATCTACTAATCATTGTCCACAAAAAAAATTCCATTTTGAGCTTCCATGGCTCAAAACTCTACCATTAAATTTTTCAATCTTTATATTTGAACTATTCACCATTTCCTTTCACCACAATAATCGATTCCATAGATCTCCCACTATAACATTCTACCATAGGCTTGAGAAAAACCACTTAGCCACAAAAGTGTCTCGTTGAACCAAAAACTGCTCTACGAACAAATGTAGATTTTTACCTTGTATAGTTAACTATTGTAAACATATTATTAACAAAACAAAAAAAATGCATTGGAAAACACATGAGTTAACACAAATATTTTACCTTAGAAACCACGAGCAAGAAAATTAGAAATATTTTTGGTTATATATATATATATATATTCCATGGCATGCAAAAACCTCAAATATTTTTATCTTGTACTAGAATAACACTATAATTTCTTAACCAAAGCCTTAAAAATTGTCACTTAAACCTTAAACATGTGCCACAAAACCATTAAAAATGAAAATAGTGTGTAAAAAACCACTGAAAATAGATGTAAAAGAACTGCCCAATATTTTTAGGGGTGATACCCCTGAATGCCCACCCATGATGTCTTTCACCTTGCTACACTGACACAACATACAATAGGTGACAATAATCATACAAAAAATATAATATATACATAAAAATAGTTGGATATACCCATTTAATCAATATTTAATGAGAACTCTTTAATATATATATAATGTGGTATTTTCTTATAATGTGATAATTAAAAATTAATTATTTAAGAAGAAATATCCTTATGAGATGTGGGGCAAGTTAAGATGAATGTGGTTAATTTTCGAAAACATTTGAATACTTTTAAATTAATGATAAACTCAGAAATGAACCTTATCTCTTAATAGCTTTGAGGCAATTTATATTCTTTTGATTGATTTAATTAACTAGTTGGTCATTCCTCACTAAATAAACAAGAACTGCCAGCAGCGATAGTCTTGCCGTGAAATGCTAAAAGAATAATTGTTTGGAAAAAAACAGTCTTATATTTCTATGTAGCAACCACAATCACAGACAATATGATATCAGATTTGTTGCATAATTATTTATATACAAATACGGAATGGTAGAAACCTTCCAACTTCCCACCCAGATGGTTCATTTTTTAACATAAAAATTGAAAGCTTATTTACCCAATTCAACATCTTCTTACAACGAATCTGCCATGTGATTGTCTATATGTTCAGTTATTTATTTTCACATTACTCAGAAACTGCCCCAATTTTTCATTTATTAGGGTTAAATTTCAACCTTAAATCTCTGCAATCAATATCAATAATATTGATAAACTCTTATTCCATAATTTGTAAACGATAACTATGTTACTCAGTAATATGTAATCAGTAACTGTATTATGAAGCATCATTATTCCACTCCTGATCTATAGCAGTTTGTTCACGACATTTTGGGCCTTCTGAAAGAGCTCCACAGTCCACTAACTCCTTTTCCATGGCCTTAGAAGAACCCATTACTCTATGGCTTCTGCTACTACCTAAACATAACCCTAATCCTTGACCCCAGAGGGTGGCAAAACATAGTAATTTATGATGCTATTGTTGACTTTTTTGTCATTTTGAAGCAAATTATTCAGAGAAGAAAAATTGTCCACAATGTGCAATTACATCATCTTCCTTAGCAGAAGAAACAATCTGCATCCCTTAAGATTGACAGGAAGCCAGTGCAGTTGAAGGGGCAGCAGGAGGTCCAATTCAATTTGATCCAAGTGAGGCAAAGGATTTTTCTTCTTCTTCTTGGATCTACAAGGAAATTTCAACAATTTTCAATGGAGAAAATAAATAAAATACAATACAAAACATTAGGCTGGAAAAGTAAAATAAAGGCACGTATATGCCCTATGGGTTGAGTAGAGCCAAAAATGACGCAGAAGAGGTTCCAAATGAGAAGATGATGAGGTGGTCTTTAAATCATTTAAATTTCTTCTGCATAATTTGGTAATTCGCCTTTCAAATCCCAAACAATAACTTTGCAACTTTTACCTCTTGCTTTGCAATTGATGCAGATACCTGCATGGTTAAGATGAATCTACTCAGAAACCAAACAGAATGTCGGTGGTAATCCATAAATTTTGTGAGTTCTAACCTCCAAAAAACTCGAAATCCCATGTCAAACAAAGGAAGTGGACTCACAGACAAAACAAATCTATAGTTGTGGCTGCAACTTCCGTGATGGATGGGGCTCATGATGTAACCTCATAAGCTTTCTTCAAGAATGTTGCCTATACAAGAAATACAGTGAATCAAAGAGAAAAAAAAAGACACAAAACAGTAATACACCAAGAGAACCCTACCTTAGAATCTACCTTTACATCATCGTTCAGACACGGAATTTGGATGGTTTCGTTTCTATAAACTTAGAATATGCTCAATTCATGGATCTGCACATCAGCAATGGCACTCGCGTAGTTGGTTAGCACGTAGGTCGTGCTGGAGCAGTTGGTTAGTGTGTAGATCTCATAACTTATCTAAGAAATCCTGATGTCGAGAGTTCCACCCTCTCTAACTCTCTGACCCCATATCTCATTTTGCCTACGGGACGGAGTATTGAACTCCATTAAATATTCTTTTAAAACTTTGGAATGCAGTTACGCTGTAAAATTTCTCTGAGAAATATTAATGAACCGGTGGTGTTACTTCCTCCATTAAATTTTCTCTTAAAACTTCTGAATGCAGTTAACCTGTAAAATTTCTCTGAAAAATGTTAATGAACCGTTGGTGTTACTCCTTGGATTTATGTGTTGAGTGCTCATTATGGAAAATTACAAACATTAAATCAATCTTGGAAACTTTTGAACATAGTGAAGAGTTAGTATTGAACTCCATTAAATTTTCTTTTAAAACTTCTGAATGCAGTTAACCTATAAAATTTCTCTGAGAAATGTTAATGAACCGGTGGTGTTACTCCCTCCATTAAATTTTATTTTAAAACTTTTGAATATAGTTAACCTGTCAAATTTCTTTGAGAAATGTTAATGAACCGCTGGTGTTACTGCTTGGATTTATGTGTTGAGTGCTCGTTATGGAAAATTACAAACATTACATCAATCTTGGAAACTTCCGAACATAGTGAAGAGTTCTATCCCCTTCAGCAACAGGAATCCAACCTGCACGGGGAAGCACATTTTAAATCATTGGTGTTACTCCTTGGATTTATGTGTTGAGTGCTCATTATGGAAAATTACAAACGTTAAATCAGTCTTGGAAACTTCCAAACATAGACTTGAAGAGTTCTACCCCCTTCAGCAGCAGGAATCCAACCTGCACGGGGAAGCGCATTTAAAGTCATTAACGTAAAACAAAAAAAGAGAATGAATCGGAGAATGAATCATCGCCATCAGGGTTTGAACCTACCTGGGCATAGCCCAATAAATTTTTAGTCTGTCTCCTTAAACATTCGAGCATATCGATTTAAAAGTAAACAAGTTATATGGAATCATTACGAGAGGCAATCATTTAATTCCAGAGTAAACTGAAATCTATTCCTTCCTTGCTAACCATCATATGATAGCAGGGGGCATCTCTAATGCAAACACAGACTTCAACATTTGTTTATATTACCTCATAGCGCGGACACTTGCATTGCATGCATATATACAGCCTGCTTAGTTTTGTTTCATGTTTTATATTTTAATTACTTAATTTTTATATTTATATATGTATTGCTGTATTATTTATTTATTTGAATGAAATGATAAAATTATACTTAGAGTAAAAAAAATTTGAAATAAAAAAAACAAATAAAATTTGCCTGACATGTGGGCATAGATGCAACCCACGTGCCCCTATTGCCTGGAATCCTTTGCTTCAGGACCGTTTTATAAAGGACTCTTATCCTTTATAGAGTGGTTCCATTGATATATGGTGCATTATTCTTGTAGATTTGTGCTGCTTTCGCTTGCCATCTCCATTGATTTCATAGATATCCTTATTGTGCATTATTCATGCTCTATGCCACTTCTGCTTCCCATCTCCCTCAATTTCATAGATAGTTCTAGTTCATTTTATTATTTTCAGTGGTATTTTAGATTGAGATTTGAGCTCTTGATTTCATAGATAGCCCTAGTCCATTTAATTATTTTCATATGTATTTCAGTTTGAGATTTGAGCAATGAAGAGTTACCTAGATCACGCTTTGGCCATGAGCCCACTAGTGCACTTCTAGGAGGAATTGGAGAAGATCACAATTCCATTTGGGTGGTCATATGACCAATGCCATGACGAGAAAAAAGGAGTGGAACCTGCAGCGATGGAAATTAAAGAAAAAAGTGCAAGGATTAAGTGTTCTATGCCAACGTTCTAGGCCCCACCAAGTCCGAAATTTAGGTCTATGTCAAAGACCAGAAGTTGTTAGTGACAAAATTCCAGGGAGGGAAGCCAAAGCATGACACAGTCGAGGATGAGGAGAGTTGCTAGTATTTTCCAATGGAAAGAAAGAGAATCCCTAAGTTTGCCAACAAATTCACGTTGCTTGGGGATGGCAATGTCAAGGGAATTTTTGCATGGACTTCTGAGTGTTAGTGTGGCCATGATTTCGTCTGTCATGAAGTCCTAGAAAATTCAAATTTCTGTAACTCATGATAGAAGAAGGTGTTTCAAGATGAATTGTAACCAGATGTTGTTCCATTTTTGTTCAATGGAAGGGGTCTTCTATGTTGGATATGGTTTTGTCAGTGTGCAAGAAGTCTGGTTTTATGGACTACACCTGTGTGGTTTTCAAAGAAAATGGATTTGAACAAACAAATGAATTAGAAGCCTCATCACCTTTGAATAGACCTAAATAACCTATGGGATCACCTTTGAATAAACCTAAATGACTTATGGGCTATGACTCGTTTGACAAGAAAAAAATATGGAAGTAATGGGAAATGCAACAAAGTAAGCAAAGAGAGTAGAGCATCTTGGGAAGGATATCACTTACATTTTCTCAAGTAAGCAGCCTAGATTTATGATATCACATCATTCAGTTACTATAAAGTGCACCTTTCCTTTTCACTGCTTATGCCCAACTGGGCTTTGCTTCTTCCCTAACCAAACTATTTCCTTTGGGCTTAGAGAAAAAAAATATAATCATCAATGGAGTTGGCTATCAGTTTAGTACTTTGGCTTTCCACACAAAATCATGAAATCAGGAGATCATAGAACAAACAAAATCAAAATCAAATCATTGTTTTATCAGCTTTTTGTGTAAATGTAGTGCTACTCGAGAATGTGAGTAATAATCTTCACTAGAAAGACTTACTACTTTGATTGCAGGTGCTACTACTCTGGTAGTGAAACTTACTACTCTAATTGCAAGTGCACCGATGAAACACCAAGCATTAACAATTGATCCATTGTAGATTAATGCCATTGTAGATTGTGTAGCTTATGTTGATGAACTTACTTTGATGTAGCAGCCATAAAAAAAATAGAGGTAAGAGTTGATGAACTTACTTTGATGTCGTAGCCATAAAAAAAGATAAAGGTAAGATTCGATAATAGAAAGGTCACCAGTAAGTAGACTTGCTCATATCTAGTTAATGAACTAGCACCAGTAGACCACCCTTTTGAAGATCAATGTGTTTTCAATGGGATGAAGAGGGGCATGAAGACTGAACACATTGTTGTGAATTAAGACGAGGCATGGTGACTGAACACGTTGTTGTGAATGAAAAGGAGGCAAGAGGATTGAACGGGTGAAGTGATAAATGGCGAGAAGAAGTTGACTCAGAGAACAAACACCTAGACACCTCGACTGCATGCAATCTATGCATGTCTCTTACCATATTGTGTATATTGTGTGGGTAGGGAGAGGTCCAAACAACCCCAAACTGTTTACCCCAAGTTTTAAGAAAAATATATAATCTAGCCCCAAACTCTTTATCTTAAGTTTTAAGAAAAGTGTACAGTCTAGCCGACAATAAGAGGTCCAAACAAAAACATTGGACAAAAGTTGTTAAGCAGAATATTTTATTTAAAACATTAATGTGATTTAACAGTAGATCAATGATTATCAATTGCAATAGTCCCTGCTATGCCGAAGAAAGGGACTAATAATACTCCTTCAACCTCACGCAACACGAGGAATAGATATAAATGCAATAATATGTGCTTCCACACTGTAGGGCTTCAAGATTCCTTTCCGCATGAGTACATATAAGTTCATAATTTTGAATTGTTGCATGAATGTAATTAGAAGCTCTTTTCGGGGGTTCGTTTTACATCATCACCTAATATAATTTGAAGCATTGATTTTTGAGCTCTTTTACATCCTAAATATTTTTTGAACTAAAGTCCAAATAATAAATAATGAAAGTATTATTAAATTTAGGAAGAGAAATTTTAATAAACACAAATACTTTATAGTAAAAGCTCGCCCTTTTTAGAAAAGCAAAAAAAGATTGGTTTAACTACAATAAAATAATATAATAAAAAATTTAAAACAATTTTTTTGTTTATCCAAAATGACATAATAACAAAGTTTTTAAAATAATTTCATCTTGTTAAATATTAATATAACTATATAATTTAATGGTGTATATCTCAATTCAATTTTAACAACATTTATTATTATATTATAGATTTAAATGGTTTTTCATGTATTAATATCATCCATTCATATTTTTTTATTTTTATTTTTATTTTTTTTATTTTGTTTTTTAACTAACGTGTATTAATTAGGATTAAGAACTATATATAAATATGGGAAATTAGATGAGTGGTAATAAAATAATTATTCTATCTATATAATTGGAGAGATATTTTTAATGGCAATTTTTTCAAAATTAGGTTGTTTTTGCAATAAAAATCATTTATATTCCTAAGACTATATTAAGAGATGTTTAAGATAGTAACAATTAGAGACATAATTAAGAAATTAAAAGGTTGTGCATGTTAATGAGTGAGTGAAACATCTTATGCAAAACTAGTAGGCCCATGTGTTGATTTGTGTGCTCATAATTTAGGCCTAGAATCCTCTTGGTAATGGTTGCAACTTAATCTCTTATTCCTTTCAACAAGAACCTTGCCCATAAAAATCTTCATTTTCTAATAGATGTCAACAATTTAGTCATATTCCTTATTTATACTATGGGTATTACCTATCTCTAAGATCCATTAGATTAACTCCCCGTCTATTTCCTAGTATGAGATACAACAGCATTCCACATGAGCATCATCCTCAAAAAAATCAACCTATTCCTTAATTTCCAACATGGTTTGAGTTTGGAAGGTATTGGAAGAGGATTTGATGTGAAAATGAACATGATTTGGAGTGGATTGTGGCAACCACTAATCCCTTGAACACCATATTTAGGAGAGCCATAGAGGGGGATTCAATTCTAGAAATGATAGAGAAGGGTAGAGCCATAGCGAAAACTCAAAGCTCAACATGACATGTAGATTGAGAGGCTAAATTATTAGAAGGGTGATAGGAAAAAATAGAAAAATGAAGAGGATAAGGACACAGAGTGTTGGAACCATCTAAGTGTTAAATTTAACACCAAGAGATTTCCAAATTAAAGAGAAGAAGACCAAGTTTAGAATGGAAAAAGCCATAACAACAAGAAATTTTCCCAGGATCAATTCATGATGAGTGTAATAGAATTGGAATGAAGGTTATCTCAAATGATATATTTTGTGTGGATAAAAATGGTGTCCTTTAATCACATGCATATTATTGAAAACTAAATTCCAATCAATATTGTTCATAACATTCTTCATGATACAAGTATAAAACTGACAAAGTGTTTGAGCAAAAAAATATTAAATGAAGGTACCCCAATTTCAAGCAATAGGGCCATTGTAGTGAATAAGTGGCACATGATATATTATTTCTTTCCCTTAGAACCCCATCCTATGATTTTTTTTTGTTTAACGAAATAAGTCCAAAATTAGCTATATATTCTTAAGCATATGGTTTTTCTTTACATTGAAAATAAAATCATGTCAATATGATAGATTATAATGATATTACCTATCATATCAGATAATTTGTAGTCCATGGACCTTTGAAAACTAGTTAAGAAAAACGTGTATTTAGATTTTGTTCAAGGGCTAAAATGTATCACGAGCAACTAAGGGGTCTCCGTAGTGTGAAGTCCCAATTAGACCTCACACCATTTGGGATAGGAGACCCATCCGGTATGTGGGCTTGGCTGCCACCATTAATGCTTTTGTTCTTGGTTATCGAATGAGAAGGTGTCAAAGTGGGAAAATAATGAAATTCTCAAGAAGTGAAACAAAATCAGCCCAAGATTGACAAATTGTAGAAAGAGGTACAAACAAGTCTCAACAACAATAAGAAGAGATATGCCATGAGAGGGATTAGTGAGTTAAAACCCCATCATACAAGGCTTCCTACAAGTAACCCTATATCTCTCCTCATAGGTTGAAATTCCCGCTCTCCTATACTCTGTAATCAAGTAAACATAGTTATACATGATGATAATCGAAGAACCACATCATAAATATAAAAAGAGATAAATAAAAAATAGTAATCACAGAAAACTAAAATCAACTTTGGACCCCTGCATAGTCCTATCTCGTGCTATGGCAATGTCAAAGTGAGTGGATTTTCAGGGTCTTCGCATACTTCCATATCATCCTTCATGGGTTTAATCATGGTGAATCCAAACCCTAACTTCTTCCTTGCTTTCACGAATCAACTATATACAATAGGTTCTTTGGGCAAGGGTGTGAGGATCACATGGTTAGCCATTGCATTTCAATGCTTCATGTCCTTTCATCTGGTGGATGATAGAAAAGGTACCTTATGCTCATGACATGGCATATATAGATTTGGATTTAGTAGGGAAACTACAACACCTATGTTCATCAGTCATTGACCTCCTTGCTTCAATCTCTTAGGAAGATTTTCTTAAATACAGATTACCAAACTCCCTAAGGTTTTCTCTTAGGTGAGAATAATGTTTCATATATAGGGAAACATGGCCAATCCATATTGGCACCTAAAGTGCATATAGATGGAGCATAATTTCTAATTCTTGAGCATGGAATATCATTACCGGATAAAATAAGACATGTTTGATATCAGAGACATATGCTTCTCTTTCATCAACCAATCGTCAGCTCCTCTAAACCCCTAACCTTTACATTCATTTACATTTTCGGCTTATGATCGGGCCTCCATTCTGTAACATAGTTTAACAAACCATGTTGGGTCCAATCATTAAAAGACAATTCACTTATTTTCTTCATAACAACGTAGAGTCACACTTCAACATTCTCCTCCATCCCTAAGGAATAATCTTCATGCTCCCTTGTATATAGAGTAAGCCCAATAATTATGTGGAGACCTGGGGAGTGATTTGTGATTTTCCCAAAGTCGCATAGTCGCACTTCAGCCAAGTCACATCTTTGGCTACTTTTGCTGAGCCAAGAAAACATGACCTCACGACCTACGTGGGAGCACTACTTAATGAAGGTTGCATGGTCAAAGCAGATGTCTGGCCACACTTCTGGGGAGCTTGCCTGAGGAGTTGTAACGTGACCCAGCGACTTGGTAGAAGGTGCAACCCCCCTGGAGGTCGCATCATAGTCTAGGTCACATCTCTTAGATGCCCACCTGAGGTCTTCAAGTTTGAATTAGCGACCATTAGTCATATAGCCACATTTTAAGCAGGGTCACACTTTTGTTTTCTTCTCCAAGGGAGCGGAGTGCGACTTAGTGAATGGTGAGAGAAAAACAATTCACTTCGAAGCCTAGTCTAAATGATCCTGATCTAGGAAGATAGCTTGATATCAAGCACATGATTCCAGTCTTGTATGGCTAGGATCATGCCAACAACTCTGTGAACATTGAAATAGTGTTGAAACATTTCTTCTTTCTCCCTTATGGGTCTCAAGCACAGTGTTTTATTTTTGCTGAGTGGTTCAACGCGGTTGCAGTCTTGACATCCCTTGATCCTGACATGTTGTGACTTTACTAACTGTGTTGTATCGATAGGGGAAAACATTCATGTGAGTGGTTCTGCCATCGGAGTTCTGGGAACTCTTCCCAAACATTGCCCTTGTTTCATCCAGATTTGGAAGCATTATTAATTTTCAGTTCCTCTCATCCCTTCCACGTCTTAGTATCCTTCGATGAGAAAATGACTTCAACCACTGTGTGGGCATCTCTATAATGCTCAAGTGCCATGGGAATCGTTCTTTTCAATTTTCTAGAGTTTTGTGTATAGTGACATGGAATGTGTCTAGTTGACCTTTCTCATGACTCGTGATGGTGCCATCACATCAGCTTCCCACACTGGTATTCCATGTATACCGACCGAAACAGTATTTATTGCTTTTGTTATGGTGGTCCCCTCTTAATGGTCGAGAGAAAACCAGTGGGGAGTGTGTCATCATTCATGCATGTTTTAAAACAAATTGTAACTACTTTCAACATGAGATGGATATTCATGGAATAAAGTTGTCTCTTTAGTTTCAGTTATGCTACCTCTTCTTGTTTCCTTTTTCTTTAGCGTGCCATCATATCAAGAGCATTTAACTCATGAATGATATATCAAAGTGTGACAACATGACAACATCATGATCTATGATGGTGTGATATCCAGGCTGATGAAGATTGTCATGAGTGAACTCTGATAACATATTCACCGCACATCCAATTTTAATAATATGGGAAATGGATCATGGCTGAATATGGCCCATTTATAGCTACAGAGGTTGTTTGCATCAGATCACATGTTTTGAGCAAGAACTCTGTTAATGCTTTCTTTAGTTCTAGATGGTGTTTGTTTTCCTTCTATTCCATGAGAGAGTATTAAATACCATAATCCCCACTATCATATTTCTCATCAAGCCATTTCCTCATTCATATGGTATATTAAATCCATCCTCTTTATATAATCTTAGTGGTGTCAAATTAAGAGGCATCTTCAACTGATTCCCTGAAAAGAGGATATAATGAAAACAAGTTAGCTTACACTATTGACACTTTCATCTAAGAGCATGAAAACAACTATTTTAATATGAGGAAATGAAAGCAAACAAACAATACTAAAAATAAGTTATTCAAGGAGCATGAACCATAAATGATCCAATTTAAGGTGTTATGGGTTGCATGGGTTGAGTGAGTCAAGCTTTAATTGGGAGATCAATCTAAACATGGACGCAAAATCTTAGAAGCATTTGTGAGTATGCATTTTGTAAGGTGAGGGTTGATCCACGGTGAGATTGGGTCCTTGGTCATGATGACATAGGGTTCTAAATATGCACGAGAGGGGGGCGGATTAGTTTCATAACTATTAGTGTGATTGAAAGATGCTCTGGAAGTAATGTGAAATGTCTTGGTTCTATCACGATGCACACGGTCAAGAAACAAATTTGGGATCTTCTGGAGACCTTGAGTCAATTGCCAAAACAATGAGTCCCTTCCCACCCTAGCATAGTCATAGAAATGAGGCCCAACAATGCCAAGAGGATGCTATGATGCTCAGTCAGTGCCAGCACATGTTTGTGGTAATGTAGCTAGAGGAGAAGATGATGTTAAACAAGGTCGTGGGTTTATTTGATCATCAAGGTTTTGGATATGGAAGATGGGGATCACAATACAAAAACCCAAATACATTTGGAAGGGACGAGGATGATGGTGAGGTAGTGCCATTGAAAAAATGTATTCCCACAAACCCTAGAGGATGAGGCTTATTTCAAATAGGGTTGGACATTCAATCACATGCATACAAGGTTACAAAAATACTGAGGGATAGCCATGACCCTAAAAAACCCTAATGCACATGCTGAGGTGAAGGATCCACCAAAAACCTACAGAAAATGTTCTGAAATGACTCTCACCATGATGCCAATGAGAATGTACCCCTAGAGGCATGCGAATTTGGTAACAAAAGGGAGGGGATCACTCTTTTGACAATTGAGGGTTTCTCCCAAACCCTAATATTGTCAATTTTAAGGGAAACCAATTTGAATTCTTACTTGTTCAAATATGGGGCATCTACTAATTGTGATGCACATCATGTGAAGATGAGTTTCAAAATTATGCGAGACTCTCAATATATCAATGAAGTCATTAACCTTCGAAATAATAATGTGATCTGAATTCCTATGTATGAGATAAAGCATGATGTCTGGACGCAATGTATGAAGTGTGAGTGGGCTCATCAAAGGGTTTGGATAGGTAAGGTCATGGGCAGAGTAACTAGTTGAAAGCCTTATCACAACCCTAGTACCATGGGGTGAGTGGTGGGGTACCCAAAATTTTGGATATGCCTAGAAATGTGGGTGGTGTTGTAGCAGCTACAAAAATTGGAGAACCACTAGTAGAATCCAGTATCTTTGTCAACATCCTTGTATTAATCTGAGTCTAGATAATGAGGCAAGGGAATATTGAACAATTTCTATGGGCACCTCTTGCGTGACCTTGACCTTTGCAAATATGCCTTCCCTTTATCTTTCAGCTAGGTCTTGCTAGTTAGTAAACATCCAATTAGAAGTTCACACATGATAGCAGTTAATGATGATGCATAGAACAAGGCAAAGGGATTATTATATTCAAGATTAGAAAAACAAAATCTGGTGTTGCCCCACTACAAGCGGGCCTGGACAGTACCTCGGCAAAGTCACTCCAATAAATAACAAGCGTTGCTCCACTGCGAATGAGCCTAGTCAGTACCTCTGCGAGTCATTACATTACATCTCTAAGTAGGAATACTTTCTCGATCCTTTACCCTATATTTAAAATCATTTTCTTTTACGTGTGCATTTTCACTAATTCTTGGGCGTTCATTGTGTGAGGGCGGATGAGGGATCCCAAATTATTTTACGAGAAAGAGACGTTGTTTCTTGTTTGATAGAGGCTAAGAGATATGTTGATTTAGGTTTTCCCTCATGCCAAGCATCCACATCTCATCTCCAGTTCACAAGTGAACAAAGAACAAAATTCATTGAAACAATCAAGAGCATGATGAGCATGAGATTCTGGTTATGGGTATAGGTCATTTAAACTGATTAGGTTTCCTTATGAGAAATTTGTTCTTATCCTCCTTGTTAAGAAATCAGGCTCGTAGGAGAGATATCCATGATGCTACTTTTATGACTGGTTCTAAGAGAAGCTACCCATTGGCATAATCATCACAACTTCACACAATCATTAGGGCTAGGGTTTTAGTTCTAGGGTTAGGTGACCACGAAACTCTCCTAGGGTTTCAACATGTGCGAAGGGGTTAAAGCAATCACTTTAAGGTTTGATTAAGTGAAAAAAGGTGTGAGAAATCTCTTCAAAGTACCCAAAGCTTGAAAGCTTCGAGTTCATGATGGCTCATGGAATGGTATGCAATATAGAGGGAATTTCCAAGCTAGGTGAAAGGTAAGTGTGTGACAAGTTAGAAGGAAAGTGCATGATACAATACAACAGACATGGCTGATGATGCAATATAATTCTATGTGAAAAAGATATTAGCTAATGGAAAACAAAATAACTATGCAAGGATGTTACACATTCTATGCAGCAATGAGCAGTGCAAGAAGGTGAATGCAAGCCAATGGAAAATTAAAAAGCCAGAAACTAAACCACCTATGGTAAGGAAACCAAAACATAACAAATTTAAACCATAAAGCAAATTCTAATCAGAAAATGAATAAGAAAAACCTAAAACCTAGCTAGTCTAAACCCTAAATCTTAATTTAACCAAAGAGGAGGTCGGGTCATGTGAAATCATACTTCCAATGCAGCCACTTCAGTAGTTCTTGACCTGCAAAAACAAGGACGAAAGAAATTATAATTTGTGAAAATATTTGTGCAAAAAATAAAATGCTTACCTGTAAAGCATGCATGACATAAAGAAAATTTCATCTACTTATAAGGAAATGTACCAGAAAATACCTTTCAAGGAAAACTCCAATCCAATCCTAGTAAACCAAATCACAAACATGAAATTTATAGTCATCCATCCATGACATACATTTGTTCATGCTTAACCCTAAATCCAATGTAAGTAAGGAAAGATGTTGCCGACTAGCAGAGGAATCCACCTGATTAATCCGATCCACAGCCATATCATGATGTAGAGGATGATCAACTTTATGACTCTAAAAAGAGGAGCCTCTACTAGGCGTAACTAAGATCCCTAAGGGTTCAAACGCAGAAATCCTAATTTCAAAAACCCTAGTTTGAAGTTGTTCATAGACTTCGTCAAGGGCATGGGGACTTGACATAACCATCAACAGAAGCTTAAGTGCCTCATCATCCTGACAAATCTTTGAACATTCAAATGACATGCCATCAAATATTGGTAGCTTCACGAGGTTTGTAGGTGGATGTATATGGTTTTCGTTAGTTGTGACCGATAACTATCATTGAAAATATTGTGGATTGGATTAGATGTCTGAAATAGATCCTTCAGATTCCCAAGAATGAAATGAATCAACCGAAAGAGTCTCAAGAAGAGGGGGGTCAGGCGATTGTCACCTTCCCATATAGGATATTGTAAGACACCATTTGATTGTGTATGTTGACACACTATATTATATTGGAAAAACTCAAAAATATTTGAGACAATGGCTAGAGCACTCCCTTCGACAAGCAAATTAGGGTATATAGGTTGATCCACATCAGCTAAAAGGTGATGGAACTATTTTCTCAGAGGGACATTGCTAATCAGAGGATTTCCAAAATGAGTTCGCATCTGACAAGATGATGTTGAGAGGAGTGTGATGTACATAAACCCTAATTTCAGAATCCCTAATTCAACTTGGTTCAGGGGTCTCATCAGGAATATGAGAACCTGATATAACCATTAGTCAAAGATGAAGTGCCTTAACTTTCTAATGAGTCCCCAAACATTCAAAATTTGTATCATCAAATTTTGGCACCTTTGTAGGATCAAGAGATGGACACGTAGGATAATCACCAAAGTTGTGTGTGAATATATTTTCGGTATAAGAGAATCACTGAAACCACTAGTTTGATCAAGTTGGGTATCTGGCACATAAGGCTCTTCTTGTATTGAGAGTCAAGAGGATTAATGAGATAACCAACTTGAGTTGGGTGAGATGAAAGGCCCTATTCTTTACCTATTAAAGACTACAATTGGAAAATATCAGGCATAAGAGATTCAAAATCCACATCCCTTTCCTGTAAAACATCACCCCCATGTACATAATTGCAATCAACGTGAGCGAGATAAAGATGTGAATGATTTTTCGGAACCACAGGTGTAGTAGATCCATGGACTAAATTAGGGTAGAATGGATGCACAGGGTTATATGAAGGGGCACAAATCAGACCCGAACTCACATCCTGCCCATTTATGTTCGCCAAAGGGTGAGATGGATCTGCAGGCATGATGTGGTCCATGGATTTGATGAGACAATCAAATTTACCTGAGACAAGATCAAGGCCATCATCGGAAGGTGAATGAGATCCAGGAATATAGTGAGACATATCTTGAATGGACTCAATCTAGGTTCCATTAGTAGGAAGAGATGTTATATAATTTTGAGATTCAAGATCAAAAGGATGTATGGGTGATTTAGAGTCGAGACCATCAGATTAATTTCGTAGAAAGCACTTTTCATCGTCTGAACCATTTACAGCCAAAATCTTATTATGTAACAAGTTAGGAGGATGATTAGAAATCCCACAACCAATACTCTCTTCCTCAGAGGATTGAGGTTGTCCCAGATTGAGAGAGATAGGAAAAACAAGATTAGGGGTAGAATATGGACACTTTGTAACTTGTAAATTATGATGATACTCATGCGAAACGCGATTTGTTTCTAATTGAAAATATTGTAAGGAAATGAGAACAAATTATTGAAAATTTGTATTGAAATACAACCAGTCGACATCTCTTTCAGGAAATTCAAAACAAAATGTTCAAATCTAAATAAAAATCCTCTGAAGGTTCTTCAAGTTTCATCTTAAGCTCATTTATCCTCTTTAACACATCTCGAAAATCACACTTGTGAAATGCTTGTCAGAGCTTACTGATGTGTTTTTGAACGAATGAATGGATACTAATGGTAACGTGTGGTACCATTTCTTTATGCAACCTTCAAGGGTGAGGGAGGAAAGAACACAAGAAAAATTCTCATCATCGACCTCAAAAGATTGCAAAACTCAAGGAAATAAAAAATGTGCTCGGTTATGGATGTTCCATCTTTACCATCAAACCTTAACCAAGACAAGCAATAAACCTGCTACTCAGGGATGGAAAATTGAAAAATGGAAAAACTAGAAAAACACCATGAGAGAAAAATTCGGGTCAGAGCCATTTATGGATACGAGACTAAACTGTAGTCTCCAAGGACTCATCTTGTCATCTGACCCTCCTTCTAGGTCCAATTTGTTGATGGGATGAAATGTACCGCCAACAACTAAGGGGTCTCCCTGGTGTCAAGTCCCAATAAGACATCACACCATTTGCGATAGGACACCCATTGGGTCTGTGGGCCCGACTACCACCATGAATGTTTCTACTCTTGGTTATTGATCTAAAATGATCATCAGTTAAAACCTATGTAGAATTGATTATGCCATTAATGAAGAGAATGTTAACTGAAAGTGTGATAACTACTCAAGAAGAAGAAATCTACGATAATTGATAACACATAACTACGATGCAAAAAATAAGTGAAAACAACTAAAACAGAGCAATACTAGACAACAATATTGATTATGTAGTTCGTCCCTGATGGACTACGTCATCGGGTCCACTTTCAAGATGGGCAACTGCTTTATTAGGGTTGAAATAGAAGAGATTGATTACACAGAGATTTTGCCAAACTGAATGTGAACTATAGCAGTTCTGGTCACTTTCAAATGATATCTCTTTGAACCAGCTTTCCAACGCCTATCACAGTTCCCAATTCCAACTCTGGATGCTCCTGTTGCACTGAAAACAAAAATGACTATGACCTCTAGAACCTGCATACAAAATTGAAAACCACCAATGTCCACTTAAATGAGAAAAACCTCCTTTTAAAACCTTCCGGGTACATTCAAAGGTCCCATGGCTAAGGTAGGCATGAATGGGTTGGATTTGGATAGGCAGATACTTGGTCTTATGTTTATTTGGCACCTTAGTGTTAAGTTTCATGGTGGTGGAATTACATTTATGCCAAAAGAAAAAACAAAAACCCAAAATAGACTTTGTGTTAACTCTGAACCTGTTAGCAATTAACTGACAACACGAATGGGCTGGACCATTGGCATGTGACCAAGCAGTGGAACCCTTGGAGGCCACCTGCATTGTCTACCCCTATGGTTCCGGCAGTCAATCCATTGTGGTTACACCTGGTGACTTTGCACCATTCACATAAGACAACCTCCGACAGTTAATGTGATTACCCTAGACACCTGCTACCCAAAACCATGATCTATTCACATGTCGAGGTTTATAGCCCCACCTCACCATGATGGTCCATTGAAACAGTGGTCTACTATCTCATGTTCACATGTTAATTTTTACTCTGGCGTGGTTCCAATGCAGTTAGGGACTATTCGATGTATTTGTAATGTTTTACTATTTTTGCAACAAGCCGAGGGTTTAAAACATAGTTTTATGTTAGGTTTTATGTGTATTGTTTAACACATATTTTATTTTATAAAGAGGTCCGATAGGTATAGGATTACAGTTATTGTCTAGGACTTAGGGTAATGTTATTTAGCGTATGAATTTAGGGTTTAGAATTAGGTTTTAGACATTACATCAAAACCTATTTACAATCATTTGTCACAAAGTGACATTCACCCACACGCATATGTTCTACAACAAGCTGCATTTGTGATCACATGTCGAAAAATCCAGGTCGACACCAATTCCTGCGAGGTGGAGGACAAACACATGTCGGTGACCAAATCCTGGCAGAACTGATGACAACCATATGTTGATAACCATGTACAAAACCATATCAATTGAACACCATGAAAAACCATAAACATCACCTGGACAACTTGAACCATAATAAACAGTGTCAAAACTGAATGACAATGGACTGAATGCTGATGAAGACACTGAACACTGATGATGAACCTATGTAACTGATCTGATGATATCCTCATGTATCAATCCCCTCCACTTGAAAGCTTTTGGACCACAAAAGTTTGACTAAACAAATAGTCGATGAGGCTAGAGCTCCCTCACTTTCCACCTTGTCCTGATGATGTACCAATACATTCAACCAATCACCTGCAAGTGATGAACCTGATGATGTTGACCATGGCACATTTTGATTTGGTGACCTATTCCATCAATCTATAGTATGAACAACTTGCGACGTTTGTTAAACAACCTTTTATGAACAAGGCAATTGATTCCTTCCCATGAACTACCATGAGTTAATGATTCATAATCATCTTTGAAAATATTCTCTACCGTATATTGCTCACTACCATTGACATGTATTAATAATCTATTTTCCGTAATGATATAGACAATCAAAGATACTTTTGACATCAAACCAACTACTTGACTTGACATAATTTCCTAATTCCTAATTACTAAGTGAACTTGTTGCAATGAACCCATCAAATTGTAATATGGAAACTGTTGCAACTTAGATTGATTCTGAAAGTACTGAATTAGTTGTTGATTTATTTGAATAACTTTTTCCTTATTCATTTAATTATGTTTCCATTAATTAGGAATTTCCCCTGATGCACAAGTTTCCTGTAAATACTTTGACACTGCTTTAGAAAAGACTTTGATATGAAAACAAATAGGATTCCTCTCCACTTGAAAAGAGGTTACCAAACTATTTGAAACATGAAATGGTGACACAATATAAGAGAAATTTAACACTGACTTTGCCCAATATTGACCTGTATCCCTGTAAATGTTAATTTCCAAACATGGACTAAATTGATTCATTCTGACATTAGGAAGAGGAGATTTAGGCACAAACTATAATTCATGTGGTATTCCCTACTTATGAGTAGGATGTTTGGTTCTACATAGAACTGGAAATGTTTCTACCTTTTTTATCAAACTATCCTTAGGATGAGTCTCATAACTTGAACAAGAATCATTGTTATGTTGCTCCATTACACATATGATTACAAATCTTTTATTTGAACTTATTAATTTCTTTATCTGATTGGCAACAATATTCAAGTGATTCTTGTTTTGATGTGCCCTGATGATAAATTCAACCCCATCTTTCTTAAGGTGATATTTATGCTCTCTCCTGTAAAATACTGCATCACGATCATAAAGATAAGGACTTCCTAAGACAACTCCACATATGTCTACTGTAACCACATCTAATTCCACTTCATCAATGTAATCAGCTGTAATGGAAAATCTTAATCGACATTGTTTTGTGACTTTTATCTTAGTTGATTTATTTATCCATCCTAATGGGTAAGGTCTTGGATGATTTTGTGTCTCCAAACCCAAAATCTGAACTAAATATTCAGAGATTAAATTAGGTTGTGATCCACTGTTAAACATTGTATCTATCTTTATATGCTTAGAGGTTATCCTTATGTTAAATAATTCAACTCTTTTATCCTCATTTGAAGGATTTATATTCGATGAACATGCAATAGTATTCGAACTTGAACCAGTGTCAAAAGTTTTACCTGTCTATTGTAACCACATCTAATTCCACTTCACCAATGTAATCAGCTGTAATTGAAAATCTTATTCGACATTGTTTTGTGACTTTTATCTTAGTTGATTTATTTATCCATCCTAATGGGTAAGGTCTTGGATGATTTTCTGTCTCCAAACCCAAACTCTGAACTAAATTTTAGAGATTAAATTAGGCTGTGATCCATTGTTGAACATTGTATCTATCTTTATATGCTTAGAGGTTATCCTTATTTTAAATAATTCAACTCTCTTATCCTCATTTGAAGGATTATACTCGATGAACATGCAATAGTATTCGAACTTGAACCAGTGTCAGAAGTTTTACCTGTCGTAACCATAGCAGTTATCCTCCTTTCATCACTTAAATTTGAACCTATATCTTGCTAAACTACTACAACTGCCTTGTTTTCATCCCTCTCCTTAAGGAACTTTTTGGGCTTAAGTTCTGGATGAAGTTTCCAACACTTAGATTTATCATGACCGATTTTCTAGAAATGAGAACAAGTAGGTCTTTCCCTCTGAGCTATCACTGATTTCTTTCTCTTTGAATTTTTCTTCCCTTTACTGTCATTAGAATCTTTGATTTTCAACTCTTTGGATGTTTGCAATGAAAAAATGAATGGTTTTCTACCTAATTAAATATGTATGGCCTGAACACACATTTCATCAAAATCATCAGGATTAAACATCAATAAAGTATGTTGCAAATATGAATGTAAACTTCCGATGTATTTTAATAAAGTTTCACGTGTATCCAACGAAATACTAAGTGCCAATGCTTTCTTTTTGAATCCCTGAGTAAACTCCTAAACACTCTTCCCTTTACCTTGCATCAGATGCTGCCAATCAATAACAACTTGCTGCATGTATCCTAAAGGATAGAATTATTTCCTAAGATATTTTAAAAACTTAGATCATAAAAAGATGACTTTTCCTTTACTGTTTACATATATCTGAGTTTCACTTTCCCACCAGATTAAAGTTGTTTCCCCTATTCTAAGTGTAGCTAACTAAATTTTTGTTTTATCATAAAGAATGTTCTGAATACGACAATACACTTCTAACTTCTTAATCTAGTTATCTAACTTTTCAGGATTCATTTCACCATCATAAATAGGCAACTCAAATTTTACATCAAATTTCAAAAGAGATGTTATCTTAGGTTTCTTTTTGGTTTCAGATTTTGCACTGGAAGAAGAAGAAGAAGAAGAAGAAGAAGAAGAAGAAGAAGATGATGGAGATGATGGAGGTGAAGGTGCTTTATCAGCCTTTCCTTTACCTTTGTGCTTCTTCTATGTCTTGGAAGAATAAGCTACATCTCTTGCCTTCTTGTATTCGTATAGTTCTCCCAACATCTGTTGCATAGTCAAGAATGCTTGCTAAAACTACTCATCACTCATCTTAGTTTTTGTGTTTTCACCTAGATCAGATCTTGTCATGGTCGACTTATGAACGACTCATCGCTTTCCAATCTCTGGATCAATTTGCTCAAGGATTCCTTCTCCATGTTGTGAATTTGACCTAGTTAACACTCAATGGAAAGTTCTACAAGTGCAACCTACTTTGATACCAAATTATATGATTTGAAATGATCATAAGTTAAAACTAATGTAGAATTGATTATGCCATTAATGAAGAGAATATTAACTGAAAGTGTTGAAAGTGTGAGAATTTCTCGAGAAGAAGACGTTTACGACATATGATAAAACATAAGTACAATGTAAAACAAAAGTGAAAACAACTAAAACACAGCAATACTAGATAGAATTATTGATTACGAAATTCATTCTTGATGGACTACGTCTCTGGGCTCGCTTTCAAGATGAGAGACCGCTTTATTAGGATTGAAACAGAAGAGGTTTCTTAGATAGAGATTTGACCACTAAATGTGCACATAGGCACTTCTCGTCACTTTCAAAGGATAGTTCTCTGAACCAGCTTTCCAACACCTGTCACAGTTCCCAATTCCGACTTCGGATGCTCTTGTTACACTGAAAATAAAAATGAATATGACCTCTAGAACCTGCATACAAAATCGAAAACCACCAATGTCCAGGTAAATGAGAAAAAATCCTTTTAAAACCTTCCAGGTACATTCGAAGGTCCCATGGCTAAGATAGGAATGAATGGGTTTGATTTGGATAAGCAGATACTTGGTCTTATGCTTAGTTGACACCTTAGTGTTAAGTTGCATGGTGGTGGAATTACATTGACACAAAAAAACAAACAAAAACCAAAAATAGACTTTACGTTAACTCCGAACCTGTTAACAGTTAACTGACAACACGAATAGGGTGGACCATTGGCATGTGACCAAGATGTATAACACCTGGATGCCACCTGCATTTTTTACCCCTATGGTTCCAATGGTCAATCCATTGTAGTTACACCTGGCGGCATTCCACCGTTCACATAACACAACCTCTAACAGTTATAACATGGTTACCTTGGACATCTACTACGCAAAACCATGATCTCTTCACATGTTGAGGTTTATTACCCCGCCTGACCGTGACGGTCGACTGAAACGTCGATCTGCTGTCTCATGTTCACATGTTAATGTTTACTCCACTGCACTTTCGATGCCGTTAGGGATTGTTGGATGTATTTGTAATGTTTTATTATTTTTGCAACAAGCTGATGGTTTAGAACATAGTTTTATGTTAGGTTTTATGTGTATTGTTTAACACATAGTTTATTTTATAAAGAGGTCTGATAAGTATAGGATTAAGGTTATGGTCTAGGACTTAGGGTAATGTTATTTAGTGTATGAATTTAGGGTTTAGGATTAGGTTTTTAGACTTTACATCAAAACCTATTTACAGTCATTTGTCACAAAGTGACATTCACCAACACACATATGTTCTCCAACAAGTTGCATTTGCGATCACATGACGACAAATCCATGTCGACACCAATTCCTGCGAGAAGAATGGTCAACCCATATTGATGACCCAAATACTGCTAGTGGATAACAAACACATGTCGACAACCAAATCTTGGCGGAATTGATGGAAACCATATGTCGACAGCTAGGTACAAAACCATATCAACTGAACAACATGAAAAACCATAAACATCACCTGGAAAACCTGAACCATAATCAACATTGTCGAAACTAAATGACAGTGGACTGAATGTTGATGATGACACTAAACACTGACGATGAACCTGTGCAACTGATTTTATGAGATCCTCTTCGATTAGTTATCAAATGAGAAGGTGTCAAAGTGAGAAAATAATTAAATTCCCATGTAGTGAAACAAAATCAACCGAAGATTGACAAATTTTAGAAAGAGGTACAAACAAGTCTTAGCAAAAATAAGAAGAGGTATGCGATGAGAAGGATTAATGAGTTAAAACCCCTTCAGACATAATAAACAGGAATATGCCAAATGTCAATTGAAGGGTAGTTGACAATAGGTCACTGACATGGAAAGGAACAAGTAAATACAAATTTGAAAGTGAAACATGCATGCAACCACTATCTATCAGTCCATAACATATTGCATATATGAAACTACACACACAACTATAGTGAAGTACCAGATAGCTAAGACAACCACCATGAGTAAGGATGGGAATCAATGCCAAAGATAAAGAACATCTTATTAATATCATTGCAACCTCAAATACATATCATGCAATTGGTCAAAACCTAAGAGTGGAACATGGGTTTTTCATACCATTGTCGAATGCCAAAACCTTTGCCCCATTGCAAATCCACTCGACTAGCTGCCAAGAGTTCAGTGGCTCTAGCTCTCAAGCATAAATACACTATCTATTCCTAGCCTCAACTCAAGTGCTAAAGTCCTTGGGAAATGAGGGATGAGGGCACATTTATAGTGGTGAGCTGGCCATTCACCTACCATGACCTTTGGCCTTCCCTCACACTCTTTCAACTACCTTCATGACTCTTGAGCTTCCTCACTACTCTCTCATGCCTACTTCCTAGTATAGGCTTAATTGATCTCAGCCTAACTATTGACATCATAGGAGAACATTTACATTATGATGAAAGAGAAGTACAAGATGTAGAGGTTTCTTATAGACCCTAGAATAGTTGTCGCCAAGGCAACTGCCAGAGTGCAAGACCAAATTGTGTGGTTCATTGGCTGCATAGAATGACCATTTATTTTCTATGACATCTACCAACGTGGTTGACATAGTCTCTCAATCATCTATGTGGAGCCATCTTGTTCACTGGTTGGAAATCCTAGCTACAAGGCTTCTTGCAAGTAACCCTAGAGTTGTCCTCCAAGGTTGAAATTCTCGCTCTCCTATACCCTATAAGAAAATAACCATAGTTATACATGATGATAATTGAAGAATCACGCCATAAATTTAAAAATAGATAAATAAATAACAGTAGTCATGGAAAACCAAAATCAACTTTAGACCCCTACATAGTCCTATCTCGTGCTATGGCAGTGTTAAAGCGAGTGGATTTGCAGGGTATTTTTAGACTCCCATATCATCCTTCATGGGTTTAATTATGGTGAATAAAAAACCTAACTTCTTCCTTGCTTTCATGAATCAACATTATAAAATAGTTTCTTTAGGCAAGAGTGTGAGGAGCACATAGTTATCCATTTCATTTTAGTGCTTCATGTCCCTTCAACTAGTGCATAGTAGAAAAGGTCCCTTATGCTCATTATAGGGCATATACTAGACTTGGGTTTGGTAGGGAAACTAGTAGGACCTATGTTGATCAGGCATTGACTTCCTTCCTTCAAGCTCTCAAGAAGATTTTCTTAAATACAAATTACCAAACTCCCTGAGGTTAGCCCTTGGGTGACAATTATGTTTCATATATAGGGAAACATGGCCATTCCATATTGGCACCTATAGTGCATATAAATGGACCATCATTTCTGATTCTTGAGCATGGAATATCATCACTGGATAAAAGAATAAATTTTTGACATGACAGGCATCGCCTTCTCTTTCATCAACCAACCATCAACTCTAAGCACCTGGCCTTTACATTCATTTTCATCTTCAGCTTATGATCGGGCCTGCATTCTTTGAATTAGTTTGACAAGCCATGTTGGTTTCAAACATTAAAAGGAAATTCACTTATTTTTTTCATAACCACATAGACTCGCACTTCAACATTCTCCTCCATCCCCAAGGAATAATCTTTATTCTCCCTTGTATATAGATAAGCCCAAGAATTATGTTGAGACCTAGGGAGTGATTTGTGATTTTCTCAAAGTCACATAGTCATAGTTCAACCAAGTCACATCTCTAACTTCTTTCACTAAGGCATGAAAACGTGACCTCATGACCTATTTGGGAGTGTGACTTACTGAAGGTTTCATGGTCGCATTTTCGGGGAGCTCACCTAAAGAGTTGTAACGCGACCCACCAACTTAGTCTAATGTGTGACCCTACTGGAGGCCACCAGGTCACAACATATCACAGGTCACATCGTAGTCTAGGTTGCACAACTTGGATGTCTGCCTGAGGTTTTCGAGTATGACTTAGTGACCATAATCGTACAGTCACATTTTGAACAAGGTCGTACTTTTGGTTGCTTCCCTTAGGGCGCAAAGTGCGAGTTAGTGGCTGGTGAGAGTAAAACAATTCACTTTTGAGCTTGGTCCAAATGATCCTAATCTAGGAAAACAACCTGAGATGAAGCACATGATTCCATTCTTGTGTGACCAAGATCGTGCCAACAAATTTGGGAATGTCGAAAGAGTGTTGAAATTTTTCTTCTTGCTCCCTTATGGATCTCAGGAGTAGTTTTTTTTTTCGCTAAGTAGTTCGAAATGGTTGCAGTCTTTGCATCCCTTGATCCTGAGATGCTAAGACTTTACTAAAGGCATATGTTTTATGGATAGGGGGAATCATTCATGCGAGTGGTTCTGCCATCGGAATTCTGAGAAATCTTACCAAACATTGCCCTTCTTTCATCCGGATCTCGCAGAATTATTGATGTTCAGTTCCTCTCATCACCTTCATGGCTCAGTATCCTTCGATGAGAACATGAATTCAGCCTCTGTGTGGGCATGTCTATAATGCTCAGGTGCCATGAGAATCCTTCTTTTGAAGTCATTGGCATTTTGTTTACAGTGACATGGCATGCATCTAGTTTACCTTTCTCATGACCAATGATGGTGCTGTCACATTAGCTTCCCACACTGATATGCCATGTATATCGACTGACACAATATTTATTCCTTTTGTTCTTGTGGTCCCCTCTTAATGGTCGAGAGAAAATTGGTGGGGAGTGTGTCAATATTCATACATGTTCTAAAATGAATTGCAACTATTTTCAATGTCATTTGGATATTCATGGCATAACATTGTCTCTCTAATGTCAGTTACATTGCCTCTTCTTGTTTCCTTTTTCTTTAGCAGGCCATCATATCGAAAGCATTTAACTCATGAATGATATCTCAAAGAGTGGAAACATGACAACATCATGATCTATGATGGTGTGATATCCAGGTTTATAAACATTGTCATGAGTGAACTCCAATAACATATTCACCACACATATAATTTTAATAATATGGCAAATGGATCATGGCTGAATATGGCCCATTTCTATCTACCTAGGTTGTTTACATCAGATCACATGTTTCGAGCAAGCACTCTGTTAATCCTTTCTTTAGTTCTAGACAATGTTTTTTTCCTTCTATTCCATGAGAGAGTATTCAATACCATAATCCCCACTATCATATTTCTCATCAAGACGATGCCTGGTTCATATGGTATATTAAAGCCATCCTCTTTTTATAATCTTAGTCGTGCCGTGTTAAGAGGAATCTTAAATTGATTCCCTAAAAAGAGGACGTAATGAAAACAAGTTAGCTTACACTATTGACTCATTCATATAAGAGCATGAAAAAAAACTATTTTAATATGAGGAAATTAAATGAAACAAGCAATACTAAAAATAAGTTATGCTGCCTCTTTTTGTTTCCTTTTCCTTTAGTAAGCCATCACATCGAAAGTGCTTAAATCATGAATGATATTTCAAAGAGTGGCACCATGGCAACATCATGATCTATCATGGTTTTATATCTGGGTTTATGAAGATTGTCGTGAGTGAACTATCATAACATATTCACCACACATTTAATTTAATAATATGGAAAATTGATCACCGCTGAATATGACCAATTTCTTGCTACCTTGGTTGTTTACGTCAGATCATAGGTTTCACGAAAGCACTCTGTTAATCCTTTATTTCGTTCCAAACAATGTTTTTTTCATTTTGTTCCATGAGAGAGTATTCAATGCCATAATCCCCACTATCATATTTATCATCAAGCCATTTCCTGGTTCATATGGTATATTAAAGCCATCTGTTTTTTATAATCTTCGTGGTTCCACGTTAAGAGGAATCTTCAATTGATTCCCTAAAAAGAGGATGTAATGAAAACAAGTTAGCTTACACTATTGGCACATTCATCTAAGAGCATGAAGACCAACTATTTTAATATGAGGAAATAAAATGAAACATGCAATACTAAAAATAAGTTATTCAAGGATCATGAACCCTAAATGATCTAATTTAAGGTGTTATGGGTTGCATGGGTTGAGCAAGTGAAGCTTTAATTGGGACATCTATCTAAACATGGACACAAAATCTTAGAAGTTGAACTGATATTCACTCTATGGGTGCCATCAGTTAAAGATTTATTTAACTAAAGGTATTACAGACTCATGTGCTGGTCTGTGTGTTCTGTGTTATTGAAACAACGGATTGATCAGATTGCCAATACATAGAAAATGAAATGGAAAGACAACAGAGAAATGCAGTAAGCAACACAAAGACACAAACAATTTTAATAAGGAGTTCACCCTATTCTCCAGGGCTACGTCTCCGGTCCAGCTTCAGTGGTGGCCTTGTTTTATCGTGTCTTTCAACAGAGAAATTAAAATATAGGGACTCAATATGAGTTTTCCTGAAACAAATTTTGCTTGGTAGGGTGGTTCTTGGATTCCCCAAGCCACTCGGAGTACACAAACTCTTCTTCTTCCTACCAGCTTTGTGACCCTTGGTCTACAGTGGAAAGAGTCGAATGCAATGCTCAATCTAGATAGATTCCTCTATGGGAAGGCTTGAATCTTCAATCTCTCTAGTGCTCGATGCTGCCTCTGGTCAACTCGGCCCTCTGTCTCTTTTGCTTGGCTTTACTATTCTTTGTATTCAATCCTCCTCTAAGGGTTCACTATTCACTGTCTCTCTTGGTCACTTGGATTCTCCTGAATTTGGATTCCCAATCTGACTGATTCAATTGTCTTTGTTCCTGACTTCAGCTATTCAATCCCTATTCCTGTTTAGTTCCTCTTCCACCTATGTCGATTCACCTTCTGCAATTGCGCTTGGAGTTCCCTGCATTCGACGTCATCATGAACACTCAAGGAGTGGCCACTTGTCCTCCTCTAAATGGTGCCAGCATGCTTTGTTGGTTCGTTTCTTCAGTTATGTCCTAGATGCATTCTTCCTCCACCATGGTGGTTAAACGGATTCCAAATCCCTTTAGAACGTAGCTTAATTCCTTGTCAATTCTGCTTCTTTCCATTAGGCACAATATCAGCCATCCGATCTGGGACCTCCAGATCCAATGCCATACATACGTTTCACGAAGTTGACTTGCTTGACCAATAGTGTGTGGACAATGGTGGTTTTCTCTCACCTCCACCTGCCACGCGTTGACCGGTGTATGGAATTGCTCCGCTCCTATCCAAAACCTCTTACATTCAAGGCACCCCGATGAAAACCACCGATTTCCAGAGCACAGGTCCCACCTTTGTACTTTAGCACTTTTACCTTTTCCCGCCCACGGTCCTCCAGTTCCCCCATGCGACCGAGTGCTCGAGCTTTCCCATTTGGCCTTGTTCGCTTAGTGATGCGTGATTAGCACATCAAAAAATTTGCCCTTTCTCCATTTTGGGGCTTCTAGGGGCTACTTTGGCCTCTTGCGTGGTCTCCATGGGCCTCGGTCAGTGCGCTTTGACCGTGGTCCTCGTCGTTCCACGTCGGCTACCATGGCCACTGGTTCTAGGGTTTTTTTGATACCGTTTTGGGTTTCATTAGAGATTTGTTCGGCTTGATTCAGTCATGGTTCTTGACAATATTCCTATGGATCCAATTCGGATCACGGCCTCCCTGCTGAAAAAGCTTTTGGACCACCAAAAGTTGGTTTTCAATCATCGACTAAGTGAGGATACTATATCTTCACTTGTCCAATCTCAATCTAGTTTGTGCTGCTCAGCTTTGAACCTTTGAGCCCGATATTGAGGTATTCAACTTCTCCCCTACGTGTTGTCCTCACCTTCCTGTCTAGTAGTGTGTCTTCCTGCAACTCATTTAGGTATTCAGGTAGCGGGTCATCAATAGAAGGCAATTCACTTTACTCTTCAAGGTCCTCAATCATTGAAGGTTCAAACAATCTCAAACAATCTGCATTTACGACTGAGTAGATGTCCATGTAAGCTGGTAGATCAAGGTGAAATACATTTTCACCAATCTTCTGAAGTATCTTGAAAGGTCCATACCTGATAGGCTTTAGCTCTTCACCTTCACCTTGCATCCTGTCCTTGCTGATATATAGCTAGACTTGGTCTCCAACTTGAAAACTATGCTCCATCCAATGCTTATCATGCCTAGCCTTATACTTGGTCTAGCTCTTTTCCAGTTGTTCTTGTACTGCCTGATGGATCTCCTGGATCTGTTCAATGAACCTGGTTTCCTTATCCACATCACTGTGCCCATCAACCATGGTATCTTTACCAAAGACAAAATCCAAAGTAGTCCTTGGTGTGAAAGGAAAGCAGGTCTCAAAAGGAGATCTCTGTGTAGAAGAGTGTTTGGCTCTGTTGTAAGCATGCCGCACATAACACAAGTGTTCATCCTAGAGCTTAGGATGTTTACTGAAATATCCTCTTAGTAACTGGATCACAGTCCTATTTACTACTTCTGTCTGGCCATCTATTTGTGGATGAAAAGTTGCGCTTTTCTTTAACTTGGTGTCCATCAGTTCCCACAAACTAGACCAAAACTTCACCACAAATCGGGTGTCTCGATTAGATACAATGGAAGTGGGTAATCTGAAATGAACCCATACATGTTCAAAGAACAATTTCACAGTCTATTCAACAGTGACCTGTTTACTACAAGGTATCAAAATGCACATTTTGTTGAACCTATCCACAAAAACGTATAGATAATCATGACCTTTCCTAGATTTAGGCAATCCTCCTACAAAATCCATGGAAACACTTTCCCAAGGGTGAGAAGGAATTGGGAGTGTACAAGCCTAGTTTTCTATTGTTGGGCTTGCTTTTAGCACACATGGCACACCCTCATACATATCTAGAAACTATCTCATTCATTTTCGGCCAATAGCAAAATCTTTGCAGTTGTGCAACTATTTTGCTTACCCCAAGGTGACCTGATATCAGAGAAGTGTGTGCTTCCCTAATTATCTTTATCCTCTCGGTTTGTGGAATGCAAAGTTTCCCACAATGGCATAAGAGTCGATCCTTTTTATGATAGTCCAATTCTTCTAGTCTTTTGCCTTGACTGAAAGTTTCATATACATCTTTAAAGTCCATATCCTGAGCATATTGTTCTATGTAGCTTTCATGTAGTACAAAATTATGCTTATGTATGGTAGATGCATTTATAATGGGTCTAGATAACATGTCTGCAACCTTGTTATGGATGCCCTTTTTATATCTGATGACTAAGTGAAACTATTGTAGAAAACCCATCCACCTGTAATGTCTTGATTGTTGCAACTTAGTTTGGGAGTGTAGATATTGAAGTGGCTCATGATCAGTATGTATTACTATCTCTTTGCCCATAAAATAATGTTTCCACTTTTTCACACTCTGAAATAATGCATACAATTACTTATCATATGTAGGAAAGTTAACTACTGCAGGATTAAAAGTCTCAGAATGATAGAATATGGGTTTGTCGTGCTGTGTCAAAACTGCTCCCATGGCATAGTCACCGGAATCGGTTTGGATCTCAAATGGTCTTTGCAAATCTGGCAATGCTAGTACAGGTGCTGTACTTATTTTTTCTTTCAAGGTGTCGAAGGCTTTTTGATGTTTTCCTCCCCACTGAAACACCTTATTCAATCTTGTTAGAGTATGTAAGGGAGTTGCAATCATGGAGAAGTTAGAGATGAACTTCCTCCAATATTGTGCTGCTCCTAAGAAGCTTCTCACTTCTGTAGCAGACCTGGGTTTAGGCCAGTTTACAATGACTACCACTTTAGAGGGATCTATTTTCAATTCACCTCCCCCCTACTATGTGACGCAAGTAGTTTAGAGATGTTTTTCCAAATTCACATTTTCAGAGTTTAACATAAAGTTATTCTCTTTCTGAACCATCTAATGTCTGCTTAACATGCTTTAAATGATCTTCCCACATTTTACTAAAAGTCGGAATGTCATCCAAATACACAATAACAAAATCATCAAGAAAAGGTCTGAGCACATCATTCATTAATCTCATGAAAGTAGCAGGAGCATTACTTAAGCCAAAAGGCATAATTAGCCATTCATACAATCCCTACTTTGTCCTGAAAGCAGTCTTCCATGCATCTTGCTTTGCAACTCTGACCTAATGGTATCCACTGTGTAAATCCAGCTTGGTGATATAAATAGCTTCTTTTAATTGATCTAAGAGATCATCTATGCGAGGAAGGGGATAACGATTCCTGATTGTTATCTTATTCAGTGCTCGATAATCAATGCACATTCTCCATGAGCCATCTTTCTTTCTCACCAAAACGATTGGTGACCCACATGGTGATGTGCTAGGCCTGATGAAGCCCTTCTCAAGCAACTCCTGCACCTGCTTCTTGATTTCAGAATTTTCTAAAGCATACAAACTTTTATACCTGTGGCTGCTATGGTTGTTTCATCTCTCGAGTGTGACCCCAAATCTCTCTGATAGCTGCAGTTGTCTTCTTCTTCTTGCCCTCAAACTTCTTAGGTCTCAGCGCTAGATGCAGAATCCAACAATTCTCATCATCATGCCCCTCCTTTTTAAAGTGAGTGCAGGAAGCTTTGGCTTTCTGTGCAGTGTCAGCCTTCCTTGCTTTACAATTCTATTGTCTTTTCTCCTTGTTTTTGCTGACAGTGGGTTGGGATGGTCCCCCAACATCTGGATTTCCATTCTTTCCTCTAGTCTCTAGATGGGTAGCTTGCACATACACCTCATCTATACTAGTGGGATTAAACCTGAGGATGGTATGCCTCATGTAGTTGTGTAGACCACCAATGTACTTCAAAAGAGTCTCTGGTGAGTTTAGTGAGATACCAAACGTCAATGCTCTCTTTCTGAACTCTTGAGTATACCCTTATACACTTTTCCCCTTCAACTGCTGAATATTTTTCCAACTCATCATGGCCTGCTGCATGTAGGCCAATGGATAGAACTATTTCCTGATTGCAGAAATGAAGTCACTCCAGACAGAGATGGTCTTACCATGGCTTTGCATATCAGCTTGGGTTCTACCTTCCCACCAAACCAAGGCAGTGCCTCTTAGGTGTAGGCTTGCCAGCTAAATCTTACTCTTGTCCGAGTTTATGTTCTGTACCCTGCAATACACATCAATTTGTCTAATCCAATTGTCCAATTTTTCAGCATTTAGCTCTCCATCATATATAGGCAAAGCAAATTTAACATCTAACTTAACCAAATATGCTTTCTTATTATGTACAGGGCTATTAGGAGGTGTGACAAAGTTTTCCTCTTTCCCTTTCCCTTTGGAGTTGTCATGGAAGTGAGACTGATCTTCTCCTTTCTCTTGCTTAGAGCCTGATGCATCTTCCACCTTTTTCTTTCTAAAGTCTCGATACATTTTTTCAACCATGGACTTCATAGCTAGGAAACTCTCTATGAATTGAGGGTTTGGCCCTATAGAACCTTTTTGACATGGTCTTTTGAGGATAGACTCTCCCAATTTCAGGATTAGTTTCCACCAACTCTCCTTCTCCTTATTTGAGGTTTGATCTTGTGAGCATTCACAGCTATACCAACACAAGCTTGTCTAACCTTACAACCTTAACCTCTGATACAGCTTGATCTGATATTCACTGTATGAGTGCCATCAGTTAAATATTTATTTAACTAAAGGTATTACAGACTCATGAGCTGGTGTGTGTGTTCTGTGTTATTGAAACAACAGATCGATCAGATTGCCAATACATAGAAAATGAAATGGAAAGACAATAGAGAAATATAGTAAGCAACACAAAGACACAAACAGTTTTAATAAGAGTTCACCCTATTCTCCAGGGCTACGCCTCCGGTCCAACTTCAGTGGTGGCCTTGTTTTATTGTGTCTTTCAGCAAAGAAATTACAATACAGGGACTCAATATGAGTTCTCCTGAAGCAGATTTTGCTTGGCAGGGTGGTTCTTGGATTCCCCAAGCCACTTAGAGTACATAGACTCTTCTTCTTCCTACCTGCTCTGTGACCCTTGGTCTACAATGGAAAGAGCCAAATGTGATGCTCAGTCCAGACAGATTCCTTTATGGGAAGGCTTGAATCTTCAAGCTCTCTGGTCCTTGACACTACCTGTGGTCAACTCGGCCCTCTGTCTCTTCTGCTTGGCTTTACTATTCTCTATATTCAGTCCTCCTCTCAGGGTTCACTGTTCATTTTCTCTCTTGGTTGCTTGGATTCTCCTCAATTCAGATTCCCAACCTAACTAATTCCATTATATCTGTTCATGGCTTTAGCCATTCGATCCCTATGCCTGTTCGGTTCCTCTTCCGCTTGTGTCGATTCACGATCTGCAGTTGCGCTTGGAGTTCGCTACATTCGGCATCATCATGAATGCTCAGGGAGTGGCCACTTGTCCTCCTCTAAATGGTGCCAGCATGCTTTGTCGGTTCCTTTCTTCAGCTACACCATGGATGCATTCTTCCTCCACCATGGTGGTGAAACAGATTCCAAATCCCTTTAGAATGCAGCTTAATTCCCTGTCAATTCTGCTTCTTTCCATCAAGCGCAATCTCAACCGTTTGATCTCGGCCCTCCAAATTCGACGCCATATGCACGTTTCATGCAGTTGACTTTCTCGACCAATAGCATGTGATCAATGACGATTTTCTCTCACCTCTGCCTGCCACGCATCAATCGATGTATGGAATTGCTCTGCTCCTATCCAAAACCACTTACTGTTCAAGGGTGCCCCGATCAAAACCACTGGTTTCTAGAGAGCGGGTCTTGCCTTTGTACTTTAGCAGTTTTACCTTTTCTCACCCACGGTCCTCCGGTTCCCGCACGCGACCGAGTGCTCAGGCTTTCCCATTTTAGCCCTGTTTGCTTAGCGATGCACGATTAGTGCATCAAAAACTTCACTCTGTTTCCATTCTGGGGCTCCCAGCGGCTACTTTAGCCTCTTGCGTGGTCTCCATGGGTCTCGGTCAACGCACTTTGACTGAGGTCATCGTCGTTCCACATCAGTTTCCATGGCCATTGGTTCTAGGGTGTTTTTGATACCATTTTGGGTTTCATTAGAGATTTGTTCGACCTGATTCAGTCATGGTCCTTGACAGTCTTTCTATGGATCCAATTCGGATCAAAAGCATTTGTGAGTATGCATTTTGTAAGGTGAGGATTGATGGATTGTGATATTGGTCCTTGGTCACGATGACATATGGTTCTAAAGATGCACGAAAGGGGGGGAGTAGTTTCATAACCCCTAGTGTGATAGAAAGATGCTCTGGAAGAAATGTGATATGTCTTTTTTCTATCATGATGCACATAGTCAAGAAGCAAAGTTGTGATCGTCTGATACCTCGAGTGCATTTCCAAAACAATGAGTCCCTTCCCACCCTAGTGGAGTCATAGAATTGAAGCCTGACAATGTCAAGATGACACTATGATGCTTGTTCAATGCCAACACATGTTTGTGGCAATGTAGCTAGAGAATAAGATGAATTTATACAAGGTTGTGGTTTTATTCGATCATATAGGTTTTGGGTATGCAAGATGTGGATCACAATACAGAAATCCAAATAGATTTGGAAGTGATGAGGATGATGGTGAGGCAGTGCCATCAACAAAATGTATTCCCATAAACCCTAGAGAGTGAGGATTATTTGAAATCAAGGTTGGACCTTGAATCACATGCATCTAGGGTTACAAAGATGCTAAGGGAAAGTCATGATTCTCACAAACCCTAATGCACATGCTCAGGTGAAGGATTTGCCAAGAACTTGGGGAAAATGTTCTGATATGACTCCCACCATGATGCCAATAAGAATGTACCCCTAGAGGCGTGCGAATTTGGTAACAAAAGGGAGGGCATCACTCTTTTGAGAATCCAAGGTTTCTCCCAAACCCTAATATTGTCAATCATAAGGGAAACCAATTTGAATTCTTACTTGTTCAAATATGGGGCATCTATTGATCGCGATGCACATCATGTGAAGATGAGTTTCAAAATTATGAGAGACTCTCAATACATCAATGAAGCCATTAACCTTCGAAACCATAATGCGATCTAAAGTCCTATGTTTGAGATAAAGCATGATGTGTGGATGCAATGTATGAAGTGTGAGTGGGCTCATCAAAGGGGTTGGATAGGTAAGGTCGTGGGGAGAGTAATTGGTTGAAAGCCTTATTGCAACCCTAGTAGCCTAGGGCAAGTGGTGGGGTACCCAAAACTTTGGATATGTCCAAAAATTTAGGTGGTGTTGTAGTGGCTACAACAGATGTATAATATTTTATGTAATAAGTGTCAAATTTACTTAATTGTAGCAACTAGAATTTAATCTTCTAACTATTGGAGATTACTTTTCTTGAAATTTTTGATCACGAAAAATAACAATTAATTCACTACTGTAATCTTCACAAATAAATGCAGCAACTGAGAAATAATTCACATACATAGAATTATCGATACCAATATTTTTGGACAAATTATCTCTGGAAAAACCTTAATGTGGAGAAAAAGAGTTTTGAAGATGAGGGTTTTAATATTATTCTTCATAAAAAATTGAGAATTACAATCTTCTTGCCTCTCACTCACAAAGATCCAAAAATTTATTTTTTCTCTTCACAAATACAATTTGGAAACATAAAAGTCTCCCTCTGTAATTGTATTTGGATTTCTTGTGCAGCTTTTGCTCCTCCCATCAAGTCCCAATAGCTTTGCAACTCGCATTAGCTACTCTAGAAATTTGCATTGTCTCTAGGAAAATTCCTCTACAAGTAAAACTACCCCCAACACTTCATCTGGCCCACTCGATGTGCCTTCGGGTGATAGATACAACATTAGATAACTGAAACGATCTCCTCTCTATCACTCACACTATCTAACTAACTACTCATACTTCTAGATTCAGCCTCCTCTTCTACAGATGAAATTGATCTCCTTTCTCCCACTGGAAACTGGAAATCACTAAAAAAATTCCTCCAAATATTTTCTACTCAATATTCTTTATTGAAACCATTTTGCCAGTGTCTCCCTTGCTCAAAATGCACCCTCTCCAATCACTGCAACTAGGTAATTCAAAGTCCTTGATGTATCTTTAACTGACCCATCGTGTTTCTCTTATAATATCTTGTTTAGAAACCAACAACCATGATCTAATGAGAATCAATGGCTAAGATCATCTTGGCCCTATTGGCCCTATCAAGTAAATTTTCCAAAAGTCTCTAAAGAAAAATCAATATTCCTCAATTAATCTCATTTAATTAACCTGTTTTTCTAAGTTAGACTTCGGAAAATATTTAATAATTGGCTAATTATTCTAATAGAAGAATTTTCCACAGAAATAATTTTTGCGTCTAGGATATAATTATCCTCCTATGTTGCTTAACCTGTTATTCACCATAAAGGCTAGAACACATGTCCATTGCTACCAAAAAATATCAATAATCCCCAAGGGCTACTTTATTTAGTTAAATTATTTGTTCACAACATATTCTTAATGTAGAGGATTTACATCATCCATTAAACTTTGGTAAGGTTTTATTGGGATAACATCATTTGTTGTGATTAATAGACGAGTTGTCTTCCATTGAATATTCCATGAAATAAGGGATGTTCAATGGAAACCTATAGGTTAGGGATATGTAAACAATATATTGAACATAAGAAAAAGTTGAAAAACAATAAGGGAAAATGTGTTGAAGTATATGACATATATTGATGCTCAATGGCATGAAGCACACATCACACAAAAAAAATAGCAATTGTAAGTGAGAATAAAAACTAAGGTAAGAGAGTAAAAAATATAACCAAGGGGTTCAGGGGACATACATAGATGCTTAGTGGAATGAAGCACAAATCACACAAGAAATTGGTGATTTCAAGTCAGCATAAACTAGGTAAGATAAGAAAACATCTAGCAAACGCACTAAGGGACACATGAGTGCACCTATTCGCAAGATTTTTAGATGGATCATAGTGTTTATATTTGACAATTTAATAGTATATGTAATTATGATTAACTTTGTGTACATGTTTATATTTCATTATCTAATAATTCATATAATTCATATCAAAATCCATTATGTCACTTGCACGAATTGAACTCGTATCGAGAAGATAATAATCATTCCTCTCAACCACATAAAATAAATTACTTAACTAAAATAAATTATTTATAAAAATAAATTAATTATTATTATTAATATTATTATTTAACAAGAATGGGTACATTGTACCTTGATGGAATCGGTAAATTGATATAAACAACAACCACTATTTCACCAAATAGAATAACAATACCATAAATGTCAATAAAGTCAGCTAAATAACGTGTCTTCAAAGACATGAATCCACGTAACTAGGAACAAAAATATATGTTATACCACTCAAGCCAAATTCCTTCAACATAAAAATAGATTAATTATTATAGAGAATTAATATTTCTTATAAAATTATTTTCTTACATAAAATAAAATATTTTTTTTTTTAAATAATTTTTTGAAATTGTAATAGCATTTTAAAAATATATGAGAATAATTGAATTCAAAATAAATATTTCATACTCCAACTTAAATGGAATTTTAAAATTTTCACAATTTGTTTATTAGATTTAAAAATGATTTTTATCAATAAAAAAAAATAATTGGAATGGTTAACATGCTTTCTTTAGAGTACTTCCGTACCTTAGTTTAATAGATATATTGTAACCTAAATAATTACTTAGGTTATTTTAACAACAAAATATAATATATAAAGAAAATAGTAATAATATAATAGTTTAGTTAAAGATTTTATTTTAAATAATAATAAAAATTATATTTTAAAATATTTGTTTTTTCTTATTGTGTTGAGAGGTGATTTCTAGTTGTGATGTTATGTTATGTAAATAAAAAATAAAATTGTAATTAAAATAAATTTGAAGTAAAATAGTCAATTTATTATTGATGCTTTTTGGCATCCAAGTTATATATATATATATATCACCTAGATCCATTTAACACTAATCTCTCAAGCGCTTACAAGTATCAAATCTCTTGAGGTGCAAACTTGTTTTAGAATCAAAAGAGATTTGATCCTCCTCGATACTTAGTATATCTAGAATTAAAGTGATCTAAACTAGTATTTAATAAATTGAGAGTTTTTGTACCTTCTTTTAATATATATATATATAATCATTTGATTAAATTACGTAGATAAAAGAAATAACAATAATAATAATTTATTTAAATGATTGTTTTATATATATAGATATATATATGAAAATATTAGTTTCCTTCTAATATTTAATCAATTGAGAATTAAAATCTATTCTTGGTAATAAGTTTGTAATTACAATATATTGCTTATATTGTTAATGATATTTAACTTTTTTTGTTATAACGATGAGAAGATTAGTTTGCAAAACAAAAATAATATTAAAAATATAATTAAATTAAAATTTAAGGATAAATTTTGAAGTGAGGAAAAGTTAGAGTTAAAGAGGAAAATGAGAAATTATGAGGAGGTGATTATCTCCATTCTTGAGAATAAAAGGGATCTCTCTCTTAACTAAGAAAATAAATATTACATGCGATTGTGAACTCCGAGCACACCATGGGATGAAAGAATGTTATCACCTTTGTGACATTGATGCAAGAGCATCGGTAAAATTTGAATAACCGAGGAAGTCAAAACTTTTAATAGAGGAGTTGATTCCTCAAATCTAGGATTTGGTTAGGAAGATTAGATGAAATAGTATGTGATATACCCCGACTTGAAGTTTTTCTTGTAAATTTTTATACATTGTTAAGTGCGATTGTGTCTTAAATTTAAAATTCTTATTTGGAAATGCTTTAGTAGTGTGATAAAACTGTTAAAGGTTGAATGTAAATTTGTAGTTATAATGTTTCTAATAAAAAAGATATCTAGAAACTGATACTAAAGTTACACCTGGCTGAATGAGTTATGGATACAAGTTAATTGTTGATATTCATTACCACTCAATAATTCCTAAGAGTTTAATCTAAATGATTAATTATTAATGATCATGGAAGTAATTGATCACTAACTTCTCTAAGATACAAGAAGTTGTCTTTGAGAGTGGGGAAGTGGAGCTCATAAATGAGCTAGTGACTACCTGCCAATTGTTGGGTGAGGTGGAGGTAGTTATCAACTAGAAATTAATAATAAGGTAATCCTCTTTGGTTATATTTTTGAAAGGAGAGTCACACAGAGCTAATCTATTTGAGAGGAAAGAAAGGTAACTTGGTAACTTGTAGACTAAAGTTCTTAGGGGGATACCATCAAGGAAAAGAGGTATCGAAGATTGGGTGGAGCCGATGAACTACAATATCAGTTCCATACTTAAATTTTCAAGTTAGTGTTCCTAACCCTCTGTGTTTTAAGGAAAAATGAATTCTTATGCTTTATCTAAATCTCTACACAAATTCAAACTTATAGTATGATGTTAAATTCAATAGCAAAGAAATGGAAATTTCAAGAAGTATTAAATATAGTTTTGTGATTTATTCATGAAGACAATTTACTAGTAAATCTATAGTAGAATATATAAAGGAAGAAAAAGGAGCCAGGGAAAAATTATTTCGTGTTAGATGATATTTGTAAATACAAATCTTCACGCACAATTTTCGAGAAAATTAGGAATGCCTACTTATTATCATATATTTCTAGACTTCTTGTTTCAGTAAATTGGAAGCACTTGAATATAGAAGAAAAATAGGCATTTATAGGTTAGAATTAGAATAGGACTTATGAAACATTGTCTATGTTAAACGAAAGAAATGTAGGATTAGCCTCAAGATGAAGAGACCTAAAGTAGCAAGTCATTAGAAACTGTTCACACCATCCTGTGATCTTAAGGAGTAGATTTGAAGGGCGTGGTGGTGGGAATACTAGCACTCATCTCTAAGATGAAAGGCAGGAAATCCATAGTTTGAAAGACTCTGAAGAGACATGACAGTTGTGGGGAGGGGCAGGTAGGGGGAGATCTGCTCCCTCCTATCATAATATTTTGATTGACTGAGGGAAAAGTATCCAAGGGGGGATAGGAATGTAGTCCAATAAGTTAGGCGAGATTGGTTTTCGAACTAGTCAGGCTTAGGTGGAAAACATCAAGGCGGTCAACACAAATCTTGATGTAGGAAAAGTGTTAGAGGAAATAGAGGAAGAACGGTTTGAATAATTAGTACTAAAAGGAGGCTATAAACCTAAGTCAACAAAGACCCAAAGGTTGTCCTGATGCACCCGCAAATCCAATCCCACAATTACCATATGAAGACCTATGTGTTAATATACAAATTTATGGTGATCTGGCCAAATGAGAAACTTCTCAGATCTTAGATTACATATGTTTGTAAACCTAAAGGGGAGGTGGGCCTTCACCTAGGATCTAAAAGTTTCTCTATGGTTGTATTTTCTAACCTTGAAGATAGGGATAGAATATTTGAAGGAGGCCACTATTTCCTGTAATCAATAGTATTATACATGTGCCCCTAGAAGGGGAACTTCACTCCAGAAAAAGAAATTTCACACCCGTCCTTGTGTGGATACAAATATACTCTCTACCACTTAATTATTGGCTCCTAAATACCATTGTAGCCATAGGTAATTCCTTGGGTCATTTTCTCAAACTCTCAGAGGCAATCCAACAGGGAAAATACACATCGCATGCCCATATTTTTGTGGAAATGGACATCTTTGGAGCTCTCCTTAAGGTAGTTACACTCTATTTCCATGATGACAGGTGGAGTTAGAGCATAGACTATGAAAACATCTCGTTTTGGTGCCGACAATGCCATGAACATAGGAACTTTATTAGAGAATTACCACTAAATTTTAAATCTGATCAAACTAAGCCTAGACTAGATGGAGATATTGATGACTTCATAAAATTTGGACCTAGGTGGAAAGTAGGAAGGAAAAAATAACAATGAAACCATAGCAGGAATAAGAAGTCAAAGGACCAATATAAATTGTTGGTCGAGGAAACTATTCAGCGGAAACAGAGAAACATCCTGAGTAAGAGACCTAGGGGAAAGAAGAATCAGAGAGTGATCTTCCTTCAAATGAAGAGACACTAATGGCACCCACATAGTTCTCTGAGAAGGAAGGTGATCCTACCATCCCTCTACAGTCAGACAAGGATTTGGATATGACACTTAACGAGATAGGGAGAGAAACCGAGATATGGCAGAGCTAATGTAGCAGGTAGGACATGACCTCCCTTAGCTCCTAGAACAATGGAAAACTGAAGGGCTCAACGTGATTCCAAAGGACCAAATCGATTAGGTGCAACAATTGGTCTTAACCAGGGAAGAAACCTAGACGAGAGGGTCGAAATGAACACATGGGGAAGAAAAAGGCCTATGAGTCAAGCTAAAGATATAGAATAGCTAGATCCTAGAGCAAACCCATCAGACATGAAGCCGGAAAAAAAGTAGTGTTGAACTCAAGTAATTGGGGGCTATCTTGATAAATTCAAGTAAGATGAAACCCTAGATCCCAAACTCCCCTCCCATCTTTTCTAATGAAAGTTCTAACATGGAATATAAGGGGCTTGAATATCCCTCTAAAGAAAGAAAAAAATTTCAAAGAACACATGAAAAAATAAAATCCTAATATAATGTTCATTCGAGAAACTAAATGTACCATGGCTCATATGAAAATAAGCAGTGGGAACTTTTGGTCTCGATATGATTATGTAGACATAGAATCTAGAAACTGGACACAAGGGCTCTCAATGTTATGGAATCCACAAACAATACATGTGGTCTCCTCCGAAGCCTCTTCAAATGTGTTGTCTGTAATCATACAATATATGGGATCACAAAATCTGGTTCTTTACACTAATGTTTATAACCCTCAATGGATTGATGAGAAGCTTAATTTTATCCAATCCTTAAAAGCTCTATGAAAAAGGTAACCCACATCAAAATGGATCCTAGATGGGGATTTTAACATGATTCTTTCCCTCGAAAAGAAGAAGGGATGAACCAGGAAACTGGATAGGGACTCCGAAAATTTCCAAAATATGATTGACAGGTTGAAACTGGTGGCTTTAGAGACCTCAAATGGTGTATTTACCTAGACAAATAAAAGGGGAGGTAAATATATAGTGGCTTCGAGGCTAGATAGATTTCTAATCTCATAGGAGTTGATATTGCAAGGAATAGATCTGGAAACCAACATCCTATATAGCAGTGGATCAAATCATTGCTTGTATCCCTAACTTCCCAGATTACAGGTACCCCAAAAAAAATACCCTTCTAGTTTGAAGGCTTTTGGATGGATCATCACAATTCTATAAACAAATTGAAGAAATGGTGGCAGGAAATTAATATTATGAGAGGTTCCAAGATGTTCATGATACAAAAAAATTTGAAGCTTATTAAATAACAACTTAAATTGTGGAACAAATATGAGTTTGGGAATATTTTCCTAGAAAAGAAAAACATAGAAGCTAAACTAGAAGCTATACAAAGATCAATGGTGAAGGAAGGCTTCACAAAGGAAAAAAATCAAGAAGTCTCCCTATAGTGGTAATAGGAAGAATGATGTAAACAAGAAGAAAATTTATGGAGACAAAAATCTAGAGTTCAGTGGCTTCAAGATGGGGATAAGAACACCAAGTTCTTCCACCGTACCATGATCTCTCATAGAAATCACAACAGGATTTTGAGATTTAAAGATAAGGTACGAAAGGAGGTAAATTACCATCATGAGATTGAGAAAGCACTTTTCCAATGCCTCCAGGTTATTACATCAGAACCACCAAGAGAGAGTGTCAAAAATGCAGCAAGAAAATCTCAATTTGACTTTGCCTTGGTCAAATTAGAGAAAATTTGAATTCCTATTTCAGCAGAAATCTTGGAGTTAGTTAAATAAGGTGACATGGCACTTGTAACTCAATTAAATCATTTGTTTCAAGTTCAGGAAGCTTGATTTCGGTTCAGCATGATTGATTGCTAATTTGTAGCAATCTATTTCAGTTAAATTGAGTTATTGTCAATTAAACAAGCCCTAACTATCAAATGAACTGGTGGAGGTCATGTTGTCGAAGTGGAACATCAACGACGGTCAATGATCAACTAGTTAATTGATCAGTCAGACGAAAATCATTGTTTCATGTAGATAATTCAATTTACCCAATTGAGATGGATATTCCAAGTCAATGTACTATCAATTGTAGACTAATCCCATGTATACACATGGTGCATGCATTTAAAGGAAGGATGTAGAGGAATTGTTGAATTCAATATAGGGAATTTCCTAGATAATAGGAGCTAATTTCCTCAAGCAACAATAGAAGAAAATAAGAGTTTTGTGGGCTTGAAAATTGCCTAAGTGTTGGCTAGAGTGAGTTAGTCAGGTTGGGAGATAAACTATACACTTGCAGGTTGTGCTTAGGCTTGAGCAAGGATATGTATTTCATCTCTATTCTCTGATTAATGCAATACAGATAGGAAGGGTTTTTGAGTAGTTTCTTTCCTCTAGATAAATATTTTTACATGTGTGATGTTTCCTTTTGGATGTCTATGAATTCTGTTCTAAACGCTAAATTAACTTCTGCAGATCAGTAGAGTAGCTCTCAGCCTTGTGATTTAGTAAATTTCATGAGTAGTTTTGAATCTACACATTAATTTCTACATGGTATCAAAGCATGATTGATAGTAGAGAAGAGATTTAGAAGTTTTCATTGTAGGAGGATCAAATTTGTAGGATCAATTCTTGAGAGATAGAAGGATGGATTTCTGTAGATTAAGAATCGAGTATTACCTTAAGGGAATATTGAATTATGTTTCTTTGAAGAACCACATGGAGGCAGTGTTGGAAGCTAATGTGTTGAAGGGATTCATCAATAATGATATCCCGAAACTAGCAACGTCTGATGCTCAGGATATAGCAGAATGGAAGAAGTGTGTAGCCAATATGAGGAGAATCATATTGGAGGGAGTACAAGACCATATTGTCTCAAATATCCATGGGAAAAAGGCTTTGTATGCAATGTGGCAAGAAATGACAGATATGTTCCATAATAGTAGTGACATGTTGATGGTGTTGGACCGGCCAAAATTTAGGGCATCTCCACGATATGAAGTCCCAACTAGAACTCACGCCATTTGGAGTGGTAGTCCCAATTATCTGTGGTAATGTTATGCCTTGAACGTGGAAACACGCAGAGGGAACTATGATAACTTTAGATCAGAGCAAGTGTGTGACCCTACAAAGAGTCAACTATGATGCATGAAGGTTCTGACACACAAAGGGAAAAGGAAGTGTCCCGCTTGGAAGCATGTAATAGTACACATCTTGAAAGGGACACACGAGTGAAATGGCATCACAAGAAAATATGTGAAATTGTCCACATATTAAAGTGACAAGTTAATACAACAACACGCATTCAACAAGATTAATACAAATGAAAACCAAATAGTTCATAAGCATAAGCATAAGTTAAATAACATATATCGAAAATACAACAAGAATAATCCTACTATATTCACAACATATGCATGAAAGCATGTTTGCTTTGATTTTATTATTATAAGTGAAAGTTTCATTCATACATACACCATCGAAAACCACTAGTCCCAATAGTGGAACATTATAGTCAAGAAAAATTTCTCCTCCAAAGAAGTATACTCACTCTATGCTACGGAGAAACCAAGGCTCTTCACAATACTCCCAATCTCTTTCTAAGCCTAAGCCTAGCCAAAAGCTTATCTCCCAAGAGCATGTTACATGAGTTATGAGGTTATATTTATAACAAGAGGGGGTGACTCTTCAACTCCCCTTTTTAACCTTTGGACTACCCTCATGACTCTTCAAATTCTTTACAAAATTAGATGTTATATTAAATGATGACTCTTCATATTCCAATATTGACACTTGGAATTTCACTTACAACATAATTACAAATAATACTACATTTTACACTTGTACCCATATAACACAAAATATAGTAGAGGCAACTTGAAAACCTAATAAGACACAACATTATGATGCTTGAGCTTGGGTGAAGTGTAGCTCAACAATCTCCACTTGGTGTTTCTCAGTCACATATTAGTGCTAAGCTTGGTAATATGTGATGGTGTCCCCAAACTACATAATGGTGTCTAGCTGGAAGCAGACTATGGCCTCCATGGCATCTGGTTACATTGTCTTAGAATCTATGTCCAGTTCATTCTGAAGCATGAGAAGCATTGTTCTGACTTTGATAGGATCACTGATGAAATTATGCATGTTCTCTCTATTCAGCTCCATGTCCTCCCTAGTGGCATTTTGTCTTAGCTTCTCCAAGTACTCTTTGACCTCCTCTCGAACTTGGTTCTTAAGTTTAGCTTTGGTAAGTGAATAAAGTGATGGTATTTCATGTGTTCTCAACAAGTCATCCAAAATGTTGAAAAACTATACATATGAGGCCTAAATGTTTCCAATGAATGAGGTTAGTTTCTTGTTGTTTTGAATCAACATTCAAAACTTTGCCTTCTCCAGCTCTCCCTATGGCTTCATCTTATTCACTAGGTCAAGCGGTATCATTTTGTTTTGCATTTTCCACTCTTGCACATAGGAAATGGAAACTTGTATGTTCTTGAGAGTTTTAACAAACTCTTTGCTCTATTGTTATAGGCCATGCATACGGAAAAATGCTTTATGTATGGTGACAGACCCCTCATACAGCTTATGCATGGTTTCTCCAAGTTTTGATACTTCAACAAGTATCGTTGCTCTCATCTCCTCTAAGTAAACCTATGTGGAAACTACATTTTACGCTGTTGCACGGAGTTTTTCTACCTCTTTCCTAGAAGCCCGCAAGTTTTGTGCTAGTTGGTCATTCTTGATCGTCAAATACTGAATGTTTGATCTTGTTGCTCCTGCATAGGCCAACTTGGCATCGGTAATGGAATTTGGATGCTTCCTGGTGTCCGACACTATCACCCTTTCTCTAATGCATGAAGATGATGTGTGGTCATCTAGAAAGTTCTTTCTCCATTCTTGCACAATCCTTCTTTTAAAGTCATAGAATGATAGATTGTACACATCCATTATTGGATCATCGTCAAGGGGAAAGACATCCCCTTACTCGCTCACGGTTGGCTCTGTTGCTAGAGGTGGTAGTGACTGAGGGATGACCTGTGGTGCTCTTGGCATCAGATCAACATCTTCATTTTGCAACTCTTATTGCATATCCATGTCTGTCACTTCAATCAATTGCTCAATATGCCGAGAAAGCTCCCAATCATGCCTTTGTTCACCTTCCTCCTCAGCTGCTGGTTGCTATTGTTCCATCTCTTCAACGTATATTGGTGTTATTTCCTCTGTCATTGCGCCTTCTCTATTTTCTTCTTCCTACTTCTGATTCTCTTCTGATTCTCTCCTCCTCAATTCCTATTTTTCCTTCAACTTCTGCTCTATTTCCTGCAGCTTCAGTTCTTGTTCCTGGAACCTATGCTTTTCTCTCTTCCACATATCTTCTCTCTGTATCATATGCTTCCTCTTAGCTTCTACTGCCAAAGCTAATTTAATGATAATGGGATCTACCTTCATCTTGCAGCTTTGTTCTCCCTCTGGACTGTTAGCAATCTCCCTCTTTCGCTTGTCCTTCATGGGATTGTTTCTATTGATTCTAGAGTTTTTATTGTCTATGGAGCAGCCTATGGAGTTCGTGCTAAACTGACTGGCTCATGCAGTGTGGAGGCATTATATTAGTACCTCCAAGGGTCTTCCTCTAGCTAATGGAATTCCCCACCGATCCACAGAAAGTAAACTCTCGCATAGTGGTATTTACAAATACTGTGGGGATCATACAGATTAAATTCTCAAGTGCCGAATTCAAATCCCCCTATCTCCTTTCCTCGACATCCGCAACTTTCAAGTTCCTTATCTTATACAATCCAATCTGCAAAAGAGGAGTGGGACATGGTGATTTCTTCTTCCTACATAGTGCTGCTAACAACCCTATGGAAATATGGGTTGATACTTCTTACATGGTTGATTTTTCATTGGCACACATTGGTAAAACATGCAAAGTCTTCTCTCCACCAATCACTATAATGAAGGTTCAACCTAGTGAGGCATACCAATCTGTGATGTCTGTTATCACCCCCATTTCTTCTCATGACATGCAAGGTGGATCTTCTTCAAAGATAAGCTTGTACAACGGGATGATGAAGTGGTTATTTAATCATGTTATTACTCCTTCATAATAGCATTATAAAAGAAATTTTCAATAGTTGTGAATGACAGTTTCTCATGGTGTCCATGTCTAGTGCATGCCAGGAAATTGTTATTGTGCACATATTGCATCTAGTAAGTATGCAAACATATAGAATCTTTCCTGCTCATCCTTGGGAGGATTCCAAAAATGTGCTACATGGGCCCTCAACTGTTGATCCAATAGGTCATACCAGTTGAACGACCTCCCATTTTTGGCCACTTGGTCCATTAAGACTTCCAACGCTTCAGGAAAACTTTTTGTGCTCTCATAACCATGTACCCTACAAGCGAAGATAACCAAGAGCTGGTAGCCCTTCTTGAGGGACTTTGTCTTATACACATGGGTGGGTGTTTGTCAAAAATTGATGGCTTTTTAAGCCAACCTTTGATAATGTCCCATGTGTTCACATGGTTGTGGGTGGAATAGAAGAGTGAGTTGATGTGCTCTACTAGCTGAGGCAAGTGGTATATTTGCTTAAAGTCTCCTACCTAAAAGGTGGCGTGCTTCCGTCTATTGACATTGCTCAATGTCATGGTCTTCTCATCAATGTGCGATACAATCCAACTATTGACATGTACACACAGGAAGGTTGGATATGTGCATGCAAGCTTTTATAACCCTAATTGTTAGATGCTGAGACACACCTATAAGTCCTCGAAGTCTTGCTCAAAGTCCTTTTCAAAAGTATCTTTAATCTACTGCCATTTTAGTGATGATCCATTTTCTATAAACAAGTAAGTATTTGCATAGACTAGAAAACCAAAATATGTTTTCCCAACTGCTTCCCTAGTACTTCTCTTAGTGGTTTCCTTTGAAGAAACTCTCTTAGGTGTCATGGCAACAATGACTGCTAGAGAGTTATACGTGTGGGACAAAAAGGACACTCATTGAAAGCAAGGGACAAAAAGGACACTCATGGAAAGCAAACGTCAATCCTAGGAAAATCTACTTACAAGGAAAGTTCAAGAAGAAAATCGAGCATTTGATGGAGAAGATAGCAAAAATTTCTTTGGAAAGAGGGATTAGCTTCTTGTGGGAATTGTGCACTGCACTGTCCTCATAGCCAAGATGGAAGCTCGATGGTTCAAACTAGACAATGCACAGTTCAAAATGGGATGAGGCCTGGGAGAGACTATGCATTGTGTAGTCTCAGTGGGCAAGGATGATTGGTTGGATCATGGAACTGTGCAGTGTGCAATTAGAGCCCACTTGTTCTACGCCTTGCACAATTCTAGAGGAAACTCTTATGGCTTGGGCCTTAGGATTAAACAGTGCCGGCTGGGCAAAGTGAAAATCAGCCAAGGGGAATTTAGATCTTCCCATGGGAAGTGTGGAAAATGAGCAGATCTAAGAGATAGAGTGAAGCTAAGTGAAGATATTTCTAAGTGTAAGTAAATTCATATAATCGAGTGTACTAATTAATGAAACAGAAGGAAAATGAAGTGTGTGTGGAAAGTCATAGCAACGACGACCATTGGTGGAAAAACAAGAGAACTAATGCGACACTTGGGAAAGGCAATTTAAAACTTAAAACAACACTTCTACAAGTTAAAATTTTAGCAACCATGAAGAGAAACAAGTGAAATTTCACTAACACAAGCCAAACATCAAAAAGCGACAGAAAAAGCAGAAAAAGAAAACAAAAGCAGAACTCACCTAGAAAAGCATCTACAATCGCACTGAAGGTTCCTTGATCTCCTTGGGAATTCTAGAGCTTGAGGATCAACTGCGAATATGAGATATAGAAGCATTGATTAAATAGATTTGGACAAATTAGGGTTTATGACATGCATGCCTAAAATCAATGAAAAGGTGACACTTGATGAAAGTTTCTAGAAATAATGCAAGTGCCTCGTTCGGGATACTAAAAATAGATCCCTATTTTTTAGGGTTATATATTTTATTTTTTTAACCTTTTTTTAGGGAAACTTTCCATGCACATTATTGGGAAAGGTTGCGTAGCTCTGGGGAACTTGATAACTTTCTGGCTCAGTTCACTGTGCAGTTTATGAACCCAGTGAGGGTTGAGCAATTTCTGGGCTTAGTGTTAGGGTGCCTCCCATGACTATGTAGTTTCTGAGCTCAAGCCTAATTACCATCCAGGATTGCACAATTCCCATCATCAAGGTTGCTTTCCCTACAAGATTGTGCAGTTTCTAGAGGCAAGCCTAGAAGTGTTGTGATACCAAGTTGGGAGATCAACTTGTGACTTAGAACAATCATCTAACTAAACAAACACAAGAAAAAATGAAAATATAAGTCTCATTGACGATGAACCACACTGGTTGGTTCAAAACGTGTTGACAAATGGTTTCTCATGTGATTTTCGCCGAAAAATCTATCATAAACTTGTTATGGATCACAGAAGCCTCAACTCTACAATATAAGTCTCAGTCGAAGCATGAATACCTCGATAAATGTGAGATGACTTGTTGTGGATAGTAAGGAAGGCTCCAAAATCAAAGCATGGGAAAATGTTTGGAGGGTGGTTGTACCCACTACAACATTGTTGACACACTTGTAGAACTCTAGCTATTTGTAATGGATCTCGTCTCATACAAAACATGTCTAACTCTTTCGGAAGTATTGTTCATCTATTTGATTATCATAGCTTCTTCACTTAGCTTGAGTTAAATATATATTCCCTACCAATCTCTTCATTAGAAACACACATACCAAGCCAAGTCAAACTGAGTTGTTTCGATTATGGATGAGGAGGAAAAGAAACAGTTAGAGTCTTACTTTTCATATTTGGTGTTGCTCCACTGCTAGTAGGATTGGACAGTACCCTGACGAAGTCACTTTAGGAACACAAGAATTGCGCCACTCCCAAAGAGCCTGGACAATATCCCAGCTGAGTTGCTTGCTTTAACTGTCTCCACAGGAAGCCTTTCTCGTCTTTCACCCTTTCAAATTTCATTTTTCATTTTTTTCATTTTTTATTTGTTTAAAGAACTGTACATAGGCACTTATTTATTTTATGAAGCAGAAGAGGGATCCCAACTTATTGATAGTAGAAGAGGTTGTCCCTTCAGAGAATGATATTTATATATACCTCTCACATTCTTGTTAAGGTTTTCCTCTCCTAACTCTAATCGACTTAGTTAAAAAGGGTTGGTGGAAAATAGAAGACCGATTAGAGTAAGTGGTACTAATTAAAAATGTAAGCATCATGATTTCACTATGACTCTCTCCGAGAGCGACGTGTTTTCCATCGGAGTGTCATTGACTAGAAGAAACACAAGATTCACATCAAGAGAGGGAATAGATAGATAACAAAGTGTTCATTGCAGTCCAACTTCCTCTTGGGTTTCACCAAGCTTCTCTATGAAGCCAAACACATTTCCATGCGGAAACTAACCTACAACTGAAAATAAAACAAATGAAAGGAAAGAAGTGGGGTAAAAGTGAAAAAAAGTAAAGAAAATCATGGAGCAACGAAGTAAAGAAAATCTACTCCTACTCCTAACCTAAAGAGAGCACATGCCAAACTTATGTAAAGTGATACTTCCAATGTAGTCACCGATGCATTGGTTGGCCTATGCAAGTTAGGGAATGCATGTCAAGAAAGATATAAAAGCATACCAACAAGAAATAAAGATAAGCTAATACAAACCAAAATGTTTGAATTTTGAATGAACCTTGTTGGCAGGAAAAGCGTCCCTAAGGTAAGTTTGACAACCTCAATAGATCGAAGGGAAATAATCAATAAGAAGCATACATTCAAGAAAGAAAACTATACAAACTACGAAAGTTGGGTTTGAGAGGATTACCCATAGGTCCTACATTTGATATCTATGCCGTAGGGTCCAAACCCTTTGCTTCCTCCCAAGCGAGCATACATACAACATAGTTTGAAGAAGCATATACATAGCAAGTAATTCAAAGTGCATGCATAATAAACATGCTATATCATAAATCACAAACATATAAATCATGACATATTACACATGAATGATAAAAACACGAGATCATAACATATCATAAACTAGACAGAGCTTCTTTATTGATACTCACAAAGAATTGCGGAGAGATACAATCTGATTCGATGACAGCACCAATGCAACCTTCCTCCGGATCTATCCAACCCAAGCCTCAAAGATCACCTTTCAGGAATGTGCAAAAAGATGCCATATAATGAAGGAAGAGCATATATGCAAGGAAACAAGGGTTTCCTATGATCGGGAGTGCAGGAGGCACACGAAAATCAGACTTGATCTATGGACTGAAAAGACTATAATGTTGATATCCTATCTCCTTGATGTTATTAGGCCTTCCCATGAGGTGTATAAATACTACCAGAAATTAGTTGATTCAATTAGGCCACAAGATCCTGTAGGTGGGCTTTCGGTGAAACTCATAAACCCCACCCGAAAAGTAGGATATTTTTTATTTCTTCATATTTTAAATAATATACACAGGTTCTATATTATGATACCAGCATGTGTACGTGCTTTTTATAGGAAAAAATCATGTATGGAATTCAAAATATTGTTTTTTAATAAATGATCAAGTCTGTATGGGAAAGGGTTGCCCAAGACTATACGATAGCATTAGAACTACATGAGTGTTGAATGATGCTATAACATATTCCGCTTAATATATGAGGTCAGAAGGGGTACATGATGGCCGAAATGTATTAAGTACAAAGAGAGATCATTTGAAGACCTGATAGGAGATCACCATATTCCAGCCCATTGAATACCTATGAAAGGAATCAGAAAGAAGACTCTTGTTTGAGGTGGGCATACCCATGCTCAGAGATTGTAAAGCATGTTCATTGATGAAATATAAAGCAGATCCAACATGTATACGTAAGTGTACAAAGAAGACTTAAAAATACATAGTGAATCATATGATCATAGCCTCAAAAGAACATAGCAGAGCTATGTCTCAATATCACCTATAGAAGAAAATATGATCAATGATGCTCAAAGAATTTGTGATCATTGATGCTGCATAACTCATCCTCATAATACCAAGTCATTAATGCTACGGCATAAAATCGAGTGTCAACATACAAGACGAGTGTCAACATACAAGACGCTGTTATAATGAACAACCCAAAAAAACAGTTCCACTTAAAATAAAGCTTTAATTATTACCCCGGGCAAAAATTAATCTCATTTTAAAAAGAATATTATAATAACCTATTCCTTTTTTATTTTTTCAATAATTAGAAAAAGGTGTGCAAACTTAATTAAAGAAAGACAACTTAACATTTATAGAATACATATAATTATATATGTGTCACCACGTATGAAATTATATGTCCACTCCTTTTTAATTATATAACTATAATTTTCCAACGTCCTTTAATTTGATGTGCAATGAAAAAAATACTAAAGTGCAAGGTACGAAATATAATTATAAATTGCCTTCTTGTCCTACGAACGCAAACAGTCTTTGACCTTCCACGCCAATGCTCTATAATCTTTGCCCCTGCAAATCGCTCAACGGAGACTCGATACTACAAGAACGTCTGCGAGGAGTCGAATTACGCCAATGCTCTATAATCTTTGCCGCTCCGCCGAGACTCGACATTGCAAGAACATCTGCGAGGAGTCTAATTGATGACGAATAGGTCTTCTCTCACCGTCGAGCAGCTCTCCCTCGGCTCTGATACCAGTAGATGGGATGAGAGGAGCACAGGCAACATAAGACTTCAGAAATTCAGTGACGAGACACACAGCAGATCACAAACAAGATTGGAAAACCGAAAACACAGAAAACACAAGTTTTTCATTACTGGAGGGCCTTGCCTTGGATTGCATTCTAAAGCTCAGGTAAATACAAATTTGTAGAAAATCACAAAGCTGATAAGAATTAGCTACATCTGAAATTCAGGGGGGCGGTGTGGTAAGTTCGGGTGAACACAGTGTTAGTCCTGGACGGCGATATCTTTCTAAGTGGGGAAGGTTGGTGACTACAGAGTGTTGGCGTCGGCGTTGCGTTGCAGCAGTATACGTCGGGTTAGGCATTTGGCTTCAGGGTTTACAGTACGGAAATTTACTGATAGTTCGCCCGAATTGGGGCAAACAGTACGGAAATTTGCTGATTCGGTTCGTCTGCCGAACAGTTCGCTGTAGTTCAATCCGATTTGTAGCATCAAGGGTTAATTGTGGGATTAATGCAGTTTGTTAATTCTCTGGTGCAGGATGCCTTGTGAACATATATGGAAAATTTGAAAATGGCAAGGGGTTAGGGTTAGTGAACGGTCACATAAAAAGGAGAAGTAAATCATTATTTAGCATTGATTTCAAAGTTAGTTGAACTATTAACTGTATATTGGTATAGAATATGCTCAATCTCTGGAATGTTCTAGGAGGAGTATAACAATAAATAAATCGATGCAATTAGAAACTTAATCTAAAGACACATAATTAATATAAATTAGAAACTTAGGATAAAGACACAGAATTAATATTAATATGAAACTCGATGACAATTACACATAATACACTAAAATTCAAACGCCAAGCATTACCAATTGAGGGTTTCGGTAGCAAGGTTTTCCTCCCAACACGGAAGGGACCGAATGGGGAGGCAGTGTGACACAGGAGGAGGCCGTTACTTTGTAACTCCTCAATCTAGATTTGTAGACTGAGAGAGGAATTATTCATGCAATATGCCTTGAAAATAGATAGATAGAAGTGGGATGGATATATAGAGAAAGGAAAGAAATGACAGGCGGAAGAAGGGAAAAAAATTGAAAATATGAGTGAAATTAGAAAAAGTCCGGTTTTTCAATTCTCTAAACTTGGAAAAGAGGACAGAAAATAAGTGCAAGTGGCTCATTCTTTCCTTGTTATAAGTCTTTCTTAATAGAAATAAATAGAATTTGGATTACATACACCAATAACGAAAACAAAAGGTTAAAAAGGGAAAACAAAATAGAAAGTAAAATTAATATTAAAAAAATTTTGTTTTTCAATCCTGGAAACTTAGATAAGAGAATGTGTGATGTGACTTAATTTTAAGTAATTAGTTTTTTTAATGTAAAGATTGAAGTTTTGGAGGGAAAAGATGAATGGTATATTTCTTAAATAATTTTATTCTTAACATTGTTATATTATATAAAAATTATTGAAAATTCAAAATAAATTCAGAAAAAAAACTAACAAAAAAAATCTCTAGGATGTTTATTATCGATTTTTTTACGAGTTAAATTAACTATGGTTTAACATACTGCACCATGTTCTCACTCTTCTATTGAATATAAAAGGACGAGGAAGAAAAAACGATGTATGGCTTTAGACCTTTCAAGGTATTTACCATCTTTGAGCACATCTACCATTTTAACTTTCAATGCCAAAATCCAACAAAAATAAACTTGTAAAACAACTTGTAATGGAATATATGTTTTTTAGGAACAAGATTATCATCTTTGCCTGCTATTTGCACAATGATCAGAGATTTGCCAATTTCATTTAATCTTAGGATGGACAATTTTTGGTCGGCAGAGTTATGTCAGTACTGGGACTAGGGAATTGATTGGAGGATGGATGTGCATGTTTGTTTGGGGAGAAGAGACTTTCCTGCACTCCTCTTCATTATGTTAGGCTGGATGGAGATTCCAATGGGGAGTACTTCTTTAGAGGGTATGATTGATAGCTGATCTCTGTATTTATTCCCAGAGAGGGAACCATTTGTCCTGATTATGATTGGACAACTCTCTGGATTTATTCTGACATGTCATGTCCGTATTATGATTGCATAACTCTTTTGGGAGGTGATATGTTATAATTAGGTTCTAATTAATGTTCTAATTATGATTGGATAACGCTATGGATATTTTAACCAAGAGAACGTTAGGTTTTTGTTCCTTTGAGATTTTGATTTGACAACTCTTTGGATATTTTAAAAAAGACAATGATACGTTTAGGTTTTTTAATCAAATTATGATTGAATAACTCTCTGAGTATTTTCAGAGAGATAAGTATAGCTCTGGGTATTTTAAGAAATAAAGCCATAAATGTTTGTTTAAGCTACATAGAATTATTCTATGGTGGAGCATTAACCGTCTAGGCGCGTCTGAATTACCCTACCTGCCAGTTAATACTCTGTGAGGGCGTAGTCACGTGTATTTTCATTAACTACGTTATTGTTGGGATTATGTATAAGTCATTGAACTATTCAAAGGGGCAGTTGATGTTTCAAGCACCACGTAGTTATTATTAGTCCCTGCCATTTGGCATCCGGCAGGGACTATTGTAATCGTTCAATGCCGACTTAGCATTAGTTCAGTGCTGTTATACGGCGCTTATACTAAAGTCCTGTGAGGTGTTCTGTGCACATAACCAAAGTCGCATTCGGCCTTAACCTTTCTCATCTTATTTGGCCTCTTCCCGAGGCGAAAGAGCCCCGACCATGGCTTATATTGGTTTTACGCCTGCTGCATTTTGGCTAACCGTAAATGGTTTTGTTTTAATGTTAACATTAGTTTGAAACATTAAATGTTTGAGATTGGGAGGTAGTTACAAGGAACATATCATAAGTTCATTAGCAATCGCAGGTAATTACAAGTGTGTTTGCATGTGTTACAGGTGGATGATGCAGCGCAGCTGTGCTTTGCTTTATAATCATCTTCCACCTGCTCTTTTGTGCGTCTGGAGCTTTCGTTCTGTGAACAAGGTATGCCCTTTTCCAAATCAGAACCTAGTTTGGTCTGTTTGCAGTCCTGACGTTATCACAACTGGAAGTCCTTTCTTTGGTACGCTCCTAAACCTACTGGTAGATATGGAGCAAAACATGCCCTTAAACGGTTAAGACTACAAGTCGTCGGCTTTAGGTTCACCCACTGCATACGGCCACGCATTCTGCTATGAGTTCTCTCGATTGTTGCAATGAGTATGACATTGAATTCTTCATTTTATTTTACATACATATACAATAATTTTTCACAAATTCGTTTTAATTCGTACCACAATTTATTTTAATTTTTCCCTCAAGCCCTGGAACAATGACTTTCAGATTGTGTTATTTATTCCTTTTACATTCGTTTTAGATTCACATATTCATCGTATTTACTTCATTTAAAATGAATAAGAAATATTATCATTAGTTTTGGTTTTAAATCTGGTTAGCTTTAAGTCTACTGATACACAAGAAGATACATAATTTATTTCTAGATTTTCAAGTTCAATAGCCCAATTCATTTTATTAGCTACGAGCAGTACAGCTTCTAGCATCTTTTCCATCTAATAATATCTTTATTTAAATAAAAGCCGAAGACTTCTCTGAGCTAGGGAATCTCATCTTTCTAGTCATATTGCTAGTTATATTGCTATTTACCTCTTCTTCCTCATAAATAAACTATTGCGCAGTCATCTATTTCTATTACACTTCCATGGCGTTACTGCATTTGTTTTTAACATATCAAAATCGTTCTCTCGATTGCTGCAATGAGTATGACATTGAATTCTTCATTTTATTTTACATACATATACAGTAATTTTTCACAAATTCGTTTTAATTCGTACCACAATTTATTTTAATTTTTTCCTCAAGCCCTGGAACAATGACTTTCAGATTGTGTTATTTATTCCTTTTACATTCGTTTTAGATTCACATATTCATCGTATTTACTTCATTTAAAATGAATAACAAATATAAGTTTGATATGTATCATAGATCATTATCATTAGTTTTAGTTTTAAATCTGGTTAACTTTAAGTCTACTAATACACATGCAAGAAGATACATAATTTATTTCTAGATTTTCAAGTTCAATAGCCCAATTCAATACATGCTTTCATGAATCATACCTTGATGACCAAATCCGTGCTTACAATATGCAATTTTTTCATTCACACAGAAGCTGCTCATTACGCCGTTGCCGTCCGCCAACAGTATCCACATCTTGCCAAGGCTAGGCAGCTCTTATCCCCTTACCTTTACCAGGCCGCATCGCCAGATTCCAATTCTTCTAGGTCTGCTGGAACAATTCAAATTTTGTGTTCCTCTGCTAGAAATATTCAATTTCAATTTCAATTTAACTCGTAACGCAATGGAAATAAATTGACCCTGTTTGCATTCGCAGGAGAATGGTGGAACACGAATACTATAGATATTGTAAACCAAGCAACCGGAACAGGAGCTGGCCCCAACATTTCAGATGCATTCGCTATAAATGGACAACCGGGAAACCTATTTAAATGTTCAAGTTCAGGTACATCTACGCCTGCGTTAATTCATCCAATAAGCTGAATTTCTCTGGTTATTTCCCAATCTAGCATTGGCAAGAATCGTCTGGCAGAATCGTTAAGCAGAGGCGAAGGTTGAATAACTAGCCTCATAATGGCTGGAATGATATAATGTGACAGATCACCTCCCTGCTTCCAAGCACATGGCTTGCATGCAATGCACGTGGTGAGGGAGAGAGCTCTCAAGGGGCTGCTGACAAGTTACGTGAGTCGGTTGGCTTTTGTGTGTTGGCCCATTGGAATCCCCTTTGTTGTCCAACAAATCGTTGGCAAACTCAAAATGTAATATATTGTGTTACACATTGATGTGATAATTGCTTTATTTCATCTTATAATCTTTCATTTAATATTTGCTTTTGTGAGGTTGGAATAGTCAGTAAACTTCATGCTTACAGTGCATGGGTAATCGAAAATACTCACTTTTAGTAAAATTGTTAGAAGCAAAGATATAGTTATGGTTTTTTTAACGAACTTTTATAATGACTTTAATAAGTTCGGTTCGTTTATGACGACGTGCAGGTTTTAGAAAGTAACGCCCCTTTAAATCATGTCTTTGGCATAGTTTCACTTGCTGCCTTATATTCATAGCTTCAGAATATTTGGTTCTGAAACCCTTCTTCCGAAATGTTTTGCCATGTCATTTTAATGCTATTCCAATATGTAAGGGCAGTATGTCTGTCAGGCCTAGCATGGCGGGAACTGGAAAGTCAGGAACATGAAACATTTTAATTTATACTAAAAGAGTTATAAAGAGTCCCGTTCTTGTATGTCATGCACATTGTTGCTGGGCAACTCTTTAATGCAGTGGCACAGAGATTATAGTTGTAGCTTACTTTAAAATTTCCTAATAAACTTTCTTGACTTTGCTGTGGCTCAATTTTGTACAAGTCTCAGTGTCTGACAAATGCATTTTTCCAGTGTCAGCACAGCATCTGGTAACTTGCTATATCCCACAAACGACCTAGGTAAATTTTAATGCTATCCACCGAATCGAAACACCGTGTGCATTCTATGCACTTAACCTGAGCAAAATCGTATTGGGGGTAAACATCCTTAGCAATATAACTTACAGAAACTTACGAATGACAGAGTCAAAGCAGATCTTGTGGATCTGAATGTTTAAAAATAATCCACATTGATATGCTTTTTCCTTTCGAACCTCCATTCGTGTTCGTATCAACGCTGCTACCCATTCTTTGGAGAATGACTAACAATACGAATTTGCTAGATTCAGCTTCTGGGCAGATTGACTGATAAAACTAATTCGTCAGATATGTCTGAGGATTATGATCTCAATGCGTGAAAGCCCATTTCTAGAATCGAGTTATCAGGTTTCCAGGTCGCATTTGACTTTGAAGTGGGCCACCAGATTAGGATACGGTCAAGGAGACTGGCAGTCATTGTTCCTGCCAGAACGAGGAGTACTTTGGCTCCATTACAAAATTACTTTAATGAACTCATGATGACAACAAATGTGACTGCAAGAGCAACATCCAATAGCAAGAGCACAACAAATGTGACTGCAATGAACGAGTCTAACATTCCTTGATTTGTAGAATCAAGAACTGAGTAGATAAACGTCAGTTTCATCGAATAAACAATTAGACAATACGACAGCCTTTCATTTTAGATGGAGCGGTTTCCAAATTCCTGGTCTCTACAGTCCAAAATCCTGAGTCGAGATGACACAGTAAAAATATGTGAGAATAATGCAGAAATAGAATTAGTTGTGAATTGGTTGAACAGAATTAGTTATGAATTAGTTAGGAATTGGTTGCCAGAATTAGTTGTGAGTTTCCTATATAAGTGTGATGTAATTGAGCAAATGATTAATCAAGTTGTGTGAGTTTTGTCTCACGTTTGCTGGTCACGTTTGCTGATGTTTCTACCTGTGTCTTTGTTATGGTTTTGTGTTGTAATTTGTAATTTGGTATCGGAGCCACTCTGCCATTAGAGTGTGCCACTGTTTTCTGAAGTCGTCGTTTGAAGGAGATAACGCAGGTGAAACCTCGTCAGGCGAAAAAGCAGTCAGCAGCCCCTTCCTTGTCACGAGTTCCCGACGCACATTTATTCTCTTCTCTCGGTTGTAAGAAATTCTGGTAAGCGTCTGAAGTACTGTTTCTGTTTGAATTTCAGAGCCTCCTTGAAACCATTACTCTGCACATACCCAGAAATGTAAATTTTAGCAGAGGACCGACTTAATGCGTCGGAATTGATACAACTTTCAGCATCGGAATTGATACAGCTTTCAGCATTTAGCTTGTGTTTGATCATTACGGAATTGATACAGCTTTCAGCATTTAGCTTGTGTTTGATTATTAGCCATACATTTTATTGGTTAAACTGCACTTGGGAATTTCCTTCTTGCTTCCAGAATTCACGCTGAACATTAACAGATATGCCCTGGACCGCCTGTCTGTTGTTCCTCGCTGCTTTGGACAGATTCATTTGACCACATAAATCCTCTTCGTGACTTGCTAGTTCAGACCCTGGCGTCGTAATTGTTCTCTTCGTTGTCAGCGTTGTCAGCGGATTTTGTGATTAACTTCTGTTTTCTTATAATGTTAGTTTTATCGTAGATAAAACTTTTATGGTGTTTCTTGCCTTTCGGTCAGAATATTTCAAGGATAAATTTTGGAGAATCTTGTAAATTGGTACTTCAAGCTTTTTGATAGCAGAGGTTGTTCAGTTTTTTTTTTCAAAAGATAGCAGAGTTCAGAAATGGCTAATCCCCTTGCAGATTCATATTTAAATGAGTCTTCAAGACTTGATGGAGAAAATTATGTCAATTGGAAATTTAAGATCATGACAGTACTGGAGGCATACAATCTCTGGCCGATTGTCAAAGGTGACGAGACCAAGCCTCAACCTCCTACTAATACTCAAGATTGGGAGAAGCGTGAAATGAAAGCAAGGGTGCTGCTACGCATGTCAGTGAAGTACAATATAATTCCTCACATTCGGGACTGTGAAACTTCGAAGGCAACATGGGACACTCTCAAAGGTTTGTATGAGACTACTAATGCAAACCGTATTTTATTTTTAAAAGCAAAGCTGCTATCTATCAAAATGGATGCCAATGAAAGCGTTAGTAACTTTCTTTCTCGAATTAAAGATTTCAGTGATAAGCTTGGTGATATTGGTGAAAAGGTTTCTAGTACAGACTTGGTAACTGTTACTTTAAAGGGGTTAGTCCCAGACTATAAATTCTTTATTTCAGCTCTCTCCGCTAGACCGACACCTCCTACTTTTGAAGAATTGGCTGGAATTCTTCTTCAAGAAGAAGAGCGCATGAAAACTTTTGAACTGGAGTCAAATGGTTCTGATTTGGCTTTGACTGCAAGAGGCCAAAGACCATTCCGAGGGAGACCATGGGACAGAAACAGAGGCCGTTTTCAAGCAAAGCAGAAAGGTATGGCACCTCCTGATTCTTATGTTAAAAGGAACATTGAATGTCATTATTGTGGAAAACCTGGACATCTGGCTAAAGATTGCTATAGGAGAAAGAATAATGAATCAAATCAAAGACATCGCAGGCATAATGGAAATTACATAAACAGAGACACCTCAGTGAATGATGGATTTAAAAATCTTAAGTTATTTCTTTCTGATGCTGCATTGTCTGCTGAAACTGATGATGAGAATGCTTGGTTTATCGATTCTGGTGCCTCATCACACATGACTTGTAATAAAGAATGGTTTGATAAATATTTTGAGAAATCTAATGGTACACACATTTACCTAGGAGATGATAGGTCACTTAAAGTTCAAGGCTATGGCATAGTAAATGTGTACTTACCTAATGGACAAATGCGACAGATTCATAATGTGATGTATGTCCCTGCTCTCAAAAAGAATTTGCTATCTGTTTCCACTATCACTGATAATAATTTAAAAGTAGAATTTGGTAAATTGGGATGTATAGTGAAAGATGTTCAGGACCACTACAGGGTTGTTTCTACAGGTACCAGGGTTGGAGGATTGTACAGATTGGATGTGACAGTCAAGCGCCATGTTGCATTGACATCTCAAGAGACATCGACAGCAGAATTATGGCATCACAGGTATGGGCACCTAAATTACAATGATTTATCGTTGTTACAAAGGAAATCAATGGTTGAAGGTCTTCCTGTTATGAAGTGTGAACATTTACCATGTGAAGCTTGTGCACTTGGTAAGCAGCATAGAGAAGAGTTTCCTGTTCATACTGAGACACGAAAGTATGATATACTTGAATTAATTCACACTGATGTATGTGGCCCTATGCAAACTAGGTCCCTTGGTGGTGCTACATACTTTGTTATTTTTATTGATGATAGATCTAGATATACCTGGGTCTATTTCATTAGAAGGAAAAGTGACATATTTGAGTATTTTAAAGAGTTCCGAAATATGGTTGAAAAACAAACAGGAAATTGCATTAAAATACTCAAATCTGATCAAGGGGGTGAATATAAATCAAAAGCATTTAACACCTATTGTAAATCTAATGGAATTCAACAACAGTTCACAGTGCCACATACCCCTCAGCAAAATGGTGTTGCTGAGCGATGGAATAGAACCTTGGTGGAATCTGCTCGTAGTATGCTGCAAGGTAAGAATATCTCTAATGGTTTCTGGGCAGAAGCCATTAACACTGCTGTTTATCTGAAGAATCGATGTCCCACTAAGAAATTAGTTTTTCAAACTCCTTTTGACGTTCTTTTTGGTTATAAACCTGATGTGAGTCATTTCAAAGTCTTTGGATGTACTGCTTTTGCTCATATTCCTAAGGCTAACAGAAGCAAACTTGATGCCAAGTCCATCAAGTGTGTTTTCATTGGATATTGTACGGATCAGAAAGCCTATAAATTGTTTGATCCAAGTTCCCATAAACTATTTGCAAGTCGTGATGTATTGTTTCATGAGCAGACTGATAAAAGTAACACAAAGAATGATACATGGCATATTTCTAATGATGCACATCTCAAGCTTGATACTTTGATTAAGCAGGAACAGGAACAGGTCCAGGTACAGGTACAGGATCAGGATGATAGCAGCAGTATGAGCACATCTAGCAGCAGTGAGTCATCACAAGGAGGTGATACACCTCAAAGCCAATGAATCATGGATGGAACACCCACACCAAGAAGGTTGTCCCGACAGACCCGGCTTCCTGAAAGGTATAGAGACTATGCCTTAATGTCTAATATAATGAATGTTGAAGAACCAATTGATTATGAGCAGGCTAAACAACATGAACCATGGATTAATGCTATGAATGATGAGTATGCTTCTATTATGAAAAATCAAACATGGGAATTAGTGGAACTTCCTGAAAATAAAGTTCCAATTGGAAGCAAATGGTTGTACAAAACAAAATTTAACGCAGATGGTACAATTGATAAATTTAAGGCAAGATTAGTAGCAAAAGGATATGCTCAACAGGAGGGAATTGATTATGAAGACACTTTTGCACCAGTAGCTAAGTTGAATACAATAAGATTACTGATTGCCTTAGCCACAAAACATAATTGGAATATACATCAATTGGATGTCAAATCTGCTTTTCTAAATGGTGATTTACAGGAAGAAGTTTATTTGGTTCAACCTGAAGGGTTTGTCAAACAGGGATAGGAGCATCTGGTTTGCAGGCTAAGAAAGGCATTGTATGGTTTGAAACAGGCACCAAGATCATGGTATGTAAAGATTGATACCTTCTTTCTTCAGAATGGATTTGTGAAAAGCAAAAATTATCCTAACTTGTATGTTAAGAAAGATGAAAAAGGAAATGTTGCTTTAATATCTTTGTATGTGGATGATCTCATTATAACAGGCAGTGCTCACAAGTTAATTAAAGAAATTAAAGTTCAGTTGTCACAGGTTTTTGAAATGAAAGATTTGGGTGAAATGCATTACTGTTTAGGCATTGAGGTATGGAGAGAAACTGGTAAAACTTTGGTCACTCAAAGCAAATATACAAAGGAGATTCTTAAAAAGTTTAATATGACAGATTGCAAAGCTATGTCAACTCCCTTAGAACAGAATGCAAAGTTGTACAAAGAAGATGGTTCGAAAGAGGCAGATGGAACATTATATCGTCAGTTAGTGGGAAGTTTGAACTATCTCACCACTACCAGGCCAGACATTGCATACTCAGTCAGTATTCTTAGTCAGTTCATGGCTAAGCCTTCAGGAAATCACTGGAATGCTGCAAAGAAAGTTCTCCGATACTTAAAGGGAACAATGAATCTTGGTATTATGTATACTGATGAATCTGATGTTGCACTGACAGGTTTTTCTGATTCAGATTGGGCAGGAAATCCAGATGATAGACGATCTACCTCTGGCTATGCATTTCATATTGGATCAGGGGTCGTATCTTGGAGTAGTAGGAAACAGCCAACTGTTTCTTTATCATCAACAGAATCAGAGTACAAAGCTTTGACCAATGCCACCTGTGAAGCTATTTGGTTGCGGAGAATTCTTGCAGATCTTGAAGAAGCGCAAAGTGGTGCAACATGTATCAATTGTGATAATCAGAGTGCTATCAAATTAGCACATAATCCAGTTTACCATGCTAGAACAAAACACGTTGAGTTACAGTACCACTTTGTACGTGAGAAAATTATGTCAAAAGAAATTGGATTGATATTTTGTAACACCAAGGATAATGTGGCTGATATATTTACTAAGCCCCTTGGTAAAATCAAATTTGAAGTTTTTAGAAGTCAGTTAGGTATTGTAGAAAATCCATTTCTCCATTAAGGGAGGATGTGAGAATAATGCAGAAATAGAATTAGTTGTGAATTGGTTGAACAGAATTAGTTATGAATTAGTTAGGAATTGGTTGCCAGAATTAGTTGTGAGTTTCCTATATAAGTGTGATGTAATTGAGCAAATGATTAATCAAGTTGTGTGAGTTTTGTCTCACGTTTGCTGGTCACGTTTGCTGATGTTTCTACCTGTGTCTTTGTTATGGTTTTGTGTTGTAATTTGTAATTAAATATGTGCGAAAAATATTGAAGACCTGCCTAAATTCGAGTCAAAGCAGATCTTGTAACTTAGAAAGATTGTAATCAAAAGCTCAACATTATTTATAGGGCTCATTCAAACTGAAACTCCTGCATATTTCCTTTGACTTGTAAAAGTAACTTGTAAACTCCTGCATGTTTCCTTTGACTTGTAAAAGTAACTTGTAAATCTTCAGCTGCCTCAAAAGTAACTTGTAAATCCTTCCACGTTAAGACATTGTAAAGCTTTCCACGGGCAGGGACTTGCTGCGATGCAGCTTCCCTTGTTAGCTCTAAATTTTGGCGAGTATTTATCCATAGGTTTACGCTGCTAAGGTGGGTAGTATATTTTGGATATCAAACCCGTTCAAACTCAACAACCAGTAGCATTGAATATTGAGTAAATGGTGGATGCACTCATTCTCTGTCTTTACCAAACGGAGGTTTATTAATTAGTAGAGAATCTAATGTCATTTCTCAAAACAGTTAATGTTTTTGTTCTTGACGTTTTTATAATTTTAATTTTGACGCATTTGAATGGGAATTTATACTATAAAAAGTATGTTTTTGATACGCCTCGTCTATTACTTGAATCCTCCCTTCTATGTCATTTGAAGCCTATGTTCTAAACAAATGGTATATCGGGCCAATGGAAAGCTTCAAAATCATCAATTTTGCATTGTCTCAACTCGATAGTATGATTCAGTGAGCCAACAAACATTCGTGAACTCTACAATTGAAAAAATTGATTGTACCTCTTCTTTCAAGCCCGGGGTGATCTTCATCATCAAGAAGATGGGTTATGAAACACAAAGTTGTGAACTCTAGGTGAGTAAGAAGAATGGCGTTTTGCCCTATACCCAAGGGAATGGAGGGTTAGCAATTCCAATTTTAGCTATTACTCAAGTCCACAAACCATGAAGCATATAAAGTGTCCGTTCTTCTAATTATGTTTAAATGTTATAAGAGTCCTAATAGGATTTTGTATATTGACTTCACAAAACCATTTCTTTGAGATGGCAAAGTGTCTCACAACTAAGTATATATTTTTTATCATATTCACAACACTGACAAAGACTTTGGTCATTTATTTACTATTAACTTTGTTTTCATTCTCAAAGTCCTATATAAGGTTACTTTCAAATTAGATTAACTTATTTTTTTTATTTCTCTTAAAACTAGTTATTAAAATTATCTATGCCTTTTATTGTATTCATGAAAAATAAGTCTTAGGATATACAACCCCAGTCGCATGGATGAAATATGACAGGGTGGAGAGGCATGAGTGCACATTTTTTCTCACTCAAAACCCTTTGAAATCACTAGAAGTATTTAATGTACTAGACTAAAAAAATTTAGTTGTGTCTATTTTTTTATTACAAATTATTCCTTTTCTTCTTCAATTATTTCTCACAAAATGATGTTGAATATCAATATGCTTTGTATTTTTATTTTCTTCAATCATCTCTCACAAAATGGTATTGAATATCAATATGCTTTGTATTTGAATGATACTTTATGTTCTTCACTACGAGTATTGCATTATACTATCAAATCTTACCTCATTTATCTTCACATGTTGATAATTATGGTCAAGTAAGATTCTCCTCTAGTGAACTTGGAAATAGGAGAGAGGATCTTACCAAAGTCAATCTCCTCTACCCATTATTAATTTTTTACTACCAACTAAGCTTTGTATTTCTCTACTTCACCTTCTGAATTCAATTTTTTTTTAAACATCTATTTTTTGTCAATGGGTTCTCTTTCACCAAAGAACTCCACTAGTTCCGAATCCTTGTTTTTTCTAAGAGTGTGATCTCTTTAGCCATGGCCTTTTTCCAAAGTTTTAGACCTATAAACCCACTAATTCCTTAGGAGTTCTAGGGTCATTATAATAATAAACAAATAAAATTTTTATTGTATATATGTCTAATTTCCTTCTTTCTCAAAATGAACTCCTCAATACTAAAGTATGTGCTTTTGTTCTTTGGATTCTTGTCCTTCAATTCAAACTCTATCTTATCTCATTCTTTCCCCATTAGTAGTTGTTCCTTTTTGACAAAAACTATATTTTTCCAAATGCTACATCTCAACTATACACAATCTTCTTAGTTTATGGTTTCCAAAGCTTATAACCTTTCAAACTATCTTTATATCGAATAAAGATACATTTCCAATATTTCTAATCTAACTTAACATTATTCGTATATATAAGAATCAAAGCTAAATGCCTTGATATGTTTAAGGGAACACTTCTTACCATTCCATATCTTATATGTAGTATTATCATCCAACACTAATGAGGGTGATATATTTATGAGATAACATGCAATATCAACTTCCTCTACCCAAAATTCATGTCCTAACTCAGCACCACTCAAAATTATCCTCCATTTCTCCATTAACATCATATTCATCCTTTCTTCGACTACATTATGCTAAGGAGGGTATATAGTAGTCTTCTATATTTCTATACTGCACTTCGAGCATAATTCTTCTAATTCATTAACATCATGTCCATCCTTCATGCAGCTCCATTATGCTAAGATGGTTATATACTAGTCTTCTATCTTTCTACACTACACTTCGTACATAATTCTTCTAATTCATTCCCATAATTTCTCCACCATTATGTGTCCTTGGCATATTAATTTTATTCTTCATTTGTTTTCCACAGAGGCCTTAAAATATTTGAATTTGTAAAAAAAAAAAAAAAAAAAAAAAAATTTATAAGAAAATAAATCTATGTATTCCTCAAGAATTCATATATAAATGTTAAATATTACATATATTTACTCAATGATTGAATTGACACATATCCAAACACATCACTATGCAACATAAGCAATATTTTCTTTGTCCTTGTAACACTAGAAGAGAATGTTACCTCATTCTGCTTCCCATATAAACAATGTTCGTAGGAATCAAAATCTAGACATAAATTAGATATACATTCTACCACAACATTACCATGTAGTAATTGAAAGCCCTTCTCTCCTATATGTCCCAGTCTTAAGTGCCAAAGCATAGTATTTTCTCGAAAGATTGTAGGAGTTTTTCCTTCTTCAAATCTACTTGCAAGAGCAATGGAATTATTGCACCCATCATTGATAGTGCTTCCTAGTAGCTTGGATAGAATTCGAATTGAAACTCCTCTCAGAAATACAATTTTTCATTAAACCATCTTGCATACAAAAATCAAATTTTTATCTATTGTTGGGATGTGTTGAAAGAAATAAGTATTCTAATCCTTCCACCCATGAAATATAACTTGACTTTGCATCATGTTATAATTTTGGCTATTGAGTCTTTTCGTAGGAAAAAGTCACCATCATCATATATTTCTTACATACAAAATTTCTCCCCTAAGGAGTATATAAAAATATTTCCATGAGTCAAACAACCACACCTCATAATTTGTATGCTTAAATAAATTAAGTACACATGCCATCCTTCACCTTAGGAGGTTATTGCTTCTCCACCAAGAGCATCACCAAACTCCTGCCCTTTCTCTAAAATTTTGGATCTGCAATATTTCTTGTAATTCCTCTTTGCCACATTTCTAACACATCTTTATGAATTTTCCTAGAGATTTAAATCCTCCTCTAGATTTAAATCTCCTACTTAGGTTATTTTTTTTTATTGTAGGAATGTCCTCTTACAAATATAGCAAATGTGTTCTAAATTTCTATGTATTTTTTTCTCATCTCCTCTAATGACAAAGATGAAATTATACTGCTAAAACTTAAAGCAGTTGCATTACTACCTATGGCAGTAAAGAAACTATCCCATGAGTCAAGTAGATAACACAAAAAAATCATACACTAATCTTCATTTGAAATCTAAATATCATTAGTTAATATCTAACTTACCATAGTATTGAGTGCATTTATATGTTTGATCTCTTACTCTCCATTAGTCATGCTCAATTTATACAGCGTTTTATGTAGGAATAAATTGTTGATTAGGGACATAAACTAATACAAAGAACTTGTTCCGCAATAGATTTTTTGTAGCTTCTCTTAAAAAGTTCATTAATATTGCATCTAAGAGACAAAACCATATTGTACTCTATTCCTTTCAATATAATTTTTACAATCTTTTGTCAACATCCTTGTTCGTGTAGTACCCAGATCCACAATGATCTACTAATCATTGTCCACTAAAAACTATTCCACTTTGAGCTTCCATGACTCAAAACTTTTCCATTAAATTTCTCAATCTTTATATTTGAACTATTCACCATTTCCTTTCACCACAATAATCGATTCCACACTTCTCCCACTATAACAGTCTGCCATAGGCTTGAGCAAAACCGCTTAGCCACAAAAGTGTCTCCTTGAACCAAAAATTTCTCTAAGAACAAATGTAGGTTTTCACCTTGTGTAGTTAACTATTATAAAGATATTATTAATAAAATAGAAAAAATGCATTGGAAAAGATGCATTAAGAGAAACATTTTTGCCTAGAAACCCTAAGCAAAAAAACTAGAAATATTTTTGGGTAAATCTATCTTTACATATTCCATGGCATCCATAAACTGCAAACCCTTTTATCCTGGATTAGAATACAACTATAGTTTCTTAACCAAAACCTAAAAAAGCATGGGTTCAACCAACATGTGTGACAAAACCATTAAAAATGAAAATGGTATGTCAAAAATCACCAAAAATAGATGTAAAAGAACTACCCAATTTTTTTTTGCAAGCACTGCCCCTAAATGCCCACCAATGATGTAGTTCACCGTACAATAAATGAAGATAATCATGTAAAAGAATATAATATATACATAAAAGAGGTTGAGATATAACCATCTAAACAATATTTAATCAAAACTCTTCAATTATATATATAGATAGATAAAAAGAGTAAGATGCGGTATTTTCTTATAATGTGATAAGAAATGTCCTTATGAGATGTGGGGCAAGTTAAGAAGAATGTGGTTAATTTCCTAAAACACTTTAATAACTTTAAATTAAGGATAAACTCAGAAAAGACCTTTATCTCTTAATAACTTTGAGACCATTTATATTCTTTTGATTTATTTAATTAAAAAGTTGGTCATTCCCACTAAATAACACTCGTTCAACATCATGCAATACGCGGAATAGATATAAATGCAATAAAATGTGCTTCCATAATCTAGGGCTTCAAGATTCCTTTCCACATGAGTACATCTAAGTTCACAATTTTGAATTGTTGGATGATTATAATTATAAGCTCTTCTTTGGGTTTCGTTTTACATCATAACCTAATATAATTTGAAGCAGTTCTGTTTGGAGTCGTTTTACATCATAACATTATCTTTTGAACTGAAGTCCAATTAATAAGTAATGAAAGTCTTTTTAAAGTTAGGAAGAGAACATTTAATCAACACAACCTTATAGTAAAAGGTCGCCATTTTAATAAAATTGAAAAAGGATTGGTTTAACTACGATGATATAATATGAAAAAGTTATAACATAATATAATAAAAAAATATAAACAAAAATTTTGTTTATCAAAATTGACATAATAAAAAAGATTTTTAAATCATTTTGTGTCGTTCAATATTAATATAACTTTTTAAAATATAATATAATTTTTTAAAACATATATAATTTATAGAAAGCATCTTAACAAGTACACAATTTTATTTTATTTTATGAAAAAATATTTTTTAAATCTAATAAAAAAATTGAGAAAATTTTAAAATTCCATTTAAGTTGGAATATGTAATTTTTTTTTAATTCAATTATTCTAATATATCTTTAAAATTTTATTAAAATTTCAAAAAATAATTAAAAAAGGAGTTATTTTATTTTATTTTATTTTTTTTAGAATTTTATTAAAATTTCAAAAAATAATTAAAAAGGAATTATTTTATTTTATTTAATTTTTTTAGAAGAAATATTAATTTTGAATAATAATTAATTGAATTTATGTAAGGAATTTGACTTGAGTGGCATGGCACACATTTTTTGTTCCTAGTTGCATGGGTTCAAGTCTTCCAAGACACACATGCTTTTTTTATGGACCTAGAGTATGCCCTAAAATTACTTATGTTTGGCTAAGAGCTCGTCTTCCTCGGATCTAAGGAAATAGGTTAACGACCACTACCCCTTTCCATACCATGAGTGGGTTATTCCAGGTGGCATGGTTTTCCTTGGTTAACGATGATGAGTCAGCGTGGTTTTATGTGAGGTTTTCCCACTTGTCAAGGGAAAAAAACATGCTTTCTTTAGAGTGCTTCCATACCTTAGTTTAATAAATATATTATAACCTAAATAAATAGTTATGTTATTTGAAAGAGAAAATATAGTATATCAAGCAATAATAGTAATATAATAGTTTAGTTAAATATTTTGTTTTAAATAATAATAAGAAATTATATTTTAAAATATTTGTTTTTCTTAATGGTGTTGACAAGGGTTCTCTAGCGCGATATAGAATAGATGTTGGTGACTTGATGTTATGTAATTAATAATTAAAATAAATTTGAAGTAAAATACTCAATTTACTCTCTCTCTCTCTCTCTCTCTCTCTCTATATATATATATATATATATATCGACTAGATCCATCTTAATTCTAGATCTCCCAAGTTTCTGCAAGGATCAAATCTCTTGAGGTGCAAACTTGTTTTAGAATGAAAAGAGATTTGAGACTTCTCAATACTTAGTAGATCTAGAATTAAACTAATTTAAACTTGTATTTAATATGTTGAGACTTTCATCCGGGTCTTGGATAGATGGTGATCAAGTGCCGCACTCCTCGATGTGAAGGAAATGGTTCACCATTCACGGTGATATATTGGACATGATGAAGATGTAGTTCCACCAAATTACATTAGTTTACATAATACAATAGATAAAAGAAATAATAATAATAATAATAATAATAATAATAATAATAATAATAATTTTATTTAAATGGTTGTTTTATACTTTTATTTATATATATATACATGTACATATATATATATGAAAACATTTGTTTTTTTTAGTATTTAATGATAAATGGGGATTTAAAATATATTCTTGGTAATAAATTTAAAATTACAATATACTGCTTATATTGTTAATAGTTTTTAACATTTTGTATTACAAGGATGAGAATATTATTTTGCAAAATAAAAATAGTATTAGAAATATAATTAAATTAAAATTTGAGAAATTTTGAAGTGATAAAAAATTAGAGGCAAAGAGGAAAAGAGGAAATAATGAGAAGGTGATCAACTCCATTATTTAAAATAAAAAGGATCTCTCTTAACTAAGAAAATAAAATTATATGAAATTGTCAATTCTAAAAACACCATGGAATGAAAGAATGTTATCACCTGTGCCACACTAATGTAGGAGCATCGGTAAAATTTGTATAACTAAGGAGGTCAAAACTTTTACTAGAGGAGTTGGTTCATCGAATTTAGGATTTGCTTAGGTAGATTAGATGCATTAATATGTGATATACCCTGAGTTGAAGCTTTTCTTGTAAACTTGTATATATGGTTAAGTGTGATTGTGTCTTAACCTTAAAAGGCTAATAGTTTATCAGTGTGATAACTGATAAACATTCAATGTAAATTTTGTAGTTATAATGTTTCTAATAAAATAAATATCTAGAAATTGATACTGAAGTTATGCCTGACTCAATGAGTAATGCCTACAAGTTAATTATTGCTGTTGATTATAACTCAACAAGTCCTAGACATTTAATCTAAATGATTAATTATTAATGATCATTGAAGTAATTGATCATTAACTTATCTAAGATACAAGAAGTTTTCTTTGAGAGTGGGGAATTGGAGCTCATAAATGAGCTAGTAACTACCTGCCACGTGTTGGGTGAGGTGGAGGTAGTTACCGACTAACAATTAATAATAACGTAATCCACTTTGGAAATATTGTTGAAAGGAGGAGAGTCACATGGAGCTAATCTAGTGAGAGGAAAGAAAGGATAGAAATAAATAAAATTGGTAACTTGTAGACCTAAGTCCTTTGGGCGATACCACCAACGAAAAGAGGTATTGAAGGTTGGGTAGATCCGAAGAACTATTGCATCAGTTCCACACTTAATTTCTCAATTTATGTTCTTAACCCTATCAGTTTTAAAGAAAAATGAATTGTTATGCTTTATTTAAATCTCTATGAAAATTCAAACTTATAGTATGATGTTAAATTGAATAGCAAAGAATTGGAAATTTCAAGAAGTATTAAGTATAGTTTTTAGATTTATTCATTAAAACAATTTACTGGTAAAGCTATAGTAGAATATGTGAAGGAAGAAAATGGATCCAAGGAAAAAATATTTTTGTTAGATGATATTTAAAAAAAAAAATTATCTTACTGCACAATTTTCGAGACAAGTAGGAATATATAGTTATTATCATAGATTTCTAGACTTATTGTGTTAGTATATTGGATGTACTAGAATACAGAGGAAGCATAGGAACTTATAAGCTAGAATTAAAATAAGACTTACGAAACATTGTCTATGTTGAATGGAAGAAATAAAGGATTAGTTTCAAGATGAAGAGAACTAAAGTAGCAAGTCATTAAAAAAAATTCACGTCATCTTGTGCTCTTAAGGAGAATATTTGAAGGGCGTGGCAGTGGGAATACTAAAACTCGACTCTAATATCAAAGGCAGTAAATCCATAGTCTGAAAGGGTTTGAAGCAACATGGCAACTGCACGGGAGGGGGGACGGGAGGGGGGAGCTCTCCTCCCTCCTATCATAATATTCTGATTGATAGAGGGAAAATTATCTAAGGGGGGACAATAAAGTATTCCAATAAGTCAGGCAGGATTAGTTATGGAACCAGTGAGGGTCAGGCAGAAAACCTGGGAAGACAGCCGATGAAAATATCGATGTAGGAAAATCGGTAGAGGCAGTGGAGGAAAAACGATATGAATAATGAATACAAAAAGGAGGCTACAAACCTAAGTCATCGAAGATACCAAAGGTGGTCTTGGAGTACCCACGAACCCAAGCCCACAAGGACCACATGAAGACATATGCATTAATTTGCAAATTTATGGGAGTCTCGCGAAATGAGAAACTTCTCAAATCTTGGATTACGTACATTTGGAAACCTAAAGGGGAGGTGGGCCTTCACCTAGGCTAGAAATTTTTCTTTATGATTGTATTGGATAACCTTGAAGATATGGATAGAATATTCGAAGGATGCCCTTATTTCCTGTCGACAGTGGGATTTTACATGTGCCCTTGGAAGGATAACTTCACTCTAGAACAAGAAACTTTCACATTCCTCCATGTGTCGATTATGCTATAGTCGCTAATTCATTCCCAAAAATTTCTCCACCATTATGTTTCCTTGGCATATTAATTTTATTCTTCATTTGTTTTCCACTAAGGCCTTAAAATATTTGAATTTTTCAAAAAAAAACTTTATAAGTAAATAAATCTATGTATTCCTCAAGAATTCATCTATAAATATTAAATATTACATATATTTACTCAATGATGGAATTGACACATATCCAAAACATCACTATGCAACATAAGCAATATTTTCTTTGTCTTTGTAACACTAGAAGAGAATGTTACCTCATTCTGCTTCCCATATAAACAATGTTCATAGAAATCAAAATCTAGAGAGAAATTAGACATACCTTCTACCACAACATCACCATGTAGTAATTGAAAGCCCTTCTCTCCTATATGTCCCAGTCTTAAGTGCCAAAACATAGTATTTTCTCCAAAGACTGTAGGAGTTTTTCCTTCTTCAGATCTACTTGCAAGAACAATGGAATTATTGCACCCATCATTGATAGTGCTTCCTAGTAGCTCGGATAGAATTCAAATTTAAACTCCTCTCAAAAATACATTTTATCCTTAAACCATCTTGCATACAAAAATCAAATTTGTCTCTATTGCTGGGATGTTTTGAATAGAAATAAGTATTCTAATCCTTCCACCCATGAAATATAACTTGACTTTGCATCATCTTATAATTTTGGCTATTGAGTATTTTCTTAGGAAAAAGTCACCATAATCATATCTTTCTTACATACAAAACTTCTCCTCTAAGAAGTATATAAAAATATTTCCTTGAGTCAAACAGCCACACCTCATGATTTGTATGCTTAAATAATTAAGTACACATCCCATTCTTCACCTAGGAGGTTATTGCTTCTCCACCAGGAACATCATCAAACTCCTTCCCTTTCTCTAAAATTTTGGATCTACAATATTTATTGTAATTCCCTCTTTCCCACATTTCTAACACATCTTTATGAATTTTCCTAGAGATTTAAATCCTCCTCTAGATTTGAATCTCCTACTTAAATTATTTTCTTCCTATTGTAGGAATGTCCTCTTACCAATATCGCAAATGTGCTCTAAATTTCTATGTATTTTTGTCTCATCTCCTCTAATGACAAAGATGAAATTATACGACTAAAACTTAAAGTAGTTTCATTACTACCTATGGCATCAATCAAACTATCCCATGAGTCCAGTAGATAACACAACAAAATCATACACTTATTTTCATTTGAAATCTAAATATCATTAGTTAATATCTAAATTACCATAGTATTGAGTGAATTTATATATTTTATCTCTTACTCTCCACTAGTCATGCTCAATTTATACAACTTTTTATGTAGGAACAAATTGTTGATTAGGGACATAAAATAATACAAAGTCCCAAACTTGTTCTGCAATATATTTGTTGTAGCTTCTCTTAAAAATTTCAGTAATATTGCATCTAAGAGACAAAACCATATTGTACTTTATTCCTTTCAATACAATTTTGTACAATCTTATGTCAACATCCTTGTTGGTGTAGTACCCAGATCCACAATGATCTACTAATCATTGTCCACTAAAAACTATTCCACTTTGAGCTTCCATGACTCAAAACTTTTCCATTAAATTTCTCAATCTTTATATTTGAACTATTCACCATTTCCTTTCACCACAATAATCAATTCTGCTCGTCTCCCACTATAACAGTCCACCATAGGCTTGAGAAAACCCGCTTAGCCACAAAACTGTCTCCTTGAACCAAAAATTTCTCTAAGAACAAATGTATGTTTCAACTTGTATAGTTAACTATTATAAAGATATTATTAATAAAATAGAAAAAATGCATTGAAAGACATGCATTAACAGAAACATTTTAGCCTAGAAACCCAAAGCAAAAAAACTAGAAATATTTTTGGGTAAATCTATCTTTACATATTACATGGCATCCGTAAACTGCAAACCTTTTTATCTTGGATTAGAATACAACTATCGTTTCTTAACCAAAACCTAAAAAAGCATGGGTTCAACCAGCATGTGTGACAAAACCATTAAAAATGAAAATGGTATGTCAAAAATCACCAAAAATAGGTGTAAAAAAACTACACAATTTTTTTTTTGCAAGCACTGCCCCTAAATGCCCACCAATGAAATAGTTCACCGTACAATAAATAAAAATAATCATGTAAAAAAATATAATATATACATAAAAGAGGTTGAGATATAACCATCTAAACAATATTTAAAGAAAACACTTTATATATATATATATATATATAAAGAGTAAGATGTGGTATTTTCTTATAATGTGATAATTAAAACTTAATTATTTAAGAAGAAATCTCCTTATGAGATGTGGGGCAAGTTAAGAAGAATGTGGTTGATTTCCTAAAACACTTTAATACCTTTAAATTAGGGATAAACTCAGAAAATACCTTTATCTCTTAATAACTTTGAGGCCATTTATATTCTTTTGATTTATTTAATTAACCAGTTGGTCATTCCCACTAAATAACACTCGTTCAACATCATGCAATACGCGGAATAGATATAAATGCAATAAAATGTGCTTCCATAATCTAGGGCTTCAAGATTCCTTTCCACATGAGTACATCTAAGTTCACAATTTTGAATTGTTGCAGGATTATAATTATAAGCTCTTCTTTGGGTTTCGTTTTACATCATAACCTAACATAATTTGAAGCAGCTCTGTTTGGAGTCGTTTTACATCATAACAATATCGTTTGAACTGAAGTCCAATTAATAAGTAATGAAAGTCTTTTTAAAGTTAGGAAGAGAACATTTAATCAACACAACCTTATAGTAAAAGGTCGCCCTTTTAATAAAATTGAAAAAGGATTGGTTTAACTACGATGATATAATATGAAAAAGTTATAACATAATATAATAAAAAAATTTAAACAAAAATTTTGTTTCTCAAAAATGACATAATAAGAAAGTTTTTTAAATCATTTTACCGCGTTCAATATTAATATAACTTTTTTAATATAATATAATTTTTTAAAACATATAAAATTTAAAGAAAGCATCTTAACAAGTCCACAATTTTATTTTATTTTATGAAAAAATATTTTTTAAATCTAATAAAAAAATTGAGAAAATTTTAAAATTCCATTTAAGTTGGAATCTGTAATTATTTTTGAATTCAGTTATTCTAATATATCTTTAAAATTCGATTAAAATTTCCAAAAATAATTAAAAAAGAATTATTTTATTTTATTTAAATTTTTTTATAAGAAATATTAATTTTGAATAATAATTAATTTAATTTAAGTAAGGAATTTGACTTGAGTGGTATGGCACACACTTTTTTGTTCCTAGTTGCATGGGTCCAAGTCTTCGAAGACACGCATTTTTTTTTTATGGACCTAGTGTATCCCCTAAGATTACTTATGTTTGGCTAAGAGTTCGTCTTCCTCGGATCTAAGAAAATAGGTTAACGACCACTACCCCTTTACATACCACGAGTGGGTTATTCCAGGTGGCATGGTTTTCCTTAGTTAACGATGATGAGTCAGCATGGTTTTGCAGCCAGAGATGGTTGTCCTCACTGCTGGTTTGACAACTAAATTATGAGAGGTGTTCCCACTTGTGAAGAAAAGAAACATGCTTTCTTTAGAGTGCTTCCATACCTTAGTTTAATAAATATATTATAACCTAAATAAATAGTTATGTTATTTGAACGAGAAAATATAGTATATAAAGCAATAATAGTAATACAATAGTTTAGTTAAATATTTTGTTTTAAATAATAATAAAAAATTATATTTTAAAATATTTGATTTTCTTAATGGTGTTGACAAGGGTTCTCTAGCGCGGTATAGAATAGATGTTTGTGACCTAATGTTATGTAATTAATAATTAAAATAAATTTGAAGTAAAATACTCAATTTAATATATATATATATATATATATATATATATATATATATATATACATATCGACTAGATCAATCTTAATTCTAGATCTCCCAAGTTTCTACAAGGATCAAGTCTCTTGAGGTGCAAACTTGTTTTAGAATGAAAAGAGATTTGATACTTCTCAATACTTAGTAGATCTAGAATTAAAATAATTTAAACTTGTATTTAATATGTTGAGAGTTTCGTCCAGGTCTTGGATAGATGGATGGTGATCGAGCGCTGCACTCCTCGATGTGAAGTCAATGGTTCACCATTCACGGTGATATATTGGACATGATGAAGATGTAGTTCCACCAAACTTACAAAAAAAAAATTGAGAGTTTTTATACCTTCCCTTAATACATATATTTTCAGTTAGATAAATTATATTAGTTTACATAATGCAATAGATAAAAGAAATAATAATAATAATAATATTTTATTTAAATGGTTGTTTTATACTTTTATTTATATATATACATATATATATGAAAATATTTGTTTTTATTTATATATATACATATATATATATATATGAAAATATTTGTTTTTTTTAATATTTAATAGTAAATGGGGAGTTAAAATATATTCTTGGTAATAAATTTAAAATTACAATATACTATTTATATTGTTAATAGTTTTTAACATTTTGTATTACAAGGATGAGAATATTATTTTGCAAAATAAAAATGGTATTAGAAATATAATTAAATTAAAATTTGAGAAATTGTGAAGTGATAAAAAATTAGAGACAAAGAGGAAAAGAAGAAATAATGAGAAGGTGGTCAACTTCATTATTTAAAATAAAAAGGATCTCTCTTAATTAAGAAAATAAACATGATATGCAATTGTCAATTCTAAAAACACCATGGAATGAAAGTATGTTATCACCTTTGCCACACTGATGTAGGAGCATCGGTAAAAAATGTATAACTAAGGAGTTCAAAACTTTTACTAGAGGATTTCGTTCATCGAATATAGGATTTGCTTAGGTAGATTAGATGCATTAATATGTGATATACCCTGAGTTGAAGCTTTTCTTGTAAACTTGTATATATGGTTAAGTGTGATTGTGTCTTAACTTTAAAAGGCTTATTTGTATATAGTTTATCAGTGTGATAACTGATAAACATTCGATGTAAATTTTGTAGTTATAATGTTTCTAATAAAATAAATATCTAGAAATTGATACTGAAGTTACACCTGACTCAATGAGTAATGCCTACAAGTTAATTGTTGATGTTAATTATCACTCAATAAGTCCTAGACATTTAATCTAAATGATTAATTATTAATGATCATTGAGGTAATTGATCATTAACTTATCTAAGATACAAGAAGTTTTCTTTGAGAGTGGGGAATTGGAGCTCATAAATGAGCTAGTAACTACCTGCCACGTGTTGGGTTAGGTGGAGGTAGTTACCGACTAACAATTAATAATAACGTAATCCACTTTGGAAATATTGCTGAAAGGAGGAGAGTCACGTGGAGCTAATCTAGTGAGAGGAAAGAAAGGATAGAAATAAACAAAATTGGTAACTTGTAGACCTAAGTCCTTGGGGTGATACCACTAAGGAAAAGAGGTATTGAAGGTTGGGTAGATCCGATGAACTATTGCATCAGTTCCACACTTAATTTCTCAAGTTATGTTCTTAACCCTCTTAGTTTTAAAGAAAAATGAATTGTTGTGCTTTATTTAAATCTCTATGAAAGTTCAAACTTATAGTATGATGTTAAATTGAATAGCAAAGAATTGGAAATTTCAAGAAGTATTAAGTATAGTTTTTAGATTTATTCATTAAAACAATTTACTCGTAAAGCTATAGTAGAATATGTGAAGAGAGAAAAAGGATCCAAGAAAAAATTATTTTTGTTAGATGATATTTAAAAAAAAAAAATTTATCTTACTACACAATTTTCGAGAAAAGTAGGAATATATAGTTATTATCATAGCTTTCTAGACTTCTTGTATCAGTATATTGGATGTACTAGAATACAGAAGAAGCATAGGAACATATAAGCTAGAATTAAAATAAGACCTAAGAAACATTGTCTATGTTGAATGGAAGAAATAAAGGATTAGTCTCAAGATGAAGAGACCTAAAGTAGGTCATCTTGTGCTCTTAAGGAGAATATTTGAAAAGTGTGGTGGTGGGAATACTAGAACTTGACTCTAATATCAAAGGAAGGAAATCCATAGTCTTAAAGGGTTTGAAGCAACATGGCAGCTGCAGGGGTGGGGGGGGGGGCGCTCTCCTCCCTCTCGTCATAAAATTCTGATTGAGAGAGGGAAAATTATCCAAGGGGGGATAATAAAGTATTCCAATAAGTCAGGCAGGATTAGTTATGGAACCAGTGAGGCTCAGGTGGAAAACGTTGGAAGACAGCCGATGAAAATATCGATGCAAGAAAATCAATAGAGGTAGTGGAGGAAAAACGATATGAATAATCAATACAAAAGGAGGCTACAAACGTGAGTCATCAAAGACACCAAAGGTGGTCTTAGAGTACCCACGAACCCAAGCCCACAAGGACCACATGAAGACATATGCGTTAATTTGCAAATTGATGAGGAGCTCGCGAAATGAGAAACTTCTCAAATCTTGGATTACGTACATTTGGAAACCTAAAGGGGAGGTGGGCCTTCACCTAGGCTATGAAGTTTTCTTTACGGCCATATTTTATAACCTTGAAGATAGGGATAGAATATTCAAAGGATGCCCCTATTTCTTGTTGTTAGTGAGATTTTACATGTGCCCTTGGAAGGATAACTTCACTCTAGAACAAGAAACTTTCACCTTCCTCCATGTATCGATTAGGCTATAGTCGCTACCACTTGATAATTGGCTCCCCAAAACCCTTGAAGCCATAGATCATTCCTTGGGTTTTTTTCTCCAACTCTCATAGGCAACCCGGCAAGGAAAGTACACAGCATATGCCCAAATCTCTATGGAAATGGACATCTTTGAAAGCCTTCCTGAAATGGTTACACTCAAGTTCTAGGTTGAGCATTGGACTCAGATCATTGACTATGAAAATATCTCGTTCTCATGCCGATGATGTAATGAACATGGGAAGCTTATTAGAGAATGCCCATTAAATGCTAAATTTAAGCAAACTAAGCCCATTTGAGAAAGAGATGATGATGGCTTCACAAAAGTTGGACCTAGGGGGAAGTAAGAAGGAAACAACAATAATGAAACCATTTTGGGAATAAGGAGTTAAAGAACGTATATGATATGTTGGCCGAGGAAACTGTTAAGAAAAAAGGAAAGAAGAAGAAATAGAGAGTGATCTTCCTATAAATGAAGAGACACTCATGGAAGCTGCACAATCCCTTGAGAAGGAAGGTGAGCCTACCATCCCTTTATAGTCGACCGAGGATTTGGATATGACACCTAGAAATATATGGAAAAAAGACCCGTATCTGAAGCAACTAATGGAGTAGGAAGGACTAGACCTCCCTCAGCTCCTAGAGTAATGGAAAACTAAAGGATCGGACGTGATTCCAAAGGACCAAATCGATCGAGTGCAATACTTATTCCTAACAAGGAAAGAAAACCGAACGAGAGGTTCCAAACAAACACATGTGGAAGAAAAGGCCTAGGATTCAAGCTAAAGATCCAAAAAAAAGATATCCCAAAGCAAATCCACCAAAAATGAAATGAAAGAAAAGATAGTGTTGCACTCAAGGAATTTGGGACTCTCGTGATAACTTTAGGTAAGATGAAGCCCTGGAACCCAAACTGCCTCCCCCTCCTTTCCAATGAAAGTTATAACATATAATATAAGGGGCTTGAATAACCATCGAAAGAAAAAAAAAAATGAAAGAAAAAATGAAAAACAAAAACCCTAATATTATACTCATTTGAGAAATTAAATGTACCATGGCTTGTATGAAAATAAATAGTGGGAAATTTTTGTCGCATTACGACTATGTAGACATAGAATCTAGAAATTTTTCAGGAGGGATCTTAACCTTATGGAATCCCCAAAAAATCCATGTTGTGTCCTCTAAAGCCTCTTGAAATGTGTTTTCTATGATCATTCAATATATAGGGTCGCGAGATCTGGTTCTTTGCACCAATATTTACGGCACTCAATAGATTGATGAGAATATTAATTTTATCTAGTCCTTAGAAGCTCTGTGAGAAAGGTACCCCACATGAAAATGGATCCTCGTTGGGGATTTTAACATGATTCTTTCCCTCGGAGAGAAAAAGGGAGGAACTAGGAAACTGAATAGGGACATTGAAATTCTACAAAGTATGATTGACGACCTGAAACTATTGGATTTAGAGACCTCAAATGGTGTAATACATGGACAAATAAAAGGGGAGGTAAATACTTGGTGGCTTCGAGGATAGACATATTTATAGTCTCGAAGGAATTGATCTTGCAATGAATAGATATGGAAACAAACATCATGTATAGCATTGGATTAGGTCATTAGCTTGTATCCTTGGCTGCCCAGATTAAGGGTACCTATAAAAAAAACCTTTCAGTTTGAATTCTTCTGGATGGATCATCCCCATTTTGTAAAAAAGGTGAGGCAATGGTGGAATGAAGCTAATATTATGAGAAGTTCCAAGATGTTCAAGACACAACAAAGGTTGAAATTTATTAAAGAACAACTTAAATTATGAAACAAACAAGAGTTTGGGAATAATTTCCAAGAAAAGAAAATAATAAAAGTTAAACTGGAAGCTCTACAAAGATCAACGATGGAGGAAGACTTCACAAATGAAAATAAAAATTAAGAACGCTCCCTGTAGTGAGAATGGTAAGAACAATGTGAACAAGAAGAAAAATTATGGAGACAAAAATCTATAGTTTTGTGGCTTGAAGATGGGGAGAAGAACACCAATTTCTTCCATAGTACCATTGTCACTCATAGAAATCACAACAGTATTTTGAGATTGAATGATAAGGAAGGGAAGGAGGTAAATTCCCATCATAAGATTGAGTAAACACTAGTCAAACACCTCCATGATATTACATCAGAACTGCCATGAGACAGATTAGGGGCCATCAGGAAAATCCTAAAACATATTCCCAAACTAATCATAGAGGAGAAGAATGATAATCTCAACAAGCCAATCTCGATGGAGGAGGTAGAATAGGTGGTGCAAGATATGCCTAATGGAAAAGCACCCAACCTAGATGGATTCATAGACAATTTTTTCAAAGCATATTGGGAGATTGTGGGTCCCGAGATAACAGAGCTAGTCGAAGACTCCCACAAATTGACATCTATCCTAAAAGCCCTTAATGATACTCTCATAACTTTGATCCCCAAATAAAAAGAAGTTAACACTCTAGACATGTTATGACCTATTTCTCTTTGCAATGTAATATACAATATTATCTCAAAATTCATTGCAAAAAGGATAAAACCCTACTCCCAATTCAGGTGTCATAGGAACAGGCTGGATTTGTGGAAGGATGACCGATCCTAGATAAAATATTCTAGGATCATGAAATCATTCACTCCCTCAAGGCTCAAAATAAGACGAGAATGATTATGATGTTGAACACTAAAAATTCATATGATAAACTAAATTGGGAATACCTAAAGAACCTTTTACAAACCATTGGTTTCAGGCAGCATTGGATCCAATGGATAATGTAAATCATCACCTCCACCAATTTTTCAACCTTGGTAAACGGAGCCTAGAACAACCTTTGTCCTCCACCAAAGGCCTAATACAAGGAGATCCTCTATCTCCTTTCCTATTTGTTTTGGCCATGGAGGGCCTTAGTAGAGAAATTAAAACCACCTACTACAAGGGAGATTAAAGGATTGCAACCTTACGTAGAATGCAAGTCGACCAGTCACCGACAATTTTTTAATAACAAAATATTGCATGGAGTCCCCTTGGTCAAGGAGTAAGGAACCTACAAACACATCCTTGAGGATTTTACTGTTGCCTCAGGTATGGAGGTCAATCTCTCCAAGTCCATTGTTTTCTATTTTAATAATCACATTGCAGTGCAAAGAAACCTTTCCTTCATTTTAGGATTTCAAAGGAAATCCATGCAGTCAAAGTACTTAGGTGTTCCTATAATGGAAAAAGTAGGAAATAAATCCACCTTGGAAACCCTAGTAGAAAAATTACAACACCAATTCAGCCAATGGACATACTGTGCTCTAAACCTCATAGATAGGTTGGTGCTTACCAAATTAGTTCTGCAAGAAATAAGTATTTTTTTATTATCAGTGCTCCCAACTCCCAAAGGCATTATCAATAAAATCAAATAAATCCATAGGAAGTTCCTATGGAATGGGGTAGAGAAAAATAACAAATGGGTGCTAGTATGTTGGGATAAAATTTGCAAGCCAAAATCCCGGGGAGGGTTAGGCCTTGTACACTCAGAAAAAAGTAATGTTGTCTATGGAGCTAAATTATGGTGGAGGTGGATTAAATATGTCAATCTCCCCTGGGCATCATTTTGGAAGGCCAAATATTCTCCACATTGGAACTCTTAAGTTTCGATAAAATTTAATGATACGATGTTAGGATCCACCTCATGGAATCTAGCCTAGAAAAATAAAGGACTAATACAGGAGAACTATTTTTGGCAGGTAAGGATTCGAAAAACAACACTATTCTGGGAGGACACATGGTAGCAGGAACCAAAACTAGTAGGATCAGAATGAAAGGAACTCGAGGAGGCATTGCAAGCAGAAGGAAAAAGGATGGCTCATCAGTACTGGGAACAGGGGGGAACCAAAAATGGAGACAGTGGACCATCCTAAACCAATTCACACATTAGCCACTAGCCCAAATTTCCCAAGGTCTAAACGAGGATATTCGGCTACGAAGGATTCTCCATTCAGAGGATGAGGATCAAATTCATTGGAGGAGAAAAGAAGACAACCATTTTTCCTTAAAGGAATCTTAAAGATATCTTACAAAGGACCAACCATATATTGAGGGATTAAACTGGAGTAATATCTAGTCATCTAGGTAGTTGCTAAAAATCAAAATTTTCATTTGGTTTGTAATGCACAATTTTTTTTTTACTTTGGAAAACCTCTACCACATGGGATTTTTAGGACCCTCACTCTGTAGCCTACGTCAAAAGAAGGAAGAAACTATCAACCACATACTAAATAGTTTTGAATACACAACAACACTATATGAATGGGTTGCTCATGCCTTTTAATAGTTAGACAGGAAAAGATAAAACATCCAAGAGACTATAAATAATTGGAGAGGAGAAATATTGAAAGATGAAGTGGCCAATCTTTCCTAGAGCCTGAGTCTTGGTTTTGTGATCTGGGCGGCATTGAAAGAGAGAAATTTTTGGATATTTAAGGACAAATCTTCCTCGAATTCTTCATTGATCTCCCAAATCCTACAAAAAATACAGGAATCAGTCCTCTGTTATAACGGGAAAATGGAAAATAGTAATCCTACAACATATGAAAACAAAATCCAACAAACATTAGGTTTGAAAGGGATTAAAAATCCACTTCAAAGGAGAAAGGAATGATGCATACAGGGATCATCAACATCCTAGACACCACTGATGACAAGGTTTCTGAAGTTAAATTTTGATGGGTCCTCGAAGTGTAACCTAGGTCACATTGGTGTGGGAGGGTCAACTTGGGAAAACACCGGTAAAATCCTCAGGCTCTATTATTCTAATATAGTAATGAAGACAAACAATGTATTGAAGTTCATGGTTCTTGAACAAGGGCTAGACCTACTAATTAGATCCAATATCCACCACTGCACAATAGAGGTAGACTTAACTTTGGCAATCATGGTAGCTAGAAGGTTACAATGTGGATTTTTTTTTGGGAACATGATAAAACACTGGTGCTTCAACCCGATCATTCAGAGAATTCATGGAAATTTGGATCACATGTAGACCTTGGAGTTCAGCCTTATTCGTCGATCATCCAACAAGTTGGCGGATAGGCTCATGAATGAAGGAGTGAAGAAGCTCACAGTCCAGGGTGAATATCTATGGTAGGAGGTTTCATCTAGGTAGCTCAAGTATGAATGAAATAACATAGCTGAGATGGACATGAAGGTAAGTGATCGGAATCAAATGAGCATCATAGAGCTAGGTACACACCTTGGCGGGGCCAGGGGGGAAATCCCAAGAAATGATTAATCACGATCCGAAATCGGACAACATGACTGACTCGTAACCAACACAAGGGATGGTTGTTATAGCAAAGTGGTGCTAGAATAATATAGAGATGTGGTATGTGGTGATTGAAGGCTTGTGAGGTGGAAATAGAGGAGGCTATGATCCTCAGTACAAAATCCCCTTGTCCCAAGGAAAATAGTTATTGTTAACCGAAATGCAAGTGCTCACAGTTAATTCCCATGTCAAGTCGTGCAATAATGAAAAGATATCAACCTAATCATACCTAGGGGAGGCCTTGATGCACATAGATGAATCTATGCGGATTATTACACCCCGATCTAGAAATAATGACTGAAATAAGCAAGTTACAGAGTAGTGGGGACTCCAGGATTTGGGCGTATGATGCTTTTTATTAGCCCACTCACTGTGTTTTCCATCACAGTGATTTTTTGTTCCTCAAGATAGATAATATCCATTTGGTGTTGTGAAGAACAATGGCATATAGGATTATGGGTCATGGTCGGAAGGTTAATCGTAGGGGAAGGACAAGAGGTAGGCAGTCATCAGACACCCCTTGTAAAAGAATAAGAATGGATAATGTGACATGGGAGGTTGCACAAACTTATGTGGACCTTGTCCCAGAAGTGGGAAAGGTCATTCTAGAATTTAAAGAGAAATAAGCCCACGAGAAAAGAGAAAACAAATCAAAGGGATGAGTGGTAGAGGAGCTCGACTAGGTGATAGATACAAGCATCACTCGGACCGGGGAAGCCCTGTATCACAAAAATGTCGAGATAGCATGGCACATAAAAAAGTTGATGAGTAAATTCATACGATAGACTAGTTCTCATGGTACCCAGACCAGGCAATTTGGCATCCTTCAGAGAAGAATAGATCGACTAGAAACCCACCTACCCACATTGATGAACATTGAACGATGTCTGAAGGACCATATTGCCTCCATAGTAAAAATGTTTGATACTTTATTGCACTATGTCCATCACATGTGCACCCTCTTGGGAAATCCACCCCCGCCGTGGGTGAAGACCCTGATAACTAATATGATACTATATGTCTCTGTTATGGGGGTATGGCTTTTAGAAGTTTTGTATAGTCCTATTATCTAGTTTTGTTAAGTGTCTAAAGTATGTTAGGGCTGAGTTATTGGGCTGGTAAAGAAAAGTTATTAGAAGTCATACACAAATCGGGAGCTATGCTAGACATAAGGGAGCCTCTCATCCCATGTGCATGGATGCTTTGAGTTGTACATGCATAAAATGTGTACGATCATCTTATTGGAGACCTTTGTCTGGCCATCGGTTTGCAGATCGAAAGTTGTGGACTTAGTGTGCTTGGTGTCAAGCATCGACCAGAGAGTGGACCAAAATGTATTGACGAACCTGTTGTACCGATATAAGATGATAGACTGTGGGATCCCAAAGTGTACCCACACTTGTTCAAAGAAGAGTTTAGTAGTTGATTATGTTATGATATTCTTCTTGCAGACTGCCATAATGGCCATCTTCGAGAAACTGTCGACGACCACAAAAACACATTCATTGCCATGATTAGTAGAAGGAAGGCCCAACATGTAATCCATGGAAATGGATTCCCAAGGTCGACTAGGGGTAGCTACCAGAGTATAGAAGCCTTGCTTCTTGATGGTTGGTTTGGAAATGGTGCAGGCAGTGTAGGATCTAATGTACTTCCCAACATCTTATCAAATATTCAGCAAGTAGAAATACTTATGTAGTACTGCCACTATTTTCTCCACTCGGAAATGTCCTGTGACCCAACTATAGTGTGCTTCCCAAATCATCTTTTCATGCTTGCTTGAAGGAACACAAAGGTGTCCCAGGTGGCATAATAGTGCATCATTGAGGTGAAAATCTGGCACTTGCTGACCCTCCAAGAGAATCTGGTATGTGTACCGAATTCTGGGTCACTTTCATTGAGAAGTGGCCAATCAGAAGTCTTGTGCCCACAAGAGCTGACCACATTCGTTAATGCCATGATTGGGGTTCAGCCAAGGTAGTCTGCAACATTATTGGTGCTGCTCTTCTTATACTTGATATTTAAATGGAACTGTTTCAGGTATGTGGACCACTTCTGATGGCGATAATTCTGCAACTTCCCTTGTGTCTGTATGAACTATAGGGGTCTGTGGTCTATGTGGATGACCGTTTCCTTCCCAAAAATGTAACGCTTCCAATGTCGGCAGGCCTGTACAATGGAATACATCTCTGTGTCATAATTGGGCTAAGTTTATACTGTGTCTAAAAGTGTCTCACTGTGATATGCCATTGGATGCCCTTATTGAGTAAGGGTTGCCCTAATAGCATAGTCAAAGGCATATGTATTGATCTCAAATGGTTGTTATAAGTCTATTAATGTGAGCACTGGTGTAGAGCAGAGGTGATGTTTCAACTCTACAAACACCTTCTGTTGAGATTTAGACCAAAAGAAGTTTTCTTTTGCTCCTCCCTTTGGTGACTTTACTGAAGGGCTATGTGATATTAGAGAACCCCAACATGAACTTGTAGTAGAAATTGGCAACACTGAGAAAGTTTCGGAGCTCTGTCAGAGTGGTTGGGGTTAGTGAGTCCCAAATGACTTGGATATTGGCTGGATCCACATACACCCCCTGTTCATCGATAATGTATCCCAGATACTTAACCTGGGTCATGCAAAAAGTTCATTTCTCCAAATTTGCATAGAACTTGTGTTTATACTATGTTTGCAGAACCTATCGGATGTGGTGTAGGTTCTCTTCCCAACTCTAGCTGGAGATCAAGATGTCATCCTAGTATACCACTACAAATTAGTTTGTGAATGGCCACAAGATGTCATCCATCAACCTCATGAAGGTTGTAAGAGAATTCGTCAACCCGAAAGGCATAACCAACCATTCGAAAAGGTCCTCCTTGGATTTGAAGGAAGTATTCCACACATCAAAGGGTTTGATTGGTACCTGGTGATATCTGGACTTCAAGTTGATCTTGCTAAAACATTTTTCCCCCTTGAGCTAGTCTAGAAGGTCATCAATCGATGGGATCAAGTACCTATTCCGGACAGTGACCTTGTTCAGTGCCTGATAGTTAATACAGAGTCTGCAAGTCCCATCCTTCCTCTATACCAACACAATCAGGATCCCATAAGGTGATGACCTTGGCCAGATGTGACCTTTCTGCAACAAGGTTAAGATGACCATGTACTCCTCCATGGCCTTCTCCATTTGTTGTTGTTGTACGGAGGGGCCCTATTTGGAGGTCATGGCCACCATCTTCTTCTTTCCCTGAGGGCGTATCATCATGAAAACAAATTTCCTAGTTTTGGAAATGAGCTTACTACATTGTTTTGCAATAACCGAAGAGATGGCAGTAGGCAGTCCTACCTCCGGTATCTTGTATAACTTATTTCCCAATGTAACAATAATAGCGCGAAGCCTTGACTCACACACAACATGTCACTTCCACAAGTATGGTTGGCCCAATAATACATCACAAACATCAAGAGGGGCAACATCACATACTAGCTCATCCATGAAGGGCTTGATGTTGTATGGAAGGTGACTCTACTGGCTAATATTAAGATCCCATCCTTGGTGGAGCCACCCAATGGTGTACAACTGTGGGTGTATTGTGGTAACTAAGCCCAAAAGCTTCATGAACTCTACTAAAGTGAGGTTCTTTTGGCACCCGTTATCAAAAATGAATTGTAGCAGGGAACCCTTTACCCACATCTAGGAGTGCAAGAGGCGATCCTCCTCCTCTAGATATTTAGGTTCCTCCTTTTGGATCTTTGTGCTAGCTAAAATGGCGTTGGGCTCCGCAACAATAATCTACTTCCCTTTGTCATTTCCCTTGTCGGGTTTTGACTCAAAGTCAAAACATGCACCTGATTCAGAAGCCCGTAGCTCAGCCACGAGTGACTTCTTGGCATGACACTCACTTTTTTTAGTAGTGGAGCTCTTATGGAACTCACACCACTTTCACATGTCCTTCTTCAGCTTCGTGGTGTTATTCTTTTCTTGCAACTTTGGCAGGTTGTCTTGGGCTGCCCCACCTTGTCTTTTTCCTTTGTTCTGTAGCTTGGGGGCACCTTTCCCTTGCTTTGGATTCATGGATCCAAAATCTCGCTTTTTCTATTCAAGGTTCTTCTCGATCTTGACATCATATCGGTATGTCATTCCGATCAAGGAGATGCCTAGGAACTCCATCTCATCCTGGATGTACATGTGTCGGCAGGGAAATACTTGAGTACCAAATGTTTCTCATAATCCTTGATACCCAACTTTGTGTGAAGGGTATGAAAAACATTAGTAAACTTCGACACATCTTGGTCCCTTCCCTACTGCAGCATGGTCCACTTTATGTATTTATCCTCATATCTCTTGAAACGTTAGTACTACTCCTTGGTGGCCTCTCGGAATTAATTCCAAGTGGGTGAAGCTAAAAGCCATGAGGGAGTACTTTCATCCTTCTTCTCACAGTAGGTGTCGCACCAGTCCTTGACTTGGGGGGTAGCTTTGAGGAGAGCAAAGGTAAATTTTTCCCGGTTGGAAAAATCATGAACAAAAAAATATCCTTCTAGTAGATTTAACTATTTATCTACGATGTCTTCATATGTTTGGCCCTCAAATACGGGAATGCTAAATTTTACTTGTACCTTAAAGGGAGTGGCGCCTTTAGATTGGTTTTTGGATGTGGATGCGGCACTAGTGGGCAACTGTTGAAGGATCTGAGAAAATTTATCCATCGTCGCATTGCTTTGTTTCTAAAGGGCCTACTCGAGCAATATTTTGATAGGATCTCATGCTCCCTCATATTTCTTTCATCCTAGATGGGCATCCATCGGGGTTAGAAAGGATGATATTGCAAAGGTTCAACCAGATCGAGCCGTAACTCCTTATCTCCCGAACTCGTTGGAGACATGCAAAGAAAAATAGAGAAAGAGCATATGTTGGGTGTGGAGCCTGATTATCTTCTGTATTCAAAGGTATTGCCACATTAGACCCTAGTTCAAAATGGGGCAGTAATGCCGCCCGTAAAATATTTGCTACAGGCGAGGTCCAAGGGGGGCGGCTACGACCTTTGGGTAGCCTCGCCCCATAGCGGGGGGTTTTGGCGGCAACGCCCCCGAAGATAAGAATAGATGTAAAATTGCCTTGTAAGAGTATAGTAATTTCTAGTCAATCTGGGCCGTTCATTAGGCGAAGATCTGACGATAGAAGTTATGCTTAATTTAGGGTTTTTTTCCCTAGAAGGCAACCCCTCATTATATATGAGGGAATTGTATTGCATCTATGTAGATCTATATTATGAGTGAGAAAGAGAGAGGAGAATGAGAGCGAAGAGGGTGTTACAACGGATCTGCTGTAGGTTGTATCTCTTTAGTTTGCTGGATAATATAAAAGGAAGGATTGGTTGTTTCTCTGTGGATGTAGCCCAAATTGTGTGAACCACGTATATCTGTGTCTCTCTTGTTTTATGCATTTTCTGTGTTTATATTTCTGCAATATTTTATGTGTTCCATTGCTCCGTAATATATAATTTTCTAACAACATACCACTTTGATACCACTGATCTAGGTTTAAACAAGAATGTGTTATGAAACTAGCTCAAGAAAAGATAGAAAAGATAGATCCACGCCTTAGAACTCAGCCTCTTCGAGGGGGAAACCTCCTTTACATTACATAAATGAACAATTCTTGGATGATACAAATGACAAAACCTCCTTTCTATATATAGGAGTCTAAGGAGTCACAATATAATCCAGCCGACCTAACAATAATAATATAAAGCCACAAAAATAACAATAGAGGGATTCTATGGGGCACAGAAATAACAATATGGGGGTAATAGTGGCACAACAATATAAATAAGGGGTATAACTACAATAGTAATGGGGTAAACACTAGTATTATAGGGACCCAACATGCCCCTCTCCTTCAAAAAAGTGTTGTCCTCAACGCTTGAGCCATTCTGGATACTTCTGCATAAAATTCTCATCCTCCCATGTGGAATCTTCAGCGGATAAGTTCTTCCACCTGATAAGATACTCTGAAATTGATCGATTTCGTAGTTGTCGAGTTCTTGTTTCTGTGACTGCTTCCGGTTCCAATATAATTTTTCCTTCCTCGTCAAGTTTTGGCAATATTGTTTGAACTGGGAGCTTGTCGCCTACAACCTTCTTTAAACATGAAACATGGAAAATTGGGTGCAATCGAGAAGCTGCAGGAAGCTCCAATTTGTATGCCATAGTACCAATCTTTTGCAACACCTTGTACAGACCATAATACTTTGGTGATAATTTATTATCCTTCTTAGCTTGCTTTAGGGACATTTGTTTATATGGTTGTAGTCGTAGGAATACCCAATCACCTACATCAAAACTTCTTTCACTGCGATGTTGATCTGCCTGTTGTTTCATTCTATTTTGTGCCAACACGAGGTTATCCTTTAAGAGTTGGAGGACTTGTTGTTGATGTTCGACGTGACGTTCCGCTGCCGAAACCTTAGAATTTTCTCTTAAATATGATGTGATTGATGGTGGTTGGTACCCATAAAGTGCCATAAATGGGGTCATTTTTGTTGCTGTATGGAAGGAAGTGTTATACCACCATTCAGCCAGAGGCAACCATTTGACCCATTGTGTCTGTTTATCAGATACAAAGCAACGAAGATATCCTTCCAAACATTTTTTTACTATCTCAGTTTGCCCATCAGATTGAGGATGATAAGATGAGCTATGAGCTAACTGAGTACCAAGACAAGAAAATAATTCTGTCCAAAAATTTCCAGTGAAAATGGGTGTTGGAAATAATACTGAGAGGGGGGGTGAATCAGTATTATCAGATCAATAAAACCTTTTCAATTTCATACTCAGAAACATATACGCGACTTCAGTTAAGTGAATCCGCGTGTACACGCGACTGTGTCTAAAGCAACTAGCGCATATGCAGATATCTTATGATTCAGTTAATCTTATCTTCAGTAAATGCATCAGAACATTATTAAGCAATTTAACAGTAAACAGGTGCAGTATAACAGAACAGAACATCACACAAGAGCCACACACATGAACACCATGATATAAGGTGGAAACCCAATGTGGGTGAAAACCACCTGCTGCAATTCGTCTCTTTCTTCTTTAATGAGAAACTTCTTTTACAATATACTGGTGCAGTCCTTTACCAGTATGCAGGCTACAACCTGCAGAGGGCTACAACCCTCTCTTTCGTTTTCCAACTACTTCTGGAAGGGAGCTACAACTCCCTCAGCTCTTGTACTAGCTGATCCATTTACTAGTACGTAGGTGCTGAGCCTACAACCTTCAGGGACCACGTTTCATCAATTTTCAGACTGGATCCAAGAGTACAAAGCAAACATTACCGCAATACAATCATCAACTTATACTTGCATCATAATTCATTAAACAACCCAATACCGAATCACTGAAACCCTGTCATCAAGAACACAGAACCCAAACCAGAATCTAGAACTCTGCAACAACCACCAGAATCAGCAACAACCTGAAATATCAACCCTTATCATGCATACGCTACTTCACTGTACCAAAACCGCGTGTATACGCGCTTTCTCCAAAGGCAACCCGCGTGCAGATCTAGAAATGATTACTTCTGCCTTTGCTGTCAGATCCGACCCTTGCCAAGCGTCCCGAACAGATAACCAGCAATACCAGATCCTCTCACTGCGTCAGACACCCACACACTTATCTTTGCCTAGTGATCTTCTCCTTATATAGCCTTAGGCCTTGTTCAATACCAAGAGCCAAAACCATAGAAACACAATACCATCAACTTCAAAACTAGGGATCGACACGCCCGTCGAGACACAATGGTTCGAAACCATAGGCACAACTTCCAAGGGCTAACCGCCATGGACCAAAAGTACTTTTCCACATACACGCGCTTTTTCTGAAGCCAACCTGCGTGTACACGCGACTTGGGCTTAACAAACCTGCGTGTATGAACTTCCTTGGTAAGCTGTACTAGGATCTGTCTTCTGATTAAGTTGCCATTACCTGTACCAACTTCTGAGCATCTGTACCAACCTCTGAGTGAGTTGCCATCAAGGACAACACTTGAATCATAATGCCAACAATCTCCCCCTTTGGACTTGATGGCAACCACTACACCAAGTCACTCTCCCCCTTTGACATCAAGGGCAAAGGGCGGACCAAGATATTTTGGTATACCTTCTGCTGTCCATACTCCCCCTGAGTACTTGCTGAAATCTCCAACTATGCTCCCCCTTTGTGTATGCCAAAGTGTACCAATCTATCCATCCTGCTCTTGCTGAATTGTGCTGTTCATGCTCCCCTTGACTGTAGGCAAGATCTGCAAAAGATGTTCTTCAAGAAGAACAAGGACTTATACATCATAGAAGACCTTCCTATCACCAAAAGACTCAACATACATTCATCATTCATCCCAGGCATAGTGGGGAAACCAACATAGGCCGTTACATGACCTTGACACCATAAAAAGAGATATCACAAGAGATACATGACATAGAGACGAAATATTTAGACCAAGACTTATGAAAGCCACCAACAGCATCATGATCTGTACCATAAGCATCAGCCTGCAATCCCATTCCTAAACAGTAAGATGTATCATTTAGCTTCATAGACTTTATCAACAACTTCTAACCATAATGCCAACAATGCATTATTTGAAGAATATTCTCCCCCTGAGTGTGAGCCAACCATGTCTGAACCATTTCCTGAGTCTGTTCTGCTCCCCCTGAGCCTGAGCCAACCATGACTGAACCTGGGTCTGTTCTGCTGCCCTTTCTCCATATACGCGACTTTGCAGCCTGTAACTCGCGTATATACGCGACTTGTCTTCATTATTTCACCGTATGCAGGATGGAATACTGAATCTCATCACTTTCAGATTCCCCTGTGTCTGTTATGTCAGCTGACTGAGTTGTCCCACACCTTTCTGTCTCTGTCTTCTTCAATTCCTGCAACTGTGATGATGTATGGTCCCCTTGTCTTGAATTTTGAAATCTGCTCCTGCATTCCCTTGCTTTATGCCCATAGTTGTTGCATGTATAACACCTTATATTTTTCATGTTCCTTCTATCACAATCAATTGCTTTGTGTCCATATGCATTGCAGGCAAAGCAATACCCTCTGAAATACTTGGGATGCGATGATCTTTCTTGAACCATTCTACTTCTGCATCTGGCTGCAACATGTCCAAGATTATGACATACATAACATTCAACATTATTCAGCGGAGGAAATAATCGTCTATCACGTCCATAGTTAGGAGTAAAGGATCTTCCTTGAGGAATTTCTTTCCTTGGTTGTTCCTTGAGCATTTCAGATTTCTCATTAGAGTTTCTTGCCTCACCTTGTGAACTAGATTCACCTTCACCATATTCATGAAAACCAAGACCAGTCTTGATAGCAGGAGATCTTTGACTATTAAGAATATCATCCAAGACTTTAGAACTATCTTGAAATCGTAAGAGCTTATCCTTTTCTTCTAGTTTACCTTTCAAGATATTTACCTCAACCTGATGTTGTTCTTCCTTTTTCAGATACTGCTTCCTTAGGTCTTCTTCAACTTTTCTCCCTTCTTCCACTTGTCGCTTTAGTTTGATCACTTCATGTTCTTGATCTTCAAGATCTTCTTTTAGAGAGAGGATCTTTGATTCAAGTCTCTGAATAGTTGTGCTCTGATCTTTTGCTATATCCTGCAATCTCTCCCTTACCCTGGTTTCTGTTTCCAATAGTTCTTTTAATTTGGCAGCTTCTTCAGTTTCTGCATTCTTCTCTTCATGTGCCATGAGACTTTTAATATCCTCGCTATTATTGGATGAAGCATTCTTCTTCTTGTGCGCCATGAGACTTCTAATATCTTCACTATCATTTAATGAACTTTTAATATGGGAATAATAGCTTCTACCATCTTCTTCATATATCCTTTCTTTGTTATGAGGACATCTAGCAGCATAGTGACCAACTCTACCACATAGAAAACATTTGAAAGGCAGCTTATCTTTGAACCGTCCAGTTCCCCGTTCAAGATTCTTGACAAAATTTACCTCATCTTCTTCCTCTGACACTTCGAATGCGGCCTCTGGTGGTACCTCTTGTCGCATTTCAAAAGCAGTTAAGATCCCGTGAAGCTGTGACATGGTAATTTTCCGCACATTCTCCTTTTCTTCTATGGCAGATACTTTAGAATCAAATTTAGTAGACAGAGATCTCAAAACCTTTTGAACTAAGACAACTTCCTCAAATTCTTCACCCAGATCCCTCATACAATTCACAATCTCATCCATACGCAGGAAATAATTAGCTACGCTTTCATTACTTCGCATCTTAAGAGTTTCATACCGGATTCTGAGAGTTTGAAGCTTCGCTATTTTTACCTGATCATCTCCTTCGTAGCTTGTAACGATTTTGTCCCATATTTCCTTAGCTGATTTGAGATGCATGATCTTCATAAATTCTGATTGAGTCAAAGTACTCAATAGGACATTAACTACTTTGGCATTGAGCTCATATTGCTTTTTCTCTACTGGATCTGTAGGAGTTGCTGATGGGAATTTGTATCCTCCTTCTACGAGTCCCCAAACTTCTGCTCCAAGAGACTGTAGATATGCAGTGGTTCTTATCTTCCAGTGAGTAAAATTGTTCCCGTCAAAGACTGGTGGCCTGATGTGTGCCTCTCTTTCTGGATTAGCCATTTTGATGGATCTTTTCCTTCAAGCGATCAAGCTTCCTCTGAAGGACCTGCTCTGATACCAATTGTTGGAAATAATACTGAGAGGGGGGGTGAATCAGTATTATCAGATCAATAAAACCTTTTCAATTTCATACTCAGAAACATATACGCGACTTCAGTTAAGTGAATCCGCGTGTACACGCGACTGTGTCTAAAGCAACTAGCGTATATGCAGATATCTTATGATTCAGTTAATCTTATCTTCAGTAAATGCATCAGAACATTATTAAGCAATTTAACAGTAAACAGGTGCAGTATAACAGAACAGAACATCACACAAGAGCCACACACATGAACACCATGATATAAGGTGGAAACCCAATGTGGGTGAAAACCACCTGCTGCAATTCGTCTCTTTCTTCTTTAATGAGAAACTTCTTTTACAATATACTGGTGCAGTCCTTTACCAGTATGCAGGCTACAACCTGCAGAGGGCTACAACCCTCTCTTTCGTTTTCCAACTACTTCTGGAAGGGAGCTACAACTCCCTCAGCTCTTGTACTAGCTGATCCATTTACTAGTACGTAGGTGCTGACCCTACAACCTTCAGGGACCACGTTTCATCAATTTTCAGACTGGATCCAAGAGTACAAAGCAAACATTACCGCAATACAATCATCAACTTATACTTGCATCATAATTCATTAAACAACCCAATACCGAATCACTGAAACCCTGTCATCAAGAACACAGAACCCAAACCAGAATCTAGAACTCTGCAACAACCACCAGAATCAGCAACAACCTGAAATATCAACCCTTATCATGCATACGCTACTTCACTGTACCAAAACCGCATGTATACGCGCTTTCTCCAAAGGCAACCCGCGTGCAGATCTAGAAATGATTACTTCTGCCTTTGCTGTCAGATCCGACCCTTGCCAAGCGTCCCGAACAGATAACCAGCAATACCAGATCCTCTCACTGCGTCAGACACCCACACACTTATCTTTGCCTATTGATCTTCTCCTTATATAGCCTTAGGCCTTGTTCAATACCAAGAGCCAAAACCATAGAAACACAATACCATCAACTTCAAAACTAGGGATCGACACGCCCGTCGAGACACAATGGTTCGAAACCATAGGCACAACTTCCAAGGGCTAACCGCCATGGACCAAAAGTACTTTTCCACATACACGCACTTTTTCTGAAGCCAACCTGCGTGTACACGCGACTTGGGCTTAACAAACCTGCGTGTATGAACTTCCTTGGTAAGCTGTACTAGGATCGGTCTTCTGATTAAGTTGCCATTACCTGTACCAACTTCTGAGCATCTGTACCAACCTCTGAGTGAGTTGCCATCAAGGACAACACTTGAATCATAATGCCAACAATGGGATCTCTGTCACTTACAATAATCTTTGGGTTTCCATGTAGTTTTTGAACTGTTTCCATAAATGCAGTAGAAACTGTATTAGCTTTAAATGGATGTGATAATGGACAAAAGTGTGCATACTTGGTAAGTCTGTCAACTAACACCATGATGACACTCTTTCCCTCAGACTTGGGTAAACCTGTGATAAAATCCATTGAAACCTCCTCCCAACATTGGCATGGAATGGATAAAGGTTGTAATAGACCCGGTGTCTTAATTGTTTCAACTTTATTTTGTTGGCAAACCAAACATTCCGCCACAAACTTTTGAATATCTGATTTAAGGCCATCCCAAAAAAATTCCTTCTTAACCCTGTGGTAAGTTTTTAAAAATCCTGAGTGCCCTCCTAAGGGAGAAGTGTGCAATTCCATAAGAATATTTTGTTTTAGCTGGGAATTCTTACAGAGGTATAAGCGATCTTTGTACCATAACGAATCATTTTGCCAGCTAAATGTATCATAAGTATTGGAATGTTGTTGTAGCTTTCGAATAAGTGCCCACACTTCTTCGTTATTCTTCCATTCCTCCTTTGCTTCGTTTATCCAATCTGGTTGGATAATAGAAATGGCACACAACAATGCTTCCATATCCTCATCCTTTCTTGAGAGTGCATCTGCCACCACATTTTGCTTCCCTTTTTTGTAGATGATTTCAAAGTCATAACCCAACATCTTTGTGACCCACTTTTGTTGCTCTTCAGAGGATAATCTTTGTTCTAAAAAGTATTTAAGGCTATCATGATCTGTTTTTACCTTGAAGTGTCTTCCCATTAGGTAGGGTCGCCATTTCTTAAGTGCATGGAGTATTGCCAACATTTCCTTCTCATAAATAGCTTTGCTTAAAAACTTTCCCTTGATTGGACGACTTTCAAAAGCAATGGGTCTTTCATCTTGCATTAGAACAGCACCAATTCCATTTCCTGAAGCATCACATTCCACAATAAAGTTTTTTGTGAAGTCTGGTGTAGCTAAGACCGGTGCTTGGCACATTGCCTCTTTAAGATGTTTAAAGGCCTTTGTTGCTTCCGGAGTCCATGAAAATGAATCTTTCTTCAATAATGTTGTTAGAGGTGCTGCTATTCTCCCATAATTCTTAACGAACTTGCGATAATACCCTGTCAACCCAAGAAATCCTCGCAGATGCTTTATGGATGTGGGGATTTTCCATTCCTTAATGGCTTTAATTTTGCTAGGGTCTACCTTAACTCCTTCATGAGATACAATATGACCCAAATATTCCACCTCCTGGACTCCAAAGAAACATTTGGATCTTTTTGCATATAATTGTTTCTCCTCCAATAGTTGTAGCACCTTGTCAACATGTTCAACATGATCCTTCCAAGACTTGCTGTAGATTAGTATATCATCAAAAAATACTAACACAAATTTTCTAAGGAATGGTTTGAAAATTGAATTCATCAAACCTTGAAATGTTGAAGGTGCATTGGTAAGGCCAAAAGGCATGACCAAAAATTCATAATGACCCTCATGAGTTCTAAATGTCGTTTTCGGAATGTCTTCAATCTTCATTCTGATTTGATGATATCCTGAACGAAGATCCAACTTGGTGAAGTAAATTGATCCATGCAATTCATCCAGTAATTCATCAATGACAGGAATGGGGAACTTATCTTTAATAGTGAGCTTGTTGAGCTCCCTATAATCTGGACACATGCGCCATGATCCATCCTTCTTGTGCACCAATACTACTGGAGCTGAGAAAGAACTTTGACTTGGTTGAATTATACCAGCCTCTAGCATTTCTGCAACCATACGTTCAATTTCACCTTTTTGGACATATGGATATCTGTACGGCCTGATGTTTGGAGGAACACTTCCTGGAATCAGATGAATAGCATGATCATGATCACGCATAGGTGGGAGACCTTTGGGAGTCTCAAATACCTTGGAATGATTGTCCAGGACTTTTTGGAGATCTGGAGAAATAGATGATTCCAATGTGGAAACATCTAGCGAACATAATTGTGCAATTACACCTCTTTGCTCCTTTTTTAGAAGCTTTGTCATGCCATTAGAGCTGATTATCTTTTCTGGTTTCCCTGCAATACCCCTTAATTCAACTTCCTTTCCTTCCACAGAAAATTTCATGAAAAGTTCTTGAAAATTAAAAGCTATTGTACCCAAGGATTGTAGCCATTGGACTCCTAGTACAACATCAGCACCTCCCATTGGAATGGAAAGCATTGGGCTAGTCAATACATATTCTCCCATGGATAGCTTGATATTATGGCACTTTCCAAAACAATTTATTGTTCCTCCATTTGCAATCATCACTTGACACTCTGGTGCTGGATATAGGAAGCAATTCAATTCTTTTGCTACCCTACAATGAATAAAATTGTGGGTGCTTCCTGAATCAATCAACACTATTACCTTTTTCTTCTTGATTTGTCCTTCTATCTTGATGGTTTGAGGAGTGGTAATTCCCGCCAATGCATTACAAGATATGGTCGGATTTATTTGTTCTTCATCTAGGCTTTGTTCCTGAAATATATCCTCTTCTTTTGACCTTTCTTGCTCCTTTTCTTCTTCCTCTTCACAATCTATGTAGAATAATTTCTTCTCAGCACACTTATGACCTTTTGTGTATTTGCTATCACAATTGTAACAAAGCCCTTTCTTCCAATTTTTGTGGTGTCAACCTTGTAGGTTGTGGAAGACTATGGGCAACAACACTTCCGTCTTTATAGTTGTGAATGGTATGCTTCCTAGTTGCCATAATTTTGCTTTCCATTTTTCTTGCTAACCTGAATGCCTTCTCTAATGAATCAGGTTCCCAAAGGCGCACATCATGTTGGATATTATCCTTTAAAGACCCTATGAACACATCAATCCTATGCTCCTCTGGAATATCTTTTACCCTTATGTTCAATTTTTGGAACTCCTCAATGTGCTCCATTATTGAACCCTTTTGTTTGAGACTTATCAATTGGCTAAAAAAAGTGTTGCTTTTTGTATCCTCATAATGTGCTATCAATTCTTCCGTAAAAATTGCCCAAGTGATAAATTGTTTACGAGAACAAAGCCATTGATACCATACAAACTGATTTGGTTCCAAATATAAAGTTGCCATACGTACCTTTTGTGTGTTTTGCACATTATTGAGATCGAAGAATTGCTCCATCTGTAATATCCATGTGGCGAGATCCTTGCCATCAAACTTCCTCATATCGATTTTTGGAACATGGTGAGTCTTTGATCCAACATTAGAGTCTATGGAATCATGATTAACATTTCTTTTGTTCTCATCATGAGTTTCCTTTAGTACCCTTTCACCCTTAGGGACTATTTCTTGTAGCAACTTATTCATATTTATCTTCAATCCGTCCATGTCTGTCTTCAAATCTATCTTCAAATCATCCATCTTAGCTTCCATGTCAATCATCTTAGCTTCTACGCCTTTCTTTAAATAGTCCATCTTAGCTTCTACACCTTTCTTTAAACCATCCATTTTAGCTTCTACATCTTTCTTTAAAGCATCCATCTTAGATTCTGTTCCTTTTTGTGCAAGGGACAGTTGTTGCACTTGGTCTTGTAATTTTGATATATCATGTTGCATTTCTTCCTCTTCTTCATGAGTCATGCTAGAGCTTTCAGGTTCCTTACTAGGTGTTTGCATTTTCTTTCCTCGGGGCATCAGTTACCGATAATAATGCTCTATTATGCCCTTTGAATTCCTTCAAAATAAATTTTCAAACCAAGCTTAAGAAAAAATTTAAGAAAATCTACACACCTTTTTTCACTTTGTAGGAGCTCGATATTGCCTCTGATGTATCTCTGTACTTTCCATTCATCTACTTCTGAATTTGTGAACTATAGTAGCCCTCTGTGTCCTCTTTCCAATGCCACAAGTCTGACCCAAATTGGATTCTCCAAGGAAGAGTTATGTGAAATCTCCCACAGTGACTTGCTTATAGACTAGTTCAGTAGAGCGAAATTGTACGACATGCCACGAGTCACTGTTTCGACCTTTGGATCTGAAACATGCATACAAGAAAATACAGTCCGTCCTCTTTCTGTACCATTTTACGAAATTTCAATCCGATCCTCAGAGAGAAAGTTATGACGATTTTTCCCAGGTCACCTGTTTTGAATGTAATTCAGGAGTCTGCAAAAAGACCAACTTCCTCAGATCATATCTCCGAAAATATCACGCGAAAAGCTCTAAAATTCGGACCCAAGGTTTAGCGCCAATTCTTCTCAAACGGTTTTTTTTTGCGACTTCTGAAACGTCACAGAAAAAAAGTTATAGCGAAAATGCCACGATGACCTGTTTGGAGCAGCGAAACCCTAGAATCCAAAGCTCTGATACCAAATGTTATGAAACCAGCTCAAGAAAAGATAGAAAAGATAGATCCACGCCTTAGAATTCAGCCTCTTCGAGGGGGCAACCTCCTTTACATTACATAAATGAACAATTCTTGGATGATACAAATGACAAAACCTCCTTTCTATATATAGGAGTCTAAGGAGTCACAATATAATCCAGCTGACCTAACAATAATAATATAAAGCCACAAAAATAACAATAGAGGGATTCTATGGGGCATAGAAATAACAATATGGGGGTAATAGGGGCACAACAATATAAATAAGGGGTATAACTACAATAGTAATGGGTTAAACACTAGTATTATAGGGACCCAACAGAATGCAACAAATTATAGATATAACCATAAATATAGAGATGCAACACAAATAACACTTCATTTTTACTAATATCACATACTAAAATATACTTACAAACAGAATGGAAATAAGACTAGCTTAGGCGATGGTAGCTTATCTCTAAGAAGAGATGTGGCGGTTACATGCCTTTGAACTATGTTACAATGATGTTTGAAGGCATATTTATCATTGAGAAAAAATGGAAAACCCTAAACATCCAAAAACATAACCCTAGGAGATGAAACACCAAATTATGGGCCTCATTGGGGTAAGTTGGTACATCAACTTCTCGGGGTCATATCTCTGGCACACAATCTCTATTTGATGCACACGACACCTCATTAGAAAGATATATCTGAGGATTACAAGTACTAAGAACAAATACAAAGTTACAAAACTCGTATTCACTACCAGTGGTTTTCATAGAAAAACGTCATTAAGGCCCTCAAAACGGCATTGGAAGTTTAGGACCCGAAAATTTGCCAAAAATAGTAAACTGTGCTATAATTAAGGAAACTAAAATACTAAAAGAAAAAATGGTGGGGGTCCAAGTGCAATAAATCAGTGGCCACCAATATCCACCTGGTTCAAAATCACACTGCTTATTTACAAAAAAAAAAGAGACCTAAATTAGTAGAAGTGTATACACACACACACACACACACACACACACAAAATCCTAAACTTTTATAATATAATTATTAATAAAAAAATAATCTTAGTCCACTACCAAAATTAATATTTGTTTCTGACTACCCCGATTTGGACAATGATTTCAGGTGTTTGTTGATGTGGGATTATTTGGCCTCTTGTATTTACATTGGTTCTGACCATCTATGATCTCTCGACCTCCAACCAATAGAAGAATATTGTTGGTCATCCAGCAAGCACAAAGTGCTAATTCCTCCAAGACCCCAGCTACTCCATACTAGACTAATACATAACTGGAAAATCAAACTTGTTTGAGGCTTATATTAGAGTGTTGGAATGAAGAGTAGAGGTAAAGTGGTTCCATTGAAAAGTAAAAGGGAGTGGATCGAATTCAATGTTGATATTGTTGATGCAATCGACATTAGGTGGTATAAGAATAGGTTTGCCTACTTAATTGAATTTTATAGGGATCAAATATGAGTTCAATAGAGGAAGGATATGGTAGTATACTGGTCTGAATATTGTGAAACATGACTTTTATCTTGCATTATAAAGCATGGATTGTTGATCTAGATTTGAGGGGAAACCAATTCCAAACTTGGTCTAGTTGAAAGCCCCTTGAATAGAACCTGATTCTTAATATAGATATTCTGATATAATTACATTAACATGATTGAATCCAATTAAACTTGTGAATGTGTTGATGTTATCCAAATTCATTACTTAATACATTTAATGATAATAATTTCGTAAATAACATGCATAAGAAAACATGAGGCAAGAGATCAATAACATAAGAGAAGAGATCACTGAGTTTGTAACAAATTTCACTCAGTGTGGTCTACTTCTCCAAGCATCACTTAACCGTGTAGCAACCTCTTTATCTTCTCTTCATGATGCTATTCTTTCTCAATACAAAAGGATTTAACTCTCATGTCAAGTGGAAATGTCATTCCTTTAAAGACGCATTCACCTTTGATATACAAAAGGAATGAAATCTCACTTCAAGTGGAAATTTCTCCGCTTCAAAGAGATGTTAACCTTTAACAATATAAAAGAAATGAATTCTCACTTCATTTGGAAAAATGGCCTTTGATTGTTGCATCATCTCGGCTTGTGTGCATAGTCTCAAATAAAGAGTTCTTTGCAATGTTTTAGATCTCGTTACCTTACAGTGGTATACAAAGACCATTAAAATATGGAAGTACATATTCCTCCTCTTACAAATCTCAAAAAGGGAAATATCCACAATAAATGAGACTTACATTGGTTCTTGAGCCAAAATGCTAAGTTGGATGCACAAATCGTAGAAAACACATCATCAACAAGTATGTCTCATCATTCTGCAAAATTTGAGTGTAAACACAACCAACCTCTAAAAACTGCATCTCATTCTTGAAATTGGTGCCAATAATTAATGACACATGTGGGCATTAACCATGATCCCTTAGATCCTTTCTAAAAAATCACAAAACACAACATTATCAAGTTTATCTAATAATTCTGCAACGTTTACCTGTAAACATGACCATCTTCTAAAAAGTGCATCTTTGTCTCAAAATTTGTATCAAGAATTGAAGACAAATGTGGGCTTTAATTATGAGCCCTCATATTTGCTACTTGGATCCAAATTTCTTCTACGCCTATGGAATGACCCAAAAAAATTGGTGAAGAAGTACTATAACCACAATAGGTTTTTTTCATTCTTAATTCTAAACCTCTTTGGGCTCCACTACCTTGGACTTGCTTCCATGCAGACATACCTTCTCTGTAACACAGGTCTATCTCAAAACTCATTCTAACGAACGAGCCCAATAGATCCACCCTTGGAATTCATTCCTATGACTTGACATGCAATTTTATCTCCCCCATGAGATGAATAACATAGGCTTAAATAATATTATGTGCATAGACTTTACAAAGTCCCATTTAGTTGGTGCATTAGAAACTTGTTTGTAGTATTAATGAGTAGGCCGAGGATAAAGCCCACATTCTCCCACTTTGTACATTTGTTGCAAAGTCTTGTATACATGGTATATAAGATATCTACCACAAATTATAATAACTATTCATTACTTCACTTTCCGACATTTTCCACCAACAAATTTTGTTGTGATGGTTACAAAGATTTAGCAAATTAGGTGTTGCCATGTTGTGGCCTTATATTGGACCAAATGGATTTCAAATGGACTTCCAACTACATGTCTACATCACTACCACTAATGCTAATGATGCCATGTGGAGGTGTATGAAGGGTGCCATGTTTCATTTCTTGTATGGTGCCACATCACCTGAACACTCAACGCCACCTGTTATGCCACATCAGCTCTCATTGTCATGTATCAAGACAAAATGCTACAAGGTGTCCTCTGACTTTGACATTTTATTATTTGATCAGAATCTTCAAACTATGATGACTTTCGCATACAAACTCTAACCAATGCAATTTGAGTTATAATAAAATTATCTCATTGAGCTCTTTGTCATGGTGCTATTTTTATCAAATTTTGAAAACCTTGATTTGTGAGGTCTCTTAGAGCCTCCTGGATCATCCCTTCCAACTAAAGGACTTTTGGACCCCAAAATTTTACATACAAAGATTATACATGTTTTCTGTAATATACAATAGAATCCATATCTTTGTTGCCCAACAAAAGCCCTAAAATATCACTATGTTTCATACTTAAGCGATTTTATACACTTCATCACTTTTACAAAACAAAATTTGATGATTTATGGGGTCTCCAAAAGAAACATGTGATTTAGAATGGTGGACACTTTCAACTATTTAAAAAGGTTGCACATCTCTTACCCAACCAGTGTAATGGGATTTCTTACTATAGCTATGTTTCTTTCTGAGCAGATTCATGGAGTGTTACAATGTGTTCCACTTTCTCATCTACCAGTTCCTGCACAAGAATTTGTTTCTTCAAAGATTCTTTCATAAGCTTTTGGTCCTTCTCTAGAAATATATCTAGATTGAGCTTCCAAGATCTCTGGTGCCCACTCTTGTTGCAATAGTTACATTAGATTTCCAACATTCAAAATTTATTTTCCTTCCATTTCTCCTAATGTGGAGAGGGGTCTTTATGTCATGGCTCCTTACTATTCGACGTAACCTTTTTGTACAAATCAATTATTTTACAACACTTGGAAACATCATGGTTATTCAAACCAAAAAATGTACATGGTTTTCTATTCCATAATTTTTTTTTTACATTGTTAATATTCTTATAATCAAAAGGAAGCTGCGTTGGAATAGTTATACCTTGTTGGTTGTCCCTGGTGTAGATTTAGTGACGAGAAATTGATTTATCTCATCCTCTAAAATGCTAACCTCCATTTGGAGATGACATGAAATCCTAACCATTTCTATGGTTTGATGTCCTCTCATCTTGCCTTGACTTAGACTCATTACATGAAGAATCTCTTCCTCTTGTGGCTCTGGAGTTTCTTTCATTGGTGGTCTTGGAGAATTCTCCATCTTCCTCTCTGCCATAGCCTAATCATGAATATTGAGGTGGTTCTACCATTTGGATGGGATTAACAATACCATGCCCATTAACTCTATGGAATTTTCCTTCATATTTGATTTTCTTCATTAGCTTCAAGTCGATGATTGTAGTGTGATTTTTAAAAGCACTAAAATCATAATCATAATGGGAACATGAAACTGAAGAATTACTAACATTTCTTACCTCATTTATCAGTTCAATATCGAGTGAGGATGGATTTTCTAAGCCTTTATTATGCTACAAATTTACCAAGGTCTCTTGTATAGCTTGTAACTGAAGTTGTAATCTCTACTTCTCTTCTTTTTCTTATTGCAGTAGTCTTCTCAACTTTGCACTATTCTCTGGTTGATTTCCTTGAGTTCTTTGAGCCATGTTTTCTTTTATTATTTTCCCATCTATGATTCAATACCTAAAATCCTTGTCAGACCTACTCTGATACCAAACATGATCCAGATCTTAGGGGAAACTAATTCCAAACTTAATCTAGTTGAAAACCCTTTAAACATGACCCAATTCTTAATAGTGATCTTTTGACTTGAATGCATTAGCAGGATTGAATCCAATTAAACATGTTATTATGATGACGGTATCGAAATTCATTACTAAATGCATTTAATGATCATAATCATGGAAATAACATATATAAGAAAACATGAGAAAATATGTCAATCACATAAGAGAAGAGATCACTGAATTGGTAACAAATTTCAGCCATTGTGGGCTATATCTCTAGGATTTCCTCAACTATCTATCCATTTCATTTGTCGCTCTTCAAGGCTCTATTCTTTTTCAATACAAAATGACTGAACTCTCACCTCAAGTGGAAATGTTTATCCTTCAAAGAGATGTTATCCTTTGAAAATACAAAAGGAATGAACTTTGTAACCACCATCCTCCCAAATTTACTCAAGATAACTGGTCCACCTGGGTAGACATGTGACCAACAGTTACTATGATATGATTCAACTCCCCAAGTATAGTTAAGGAAGTGGAATAAAAAAACTAAAACCAAGCTAACCTTCTCAAGGAGATGCAGGAACCCAAGAAGCTAACCAACCACTCCAGGTGCCCAACCCTTTCATTAACATACCTTTTGAGTGAACTAGGCCCTAAGCCACTCCCATGAAAAGTTATCCATGTGACTAAAAATCTCTAGTCTCTCCCACAGCAAGGCTTCCATGCGACTGCAATATTTTTCAGGAAGTTTTATGCCAGCAAACTTGAATTTTGAACCACTTTTTCAGTGCTAGGACTCATACCTCTGCCCAAAACATGATGAAACTCTTAGAAATGGTAAATAACAAGAAGAAAATTCCTTTAATAGAAAACTAGAACAAGGAACTAACCTGAATCATCCTAACCATGACATGAATTTCGTCAAAGAAATCATGAACATGTAATGTACAAGTCATAAAAACACATATAACATAGGTACCTCATACTTATCCAATAATTTTCAAGAAGGTCTGATGCCTTCTCAAAATAATTGTAGTATCATATATTAGGTCATTCATTCATTAATATTCCATTTACTAATCAAAACATGATGAGAACCATAAATCAAGTCTATCATAAACCATGCTTATAACCAACATATAACTAGAATAATAGAATTGATAGAACAACCATTAAAGCCACATAATGACAAGCACAATTACTCATGAAATACCAAAGGAGAAGGACCTCTTATTAACATATGAAAACCCAACCAAGTCGAGGAATTCCACGTACCACTCGAACACATATTGGGCTCGACCAAATCTCTCTTTCATCCAATCACCCCCGTGCCATATTCCAAGCATGAATTAGTGATCTCATGGAATAAACTAGGAACAAAAAACTAGGGTTTCCAGAGGCCAAACCACCTCAAACCTCAACCAGTGATTCCACCTCATAGTCGAAGATCACTAACCATCACAAGAGTGGTCTCTATCCAATTTGTCTAGGGCTTAATAACATTTGTTCCAACCAACTTCCAAGACTAGAAACTTAACCGACAACTATCGTCGAGCTCGAGGGTGTTTATCCAACCAAGGCTTCAATGAATAGTAACTCAACCCACCGAGGGCTCCAAAGAGTTTGTCCAACCATTGTTTCCAACACTAGTAACTCAACCCAGGTTGTTACAAGGCTTACAAAGCGTTTGTCCAACCAAGGCTCTTGGAACTAGTAACTCAACCCACAGCCAAAGGAACATGAGCACCAAACATAAAACATAGATAAAATCAACAACACCATTGATATCCAAGAAATTGAAATGTTAGGAAGAACCATTTTCAATCCATGAAATCGTATATGCCAATGACAGATCATAACCAAGAAGCCACATGCATGTGTCATGCATGCCAAAACTAGCAAATAAATCATACATGCAATTTGGTACCTACAAGAAAAACCCATTGTAGTTTTTGATCTCAGTGTCCTGTTGCACTTTCCTTATTTTCCTTTACCTCCTTAGACCAAATCCCAAGTACGTCACACTCCTACAAGAGTGCTCCAAGAGAACTCTAGGTGTCCAAGAGTATGACAAAGAGAGAATAGAAGAGAGAGATCCAAGCTAAAACTGAAAAAAGGTTGTGAACTCATCATCATAAGCCTTTTTATCAATGAAGCCTCTATTTTCTTCATTTTCCATTATTTTTCCTTCATTTTCCTACTCACATGAAACATGTGACCTTCCACCTTCCTTTTCTCCTATTAATGTCTCATGCTTTTCCAAAGCCTTTGCCATTGCCTTTGTGAATTTTCATAGCCATTAATTAATCCCAAGTGATCCCCATCTCTAATTTTTTTCCCAACATTAATCATGGAATACATGTCCAATGACCTTGGTTATTATTTTCCTTTATTAACTTTATTACATGGATTTTTAACTCAAGGTTGTTACAAACTCTCAGTTCAAGTGGAAAATGGGCCTTTCAATGTTGCATTGTCTTGGTTTGTGTGCAAAATATCAAACAAAGAGTTCTCTACTATGATTCAAAGTTCGTTCCCTTGTTACAACATTCAAAGACCTTACATAATCTGCAATTACATATTCCCATTCTTAGAAATATCAAAAAGGGACAAATCAACAATAAATGAGACTTGCATTTGTTCCCAAGCCAAAATGCTAAATCAAATGCTCAAACATAAACAAACATAACACCAGTTGGTTTGCCTCATCATTTTGCAACTTTTGACTGTAAACATGGCCAACTTTTGAAACGTGCATCTTTGTCTCGAAATTTGTTCCAAGCACTAATGGCAGATGTGGTCTCTAACCATGATCCCTCAGATCTATTGCTGAAAACTTGGAAAAAAACTCACTAACATGTTTGTCTCGTCACTCTTCAACTTTTGACTGTAAACATGTCCATCTTCTAAAAAAATCATCTCTACCTTGAAATTTGTGCCAAACATTAATGACACATGGGGGATTTAATTATGAATAGATTGTTGCACTCTCGTTAATGGCGGTGTTGATCCAACGCTCCCATGTGTTTCATGGATCTGTTAACTCTAGCGATGTGTCTGTTTAATAACACCTGCAAGTTTGGTGTAACGGCAATCATGACTCCAACGAGTGGTATCGGAGCTAAAGGTCTCGAGTTTGAAACACACCTGGCTTGCATTAGGGGGGGAGATCTAGTTGTCCAAGAGTATGACAAAGAGAGAATAGAAGAGAGAGACCAAGATAAAACTAACAAAAGGTTGTGAACTCATCATCATAAGCCGTTTTATCAATGAAGCCTCTATTTTCTTCAGTTTTCATTATTTCTCCTTCATTTTCCTCCTCACATGCAACATGTGACCTTTCACCTTCCTTTTCTCCTATTTTCCATTATTTTAATAAACAAAATTCCAATTAATGCCTCATGCTTTTCCAAAGCCTTTGCCATTGCCTTTGCCAATTTTCATAGCCATTAATTAATCCCAAGTGATCCCCATCGCTACTTTTTTTCCGAACATTAATAATGGAATACGTGTCTCATGACCTTGGTTATTATTCTCCTTTATTAACTTTATTACATGGATTTTTAACTCAAGGTTGTTACAAACTCTCACTTCAAGTGGAAAATGGGCCTTTCAATGTCGCATTCTCTCGGCTTGTGTGCAAAATACCAAACAAAGAGTTCTCTACTATGATTCATTTTTTTTTCCTTGTTACAACATTCAAAGACCTTACATAATCTGCAATTACATATTCCCATTCTTAGAAATATCAGAAAGTGATAAATCAACAGTAAATGAGACTTGCATTTGTTCCCAAGCCAAAATGCTAAATCAAATGCTCGAACATCAACAAACACAACACCAGTTGGTTTGCCTCATCATTTTACAACTTTTGACTGTAAACATGGCCAGCTTTTGAAAAGTGCATCTTTGTCTCAAAATTTGTTCCAAGAATTAATGGCGAATGTGGTCTCTAACCATGATCCCTCAGATCTATTGCTCAAAACTTGGAAAAAAACTCACTAAAATGTTTGTCTCGTCACTCTTCAACTTTTGACTGTAAACATGTCCATGTTCTAAAAAAATCATCTCTACCTCAAAATTTGTGCCAAACATTAATGGCACATGGGGGATTTAATTATGAATAGATATACTACCTAGATCTAAATTATTTATGTACCACTGAACTTGTGTCGAAAAATCATGGAGAATGGCAATAAACACCATATGTTTCTCTCACTGTCACATTTGTACCTCTCTAGGCTCCACTATCTCAAGCTTTGTGCCATATAGATGTACCTTCTCTATAGTCAATGTAGGCCTATATCGAAATTTACACCCATGTATGTTCCTGCCAAAGCCTCCTTTGGAATTCATGCCCATGACTAGGTGTGCAAATCACTCTCCCTCATTGGACGAATAACATAGCCTTAAATAATATTATGTGGGAAGACTTTACAAAGTCCCATTTTGTTGGCACATTGGAAAGTTGTTGGTAATATTAGCAGGTATACCTGGGGTAAAATCCTTGTTCCCCGACCTTATACCTTTATTCCAATGTACTATATATATGCTATATAATATACCCACCATAGATTATAATAACCATTCATTACATGACTTTCAAACCTATGCTACAAACAAATTTTATTCTGATAGTTACAAATATTTAGCCAATTGCGTGATACCATGTGGAAGCTCTAGATTGGACCACATGGATTTCCACTAGACTACCAATTGTGTTCACGTCATTGCTAACGTTACCAATGATGCCACATGGATCAGGTGTATAGAGGGTGTCATGTGTCAACAGAGTGGTGCCACGTGTCAACATGGTGGTGCCATGTGTCACTTCCTAGATGGTATCATGCCATATGCACACTCAGTGCCACTTACTATGCCATGTCATCTCCCACTACCACGTGTCCTTTGACTTTTATTTTTTATTGTTTAGTCAAAATCTTCAAATTGATAACTTTCACATAGAGACTCTACTTTGCGTGGTTCAAGTTGTGTTGGAAACATCTCATCTAGCTCTTCATCGTGGTACTATTTCCATAAAATTTCGAGTACTTTTATTTTTGAGGTATCTTGGACCCTCCTTGATCAGTCACAAAGAAAGAATAAACAATATTTGTTGTATATTGGAACATAAGGTTGATGTTTTGAATTAGGATTGGAAAACAAGATAATTAATGTGACAAAGAATAGACTTGTAGCCAACAAGGAGGATTGGGAGACTAAAATAGTATATGATATGGTCAGATCAAATAACAGGTAAATGAATTGTTTTTTTCAACTAACTTGAGGAAGAATTGTTGAAGAAGATAGTAGAAGAAAATATGTTGTCATATAGGATTGCAACAAGAGATTTGTAACATAGGAGAATGGAGCAAGTGAATCTCTCAAATGAAAGCTTGTGGCAAAGGAAAGTTCAACAAGGAATGTTGTAAGAAGCTTTCAATTGAAAACTAGAGGTAAGGGAAAAATGGAATTTCTCAGAAGAGGAATGTATGAGAAGAATGTAGAAGCAAGAGTGGAGAAAGGGAGTGTTCAAAAATTTATAGAGGAAAGAACCAAGGATACCAAGAGATTAATCCCAGGAGAAATTCTTGATTAGGCATTAAGTATAGTGTTGAAGAATGACTACGACGAGAAGGCTTGGTTGAAACTCACTGTGAGCATGTAGGAGCTCACAAAATGAAAGATTGAGATGACTAGACATAGTGAAAGGTGGAACTTAGGAAGAAGCCACAACAAGATGGAAGGAAAAGCCTAGGCATCTAGCCTAAAGGGAATGAGTGATGACTATTTTGATAAAGAGATAGATGAGATAAGGGCATAACTCAATAACATAAAAAATCTACTACAGAAGGAAATTAGAAAATAATTTAGATGACGATAGAATGTAAGGAAAAGGGTCAAGTGGTTGATCAAGAGATTATTTACAAAGAAATTGATACAGAGAAAGGAGACAGAGAAGGTATTCAAGGCAACTAAGTATGAGATGAAAGAATTGATTTGTGAACCAAAGAAATAACCAATCCTTGGAGAATAATATGATGATGATGATGGGTTGATGATGTGCTCATATTAGTGCAAAGGAAGGATGTTAGAGGAATGTTTAGAGACCAAAGGACCTCGGGTTTTTAATTTTAATTATTTGAGTGTGTATATTTACAGGTACTAAAGATAATGGATATGAACAGATATGAGAGATTGTGTAAAAATAAGTTCAACCAAGGAATAACTCTAGTTATGAAGAACAACAAGGGGTAGCAGACTCTACAGATAAATAGTCTCAAAAATTTTCAAGAGGAGAAAATTCAACATTGGTTCATGAAGACTATATGGAAAAACACCATGAATGAATTTAGGATGCACCTCTTCAAGTTTGTAAAAGGACGAGTAAACCTAGAGGTAAAATTGATTGGTTGTATTTCCTCTTGCCAAATGTTTATTTGATTATTTTTGAAGGAATCTTATCAAAGATTGGAAACAATTGGATATTGGGAAGAGAAAAGAGAACACATTTTTTCGATAATTGTGCATTAGAACAATGTGAAGATAGTGAAGGAGGAGTTGAAAAGAAGAAATCAGCTCAATGTATTTCAGTGAGTTCAAAGGAAGTTAAATATCACCAAAGACATGAAGACAATGAAGAAACTATCATGGAAGAGGAGGATACAATAGTATCTCGTACAACCTAGAAAGGAAGAAGGATGACTTGTGAGGATAGTTATGAAGAAGGAAGAACAAACTGAAACACTGTCTTGAAGAGAAATGAGAATATGTATACAAAGCAAGAATCTATTGTAAGGAATAGTGAGAAGGGTGTTAAGAATAGCTAGGAAGGGGTAGAAGATGAACTAAAAGTTCCATAAGAATCTCAAGAACATAACAAAACTAGTCAAAGAGAACAACAAGATGCATCAGGAATTGAGGATGAGCTGAAAAGATGTTCCGAAGAAGACATTTTCTGTAATATGTTTATTGAATTTTCAAGTGTAATAAAAAATGGGAATTTTGAAGATTGACGAAAAAAATATTGCATAAAACTACCAGAAGAGTGGACATGGAAACTTTATCCCTTGGATATTTGTGGAAGGAGGTGGGAAATAACTCTTAAAACTTTCACATAGTACATTTTTGAGATAATTAGAGTTGAATGGAAGATAATGCTTCAAGATAGAAAAATATATGGTAAGGAGGATAAAGATAACTAACAAAAGGTAAAATGATAGTGTACATATAAAGAAGTAAGCCATACATTTGTAACAGACAATAATGAGCTATCAGATGATAGTAGAGCCAGAATAGTGAGAATATAGGATGGTGAAAAGAATGATATGAGCATGCAAGGAAGGAAATTTAAGGAGGAAGAAGACAATGAAATTATTTCTAGGACAGTGAAATATGAAGCAGAACTTGAAAAGATAGAGGTACATGAAAAAATTATTGTTTCATGTGCTTATCAATAGGGTTAACAACAAAGGGATATTAAAGAAGAGATGAATGTAAAGTACATTTTGGTTTGAAATTTTAAAATTTAAAGGTTTTTTGCATACTGAAAGACAAAATATCCTTAAGATATGTTTATTTATGGAGATGGAGATAAATATACAAGTTTAGAAGATAGAAGCAGACAATTACTAGAGAAAGAAGATAAAACTTGGAATGGAAAATAATTTTTTTTATAAATTTGAATTAAGGTATTTTTGAAGAAAAAGAGGACTACAGAAAATGTGAAGTTGTGGAATGTAACTTGATTTTGTCATAAAATGAATGAGGCATTAAATATAAAAGGGTTGGTGGAGACGATGAACAGGAAAATAGTAAAATTGAATGCAATGACTAATTGGCAAGACTCTAAGATTTTTATAGTGAAAGGGAGATATATGAAGTATTATTTTTATTATTTCATACCAAGTAGGGAGATAATTGTTTAAGAGATAAAAGGGTTCCACTTGAGACATTAGATATGTGGTCAATGGAGAAGTTATACATTACAAATTCTGCAAATAATCAAGTAAATGATTTGTGGATCGATACATGAGATAACTTAATAGAAACACTTTGGAGGCAACATATGATATTAATGATGGAAGCACAAGACAAAGAAACTAATAAGGAATGCATGGAGTGAGATTTAAAATTTTTTGAAGCCCTAAGAGAATATTTATGCAGGATATCTTGTGAATGGATGAATTGTCCAATCCAAGGAAGAAAAAATAAAAATGAGAAAAAGCACAATAAGTAGGGTTAAATATAAATATTTACAAGTGTATGAGAAGAAACAACCATAGCAAAAAATAGATGGCTAGTATCAAAAGTTGTGGTAATGAGACTACATAGAAGAAAAATCAAAATTGGAATCCTAGAAGATTGTTGGTAGCAATAGAGGAACAACAGGACAATGTGGCAAATGGATAATAGCAACACAAGATTTTGTTGGAAATACTGAGAAGGGCGGGGGGGTGAATTAGTATTTCTTTCCGAAATTGTTATTTTTACCAATAAAATCATTTATATATGTAACACAGAAATAGATAGCAGAAATAAATACTTTTATTAATATAATCTATGTAATGAAATAGATACAAAATATATATGATTCCAATCTATTGCCAAGCACCAACTTGGACTTTTGTGAGGCTCCAACCTCCAGAGAACCAACTCTGTTTTGTCAAGGCACCAACCTTGGACTTAGGAGCACCAAATCCGAGGACACCAATCCTTCTAGTTCTGAGGCACCAACCTCAAGGGTTCCAACCCTCTGTTGTCAAGGAACCAACCTTGGATATAGGAGCACCAACTCCAAGGACGCCAATCCTTCCAACTTCTGAGGCACCAACCCCGAGGGCTCCAACCCTCTATTATCAATGCACGAGCATTTGATATAGGAGTACCATCTCCAAGGGCACCAATCCTTCCACTTCTGAGGCACCAACCCCAAGGACACCAATCCTTCCAATTATGAGGCTCCAACCCCAAGGGCTCTAACCCTTTACTATAAACTGTCTGGATCTATTTTGTTGTAGTTCTTTGCTCCCAACCCTGCTGGGCCTATGATTTACTTCTGTTCTCCTACTTCTTCCACCTCTGCCTGAACTTTGGCTTCCTCTGTTTCTCACAGTTCACACACACCAAGACTTTCCTTGTTCTCTATTTTATATTCCTGATACCCCTGACCTTTGGCTTCCTTTCTCTACTGGCTCTTCGGCTTCCTCAATGCTTGCTTGATCTTTCAGCTTCCTGTGCACTCACTCTTCAGCTTCCTTTGTCTCTTTGAATCCATCAATACTCAGAGGACACGTTAATGTGGAAGAGAGGCTGAATTACAATAATGTTGCATATTAAAGAAAATATCAGAGAGGCCCTTTTTTTTAATATTCATACAATATACATTAATAATCTCGCAATCGCAATCGCAACCTAGCCGATGCCCCATTAACATAGTTAGAAATATACAATGGGTGGTCCCACCAGCCACGTCACTATCTCAATCGCAATCACAAGTTTCTCGATGTCTTTTATACATTGTGCCTATAACATCGCCGATGGCCAATTGCCGGTTTCCCCTACTAGATGCGATATGATTATAAACTATTTTTAATAATTCTTTTGGGTCCGTATATATATATTGCAATCGTAGTTTATAGTGTGCCATTCCTTTATAAATTGCAATGCATAACCTTCGATATGGCAGATGCGATATAGCATTATGGCATATTACAATGGTGATGATGTAACCTGCTCAGACACAGTTCCTGAGGATAACTTTATCGGGTTCATTCTCCACCATAGATTTCAACCCCCAAAACCTGATGGTCTATAGCGATTTCGGGTGGACTGCTTGCACGAGAGTTACCCGCCAGAAATGAGTGGTTTTTCTCTCTCCTCTAGTTGTTACGCGTCAACCATTGAATGGAATCACACACTCTCCTCTAAATACCACTTACCATTTTGTATCTACCCTTTGTCTTGGTTAACGCCCTGAATTGATTCACTTCCGATGACCGTAGATCTTCGATCATCGACAGCTCCATGACTCTCCTCTAGATTCTTTTTTTGCTAGAACAAAAACTCATCTCTGCCATTCATCTCTTAACGCCATCCAATACGACTCCACAACCCTCCTCAAGACCTCAGCTCCAATATAACACTCCTCGTCTGACAACTTCCAATATTCTCTGCTCTGATATGTTCCTCTTTGCTTAACTCATCCCCTCTAATGGCTTCCCTAATGTCTTTGTACCTTGGATTCATATCATCATTTAGTATCCTAGAATATTGCCATATTGACATCAATGACAATCTAGATCAACAACCTCCCCCTTTGTCATTGATGGAAATATTCTTCTTCTCTCCCCCTTTGACATCAGTGGCAAAGGAGTGCACAAGGACTCCCCTTGTCCTGCGACATCTTTATGAATCAACTTAAGTGATGCTAAAGAGATAAATCACATATTTTGATGAATATGTTCAAATGCTTCTCGAGGAAGAGGTTTTGTGAAAATAGCAGCTATCTGCTCCTTAGTATTGATATATTCCAAGATGATGTTTTGTTCAACTACTTGTTCATGAAGGAAATGATACTTGATTGGTATATGTTTGGTCTTTGAGTGCATCACTAGATTTTTGCTGAGGTTGATCACACTTGTGTTATCACAATAGATGGTAATTGGTTGATTTGTACCTATGTTGTCATCTTTTAGGGCTTCCTTCATCCATAGTATTTGAGTACAATAATTTGCGGTAGCTATATACTCGGCTTCAGCTGTAGATAGTGATATGGATGTCTTGTTTTTGCTAAGCCAGGATACTAAACAGTCTCCCAAGAAGAATTCATTTCCACTAGTACTTTTTCGATCATCGACACTTCCAGCCCAATCAGCATTGGTGTATTCAGTCACAGTAAGAGTTGAGCTCTTAGGGTACCAAAGACCGAGATTAGGAGTTCCTTTCAGGTATATGAGAATTCTTTTCACAGCCAACAAATGGGATTGTGTAGGAGCTAATTGAAATCTTCCCACCATTCCTACTGTTTGCATAATATCGGGTCACGTAGCAGTTAAGTACAAAAAGGCTCCAATTATTGACCTGTAATGAGTTGCATCTACTGGAGGGGATCATTTTTTCTCAATTTGCAATTTATGGTCATAGGTGTGCTCATGGGTGCACAGTCTTCCATTCCATATCTATTAAGCATGTCTTTAAGATATTTGGCTTGAGATATAAACAAGCATGTCGTGGTTTGAGATACTTGTAGTCCAACAAAGTGAGATAACTCTCATATCATCAACATCTCGAAATCTTTTGACATGTTTTGAGAAAATTCATGGCTCATCTCATCATTATTACTAGAAAAAATCAGATCACCAACATAAATAAGTGTAACTAGTAACTTATCCTCATCCATCTTTATGTAGATATTACTTCATGCCACCCCCTTCTTGATGCCTTGTTGTTGTAGATAGTGATCCAATCTTGTGTACCAAGCTCAAGGAGCTTGTTTCAAACCATATAATGCCTTTTTCAACTTACAAACAAAGTCTTTTCCTTCTGTTATATTAAACCCTTCTAGTTTCTCCATGTAGACTTCTTCCTTGAGTTCCCCATTCAGAAATGTTGATTTTACATCCATTTGATAGATTTTGAATCCTTTTGAGCAAGCAAATGCCAAGATCATCCTAATAGCTTCCACACCAGCTACTAGTGCAAATGTTTCTTCAAAGTCAATTCCTTCAATTTGTGAATAGCCTTTACAAACAAGCCTTGTCTTGTTTCTAATGATTTTTCCATCTTCATTCGTTTTGTTTTTTAATACCCATTTAGTTCCTATTATGTTTTTGTCCTTTGGACAAGGTACCAGCTCCCATGTCTCATTCTTCTCAATTCGAGACATTTCTTCTTCCATGGCTTTTACCCAATGAGGATCCTTACTTTCTTGAGTAAATGTTTCTGGTTCTATCATGGATAGAAGAGCAATATCGTTTTTCTTTGGTGTACTTTTCATCCTTCTTCGGGTTTGCACCTCTTCATCTATATTGCCAATAATATGCTCTTCTGGGTGATATTTTTGGAGAAACTTCATCTTTGAAGGGGTTTGAGGTGGTTCTTTTTCCTCAGATTCTTCTTAATCTATTTTTTCTTTTTCAAGTTCTTCTTCTTCAATGAGAGGATCAAATTCATGTTCTTCAATTTCTTTATCTAGAAGACCTTCATCAATCTTTTCATCATTTCTTTCCACTATTTTCTGTAGTCGATTATATTAGCACTTGTAGGCTTTGCTTCATGTAGAATATCCAAGGAAGATCCCTTTATCAACCTGAGAATCAAATTTTCCTGGTGAGCCATCATTGATTTTTATGAAGCATTTGCTTCCAAAAATCTTGAAGTATTTTACTAAAGCATGTCTTCCTTTCCATAATTCATAAGGAGTCTTTTCATAATTTAGTCTTAACTGAGTTCGGTTCAATGTATAAACAGTTGTCCTGACTGCTTCTTTCCACCTATGCCTGAACTTTGGCTTCCTCTGTTTCTCACAGTTCACACACACACCAAGACTTTCCTTATTCTCTATTTTATATTCATGATACCCCTGACCTTTGGCTTCCTTTCTCCGTTGGCTCTTCGGCTTCCTCAATGCTCACATGATCTTTCAGCTGCCTTTGCGCTCACTCCTTGGCTTCCTCTATCTCTTCGAATCCATCAATACTCATAGTTCATGTTAATGTGGAAGAGAGGCCAAATTACAATAATGCTGCATATTAAAGAAAATATTAGAGAGGCCCCTTTTTTTTTAATATTCACATAATATACATTAATAATCCCACAATCGTAATCACAACCTATCTGATGCCAAATTAACATAGTTAGAAATATATAATGGGTGGTCCCACCAGCCATGTCACTATCTCAATCGCAATCGCAAGCTTCTGGAGGTCTTTTATACATCGTACCTATAACATTGCTGATGGCTGATTACTGATTGCCCCTACTAGATGCGATATGATTATAAATTGTTTTTAATAATTCTGTCAGGTCCATATATATATTACAATCGCAGTTTATAGTGTGCCATTACTTTATAAATTGCAATGCATAACCTCCGATACGCAGACCCAATATAGCATTAGGGCGTATTACAATGGTGATGATGTAACCCATTCAGACACAGTTCCCGAGGTTTAACTTTATCGAGTTCATTCTCCACTATAGATTTCAACCCCCAAAATCTAACGGTCTATAGCGATTTCGAGTGGACTACTTGCACAAGAGTTACTCACCCGAAATGAGTAGTTTTTATCTCTCCTCTAGTTGCTACGTGTCAAACATTGAATGGAATCAGGCGCTCTCCTATAAATACCACTTACCATTTTGCATCTGCTCGAAATCTCGCTTATAGCTTTAAATCTGCCCTTCATCTTGGTTAATACCCTGAATTGATTCGCTTTCGATGTCCACAGATCTTCTACCATCGACGGCTCCACAAATCTCCTCCAGATTCCTTTTTCGGTAGAATGAAAGCTCATCTCTGTCGTTCGTCTCTTAACGCCATCCAATATGACTCCAGGGCCCTCCTCTATACCTCGGCTCCAAAATCACTCTCCTAGTCTGACAACTTCCAATATTCGTTGCTTTGATATGTTCCTCTTTGCTTAACTAATCTCCTCTGACGGCTTCCATGATGGCTTTGCTCCTTGGCTTCATATCATCATTTAGTATCCTAGAATGTTTCCATATTGACATTAATGACAATCTAGATCAACAGATTTGGGATGCAATTGGACTTCAACAACTAAAAGGCTTATGATTAGGAGAGTACAAATAATTTGTTCCTTGGGAGTATAATGCAAGAGCATTGGCAAAAATTGAATTGATGAGGAGGAAAAATATTTTACGATAGGAGTTGGTTCCTCAAATCTAGGATTTGGTTAGGTAGATTAGATGGAATAATATTTTTAATTGACATATAATTAGAAATTTGTTAATTTGTTTGAGATATTTGAGAGGTTTGTTTTGAACGAAATTTCGGCCATCTAGTCCTATTTTCATGGATCTAGATGAAGTCGCTCTTTGCATTTAATCTATGGCTTGAATTAATAGAAATAGGATTTCGTGTGTGTGAAAAGATTACAAAAAAATTGTGTGTTTGGAGACACCCTGAAAATCCCTTATATACCTAATATTTACTTCATGTGTGTAGTGGTGTGTGGTTTTTGGATAAAAGAGTATGCCATGTTCAAGGCCTATATGTCTATATAGCATAGGAGCTAATACTCTCTATGTTTAGTTCTTCAACCAATGACCGAAAAAGTGTCTTGTAAGTTAACAGGTAGTCCCTACTTACTAAGTGGTTAGAAAAATGAAGGTGCTAGGAGCCAAAGTGTCTTGTGTTTGAGTTAGAACTATTTGGTGGTGCATTAAATTGACAAGGGTTTGGTATAAATTATCGTCCATTAACAAGGGATGATATGAGAAAAGTCATTGTTCTTTGCATTCAACCAGGTGCAATGAAGTATTGTCAGTGAATGAGGCCAAGGAATATAACCGATTATGTTGATTTTTATTACAGAGGTTGGTGACAAATCATTTAATGTCAAATGTTGGTTTTAGTTGCAAGACTTCGCAAGCCTATCCAAGTGCGCGTGATATACTTCTTGTTGACATGCCAACTAAACCTACCTTTTTTGGCATGGGACCCTTTAACTCATGGTCATGGGACACATATTCCAAGATGAATGTGGGGGGAAACTTAGTGATGGGTATCACTTGTGATTAATTAATTGCAATGGGGATTGGAAAAACGCACTGGCAAAGGAAAAGTGGAAATAATTGACATTTTGTTTATGAAATAAAGAAAATTAGTAGAGAAGAAAGGTGAAGAGAGAGATTTTCACGCTAAGGAAATTAGAGGAAAAATCAAAGAAAGTGACGAAAATAGAGGACTCAATGATAAGAAGGATTCTAAGGATCAATTCACAACTTTTTTTAGGCGAGATTTTGTCAATTTATTTTTGGAGCTTTCATTTAATTCTATCATTTTTTCATACTCTTTCACACTTGGAGAATTCTTGGAGCATGCTTGGAACACTCTAGTATTTAGTTGAATTTGGAGAAAGAAGGTAAAGGAAGATACGGAGCAGAAGGAAAAAATTGGATTAGTAACTACAGCTGGATTTCTTTGTAGGTAATAGGTTGTATGTGTGATTTCCTTACTAATTTCTAGATGCATGGTATATGCATCTAATTCTTTGGTTGTGTGTTATCATTCACATGGATATTTTCCTAGAGTGATAGTGGTTTTAGCCTTGCCTTTCCATTTCCTGAATAACAATGGTGTTGTGGGTTTTCCGACTTGTTTTCGGGATTATTGCTCAGGTTCTTGATGGATGTGGGTTGGAACAAATGCTTTGGAATCCCTGGAACATATTGGGTTCAATTACTATTCCTAAAGCCTAGGTTGGGACAAACGCTCTAGAGCCCTTGGTGGGTTGAGCTACTAGTCCCTAGGGTTAGGTTGGACAAGTGCTCTGGAGCACTAGAAGGTTGTGGGTTGAGTTACTATTTTCTTGAGCCCTAAACAACTTTGGTAGAGACCGATTTGGTTGGAATTAGTGATGTTTTACCATAGAGGTGGAATCACTGTGGTTTAGAGTTGAGGTGGTTTGGTGTATAGAAGACTTGGTTTGGTTTTGTCTTGGTTTAATCCATGAGATCCAAGATTCATTCTTGGAATATGGAGCGAGGGTGATTGGTTGAAAGAGAGATTTGGTTCAGCCCAATCTATGGTTAGGTGGTGTCTGGAAGTCTCTGACTTAGTTGGTATTTTCATATATTAATACGAGTTATTTTCCTAATGTGGTTTATGAATACTTGTACTAGTTATGTTGGTGACATTATGGCTGAATTTCCATGGTTTATATGTTAGTTATTTGTTTGTTATATGTTGGTTACATTATGTATGTTATCTATGGCTCTTCTCATGATTTTTTAAGTTATCAAATGGCTAATTAATATTTGGATTAATAAGTGTTATTTTGTCTAACTAGAGAGGGTTTACAACCTTCTCGATGATTCTCAGATGAATACTTTTAGCTTATGATCATATATGCATTCATGACCTTTAGCTTACATGTTTGAAGAAATGTCTACTATATATGAGGCATCTTTAGGTCAATATCTTGCTTGATTTTTTATTATCTAGCATTTTTAATACCTTTGATTAAATTCTAGAAAGTTTAGGGAAATTTTGGGTAGTGGTCTAGAGGCTGGCCTGAAAAGGTGGCATAGATCTGGGGACCACATGCTCAGAACTGAAGATTTTAGGTCATAACTGCATGGAGGTAATCATGTGAGTGTGATTATAGCCTCATAACTGCATGAAAGCAATGTCAAGGGTGTGGTGTGGGTCTAGGTCAATGAAACAAGGTTCAAGCTCACAGACTGACCACCTGGGGTGTTTCTTCAGCTCCTGGGTGATATATAATCCCTATAGGACGTCAGTTTTTCATTTTGTAGGCCCCACTCTGTTAAATGGAATTGGGAGTGTAGGTCATGTCATAGTGACACTCATCTAATGTTTACCTTGGCATGGTTATGAAGTTGGGTAAATCTGGGAGGGGGTTGTCACAGAGTGATATCAAAGCTTCTAGGTTCAAACAGTTCGACTTGATGGGCTAAATGTATATGGTTATGCACGCATAGTAGGTCATACATGCATCATCATGGTGTTCATTATGCATTTTGTGTCATCATGATGTCATTAGTATGTTATCATGCTAATATGTTGGATGAGATGGAGTAGGAGATGCAAATTATTATAACAAGGTTACGACACTAGACCTTAGGGTAAAAGCATATCGTCATACATGTATCATATGTTGGCATGTAGGTATGACGATTAATGGTTGTTATATGCATTATAGTTATATACATGCATGTAATTCTATTATTGTTGTGGTTACATGCATAATAGATCCTAGTTAATCATTGTGGTCATATGCACGTGCATCGGTTAGTCATGCATGGTAGTTAACTTGTTGTTATATGCATTACATTCATACACATGATGATTATGGTCATTTAATTTAAAATCTTGATGTTATATGTATCATGCTAATCTAGATTGGCCTATGAAGATGGTTATGGTTATGATATTCAGGTACGAGTCGATATGTTTGAGGTATTGTGTTGTACTAATCTAGACTAACTTGTGCAGATGTGACAACCTGCCCTGAGATATGCTAAGATATGGGTTTGATCATGTCGTTTATTTGTTTTATCTAACATGGTATGTTTACAAGAAATAGAAGATCAGGGATGAAGAGTAGAGTAGTGGACTATCGTTCACATCACTCCCTTTACAGGCCTACCGCTAAATATACAGAATAAAAAATTTCCATGATTATATGGCATATTTTCAAGTACAAAATTTATGAGAAATGAAAATCAAGTTTTGGCAAGCATTAGAGAAATTTTTAGGTCTAAAATGGGCCTCAAACAAAAATGTACATCCAAAATCAACTTTATAAAGAACCATTAGGATTCAAGATGATGATGTCAACCATGGGGAATGATTCACCATTTTTGGAGTAAAAAATTAAAATGATAAAAAAATTAAAAAAAACATCTTTTTCAACTCAAATTTCAACTTATCTCCCTCTGATTTGTAATCATGATTTTTCATGTATTTCAAATTTTTCATGCAGAGAGGTCCATTAAAAGTATGCAACATGGGGAATCCTCGGATGAGGAATTAAATTTTGCATCCAACGAGTGTTCCCACTCAAAATTTGAGTTAAACCATAGCGAGATAAGTTGAAAATACGAGTTGAAAAAGTAGTTTTTTTTTTCTCTCTCTAAAATTTGATGATGTAATCTATTCTTATTTTATTATTTCAATTCTTATTTTATGATATCTTTAGGAGGCCTATTTTCAACCTAAAATTTTCTTTAATGTGTGGTTAAACTTAATAGAGCTTTGGAGATACCATTTCCATAGTTTGACATTGGATATTGGGCCATTATACCTACTTCTACCTTAATATGGACTAGGGATAGTAAGGGGGTTATGTTTACAGGTTGTTTGAATGTTTGATTAATTTCATGATATGAGTATGTATGTCTAAAATATTGCATGAAAAAAATAATCTCGTTTTATGACGGAAATACTAACACAATATGTTTTGAGACAACTCATATGCGCTTGAGTGCAAGTGGATGCTAGTTGTAGTATTATGACTAATGACTGTGAGTTGATTATGACATGGCTATTAGTCTCCGTAAATGATTACTTCAAATTAATAGACATGATATCATGATATTTGGAACTTGTTACTGAGTTGTTTGAATAGTTACAAAGAAACATGATTGGTATTAGGATGACAAGGTAACAATTGATTTGTTTATATAACTAATAGTTGTGTGATGTGATAGCACCTGAAAAGACTCAAACGTATGAAGAGAAAAATTAAAAGAAAGGAATTGGGTGAGAATTCCTTTGGCTATGTTTGGAAACCTTAACTCCAAACGAATGAGTGCTTTGCATGAATATAGGAACTCTTCTTAACCTTGAATTTTTTATGAGATTATGTGGATATGTGTTATATTCATGAACATGTACTTGACAGGTATAACACTCGGTTTCCAGTTATGGTTGGGTTCGTCAAGGAATTGGATTCCCTTGAGAGATGATATATGTACGTGTTTAGTTACAGGTTAGTATGTCGAGTACAACAAGGTAAGGTAACCAACATACTATTATGTTTATTTATGCACTAACAATTGTGTGTTTATGGTAGTATGATGCATGATATTGCATGGAAAAAGAGACTGCCATGAATTCTTGAAGAAGGATCAAGTTGAGATTTTCATTGGAAGCATAGAGAACCCATGTGGATTACATCATGGTGTAAGTTTAATTTTGTGTGCTTTTGGTTCTTTGAGATTTGTTTTCACTCCATTTGCATTTTTGTTTATGTTTGGCGCATGGCCATGCTACTTTGTTTTTGGTGTCATATTTCTATTGGTTTTTCATGGCTTTCTTCTTCTTTGTTTCTTGCTATTTCCTTTTATGTTTTGAGGGTCTTGGCCATTCGTTGGGGCCACATGAAATTTAATGGAGCTCGGGGGGAAATTAATGAAACCTAACAGGCGATGTAAGATGTCGATGAAGCCTAGTACATGTACAAGGATATTTGAAGGAAAGAATATGACAACTAGTTGGATTGGTTGGGTCCATTGGGGTAAATGTATGGTGGCAGGAAAATCATGAGAAAGGTAACAAAAAATGTAAAGTAATTTCATTTGAGGCACTAATGCATTGGCTATGTTGGGAACTATTGTTCTCAATGTTGTGCATGTTGTGCATGGATAAATGGAGTTCTCTAAACCTTGACCTTATGACATATCATAGTTATGTTGTGATCATGATTATGTTGATGTCTATATATGTATACATGTATGCATGTATGTCGCTATCTAATAGGGTCGTTAGGGATCGTAATTATGGAAGAATAATTTCTTATGTAGGTGAATGGAAAGAAGAGGTTCCTAGTTTTATGAGGAATCAAGTGGGAGGAGTAGCCCTCACAAATGTATGAGGTTAGTATCATTTCAACATTATTTGATATCATGTGTTTATAACTATGCCTATGTTATGGGCAGGCTATGCTAAGGGATACATAATCTAAATGAAAGCAGTGTGATATGCGACACACTGGCGCGAGCATGGATAAGTGGAAAGATCCACATACCCGAAATTTGGATTGTGGATGCATGGAGTAAGGCATGGGAAAGACACTAGAAGTAAGGTTTCTTAGTAGATAGAATGCGGTTTCTGGATGTGCAATATTGATGTTGTGTATATGTTGTACATGTAATGTTGTGTACATGTTGTGCAAGTGGTGTTGTTTACATGTTGTACATGTGGTGCAAGTGGTGTTGTGTACATGTGGTACTATGTACTTGTTTACATGTGGCATTGTGTACATATTGTGTAGGTGGTGTTGTGTACATGTGGTCTTGTGTACAGGTGATACATGTCATCTTGTGTACATGTTGTACATGCGGTGTTGTGTAGATTTTGTACTTGTGGTATTTTGTACATGTTGGAGATGTTGTGTTGTGTATATGTGGTAGTGTGTTATGTGTATTATGTAGTCATTGTATCATGACATGTGTATTCATTGTATTGTACTCTTTATACGTATATGTATTGTGTTGTACACCAGGTCTAGATGTATGTATTGTGTGGTAAACTGTGTGTAGGTGTATGTGTTGTCATGTACAATGTGTATGTGTGCATGATTGAATAGAATAGAAGGAACTAGGTTACTTTCGAGTTTGGAAACTGATTCATCATGTGTACGAAAGGGACAAGAACAAATTTAGAAGAAAAGAATTGAATGAAAGACAAGTATCAATATTTTATTTCATTTTTAATTATGCATGTGATCTATGACTTTGATTTATGATGGTTACATGTGATCTATGATTCTGATTTATGATGGTTTCATTTTGAGCTAATCATATGTGATATGTTTGTACGTAATGATTTAATCAAAGAGCTAGTTTGACTTGTTGTGACAAGAAAAAAACAAAATTACAGGTGTACCTTATCGATGAGCTACCTATGAGGTATGATTTAAATTTATTTCAATTCCTTTTGAATCTAATGGAAATTATGTGCTTGGTACAAGAAAGCATGGAAAATGCCTAGGTTTGGGTGGTTGAAAATGCCTAGTTTGGGTGGTTGGAACTGGATGCAAGAGTTATTTGCAGTAGTAAAAGGAATTCGAACATGCAACATTATCTTGGTAAAGAATTCAAGAGTATTTCCATTGTGAGACATTATTACCGAATAGTGTCGATTGATTTCCATGAGCATGCTATCATCGGTATGATGGTTTTTAGGCAGGGATATGCCTTGGTTTTGTACTTTCCAACACGAGGATACCTTGCCAAGGGATGGATCACCTGAGATAGTATGTAGCAGAGAAGGGGACGCCAGCAAAACTTAGAAGGTGTGTGACTACACAAAAGGGGTGATTGTATTTCCCAAGGGACTATGCAGTAGAGAAGGGAAGGTTGATGAATGCAGTTGTTTTGGTCATTAGCATTTCCACATGGAATAAAAATCACATTGGTTGTGTTTTAGAACAATGAGTAAGTAACTGTTGATTGAGAGAATAGGTAGCACAAGGATCATAGTTTTGGACATTGGTTGAAAGTTTGACTTTGGTAGTTTATTCTGGACTTCCTGGGAAGAAGGTGAATCTTGGTACTACTTTTGAGGGTTGAGGTATGAGCCTCTAGATTCCCTTATTGACTTATGTGGGCACCGTATATGTTGGTTAGAGAAAATGTACATATTTATATGTGTATATTATTGTAAATACTATATTGAGTTGGATTTATAATGCTCCATAGACAGTATGGCTTAGTTTTTCTTTAAGAAAATGGGCATAAGTATATGTGGTTGTTATTGTAAATACCATAATGAGTTGTGTTATAAATCTCCAATAAATGCTATGTTTGTCATGTTTTCAGCAGTGGTTATTCTAAATACTACAACGAGCTATATTATAAAGCTCCATGGGAAGTATGTTTTGTTTTCAACATTTTGTTGGTCATGGGTGTCATAGAACACCAAGGACGGTGTTACCCTAAGGTGGAGGGGTTTGTAACAACCCCTAGTTCATGTGAAACATATTCCAAGTTGAATGATGGGAAAAACATAGTGATGAGTATCACGTGTGATTAATTAATGGCTATGCAAATTGGCAAAAGGAATTCGTAAAGGAAAAGTGGCAATAAATGGCATTTTTTTTATGAAAATAAAAAAAAGAAGAATAGGAAGGAATAGACATAGATTTACATGCTAAGGAAATTAGAGCAAAAATGAAGGAAAATGAAGAAAATAGAGGCCTCAATGATAAAAGTTTTCGGAGGATCATTCCATAGCTTTTGTATGGAGAGATTTTGTCATTTTAGTTTTGGAGCTCTCATTTCATTCTCTCATTCTCTCATACTCTTGAACACTTAGCGAATTCTTGGAGCATGATTGTAGCACTCTAGTATTCACTTGGATTTGGAGAAAGAAGTTAAAGGAAAGCAAAGAGTGTAATGAAATGGTTGGATCTATAGCTACAATTGGATTTATTTGAAGGTAACATGTTTCATGTGTGATTTCCTTATTGATTTCTACATGCATGGTATATGCATGTGATTCTCTAGTTATGTGTTTTCATTGCCATTGATATTTTCCTACAGTGATAGTGGTTTTATCCTTGTCTTTCGATTTCCTGGATAAGAATCGTGTTGTGGGTTTTTCCACTTGTTTTTTTTATTGGTGCTATGGCTTCTAATGGCATTGGGTTGGAGAAAATTCTTTGGAAGCCTTGAAACAATATGGGTTGGGTTATTAGTATTGGAGCCTAGCTTGGGACAAACAATTTGGAGCCCTTTGCGGGTTGAGTTAGTAGTCCCTGCGGCCGGGTTGGACAAACACTCTGGAGCCCTAGAAGATTGTGGGTTGAGTTATTAGTTCCTAGATCTCTAGACAGCATGGGTAGAGATTGGTCTCATTGGTTTTAGTGATGTCCGACTGTAGTGGTGGAATCACTGTAGTTGAGGGTTGATGTGGTTTGGACTCTCGAAGCCCTAGTTTGGTTTTATCTTGGTTGCACGAGATACCACATTCGTGCTTGGAATATGGAATGTAGGTGATTGGCAGAAAGATATATTTGGTTAATCATCTCAATCTATGGGCGGGTGGTACCTAGAAGTCCCTAACTTGGTTGTTATTTTCATATATTAATGTGATTTATTTTCCTATTGTTATTTATGAGTACTTGTACTTCTTATGTTGATGACAGTTTGACATAATTGTCATGGTTTCTATGCTAGTTATTTGTTGGTTACTATTGGGAAAAATATTGGTGGTGGGGGAGGGGGTGAATCAACATTTTAATTCACTTTAACTTTCAATTTCCTATTCATAATTTAGTATGCTATTTTTCTTCATGTAACCTGCATGTGTATGAGACTTTCGAGAATGAAAACTTCATATATCCAATTTACCTAATTGTCATATATTTTATTAGTGAGTTAAATTAACTATTGCATTATTAATTCCTTCATTGTTCAGAAAGAAGTGAATAATAGATAAATCATAGCACATGCGAAACACACATAGAAAACCAAGATTTTGGGTGGAAACCTAATGTGGGATAAAACCAATGTTGTCATTGTCTCTCTCTTCTTTCTTATTATATATAAAAAAATATTCATTAGATCATGTACTAGTGCAAACTCTTACAAGCATGTAGGTACCCACCTGCGGGAGGATAGAACCTCAACGTGTTCTCCAACATCCGATAGAATGGAGCTATAATCCCCTAATCGCATTTACCAACTCTTACTAGAAGTGAGCTTCTACCCCCTCACTAAAGGCTACAACCCTCAGTACCTTGTGGACAACGTTTCATAATATTTCACACTATATCCTCTTGTCAAACAATCATCAAACAACCTTTAGGCCACCTTTCATCAAATTTTCATACTGGACGCACACCAAAAATAGGCTCAAACCAATATCTAAACTGAAATACTAAAACACAAAATTTGAATCACTGTAAATCAACTCAATCTTTGAAGCATCAAGCTACTAAATATAAAATCCAACTAGAAAAATGAACTTTAGAATATGCACACAAATGTTCTTAATAGAACCTACATATATGCATTCTTCCTATGCATAACATCTACGTACATATCTAAAATGATTAACTACTGAAGATATTATTAGAGTGAATCACTGTGTCAGTTATTGAATCATTGAAAAATTGAATCATAACATATACATCAATATTGAGTTACTCAGAACCAAATCATAATGCAACATCAGCATTGATCAATATACCAAGCCACAATCTAATCAACCCAATCAACACTACTAGATATAGACCATGCTTGTCAAGACATTAGTGAAAGACAAAAATAGATAGAATATATATCATAAATTGTCATCAATCATAAACTGAAACCCTAGTGCATATACATGACATCCACAAAACAGATCAGCATATGTACGTGATTACCATGCACAACACTAACGTATATATTTAAATACACATAATACATTATCACATAATTTATACACGACAATACTGAACCACATCTGTGTATGTATGTGGCATTACTGAATAAAACTTGAGTATATAAATTAAAAGAATGAATAAATCCTTCACTGCAAACACAACATATATTGTGCATACCTTACTGTCAAATCACGAATCACATCAAATGCATTTAAACAATTCTATATTTGTTAGTTACTTAACAAGTAAATCAATCAATCATATATTTCAACATATCTTCATATATTTCATATATGGGTCTTCTCCTTCCTTCTCGGTACACACCTGTTATAGATAAGATAATACATGAATAAATATTCCTTAAACACTTAAGATTTTGATCCCTATCTATTTATATAGATTTTTCCTTAGCCAATACCTCAGGTAAATCCTTTGGTAAAGATGTCAATGGTATTTGTCGTTGGGATCAAATAGACATTATTGATTCAATGACTATGGCAAGTTACCATGGTAATTACCCCTGGTATGCCATTTTCCATGGTTTAGATTATGTACATGACTTTAATTCATAGGAACAATGTATGTACAAAACCCTTCTTCATAGGAACCATGTATACTTCTCAAACATCACTTTCGACATCCATCTATAAATGTATTGCCCTTTCTTTGTCCATGTCCTTTGTATCATTTTCATTGTAATACCTGGTACCTTCATTAGTTCCATAAACATCATATTATAACCAAGTTGACATAAAGGATATATTTGACGAGTAGGTTACCATTGAATACAACACATTATCCATAATGCCAACAATCTCCCCCTTTGGACTTTATGGAAACCATTTTGGTGCTTAGACACCACTAACAAACATCTACAAATACACCTACAAACATGAAGTATTCTCTCCAAACACACCAAGTATTCTCTGCAAACACAAAGACAAGTATTCTCTCCAAACACCAAGCTTCTCTTCCCCCTTGTCATTAAGTGTAAATGGTTGAACCAGGATGAATGAAGTGCTTCCCTTGTATTGCTACAAGTTGAATCTACTGATAGGAACTATAAAATCTACATGTTTACCATGCTCCCCCTGAACGTATAATAAACCTTTTGTATATATTCAATAGAGTACAATACATTATGACTCAAACAAATATGACTTTTCATGTCACCAATGACTAATGATTACATCAGACACTCAAAATATTGTGTTTACATATTAGACCCAAGTTTTACAACAATGTCCCAAAATAATGGGATTACATACATAGCATGATTTGATCCCAATAGCCCATAGATGACTAGATTTTAAAATGATTTACAACATGGGTCTTTACATGACCTTTACAACAAGATTAATATATTATTCTTATAACCAAAAATAGGGACCTCAACAATGAGGTAGAAAGACCAAGATAGTCATCAGCAACCATCATACACCATATAGGAATATGCAACATAATCATCTGATAGTAGCAGCATAAATGTCATAATTACAGCAGCATGAACATCCTCATCATCAAGAAGCTATCTAAGATAAGAAAACATAGCATCAATTTCTCCAATATCACCAATATGTGACCAAATATGTAATGTCTCCAAGCATCACTAATAAACTCCAGCATCACAAATAATTCACATGCAATCCATGCATCATTTATAACCGTACATAATCACAACAATAATAGAAGTAATAACCATACATTCAGATCACCAGCAATGATATGTACTCATCATAGTCAACATAATGCTAAAGAAACCATAATGCCAACAATGGATCATTAGACGCATAGAAAAGTCTCCCCCTTAACCTGTGCTAATAAAATTTCATCATATCCATCTCATCAATCAACAAATGCACCACAGAACCATTTCAATCAGTAGCAGTGTAATATTTGTAACAACTCATGAACTGATCCAGGTGGATGTTGGTGGCCACCCACCTATCCCATTGGACTCCCATAGCCGTCTCTTTCATTTTTTCAGTTTCCTTAATTATAGCACAGTTTACTATTTTTAGCAGTTTTTCGAGTGCTAAACTTTCGGAGCTGTTTTGAGGCCCTAAACGACATTTTTTGGGAAATCTACTACCCGCAATTTTTCTTTCAAAAAATCATCTTTTCCGTCGTAGTCCTCGAAGAGATCTTTCCAATAAGCTATCATGCATGTGAAATGGATATAATATGACCAATTCGCGACCCCGGGAACTTGATGTACCGACTTACCCAAAAACGGGGCCCAAAATTTAGCGTTTCATCTTCTAGGGTTAGGTTTTGGAATGTGAAGGGCTTTCCATTGTTTCTCAACAATAAATAGGCCTTCGAGCCTCATTGTAACACAGTTCAGAGGCATGTAGCCGCCACATTTCTTCTCAGAGATAAGCTACCATCGTCCTAGCTGGTTTATTTCCATTTATGTTTGTAAGCATATTTCAGTATTTCACAGTAATGAAATGAACTATTATTTCCGCTGCATATCTGTCTTTATGTTTATCTCTATATTTTATTGCGTTCCTGTTTAAATCTAGATCAGTGGTATCAGAGCTGTCTGCTTTTTCTTTGTTTTTCTTTGCATGTCCCCAACGAGGTCGGGATATAAGGAGTTAGGGTTTGAACTGGTCGAACCTTTGCAAGACCAGCCTCGCAAATCTCAACGACCTCCCATGGCGGATGAGAAGAAAGATGAGGGGGTAGGAGATCCTATCAAAATCTTGCTCGAAGAAGCCCTCGAGTGGCAAAGGAACACGATGATGGATAGCTTTACGCAAATCCTTCAGCGGCTACCCAGAGGTGACGCATTGGCTTCCAACAGCTACTCTGGGAACGCCACACTATTTAAGGTACAAGTTAATTTTTAAATCCCCATCTTGAGGGTCAAATAAACCCAGATGCCGTAGATAAATGGTTAAATTTGCTAGATGGGTATTTTTCTGTTCATGAATTTTCAAGTCGAGAAAATATTGTTTTCGCTCTTCTCAAAGCAGCCCCCCACGTCAAGGACTGGTGGGAAACCTACTACGAGCAGAAGGATGAAAGTACAGGCTCACTATTTTCAGCCGCACCCACTTGGAATGACTTTTGGGATGCCATCAAGGAGTAGTACTACCCTATCAAAAGCTATGAGGACAAATACATCAAATGGACCACACTGCGGCAGGGACGAGACCAAGATGTGCCGGAGTTCAGAAAAGATTTTCATACCCTTCGCACACAGTTGGGTATCAAAGATTCTGAGCTGCATCTCGTACTCAAATACCGCAGCTTCCTACACAGATACATCCAAGAAGAGATGGAGTTCTTGAACATCTCCTCACTTGGCACAGCATACCGATACACTGTCAAAATCGAGCAAAAGTTCAAATAGAAGAAGCGAGACTTTGGATCTGCAAATCGAAGCCCAAAGGAAAAAGCCAAGGCAGGGTGACCCAAGACAACCCGTCGAAGCTGCAAGAAAAGAACAACACCACGAAGCTGAAGAAGGACACAGGAAAGTGGTGTGAGTTCCACAAGAGTCCCACTCATAACACAAGTGAGTGTTGGACGAAGCAGTCGCTGGTGGTCGAGTTGGAGGCTACCGAATCAGATGCATGTTCCGACCCTGAACCAGAACCCGACAAGGGAAACGGAAAAGGGAAGAATATCATTGATGCATAGCACAGTGCCACTTTTTCCACCGCCAAGATCTAGAAGAATGAGCCTAAAGACCCAGAGGAGGGGGAACACCTTTTCCACTCACAAATGTGGGTGAAGGGTTCACCGCTACAATTCATTGTTGATAGTGGGAGCCAAAAGAACCTTGTTTCAGTAGAGGTCATGAAGTGGTTGGGCCTATCGACCACACCACACCTGCAGACGTACAGTATCGCATGGCTTCACGAAGGACGAGATCTAAAAGTTCGCTAGCAGTGCCGCCTTCCCTACAGCATCAAGCCCTTCACAGATGAGGTATTGTGTGATGTTACACCTATGGATGTTTGCGATGTACTATTAGGCCAGCCATACTTGTGGAGGAAACATGTTGTGTATGAGTCTAGGCCTCGCGCTACCATTATTTCTTTGGATAATTCATTATACAGGATACCGGAGGTAGCCCCACCTACCGCCACCTTTTTGATCACTGCCAAGAAAGGCAGCAAGCTCATCTCCCAGACTAGGAGAGTTATTTTTTGTCTGGTTTGCTCCCAAAGTAAGGGGAAGATCATTGCTACATCCATGACCCCTGCAAAGGGTTCCTCCATGCAGTAGCGGCAGCAAAGGGATACGGTCATGACAGAACACAGGAACAACTTCAGCTCACGCATAGGGGTACCACACCAGTTCCAAGTGGGTGATAAAGTTTGGTGTCATTTGCAGAGAGAACGTCTTACCAGAACCCATCAGAAACTCAGACCACTCCGACATGGTCCTTACACTAGTAACAAGGCTATGGGCAACAAAGCTTTGAAGCACAACATTCCTCCATTCCTTCGCTTGCATCGAGTGTTCAATGTGGATCGTCGTCGACCATGCTTCCCACCATATTTTTACACATCAAAGATTACAGAACGACTCACCAGAGACCCAGCTCAGTAGAAGCTTCCTCATATCAGGGAGGAACTCAACGCAATGGGGACCATTGCTTCCTAAGGGGGGAGGAATGATTCAGGTGGACATTGGTGGCCACCCACCTATCCCATTGGACCCCCATAACCGTCTGTTTCATTTTTTCAGTTTCCTTAATTATAGCACAGTTTACTAGTTTTAGCAGTTTTTCGAGTCCTAAACTTTCGGAGCCGGTTTGAGGCCCTAAACGACATTTTTTGGGAAATCTACCACTAGCAATTTTTTTTTTCAAAAAATCGCCTATTCCGTCATAGTCCTCGGAGAGATCTTTCCAACGGGCTATCATGCGCATCAAACGGAGATAATATGACCAATTCACGACCCCCGGAAGTTGATGTACCAACTTACCCAAAAACGGGGCCCACAATTTGGCGTTTCATCTTCTAGGGTTAGGTTTTGGAATGTGAAGGGTTTTCCATTATTTCTAAACAATAAATAGGCCTTTGAGCATCATTGTAACACAGTTCAGAGGCATGTAGCCACCACATCTCCTCTCAGAGATAAGCTACCATCGCCCTAGCTGGTTTATTTCCATTTCTATTTGTAAGCATATTTCAGTATTTCACATTAATGAAATGAAGTATTATTTCCACTGCATATCTATCTTTATGTTTATCTCTGTAATTTATTGCATTCCTGTTTAAATCCGGATCATGAACCATCATAATTCTAAGCAGCAATTTGTTAAAAATATGCAACTACGGTCAAATTCCACTTTGGAATGCTCATTTGATGGAGATGATGATGAAATTTAATTCCCCTCTTCGAGAGGACCAAAATCTACCTAAATATCAGCTCCTTCAGATAAGTAGAAGTTGGTTTTTTATTTTGTGCACCCACTCATGGATATTGGATAAAGTTGGCTTCACTCTCATGCACACTTAGACAGGTCGGCCTCAACATCAAATGGACATTGTTGGACACCCTATAAATACAAGTGACCTAGAAGCCTATTTTATCATGACAACATCAAGCATCTTCCTCTCTTCTATATGATTTGGCTCAACACATTGGCGAAGGAAAAGGTCGTACAGAGGTTCAAAATCTCAAATCTTAAGCTCACAAAAAATTAGGGTTTCTGTTCTGGACGTTGGCACAGAAATGTGAATTTTTTTCCCTCGACAGACACATGCTATGGTCAAGACAATGTGTAGAAAGCTACAAACACACAGATGCTAACCTGAAGGGAGCATCCAGGGGTTTAACTACAATTGAACATCATCTGAAGTTTTCTTAAGCTGTGAGAAGTCTGAATCAAGTTGTCCTTGATATATTCTGCCACTGTAAACTAGTTTTTGAAGATGATGGACTGTATTTATGATCATATTGTATTAGGCTCAGTGAATTCTTTGTTGAAAATTTTGTGAAAATCTAGTAAAAGAAGAATTTCAAAGGGTTTTCCCCCTAGTAGGATTTTTCCCCGCTCTTTGACCAAATGTGGTGTCTATTGTTGATATGATGATTGTATTTTTTGTCGTTGCATATATTGTTCTATCTTTAATTATTGTTGATGAATGCAAACACTAATTATAATTGGAAATTTTTCTAATTGATGTTTGGAATTAGGCTAAAGTAATTGATACATCATAGAACAATTTGAAAATTAACACAAATGAGCATTATCTTAAAATTTTAATAAATCAATGCCAGAACTATAAATTCCAATAAAGAACTGATGGAAGCATATGAGTTGCTCCCCTTGAATTTGTGCCACCTCTTTTTCATTACTACGAGGCATACGTGATTGTGTAGATAAAAAACCACATATACAGGTGACCTTCATTCATAATATCTGTGTACAGATACTAAACTGTTGATGTTTACAACCCCATATCCCCCTAAACATGACATACACATTAGAACAATTAGCAAAGTGAAGATGCAAGAATCATTCCTAATTTTTGTCTGAGATATTCAAAGGAATCATGTGGAAGAGGCTTGGTAAATATATCTGCAACTTGTTCCTTTGAAGGAACATATTCTAAACTTAATTTTTGCTCAAGAACTTTCTCTCTAAGAAAATGGTATTTGATTGGGATGTGCTTAGTTTTAGAGTGCATGATAGGATTTTTAGAGATACTTATGGCACTAGTGTTTTCATAGAGAATAGGTATAGGTTCAGGATAAGTGACTTGAATGTCCTGCAACGTTTGGATCATCCATAGAATTCGATTACAATAACTGGCAGTGGCAACATTTTCTACTTTAGCAGTCAATAAAGAAATAGAAATGTGTTTCTTACTGATCCAAGAAACTAAGAGAGGTCCCAAATAAAATCCTCCTCCACTAGTACTTTCACAGTCATCAATATTACCCTCCCAATCTACATCTATCTAAGCATGAAGTGCAAAATCTATTTTTTGGAGATACCAGACACCAAAATCTCGAGTTCCTTATAGATACTTGAATATCCTCTTGACTACTTTGAGAGGATTTTCCCTAGGATTTTCATTGAATCGTCTAACTATGCCAACAACATGCATAATGTTTGGGCTTGTACCGATAAGATAAAGAAAGTTTCCAATCATAGATCTATATTTCGGTTGATTAATTGTAAGAGAGTCATCATTTTGACTAAGATTACATCCCGATACCATTGGTGTGAACACATGTTTATAGTCTTTTGTTCTTTACTTCTTCATAATATGCTTGAGATACTTTGTTTGAGAAAGAAAGATACCATCTTTAGTTTGTTGAACTTGAGGACCAAGAAAGTATGTTAGCTCACCAAGTAAAGTCATTCAAATTCCTGTTGTATAGCTGAAGAAAATCCTTGACTCATAGATTCAATATTGCTTCCAAATATGATGTCATCAACATAAACTATTGCTACCAAAACTTTGTCTTTTTCATATTTGATATATAAATTTCTATCTGCAGATCCTTTCTTGAATCCTTGTTGCTAAACATACCTATAAAGATGATAATACCATGCATGAGGAGCCTATTCTAACACATATAATACGTCCTTAAGTTTGAAAACAATATTTTTATCATTGCCAAGCATGAATCCTTGAGGCTGTTCAATATAGACTTCTTCTTCTAGGTCCCAATTTAAAAATGTAGATATAACATCCATTTGATATACTTTAAAGTTACAATAGAAGGAAAATGTAAGAAACATTATTATGGCTTCAAGTCTAGTTAGAGGTGAAAATTTCTCTTCAGATTATATCCCTTCTTGTTGAGCATAGCCTTTGCATACAACCCTTGTGCTATTTCGAATTACTTCTCCATTTTCATTCAACTTATTCTTAAACATCCATTTTGTCACAATTACATTTTTATTATGAGGGTTTGGTAGAAGTTCCCATGTATGCTTCTTTTCTATTTGATCAATTTCTTCATGCATTGACTTAACACAACATTCATCTTTGCTTGCTCAATTGACATTTTGAGGTTCAATTGGGGATAGTAGGGGTAAATGACTAGATGATCCAACAAAAGTTATTCTAGTTTGTTTTCTCGCTTCCTTATCACCTAGAATTTGAGATTCAGGATGATTTTTTGAACATACCTTGATGGGGTCTTTTCTTCCATACTTGTATTTTATTGCCTTCTTCTCATGCTTCTCATTCTTCTTCTCCTACAACTTCTTGGGTTTTAGTAGGGAGTGGTTCGTCATCTGCTTTCTTCCCTTTTAGTACCTGTGGATGCTTCATCAATGACACAATATATGCTTTCAAAAATCTTTTGGAGCCTCTTATTGTAACATCTATATGCTTTGCTTATGGAACAGTATCCAAGAAGGATTCCTTCATCAACTCTGGATTCAAACTTTCCAAGCTTATCATCATTTTTCTTTATGAAACATTTTCTTCCAAAGAATCTAAAGTGTTTGGCAGTTGCAGGCTTACCACACTAGAGTTCATATGGAGTTTTGTTATTATTAACATAGTTACCAATCAAACGCGAAAATGACCTAGTACCTGCTTTTTTGAGGTAGAGAAAAATCACTCGATTTTGAAAAATGGTGATTCAAAATACACCTTTTATTGGAGCATATTTTTGCTACTTTAAATTTTTTTTATGTATCAAGTATGAACATTTTTTTTAAAATGTTAGTGATTTTCACGCTGATTTTGAAAAGTATTGATGTAGCATCAACACATTTTTTTAGAAGGCTTATTTTTGACACTCAAGTGTGAACATTTTTTTTTTTGTTAGTGATTTTCATCTTGATTTTGAAAAGTCTTGATGAGCATCAACCTTTTTTGTTTAAGGGGCTCAGTTTTTACACTTTAGGTAAACTAATGAGTTAAGTGTGGATATTTTTTTAAATGTTGGTGATTTTCATGTTAGTAATAAAACATAGAAATAAAAATAAAAAAACACGACAAAAGGAAATCAAAGACAAAAATATATATAAAAACAAAAAACCTATAGAAATGTAAAAAAAAAAAAAAAAACCGAAATTAACTTGTAAAAATAAAAAAAATTTACTAAAAAATTATCCGAAAAAAATAATAAATAAATTAAAAATATATAAAAAAAAGTTTTTGTAAGTTAAAAAAAAAACAAAAAAACAATTAAAAACCTCATTAGAAAAAAAAAAAACTTAAAATAATTACCAAAACAAATTAAAATAAAATAAAAAATTAAGAAAAAAGATTAAAATTAAAAAGAAAATCAATTAAAATAAGCAATAATTTTTTTTTTTAATTAAATAATTTAAATAAACAAAATTAAAAGTTAAAAGTAAAATAAAATAAAAATTTAAGAATTATTCCTTTAAATTAAGATTATAAAAATAAAGAAACAACTTAAAATTAAATTAAATTAAAGTAAAAAAAAAAAAAAAATTAAAAAAATTAAAAAACTAAACTAAAAAAAAAACATTAAAACAAAATTAAAAATATAAAAAATATAAAAATATAAAAATTCAAAACAATTAAAAAAAATTATAAAAAAAAAAAAAACAAAAAATTATAAAAAAATCGAAACAAATTTAAAATGAAAAATTAAAAGAAAATAAAAATAAATAAAATTATTGAAAAAAGCAATTAAAAAAAATTATTAAAAAAAACAATTAAAAAAAAATTGTCGCCCCCCACCTCTCCCTAACTCGCTTCCCCTCCCCACCCTCAGCCGTAGCCTCTCCCTCGAACTGCTACCTCATCGAAGCCCCCAGCCAGCGACCAAGAGGTTTCAAGATGATTCTCGGAATCAATCTGCGGTCTCTTAGCCGTTGGGTGCCCCCCGTCGGCCCGTCCACCCCTCCCTCACCGCGCTCCCCTGCCCATCCTCGGCCCTCCCCTTTCCCCTCCCACTCCATCCCCCACCCACCCCCCCCCCTCCCCCTGAACCCCCCCACCTCCCCTACACAACCCTCCCTCAACTCCCTACCCTCCCAACCCAGGCCCCTAGCAAGTGGCAAGGATGTTGCAGGCCGATTCTCGGAATCGTCCTGCAGCCTCTTGGCCACTGGCGGGTGGCCTAGGTGGGGAGGGGAGGGGGTTAGAGGGGGTGTGTCGGAGAGAGGAGAGGGGAGTGCCGAGGGTGGGAAAGGGTGGCGAGGGAGGTGAGGGAGGAAGGGGGGTCGGGAGATGAGGAGGGGAGAGGGGGGCTAGGGGAGGGGAAGTGGATTTTGAATTGTATTTTTCTTTTGAATTGTTGTTTTTTTTTTTGAACTTTATTTTATTTATTTATTTTTTTGAATTGCATTTTTTGTATTTTTTATTTTTTATTGTTTTTTTTTTTATATATTTTTTTAAATGTTTTTATTTATTTATTTTTAACTTTTTCTAATTTTAATTTTTAATTTGTTTTATTTATTTTTTATTTTTTATTTTTAGATCTAAGACTTTTGTGATCCATAGTGTAGAAGAAAGTCTTTTGGATTAATCACATTGAGAGGATTTGGTCGACGTTTCGAACCGGCTAATGTGGTTCATCCTCAGGACTCGGTGAGAAATCCATCGATCATAAGGAATAAATAGTAAGGATGCAACATTGCCCAGAAATAGCCATTAAAAACTAGCTATTGGTGAATTAGTTAAAAGGTAAAGAAATTAATTATTAGGGAGTTAGTGGTTAAAATATTCTATGTTTAGTTAAAAATAGCTGTTAAGGAATAATTAAAAATAATAAAAAATAAAACATTCAATTTTAATTGAAGAAAAGAAGTTATTTATTAATAAATTATATCACTTTATTGTTAGAGGTTGAGCGATTAGAAATCAAGTTGTTAGGAAACTAGAAACTTTATCCCAATGTAGTAATAAAAAAAAAATTATTAAAATTAAGTTTATATTATTCAAATTAAAGGATAATAAGAAAAATACTACTTAAAAAAAATAGTAAAATCAAAGAAAAAAAAGGATCAAGGCAGAAAACAAAAGAGAAAAAGCCAGAAAGAGAAAGAGGAGGAGAGGGGAAAAAGAAGGGAATGATGACTTACGATGAGATAGATGGAATCTAGCTCTTATTTGATTTCCAACCATCATCCCTATTAAGATTTTTGGCATGCATTTCTATCTCAATCGCGTCTCTAAGCTTTCTATGGTGGAAGTGGTCGACCTTAGCAATGACTTTGGATTCTTCAATGTAGACATGGTGCTTGGATTTTTCTACATGCTCAGCTAATGCTGATGAGCGGGAGCGATTGTGTCTAATGTCTGCAGCATGCTCATTGATCCTCTGCTTAATAGATCTACCTGTTTCTCCAATGTACGGGATCCCACAGAAGGAGGGAACAAGGTAGACCCTTTTTTGAGTCATAAGTATCAACAAGGTATTTAACAGATCTAAGATAATTCTTAATTTTTATTTTTTATTTTAGGTTTTTAAAAATTTTGTTTTTTAATTTTTAAATTTAAATATATATATATATATATATATATATATATATATATATATATATATATATATATATATATATATATATATATTAGATATATAGATATATATATATATATATATATATATATATATATATTAATTTTTTTATATAATTTTAATTTTTTAATATAATTTTTTAAATTTTTTTCTTTTTAGATTTATATTTAATTTTTTTTTAATTGTTTTGAACTTTTTATTTTTTTTGGGTAAATATTTAACCTTTTTTTTAAATGATGTTTTTAATTTTTATTTTTATTTTTAACTTAAAATAATGGTTTTTTTAAATTTTTATTTATTTTTTCTTAAATTATATATATTTTTTAATTTTTTTTTTTTTACTTTTTTTTTAAATCTATTTATTTATCTTTTATTTATTTAAGTCTGTCTGCACTCTTTAAATTCCATTTAAAGATAAGAATCTTGATCTTTCGTTCTGTGCAGAGAAGCTGAGCATCCATAATTTTTTTTTTATTTTTAATTTTCCTTCTTACAAGTTAATTTTGGTTTTTCTTTTTTTTTTTTAACATTTTTATGGTTTTTTTTGTTTCTATTATATTTTATAATTTTTTTTTATTTTTTTTTTGTCATGAATCATCCCCTTGCCACCCCTGGCCAGTTGGTCGTCGGATAGACGAGGAATTTTCTTTTTTAAGTTTTTAATTTTTTTAACGTTGTATTTTATTTTTGTAATTTTATTTTTTATTTTTCTTATTTTTTAATTTTTAATTTTTACTTTTTTATGTGGTTTTTATTTTATTTTACATTTTATTTTTTCATTTTTTTTTTTAAATTTTACATGGTATGGTTAATTGTTTTTACATTTTGTAGTTTTTTATGTCATTACTGTTAGGGTCCTATAATTTATAGGATCTCAAGGTGATTGAGTATCTCATATTTGGTAGAATTCATATTGTTCATAGATTTCAATGTTCAATTGATTTCACAAAAAAGAGAAGAAATGAAAAGAAGATATATATATATATATATATATATATAATCTAAGCATGATTGAACAAATTTCAATTTCTGTTGATAGGGTAGAAAATAAAGATCTGCCAAATAGTTTAAGCTTGGCAAATCAGTAGTTAGGTAGAAATGAAATTGGTTCAACTGTTTAATCTGGACCAATGGGAGAAATAAGTGATAGAGTAGGTTAGAAAAAAAAAAAAGTGAAAGGGTCTGCAGGTCCAAATGCACCCTGCAAATGCAAAAAGAAAGAAAAAAATGTTAGATTAGAAAAATAAGGATAGGTAGGTTAAGAAGAATTGCAAAGGGAAAAAGACATGAAAAGTTCTTTAAGGTTTGATGACATATCTCAATGTTTTTTCCTAATGTTGAGAAAAGAAATTAAAAAGGGGAAGGGGTCTTATGTTATTTTCCCTAACCTTATTCTATACCCCTATATTCAATATTTCGTCCCCCTATTAATTCTCCTACCCCACCACTCACGTACCCATCGCATCAAACATAACCCACCCCTCACCTCTCATTGAATCTCTGCACCCACCATCCGATCTGATGGCCCATATCATTTTCCAGCACCCCCTCACCCTCCGAACATTAATGCTAGTTGGGGGGTAGGGGGGGGTGGGTTTCGAAATCAGTGGTTTCAAACCACTGATGTGTCACACTCTCGGGATTTTGCACCCCCCCTCGCTCATTCCGCTTACCGCTCCTAGGCCCCCCCGAAAAGTGGTTTCCACCTTCTCTAAACCACTTCCCCTATTCTAACCATTTACCACTCCTGCCACCTCACGATGCCATTCCGTCCCATCCGCCTATCACCTCCATTCTCGTCGTTGTGCATTCAATTGGCTGGACCATTAGCCAACGGACCTACACCACTTCAGGCCAATCCAACAGGAGAAAAGTAAAACTACAAATGCACCATTTCACACCATTTACAAATTTTAACATGCTCTATCTACTTACATGTGAAATTTAAAATTCATACAGGAATACACAAAGAAAGCAGCGAGCACACTTAAACAACAGTACAGGCGCAAAAAATTCCATTTTTCTACAATTATCAAGCATTCCCCTTCTTGAATCCCACTTCCTATTCATTCCTTTTCTTTCTCCCTCACTGAATTCCCATTTCTTCTCAACCCTTTCTGTTGTAGTTCAACTACAAATCCGACACAGTTCAGGTTTAAAGGTTTTTTGCAGAAGATAGCCATGCCACCAAAGAAGAAAGAACAGGAGGTGTTTAATCCAATGGTGCACCCACCACTGGATTTGGATCACATACCCCTTGCAGACAGAGACTTCAAAATACATGAGACACTCTCAAAGTTTGATTTATTTGACATCTACTGCTGGTGGGAGGATAAATTTGTTGATGAAGCAGATGACATAGGGCTCTGGGACACCAATTTGCCTTTTTATATCTTTCCAAAAACCCATAGCTGCCCAGAACTAATCAAAAAATGCCACTCATGCTATAATCCATAGCAAAGGGTAGTGATAGCCCCAACAGGAGACATACTGTTTATTATTGATGCCAAATCTATTATGCAGATGATGCAGGCTCCTATCATTGAAGGAACCACTCCTTTTTCCCATGAGATCCTTATTGAAATGTATCAGAGGCTAGACTTCATCAAAAGAGCTAGAACCTTAGAACTCTTCATGACTAAAAAAACCTCACTGCCTGGCAAGAACCCTCCTTATTCCTCCTCTGCATTCACTGATAGAACCAGGCATATAGTCACTGTACTTTCATATTTGTTGGGCTATTATTTAGATCAGTGGCTTGATGAAGCTTCTATCTTATTAGCAGAATGAAAGCCCTCTGTCCTATTCAATTTCAGTCAATTCATAGCAAATGCCATCCATGAGAAATTTGTAAATTTCATCAAAGAGAAGGTGTTCCAGTACTTTTCAGTACTTGTATATATGTTTGTTTATTTTCAGGCACACAGGTTTCAGTTTACAATGACCAAGTTAAATGAAGGTGAAGCCTAATCTATTATTTTCTAGACCACCTTAGTGATGAAGGATCAAAAGCACTTCACCTACAAGACATTTGCATAAATGTTTTTTTAGCCAGCTATGAGCCTCATTAGTGGGACTGCAAAACCCAAGACCAGTGAAGAAATTAAAAGGATCATGCAGTTGAAAGATAAGGCAAGAACAAGAGATTGGTACTTGTACCAAAATTATACTGAATTAAGAGTATATGGATGTGAGTTGGCCCCTTACAAGTTGCCAAAGTTCCTCCCCATGAGGATCTTTGCACTTGAATATATCAGACAAATGATCAATGCAGATGAAATACATTTTGTAGCAGCAAAGAAGAAATCACAATTTAGGATCAAATCTCAGATTGGTCCTTTCATTTGCAACAGCAGGGCAGCAGGTGAGGAGGTAGACAAGAGATTGAAGGAAATGAAATTCACTCACAGTTTTACATGGTCCTATGACCCATGGGGCATCATCTCCAAGAAAAGGGTAGAGAACAAGTCAACACCCTACATTCACACTCAAAGGCTTGAAATAGAGAAATTTATGAACCAGATTGAGTGGATGCCTGAGACACTGCAAGAGGTTGCAAAACTAGTAATTTCTTCTTCAAGTGCACAGACCCCAAGACAGTAGGAAAGGCAGAGAATAAAAGATATATTAGACAAAGGAAAGGAACAAGAAGAGGGAGCAACTAGGAAAAGGCCAAGAGAAGATCAGTCACCAGGGACTGATACTTCTATGAAAGAATTCAAATTAAAATTTAGGAAAAGGGCCAGAATGCACATGGACATAGGCAAGGAATCACCACAACAAACAATCATCAATCTCAGTGATATTTCAGATTCATCCCCAACAGGAGGTCAATCTCTTCCTACCACTCCAATTTTAGAAAGACAACAGTCTCTTCAAGTTTCCACATCTACAAATGTAACTGGAGAAAAGGAGGAGACCGTCTTTGACACTTTTAGGGAGATTAAAATCAGGAATGAGATATTGAAAAAGCGAACTTATGCTCAATTTTGGAAATAGAGTGCAATGTCTAAAGGCAGACTTCTCTTAGCCTTTGATTCAAAAAAAGGAAAAATGCATATGGCATTCTTGGAAGCATAGACAACAGAACCCAAAACTCAAACTGATTACAAACATACCTCTCTTGAGTTTGATGTCAAGAACGTTCACCCTACTGATCACCTGGAAATGAACAAGCAAAGAGGTGAAATGATTTCCTCTACTCTAACTAGTACTTCTGTGAGTTTGTTTAAAATGTAGGTGGCCTTGTCAAATGCTCAATCTCAGCTAAATATGGAAAATATTTCATCTCAATCAAAGGACAACAGAATTAAGTCTTTGGAAGACTTAGTAGTGAGAATTGGGTATGATCCGTCATATGTAAAAGTAGCAAAAGAGATAATTAAGAAAAAGGAGATGGATATAGCAGCTTTGAAGAAGCAGCTCAAAATGCCTGCAACACATGATCCCTTAACCAAAGAGATAGAGGAAATAGAGAGTCAGAAGGCCGAAATGATGAAGTTAATAATAGAACAATCTCTCCAAATTAAACAAATGGAAGTAGAGATGGAGAAAATGATACAAGAGAAGGAAAATACAACACAAACGACCAACACCACTATGGAGGCTCTTCCTCTTACAACAATTCCCATAGCCACTCCAGCAACTGCTGCTACAGGGGCAGGAAGCAGTACAGAACAAATAGCTAGGTCCATGGACGACATGAATCTTCAGAGGGAGGAAATCAAGAAACTAGAAACACAAGTGAGTGTTCTGTAGGACCAAATCAAAAGAGCTGAAAGTGACCACTCAGTAGATATGCAGAGGGCACGAACCTTAATTGAAAAGTTGCAAAAATATGAAAGGAATCAACCATTGGTAAGACTCTAGGAAGGGTGAAGGAGATCATCTGGAACAATATCATCAATGGCATGAATGAAATTTGGCCCAACATACAAATTATCTTTGAACAGAAGGAGTTAGTTGAAAAAGCTAAAGAAGATATTTCATCTACTAATCTAGAGCTAGGAGACATGCCAGCGACAACCAACAGGATAATCAAATTTCTCAATTCAAGGAACATGTATGAGCTACAAAAGCTGGGAGTAGGAGATAGGATAGAAACTATTCTTTAGGTGAAAAAGGTGTTAACTAAGAATAGCTTGAATGTACAGCTAGAAGAAAAATGTTAGAGTTTGGAGCTAACAGTGAAAATGTTTTTTAATAGAATTGAACCTTTAACCCAAAAAGGTCTCCCTTCTCTATTTGTCATTAATGACAAACTCATGGCCAAAGAAGATTATGTCAATAGGCTCCAAGGCATAGCCAAAGATGCTACAAATCTCTCTAATATTAAAGGCATCATAATAGGAAAAGCATTGCTAGAAGCTATCAACAATCCAATTTATATCGAGCATGAGCTGAAACATGTTTTTTTGGTCAAACCCACTTTTGAAAAATACACTAAAGCTAATGAAATATATAGGAGGTTAATTAAGATCAAGATTCCAGATGAAGAACCATGGAGTGACCTGTGTGATTATCAAGAGGAGAAAGACAAGGATGATTGAAGTGACAACGTAGATCTAAGTCAGCACCAGCCATGTCAGCAGAGCCACTACAACAAAATTAATTTCTCAGCAACATCATCCCTAAAAAAGAGGACCAAATGTCCCAGTTTTCTCATCATGGCCACTTCGTGGTTACACTAGTCAATTTTCTTTCAGTGTAATTAATAACAAATTGCCAAGTGTATAAGGCAATTGTTGTAGGTTTTTGTTAAATAATTCATGCATTGGAAGTATTAGGGGTTGGACCCAAGTCATTTGAACTATCTGTTCTTTTTGGAGCATTATAATTTTGAGCTGGAGCATCAATAAAAGGATCGTTTGCGAGATACTTGAACTGTGTTAACCTGGTGATGTCTTCCTTTCTATGATTGATTGTCTTGTTATTTATTCATTGTGCATCATTAAGTATTATTGTAAAGCATAAATTCTAGAATAAGATATGATGTTGGAGCACCTTATTTTATCTGTGTTTACAATCTAAAAGTTTTCCTTTAATGTATGATTAAAAAATACTTAATTTCTTTTTAATCATTACAGATATCATTATTTTATCATCTCATTTTTCATTCAGCTACTAGATCTAGTAAATATAGTTAGCTTGCCTTACAAATGATCTGGAAAATTGATGCTACCACTCAACCTTTGACTCCATAGCCCAATGGAAAGGATTCAAATATGACCCACTCTAGCCAAACAAAAAAACAACTAAGCAATCAAGTAATAAATCTCTTTCATTATTACATCTAGCCTAACATATTAAAACACTGGAAATAAAGTGAAATCATAAATATCTAGAGAGACCCCTCTCTGAGTCTAGGAGGGCTAGATCCTACATTCCTAAGCGCTTTGATGTATCTTTTGTGACTTTTTCTTATATATATATATATATATATATATATATATATATATATATATATATATATATATATATATATATATATATATATATTCTAGGGTCAGTGTCAATGCTTGTCTAGCAACCCGATCCCAGTATGTGCAATTTGACAGTTGATTTTAAATTTTTTGCTATAATGAATCGTGTCTGCCCCATAATTTGTTAATTTCATGTTTGGTCTTTAAGTTTTCATTACAATGGAATGAGCTCACCTACACTGCGTGTCAATTTGATAGTTGATTTTTAACTCTTTTTTTGCAATGTATCAAGTTGTCTTAGGCTAAGATTTTAAAATCACTATACATTTAGAATTTTAAAATGATTACTCTTGGTATAATAAATATTTCATTCACGTGTTCATTTTAAAAGTTTCTTTAGTCATAAAATTTTTTCATTATGTCATGCTTGCAATATTTTGAAAATTTAAGATCGTTTTGTAGTCATGATCTTTGGTTTTAATTCCATAGTTGAAAAATTGTCAAGATTTTGATGTTTCTCTAAGTCATGATATTTTATCTTTAATGTTATGGTTGAAAACAATTATAAATAATCTTTCCTATCACCATGCTTGAAAATTGTTGGAATTTTAAGGTTTTTCAAAGAAGTGATATTTTAAATTCAATGTCATGCTAAAAAATTGTTGGAATTTTAAGGCTTTTCAAAGACATGATATTTTATCATTAATATCATGGTTGAAAATCATTGGAAATTTAAATTTTTTCAGAGTCATGATATTTTATTTTTAACGTCATTATTAAAAATATTGAAAATGTACCCTGAAAGAAAAAGACGTTATTCCGGCATCAACACTTTTTGATTTCAAGGTGTTTTTTGCACCAAACAAAATGGATTTTATTGTTTTTAATGCTATTTTTAAAAATAATGAAAATTTACTTTGAAAAAATGGTGATCCAGAATCAACACTTGCTATTTCTGGGCTGTTTTTTCATGTTTTTCTAGGATTTTTGAGCTCAAATACCCATTTTGAGGTAATATTTATTGTTTGATCGATAACTATGTTTATTTACCTGAACATAGGATTTATTAAATTTATCCACAATGGTGTGTCATTCTTCTCCCTAGAGCGTGTAAGATGTTCCTCACTCATCAAGCATTGCACGCGCCATTTGTTGAGTTGTTTTGTTCATTGTTTCTACCACTCCATTTTGTTGTTGAGTTTTAGCTATCGAAAACTATCTTTTGATGTATTGATGTTCACAAAAGTCAAAAAAATTATCTAATATAAACTCTCCTCCTCTGTCAAATCTAAGACATTTGATTTTTAGTTCCAATTCATTTTCTACCATAGCTTTGAAAATTTTAAAATTTTAAACTACCTCATAATTATACTGTAATAAACCAACCCAACACATTCTTGTAAAGTCATCAATCAATAGCATCAAGTATTGTTCAGCACAAGGGGACTTCTTTTTCATAGGTCCACACAAATCAACATGGATAAGTTCAACGGATTTACCTGAAGTGCATTCTTTAGCTTTACACGGAAATCTGGATTGCTTACCAAATTGACATGATTTGCAATTTTTTTTCAGGTGGAGAAATGTTAGGCAAGTCACAAAATACTCCCATATTGCTTGATTTATATAGTTGAGAAAAGTTGAGGTGTGCCAAAGCCAACTTTCTTCAGATTTTCTCCAAAAATTGCACTCTTTGTCACCATCTAGGATATACACATTGCTTGGAGCTCTAGTTCCTTTGATTATTGTCTTACCTGTATTCAAATTTCTTACCACGCAATTATTTGATCTAAAAATAAATCCATGCCCCTGATTGTACATTTGGCTAACACTTAACAAGTTATGTCTTATCCCATCAACAAATAATAAATTCCCAGCCTTGAACTTTTCTTTTATAAATATAGACCCTTTTCCTTTAATAGTAGCAAGTGAGCTATTACCAACATTCTCATTCTTTTCTTTCTTAGATTCATTAAAAGAAACAAACTTATCTCTATCACCCGTCATATTGTTTGAACAACCATTTTCAATTTACCATAGATTCTCTTGATCTCTTGCATAAAATCTTAGACCACAATTTTTAGAGGAATAAATTTTCGTTTTCCATCCCTTGTGAGGTTTTATCTTCTGTTCATGCTGATAAGATGAATTCATCCTGCTTCTACATATAGGTTCTTCCTGACCAAAGTTATTACAAATAGAACATTCAAATTCATTCTCAAGAGGGGAGAAGCCACTATAAGAAGATTTCTTTGTCCCATTTCCATTATGTTGTTTTCTTGCTTCTCTAGTCATAATTGTTTTATAAGCAACACAATGAACTACTTTGTGACCAAATTTGTGACAAGTGAAGCATTGACCATTGAAGTAAGAGTACATGGGAGTATAATACATTTTTGAGTAGCTTTCCCTTTGTTCATGGAAAGGTTGTTTTGCATGAGAATAGTTTGACCCTTCATTCTTTTGTTGAGTCCTGTAATTTTGATGATTTCTTCCTTTTACCACATTGACGTAGCTTTTTGTACTTGTTTCAAAATATTTCATAAGTTCTGATGTTTCTCCATCTTGATTTGGATTTTATCTAAGACTTGTATTGGTTAGTGGAGAGTGTTGAACTTTAATTATTTCTTCTAAAGTTTCAGATTCTTTAGAAAATATAAGATTAATAGATATTGTTTTCTCAAGTTCCTTTCTTAGACCCATAATTTCAAGCTCTAAGGTTTCAAAGTGATTCTCCCTTTCTTGGACTTGTTTCTTCTATTAATTTAGCCTCTTCTAAACATATCTTCAACTTAGTTATTTCTTCAACAAGGGAGTTTTCTTTATACATAATATTTTCTTGATTCTTGTGTATGACCTCGAGACTACCAATTTCTTCTAGATAATCCAAAAATTCATCATCATCAGAATTTTATAGTCATTTTTCTTTGAATGCCATAAGTAACTGATAATCTTGATCTGATTAATCATCCTCGTTATTGGAAGAATATTCACTATCTTCACGAGTACAAAAAATTTCATGCCAGTAAAACCTCTTTTAACATTCCCTTTTGAAACATTCTTTCCTTTTTCTTGTTTTTATTTATAAGGACACTTGGAGACATAGTGACCTACTCTTCCACAAGAAAAACTTTTGAAAGGAAGCTTACCTTCGAACCTGTTAGTTCCTACTTGGAGCTTCTTCATCAAATTTTGTTCTTCTTCATCTAAAATGTAACTTGTTTCCTTAGGCTCTTATTTTTATTTCCCTTTGTTTGTGGCTTTGAATTTTGCTTCTCTAATACCTGTTTTACACCCTTTTCTCATCTCAAAATATATCAAGATCCTGTGAAGTTGTTCAATAGTGAGATTCTTCAAATCCTACATTTCTTCAATGGCAGAAACTTTGGAATAAAATTTAGGGTTAGTGATCTCAAAATATTTTAAAAAATAGTAGTATCCTTTATTTCGTCACCAAAATTTTTCATTGAGTTAACAATCTCATCTACTCTAAGGAAAAAGCTTGCAATGTTCTCATCATCATGAACTCTAAGAGTCTCATACTAAATTCTATATGTTTGGCGTTTAACACTTTTTACCTTAGTGTCACCATCATAGATTTGGACAAGCTTATACCATATTTCCTTTACGGTGTTCTACTGCATGACTTTCAAAAACCCAGATTCAGCCAAACTTCCCAAGATAACATTTACAACCTTTGCATTAATCTCATATTGTTTCTTGCCTACATCATCTGTGGGAATGGGGGTTGTGTATTGATATCCACCTTCAACAATTTCTCATACATAAGCACTTAGTGCTTACAAATAAGCTGTCATTCTAATTTTACAAAATACAAAGTTAGTTCCATTAAACAAATGTGACTTGATAGAAGATACTCTCTCTTGGCTTCTCATATCGATAGATCTCCCTTTAAGCGATCAAGCTTCTTCTGAGGGAAATACACTGATACCAATTAATGGGAAAAATATACTTGGGGGTTGGTGAACGAGTATTTTAATCCACTTTAACTTTCAATTTCCTATTCAAGATTATGTGTGATAGTGTTCTTCATGTAACATCTGTGTGTATGCTACTTTAGAGAATAAAAATAACATATATCTAGACTACTTAATTTTTCATATATTTCATCAGTGAGATAACATAACCATTGCATTATTAATTCATTCACAATCCAGAAAGAAGTAAAGAATAGATAAATAACAACACATGAGAAACACACATTTCACCAGAATTTTAGGTGGAAACACAATGTGGGAGAAAACCATCGTTGTCATTTTCTATGTCTTCATTCTTGTTATATAAAGAAAATATTCATCTCACCATGTACTGGTGCTTAATCTTACCAACACATAAGAACCCACCTACATGAGGCTACAACCTCTACGCATTTTCTAGCACCCACTGGAAGGGAGCTACAACCCCCTAATCTCATTTACCAGCTCCTACTGGAAGAGAGCTTCTATGCCCTCACTAAATGTTGCAACCCTCAGCACCATGTGGACCATGTTTCATAATATTTCAGACTGGATCCACTTGTCAAAAAATCATCAAACAACCTGTAGGCCACCTTTCGAAAAATTATCATACTAGACCCACACCAACAATAACCCCAAACCAATATCCAAACTAAAATAATGAAACACAATGTCTAAATCACTGTAAATAAACTGGATCTCTCAAGCATCAAACTACTGAATAAAAAATCCAACTAGAACAAATGAACTTTAGAATATGTACGTGACTATTCTTAATAGAAACTGTGTATATATGCACTTCCTCTTCATAACATCTGCGTACATATCTAAAATCACTAACTATAAAAAATATTGCCAGGTTGAATCCATAGAAAATTTTAGGGGCTAATATTCGCAGGTGGGCTAATTTTCCATTATTTTTCTCCAAAAACATATTTGTCAATTTCCATTTTTGCTAAATATGATTCACCCAAATTTTATAGTAAAAAAATATTTTACCTTAAAAATCACCAAACTTGTATAGACGTTATATATAAAATCATTATAAATTTGAATATTTTTACAAAGATATGAACAAATATTTTGTAATTTTCATATTTGGGACTAGTGAGATTCGCCAAGGTTTCTAAACTTTAATATAAATTTCCATCCTTAGAATCTTCCTTGATTGAATAACTGTGTGAGTCATTGAATCATTGAAAAACTAAATCACAACAGATACACCAATATCGACTTACTGAAAACCCAACTATAATGTGACATCATCATTGATCAATATACCAAGCCACAATCTAATCAACCCAATCAACACTGCTAGATACAAACCATTCTTATCAAGACATCATTGACAGGAAGCAACAATTAGGACACACATCATAAATTTTCGTTATTAAAACAACTCAAACACTAGTGCATACAGGTGACATTTACAGAATAGATCAATGTATGAACATGATTACCATGCACAACACTCGCATATATATTTCAATACACTGAATACATTATCACAAAATTTAGATGCGATAATAATGAACCAAATATGCGTATGTATGAAGAATTGTTGAATAAAATTTTCGTGTATATCTTAAATCACTGAAAAATCGTTCACTACAAACACAATACATATTGCGCATTCCTTACTATCAAATCACAGATCACTTCAAATTCATTTAAACAAATCTATCTTTGTTAGCTACTTAAAAAGTAAATCAATCAATCATATATTTCAACATATCTTCAAATCTTTTAGATCTGAGTCTTCTCCTTCCTTCCTGGTGCACACCTATTTCAAATCAGTTCATACATGAATAACTATTCACTTGCACACGTAAACCTCTATCTGCATCTCCTTATATATGTTTTGCCTTATCCAATACCTCAGGTAAATCTTTTGGTAAAATTGATGGTATTTGTTGATGGGAACAAATAGACATTGTCGCTTCAATTTCAACGGGAAATTGCCATGACAATAACTCCTGGTATCCATTTCTCCATGGGTTAGATTATGTGCTTGACTTTTGTTCATAGGACTAGTGTATGTATGTGACCCTTCTTCATGGGAGCCATGTATACTTTATCAAAATTCACTTTTGACATCCATCTGTAACTATATTACCATTTCGCTATCCATATCCTCTGTAACATCTATATCATAATACATATTATCCACATTAGTTCCATAACCATCATATTATAACCAAATAGACATCAAGGATATATTTGACAAGTAGGTTACCATCAAGGACAACACATTAGCCATAATTCTAACAGTTACGTGATGTATGTTATCTATGGCTATTGCCATGATTTGTAAATTTATTGAATGGTTTATGATTGTATCGAATAATAAGTGTTATTGGAGCTACCTAGAGAAGGTTTAGAGCCTTCTTAGTGATTCTCAGATGAAGACTCTTAATTTATGATCAGATATGTGTTCATGACCTATAGCTTACATCTTTTCCATATGTTTGAGAAATTTCTTGTTATGGATTAAGCCTCATCAGGTCAAGTGTTCACAATAGTTTTGATTTTCTCGCATTTTTAGCACCTTTGATTGTGTTATAGAAAGTTTCAAGAAATTTTTGGAAGTGGTATGGAGGTTGGCCTGAAAATGTTGCACAGATCCCAGAACCGTGCACTCAAAATTGAAGATTTTAGGCCCTAATAGCATAGATCCGACCCTATGAATGTCGTTATAGAATTATAATCCCACAAAAGCAATATCAACCATGCAGTTGTGGGTCTAAGTTAGTGAAATATGGTTGTAGCTCAATGATTCACCACCCAGGGTTTTTCTTCATCTCTTGGGTGATTTGTAGTCCATGTAGGATGTCATTATGTGGTGAGTTTGTAGGCCCCACTTCCTTACCTAGATTTGGGAGGTCAGGTCATGTCATAGTGACACTTGTCTCATGTTTACCTTGACAGGCTTGTGAAATTGGGTAAATGTGTGAAGGGGTGGTTATAGTACCCTTTCAATTGGGTTACCTCCTCTAGTCTACCTCAACCTTATTTAGTCGACCCCAACCTCTCTAGTCGATCCCAACCCTTAGTTGAGCCTTCTTTGTTTTTTAAATTTTTGTAGTCAAATGACCATGACTGGTGCATGGAGAAGTTGACCCCGACCTTAGTAGACTAATTTTATCATTCGAGCCTGAGTCTAAGTTCTGACTACCCCGACTGGGACGATGACGTCAAATTTTTATTGACGTGGGACCAGTTGGCCTTTTGTAGGTTCATTAATTGCAACCACATCTGGTTTGTAAACCTCCAACCAGTGGTGGAGTATCATTGTTCATCTCACAAGCACAAAGTGCCAATTCCTTCCAAACCCTAGCTACTCTAGAGAAGATTGATACATAATTGGAAAATTGAACTTTTTTAGGGCTTAGATCAAAGTGGCATAGAAAGGAATAGAGGGGAAATGGGTGCATTGAAAAAAAAGGAACCAAATCATGTTTAAGGTTGAGAGTGTTGACATAGTCAACATCACACACTAAGAGGGTTGAATATGAAACATAGTTTTTCCTCAATTGTCCCTATTATACTCCGATTTAATCTCATTTTTGAAATATTTATCACACTACCAACTTTCTTGATATTTTAAATCAACAAAACTATGGTGATTTTGAAAAGCTTCTCTGCATGTTTTTTTAATATAAAAATAAAATGTTTAAAACATTCTAAATATTTCTTACCTTAAGTGTGATAGACCATAACCATGTTAATATTAATAAATAGTAATCATTATCATTAAACCATTCAATTGTAATAAATGGTAATCATCATCGTTATGGAATCATCCAATTACAATAATTATAATAAAAGCATTCCTTTAAATCAATTAAATATAATAATTACCATATTTTTTGAAATAATTTAATTAAAACTATAAAGAAATTTTTATTTTTAAATAAAGCATAGTCTAACTTATAGACGAAATAGATTTTTTCACGAGAAACCAGAAAATAATTTCAAGAAACAATGTGATTTTTTGCTGTTTAAAATACATTTTTGAATGCTTAAATGGATTAAGCACCCTGAAAAACCCTTGGGGCACTAGAATTCTACAGATTAAACAACTTAAACTCAAGTTTTTAAAAATCTATGCCGGACTTTGGTTAAACTTAACTAAAAAAAATGTCGTGAAAAATGCCATTTCATCTATAAGTTATACTATTTCTTAAATAAAATCTCATTTAATAGTTTTATATAATGTATTTTTAAATGAAAACATTTAATAATTTTATGTTTTAGATATGAGATTTCAACACCTTTTTAATTAATACAACACGCAAACATAGTATTGCAAGAATTAAGAGATAATAAATATATTATCATAAACATCGTCAACTCTTCAATGTAATCATACAAAATCCATTGAAATAGGAAACATTATTTCTCAAGTATTGGAACCCAATAATTTCATTGCATATTTCATTGATCGACAAGAAAGTTGTTATATTTGCACTTGATAAAGTGACGCAGGCAGGGCCTGCAATACCCAGGATCTTTAAACATTTTGTGCATATAAGAATGCATCTCAGCATTTTTCCCAAATCAAAACTTCAATAGTTGGAAAATTCACACAATACCATTCCTCAGTAACAACTTATCTTGCCAGCACTATTCAAACTAATTCCATTCAATTTAAACATACCTGTGTTATCAAGCGATGTCCATCCTCCAGCTCAAACTCTGCTTTTAACACTGTCATTAACCTCAACGCTGATCCATACAATCACTTCATTCAGGATTCGATCCATAACTTTACTGCGCCCTTCAATCTTTAACAATTGGTTAGCCAGCCAATTCACACAAATCAATGGATTAACTCCAGGAGCGCTTTACACCTATCCATGATGTGCCCTTTACCAAGCTCAAATCTAAATAATAGAATCCAAATTTCATACCTGTTTATCCACCAATAACACAGGTTCTTTGTAATACCAATTCACCCTCTATAGTTGCCATGGAACTATAATCTCAAATGCCAGCATTTGATCTCAAACCTTCTGGCGCTAAGGCAGTACATTCAGACATAACAAATTGATGTTTAAAATCGATTTCACTCAAGAGTTAATCATAACTCTCTCTCCTCCGAATTAACTTCGTAGACTCCAATTTCTTTGTTGTATTCCAAGACCAACAACCCTTTCCTGCAATTACAATCAACTAATACACAGAGTTTAGTTTTGCGTTTCATAAGCTCTGTGTTTTAAACTACTCTTCAATCGATCTGTTGCAATATATACACACACAACTCTGCCTTGGATTTAAACAAATTCATCCGATATCTTTTCACCAATCAGGAACTTAGATTTGCAGATCCTGAACCTGCAATTTGAATTCAAACATGATTTTACACACAACAGCTCAATCAAAATTCCATTAAACGATTCCGCCTCCCTAAAGTCGAATTTCCAAGTCCAATTGAGCTCCATTTGAACATCTACGCCTTGTACACAACCCGATCACTCAATACCACTGGCGCAGTCAACAACTATGTATTTTAATACAGAACCGATGCAATTTTAAGTTCTCCTAAAAACAGCTTCAATATCGTGGTCATATATCAGGTCAACCTTTATTCTTAGACAGAAGACCAACACATTAATAATAGTGATTCACAATTTGTTCATACCTAATTCAGCACAATTGACAGCGATTATTTAATCTGCGCCAAAGCAATGCTCCAACCCTTCGATGGTTTACAGTTCATTTAACACATTATGCAACAGTGAAATCCATCCATTATTGATGTCACTGAATTACACAATTTTTTCTCAATAACCAACGACCCTGACAGAACAGAGTTTTTACATATAGAGTTCCACACCAAGCTACAGACTCAATGCCTTACAATACATCCTTTACGCAGAGATTTAATGTCATTTTACACAATGATTATACATGGCGGTTACCACACAAAATCAATGCAAATTCAAGCCCATTGAACATTTCTTCATTAATTCAACAATGCCATGAACTTCAGAAATTAAATAAATAGTTTCTCAATCAATCAACCAATGTATGTATAATCTGAAACAAAACAATGACTTACAAACTTTTGTTGGCTGATATTCTAATTCGGTGGCCCTTTGCAAATTGCCCGAAGGCTCCCAAGCAGAAACCCCTGCTTTCTATTCCCAATCTCACCCTCTCTACAACTCACAATCTCCTAATCTATACAAATTGAATTGAACCAATTTTGGTTCATATCCCTTTAACCACTCAACAAAATCCCCAAATATCTCAACACCCCTATAATCTAGATTTTATCCCTAAAATCTTGAAACTAAATCTATCTTAGGCTCATAATTAATTCTTAAATATCCCAATTCTAATTTCTCTCATGTTTTCCAATTATTTGGAAACATTACAAATCCTCTCAAAATCTCATAAATATTTACATAAAATTAATAATTTCTCAAAAACATGAAACCCCTAGATTTAAATAAAATACAAAGTATTTCCCGAATCTATGCTCCTGCATCAGACTCCCAAGGTAGAAAATGATCATGATCTCCAGATCATGCGTTTTAAATCTTTGTCTGCCTGGATCCCACATTTTGTTTTGCAAGTTATCATCAATTTTTGATGTTGTGTGCTGCTTTTCTCCAGGTCTCCATATCTTATGCTGTCTTTCTCCACTAGCTGCACTTTCACAATCTGTCTATGTCTTCATTTTGTTGTTGCTGCTTCTTCTCTTTCTTGCTGCTGTCTTCCTCTGAGACACTTTCAACATGATGCATCTGATTAATTCAATTTCTTTGTCCAATAAATCTTCAAACCGCTGATTTTTTGCTGCTTGCTGAGCTAAGATGGCTTGCTCAGTTCTTATTTCTATGCTTTTTTCCGTTCTTACCTTCTCATTTCTTACTGCCACCCAATCATCCATGCCCTCTTGTCTTCTACAAAGAAAAACTTCTTCCTTGCCTTCTCCTATCAACAACTTACTGCACTGGTACATTGTGTACTCCTTTCTGCTATCTTCATCTCTATGCACCTGCAACTCCCAATTCTAAAATTGAGATTCTTTTTGCACTGAATTCTGATCATTCAGCATCCTTTCTAGCAACATAACGTCCTTATCCCATGGATTAGAAATTTCCACATAATTCTCGTCTTCCTTCATTTGACTGCTCAACTGAGTCAAATGTCCTTCAACACCTGCGATAATACCTGCATTCACAAAACACTTGTTAAAACAAAAATCATAAGGCATCAGTGCCTTACTTCCCTCTGCCCGCATTTCAGTATGTTGTTCTAAATTTTCCATCTCAATCAGCACATCAGTATGTTGATTCTCTCTGCCCAAAGAATCCTTTAAAGAATTCTCAAGACTATCAACTAGTCTTCCTCTCACACCATCTATTTCCATGATGTCTTTCTCCTCTTGTTCACTGTACTGAATTCTACCTTCTGCTGCAATCTCTTTATCATACTCTGACTTCTCCAACAAATATTCCAACAATGCAATTTCTCCGTGGCATTGTTGAAGCATACCATCATCACTTATAGTCCCTGCATTCACACACAAACTTTCAGTTTGAAAATCACAAAGTTCAACAGTCTCAACTGTTGCTTCACTTATCCGTGCTACAGACTGATCCACTTCTTCTGCATCCATAAGAACTTCCTCTTGTGCTGTAACAGTTTCACAAGATTGCACATCCTCCTCAGTAAAACCTGTAATCACATCACAATTGTCAGCTACAAAAATACACGGTTTTACATTATCCAGCTGATCTGGATTTACCCAATAACTCAAGAAATCATCAATGATCTCCTCCTCTGTTTCATCAATGGAAACCTCCACTTTCAACTCAGCTGTTTTGAGTTCTTCACGTCTCAACTGTATACTCATCATCTGCTCAAGCTTCTTCAGCTCTTCTGTTAACTGCATGTTTATCTGTTGATCTCTTTTCTGTTGTAGCCTCTGCCACTTCACTCTCTTCCTCATCAGCAAACCATGTCTCTGGTCTTTCACATTTTCCTGTAACAACTCCATCAATAGCTCAAGATGAACTGTTATCTCAGCTTTCTCTTTCTCATACTCTTCCTGAGTCAACTCCTGTCTTATGCCATTCGCCTTGGCATATTTCTTCTCTTTTCTACTATGGCCTCTTTCTGAACCTCTGCTTTCTCCTTTATGAATTTCAGTAGTCATCTCCTTTGCCATGGGTTTCTCACCCATGAGTTGCATCAAGCCTCTACAACAACAAACTCTCTTGCTGCCACTTACCTTACCAATCCTTCCCTCCGGATCTGGTATTTTGGTAATCACTGGTCCTCTGTTGGAACCTTTCGAGCATTTCTCCACTGCTCCTTCAGGCTTCTCTCATCTGCAACTTCCAAGAACACAATTGTCCTTTTCGTTCAACCTTTGTTGAATCTTTAGGTTCTGCCACATTCACCTAGAATCCCTTGCTGGACTCCTTCATCACTGCACTCTAGCTGTGATCTACTTCTTCCCGCTGAGATTTCTTCACTATGCCTGTAAATCAAATTATCCAAGCATAACCTTTAAACCAGAGATAAATAATACCCGTCAGCTCACCTTTCAAGATCCTGTTGATCTTGTTTCACTTCTCAACTGCACTGCATCTCTGTGCTGCAATATTCATTAGTTCCAAAATCTAACATTCATTCATCACATGCAATTAACTTAACTTAAAAACTTGAATCTTCAAATGGAGCTATTCCAGCTCTGATACCAAAATTGACGCAGGCAGGGCCTGCAATACCCAGGATCTTTAAACATTTCATGCATATAAGAATGCATCTCAGCTTTTTTCCCAAATGAAAACTTCAATAGTTGGCAAATTCACACAATACCATTCCTCAGTAACAACTTATCTTGCCAGCGCTATTCAAACTAATTCCATTCAATTTAAACATACCTGTGCTCTCAAGCGTTGTCCATCCTCCAGCTCAAACTCTGCTTTTAACACTGTCATTAACCTCAACACTGATCCATACAATCACTTCATTTTGGATTCGATCCATAACTTTATTGCGCCCTTCAATCTTTAACAATTGGTTAACCAGCCAATTCACACAAATCAATGGATTAACTCCAGGAGCGCTTTACACCTATCCATGATACGCCCTTTACCAAGCTCAAATCTAAACAATAGAATCCAAATTTCATACCTGTTTATCCACCAATAACACAGGTTCTTGGTAATACCAATTCACCCCCTGTAGTTGCTGTGGAACTATAATCTCAAATGCCAACATTTGATCTCAAACCTTCTAGCACTAAGGCAGTACATTCAGACATAAGAAATCGATGTTTAAAATTGATTTCACTCAAGAGTTAATCATAACTCTCTCTGCTCTGAATTAACTTCCAAGACTCCAATTTCTTTGCTGTTTTCCAAGACCAACAGCCCTTCCCTGCAATTACAATCAACTAATACATAGAGTTTAGTTCTGCGTTTCATAAGCTCTGCGTTTTAAACTACTCTTCAATCGATCTGCTGCAATATATACACACAAAACTCTACGTTGGATTTAAACAAATTCCTCCGACCGCTTTTCACCAATCAGGAATGTAGATTTGCAGATCCTAAACCTGCAATTTGAATTCAAACACGATTTTACACACAACATCTCAATCAAAATTCCATTAAACGATTCCGCCTCCCTGAAGTCGAATTTCCAAGTCCAACTGAGCTCCGTTTGAACATCTACGCCTTGTCCACAACCCGATCACTCAATACCACTGGCGTAGTCAACAACTATGTATTTTAATACAGAACCGATGCAATTTTAAGTTCTCCTAAAAACAGCTTCAATAACGTGGTCATATATCAGGTCAACCTTCATTCTTGGACAGAAGACCAACACATTAATAATAGTGATTCAAAATTTGTTCATACCCAATTTAGCACAATTGACAACGCTTATTTAATCTGCGCCAAAGCAATGCTCCAACCCTTCGATGGTTTACAGTTCATTTAACACATTATGCAACAGTGAAATCCATCCATTATTGATGTAACTGAATTACACAATTTTTTCTCAATAACCAACGACCCTGATAGAACAGAGTTTTTACATACAGAGTTCCACACCAAGCTACAGACTCAATGCCTTACAATACATCCTTTACGCAGAGATTTAATGCCATTTTACACAATGATTATACATGGCGGTTACCACACAAAACCAATGTAAATGCAAGCCCATTGATCATTTCTTCAGTAATTCAACAATGCCACGAACTTCAGAAATCAAATAAACAGTTTCTCAATCAATCAACCAACGTATGTATAATCTGAAACAAAACAATGACTTAAAAACTTTTGTTGGCCGATATTCTAATTCGGTGGCCCTTTGCAAATTGCCCGAAGGCTCCCAAGTAGAAACCCCTGCTTTCTATTCCCAATCTCACCCTCTCTACAACTCACAATCTCCTAATCGATACAAATTGAATTGAACCAATTTTGGTTCATATCCCTTTAACCACTCAAAAAAATCCCCAAATATCTCAACACCCCTATAATCTAGATTTTATCCCTAATATCTTGAAACTAAATCTATCTTAGGCTCATAATTAATTCTTAAATATCCCAAGTCTAATTTTTCTCATGTTTTCCAATTATTTGGAAACATTACAAATCCTCTCAAAATCTCATAAATATTTACATAAAATTAATAATTTCTCAAAAACATGAAACCCCTAGATTTAAGTAAAATACAAAGTATTTTCCCGAGTCTATGCTCCTGCAACATAAAGAAATAGTGACGAAGTCACCTATGATTATAGGTTGCGGTAATATATTAAGTAATATAATTATAAATTAATAAATGAATGTTATTGATACAAATTAATTGATGTGATTGATATAAATTAGTTAATGTCATTTTCAAAATATGGAAAATCACACTAATAATGTATATCAACCACATATTTATGACTAAGCTACTGCATTTAATTGTACTAGCCTAGATCCATCTTAACTTGGGATCTATCAAGAACTGAGAGGGATCAAATCTCTCGTGGTACAAAACACTTTTTTGGGTGAAAAAATTGAGGAAATGTTTGCACCTTGAGATATTTGATTCCTCTCGATGCTTAATGGATCCTGCGTTAAGATGGATCTAGGTTGGTTTGATATATATAAGATCGATAGTTAAGATAGACAGCTAGAAGCTCTGTTGTTAGACCATAAAACCTAATAAGCTATTTTGTTATACCAAAAATACCAATAAGACTATATACCTATATCTTTGCATGAGTTAAGGATATTAACTATTCTTGGTTTAGTTTTATTTTTAATGTTATCATTCAATCAACTAAATAAAAATTAATAACAATTGTTCCTAAACTAATTTTTTATGAACATATGAGAGACATATTCCAGTGATTTTTCATGCAGAGGTTAAAACCAACAGTTGACACAATCTAAACTAAGAAACTCCAATAAACTTTAATGCATACAAGAAAATATAAACAAAATGTAGGATTTCATGCATGAGATTTTATTTTTCTTGTGCTCATTTTTCTCTTCACACTCAAGATTAAAATTTCAAACATTAAAAATAAAATGAATAAAATGCAAAACAACCTAGAAAATTATAATATTTTAAGGTCATGTAAAAAAGTGAGTAAAACTATTTTTCCCTAGTTTTATCTTGAAGACATGCATTGAAAAGAAATATTTGTGTAGTGTGCATTTATTTAGTGGTTTTATTTGTCAAATCAGATATGAAAATTGCTCAAGTTACGATATTTGTGGGGGTAATTAGGATTTATTTTGATCTAGCTAAAAGATTTTATTTCAATGCATGTATCACATTAGCAAATAATACTTTTAAATAGGCTACATTAGAGAAGAATACCATAGGAAAAGCCATGGGTTGTGAAAACCTGGAGCCCAAAATCCTCCATCTGTAAATTTACTATTTTATCTCAATTTTATTTTAACTTAAAAGATTTTATTTCAATGAATGTCTCACATTTGTGAATCGTACCTTTAAATATGCTACATTAAAGAAGAATACCATGGGAAAAACCATGGGTTGTGAAAACTTGGAGCCCAAAAGCCTCCATCCATAAATTTACTATTTTATCTTAAATTTATTTCAACTATTAAGTATTAATTATTTATTTTACATCATTTTAAAATTTTTTAAATTTCATTCAAATTTTACCATTTTTTTAAATGTAATTTGACCATCAAAGAAGAATACAACGGGCTGTGAAAACTTGGAACCCAAAAACATCCATCCATAAATTTACTATTTTATCTCAATTATATTAAGATTATTTATTTATATATTTAATTTTACTTTTTTATTTAATTTGACCACTTCAAAATGTCTACATAACCTATATATACTTATGAGACTGAAATCTAAAAAATATTCACATATTCAACTCCTACATATCTAACATCTAATGCCTACACATATAACACATACACATCTAACATCTAACACCTACACATCTACCCCATATAGGGTTGTAGAGTGCCTCTCGGTGTGAATCGGCTAAGTCCTGGTGAATGATGGGAACTTGAAGGGATTCAATTTTGGTGTGGGGGGGGGGGAGTGAGGGTGCGCGGGGGTGGGGGTGGTGGGGGAAGAGCTTGTAGGGCCACCAACTTTAGTTTGACAAATTCTTTGGAGAGTGGCTTAGTCATGGAATGTGTTCCAGTTGCGTTGAATGAAACACCACCTTCTTTCTCTTGTACACTAGTACTATATGACTGGAAATGGAGCGAGTGGTCCGGGCTGGGGAAGAGAAACGACCAGAATATGTTGAGAAAATTCAATGGAATATGGTGATGAAAATTTGTGTCTTCTAGCAAGAAATTTAAATTTTTATTTTCTTTATGGGATACATATGATGAGGGTGTTGGGTTGAGTAAGTTATCTAGACATATTTTTAATTTTGAAAATTTATTTGCAAAAAACGAATTAATCTATTTGAAAATAAAGAAAAAATGTCTCATGAATAGGAGAAAAAAGAAAACTATTTCAAGAATGAGAGAAAACTCTTAAACTATCTTTTCAAATATCAGAATAGAAATGTCGATTCACTTTAAAAAAATAATAAAATGTGTAATTTTGTTAAAACATCCGACAAAACATTGTAATTAATTATTTCGTAAGAAAAGACAAAAGTATATTCAAACATTCAACAAATATTGGCATAAATGAAAGCAATAACTTAGAATACCTGGAATGGCTTTAAACAAATTAAAAAAGTCATTACATTTCCATTGGACTAGATTTGGATTTGTTTTATTAATGGTGAATTTTCTTTCTTTTTACTCTAGAAATTATTGAATGTGTGACTCATTGGAATTTCTCTTCACTATTTGGTTAATTGGACATGTTGGAGTTCAATTTGCCATCTATTTGTTGGTCTACATTCATGCTTAACTAGTTGGCACTATTGTGCTACTTGTTGTTGGAGCTTTGATTTTGTGCTCATTTGGTAGATGACCGAAAAATTAGGGATTCTATGTAGATATTTTTAGTATGGTTTTTTTCGAGAAAAGGAAAATCATCAAATTTTCAATAATATAAAAGGCGTACATAGATATGTGTGTGCCTACACATAGACATAGCTTAAAACACCGACAAAAAGTTTTGTAGTAGTTCACCATAGTACAACAATACAAAAAAATTATAAGCATAATGTCTAAATAGACATACATATACATTTGTAGATAAACATCAAAGGCCATTAGATGAAAAAAAGACCCAATAAAACGGATCACAACAAATATATGCCAACGTCAACACATAAATATAGAGGCATCCACAATGTTTGATTGTGTCAAAACTGAAGAGATTGAGGTCATTGACCAGTAGGGAGTTGAATTCTCCCCCTTCCCACTAGTGAGCCATTTTGATATTTTTCAAGGAAAATGTATCCTTCCTCTACCTGCAAGTCTTTCTTTGAGAGGGTGTCCGCCTTATAGTTCAATTCCCTATGTATATGTAGAATAGATAACAGTTGAAAGTTCTCCCTTAATACCCGGGTTCTTTCCATCCAACATTGAAGCAGAAGTACCTGCAATTTTCTTTTTCCGTTCAACGAATATACAACACACCTAGAGTCACCAAAAATCTGCAACGAAGTTACCTTCATATATGCAATGATATATATAATATACCAAGTTGTAATGTTTTATGCTTTTACGTTGGAACCGCTCCTCACATTCAATTAGAAGTGAAAGGTGATATTGGCAGGAAGGATGATATCACCACCCCATCCACAAATGCCCAAGTACTATTCCCCCTCAAAGAAGGCAACATAACCCATGATAGGAGCCATCAAAAAAGATATATAGTGAAGCCTTCTATATTGCATAGGATGAAGAATCTAGGAGATGTCGAAATGTGGGCCTTCAAATATTTTCTTGTTGCAGACATTCCATATGCCGCATGCAATGTGGATCGACATATATTTATAGTGCCCCATATTATGAACCCACCAGCCAATATAAAATTCCAGAAAATAGATTGGACCACATTCTTGAAGATTCACTGTGAAGAATGCTTCCTACCACAAGCCTCTAGAGAAATCAAAAGAAAAGAAACGGTGATCCATAGATTCCGGTCCATGTATACAAAGGATAAAACTGTTTCGACCTTTGAATCCTTACTAAATCAAGTTATCCTAGCTCAAAATCCTATTTTGTAATTCCAACCAAGAAAAACACTTAAGTTTCAGAGTGATCAAATATTCGAAATGATCTGCTTCCACCAATTTACACTAGATGAATCAAATGTTTTATTGATGAGATCATAAGCTAGTCTAACTGTGATTGGGCCAGTGGGTGTGTTCCCAAGCTAGACAATGCTATCATCCGTGTTACTAAGTAACAATCCACTACATGAAAATTTAGATATAAATCCATCCCACTCAATGTTCATAGAGCCACAAAGGCCTAGGTCATGAGAGTTAATCCATTTATCATTTTTCCATTCTTGTTCACCAACAAGGTAGGCATGTCCAAGCTTATATATCCCATAGACATTTAGTAGAGTAATAATAAAAAGCCAAATTTTTATCTAGTGGAGGACTAGATGTGGCTACACAAGTGCATTGATCAATGTATTAGTCTTTGGTGTCATAGGTGGTTATCCATTGATGGGAGGATGGAATTGGTGAAATCGGCCTTAGAAAGCATACTTTTCATCTAGATTTCATTGCCAAAGGTTGCTAAAACAACTCTTGGGTGGATCATAAAAACTATGTTTAAGTTTTTATTGGCAACATACAAACAAAGGTGTGGCTTTCATCCAGTTAAATGGGAGACTATCTTGTGGCAAAAATTTAATGGTGTATGGGGTTTTAAGAACCTCCATCGGTTTGGTCTAGAACTTGCTATGAAAAGTATTTGGAGGGTGCTAACTAGTTCTGGCATTTGGAGAAATATTGTTGTAGATAAATATTCAAAGAATCAGCCCGTTATTAATTGGCTTTGGTCTGGCATGAATTTGAATTATGTTGGGGGATCAAACATATGGATGGGTCTATTGCATACAATCATGTGGACCATTAGGTGAATGGTGTGGAAAGCTGGATGTGGGGATAAAATCTATTTGGGCATGAACACTTTTATGGGGAGGAGACCTTTTACACGCTGCCTAGGTGAAAACCAAGACAAGTAATATCGTGCTCTAGTTGTGCCACCTTGTAAGGAAGGAAGGAGGTAATAGAGTCACAAATGTCACTAGGGATATTATGCTGAAAAATGAGGATTTAACGAGGATGAAACACAATCTAGTTGCAACACAAAAGGAAGAGAAAATAGCATTATATGTCTTCCATTATGAGATAATCCCATCACCAAAAATCGGAACATCATCAACAAAAAGAAAATGTGTGATAAATATGTTATTTGATACCTTAACACCTTTAATGTCACCATTAGCTTTGGCTTGTTTGATCATTGTGTTGGAAAAATGAGAATTTAACCAGGTTTACTAGAATTCTAGTCACAACACACAAGTAAGAGAAAATAGCATTATTTGCCTTTCCATTACGAGATAGTCCCATAAAAAAAAGATCATATCCTTGTCAAAACAAAATAAAAGGTGTGCTAAATATATGATTTGATATCTCAACATCTTCAATATCACCATTAGATTTGGATTGTTTAATCATTAAGCTTAACCCCTCAATGACTAGTACTAATACTAGAGGGGACATAGGACATCCCTTAGGAAGACCACAAGAGGATGGAAAGAAAGTCAATGGGGTGCCATTTATGAGAACTACAAAAGTTGCAAAGGTGATGAAACCATCCAATTCGTCACCTTCTAATCCAAACCAGTATGAAAGAATAGTTGTCTCAAAATTTCCCAATTTACCTTGTCATATGCCTTCACAAAATCCATCTTAAGAATCATGGCGCTAATATTTTTATTCTTCATAGAATGAATGGAATTCTTAGCCACCCAATTACATCATGAATGAGTTTATTAGGTAAGAACCCAAACTTTTAAGGTGAAATAGAGGAAAAGGGAACACTTTGAAGCCTGTTTTCCACCACTTTAAAAATGACCTTATAAATCATGTTTCACAAGGATATTGGATAAAAGTCATCAAAGGAATTAGGCTTGAGAACTTTGGACTGAGTGCAAGAAAGGTGGCATTTCTACACCCAAATATATTACCAGATATGCAAGCTTATTCAATGACATTTAGCATATCCTGGCCAATGAAATAAAAAAGGCTAAATAAAAATCAATAGACCACCAATTAGGGTTTGGGATCTTATATTTTGTGGAGGATTTGAGCACAAGCTTTATTTCATCCAAAGTAAGAGGAGACCCAATCCTGGAAGAGGCCTCATAGGCAAGAATCTAAGGAAATGTTGCAAGACCTTTCTCCTGCAATCTACTCTCAACTAGGTCCTTGAAAATCCAGAAGAAATGTGCCTTAGATGCATTCCTAAGATCTTGTTAGGAACAAATCCAATTTCCATCACAATCTAACATATTGCAAATAACATTTATATTTCCCTTGTTAGACACAAACTTGTGGAAAAACATTTTGTTCCCATCACCCTCTCAGATCCATATGGATTTTCTTTTTAAGCACTACCTTTCTTCATTGACCTTACATAAATGTGCCTTCTTCTCAACCAAAGGACAAGGATCCCTTTTAAGAGCATCTGAAAATATTGAAGAAATATACTGAAAAAAATTAATATATGCCTTAATGTTTTCCAATTCCATTTTTTTTTTCATGCAGGTGGATTCCATCCCAATGCTTAACATGTACTTTTAAGACATACATCTTAAATTTCTAGTGATCCATAGAAGAAAGGGAGGGTTTAGTGTTGTTGTCATTCTGTATTTTTGAGGTTGAGGGAGTAAACACACATGACAAAATGACATACATCATAAATTTCTAGTGATTTGTAGTAGAAAGGGAGGGTTTAGTGTTGTTTTCATTCCGTATTTTTGAGGTTGAGGGAGTAAACACATAGGAAAACATCAAAACCAATTTGGAAGTTGGGATCTAGCCTACCAGCTTTAGAGAGGGATCTCTCTATTTAATTTAGCTTTGTTTTAGTGTAAATTTTAGGCTAGCTATGACTGTACCTATTTGTTTTGATTGATTGGTTTGGTGATTTGAGTGTTATATTTTCATTAGGTTATGGAGTCTATAAACTAAACTAGAGTTTTTCATCAATTTTTAGAGGAGTTCTCACGGGGAAAGCTAGGTTGCAATAACTGGATCTTTTCATAAATTAAATGAATTGTGGAATAGCAGAAGTGTAAGGCTCAATAGAAATAAAGGAGTAATTAAAAATTCCTTGATATGACTTCAATGGAAAACATTAAAATTAACAATAGCCAAAATACGGCGCTCTAAATAATGAATCCTATTTATCACAGTTTCTGTTGATTAATTCAGAAATTTAGAATAACAGAGGAAGAAAAAACAATGTTTAAACAAATAGACAGAAAAGACACATCACCATTTATCACACCACATGAACCTTGTGAAAGGTCTTTGTATTATTGATTCTCTAGTGCTTTGAAAATTACATTATGCAGAAGGAAATTACATTTAGATATCAACCCTTGATACTTCAAACAATGAAGTATTTATAATAAAATTTACAAAATGCTTTAAAAATCATTGTCAAACCAACGATGTATTATTAGCCTAATTACAAACTATATCATCTAATCTTGGCAAAATAATAGGCCACATAGGCTATCCAAAAGAAAGGTGGCCCTGTTCTGATAGTTTCGGTTGTTGAGTCAACCCAAAATAGTGATGTGATGTTGAACTGATTGTCGTGCTGGCTGCAGCACTCGCAAGTTATTTACTACTCCTAAATTATCCTCCAATCCAATAAATCAACCAATTCTTCCCATCTCTTTTCATCTGGCACTGTCAATTTTATTATCGTGTGGTAAATTTCATCTACCTCTGTGTATTTGGAAAAAGTTGATTTTATGGTAAAAATGTGATTTACCTCATTCTGTTCATGGAAATCATTTGACATAGTTTCCAAAAATTCCTTTGCTTTCATACTGCCCTTAATTCCACTAAACTTAATGCTACTTTTCGCCACTTCTTCCATCTTCAGGATATACTCTTCCTGAGTGATCAATTTATCATTTATAACATAGAAACTAGGCAGTCCCTTTTGAATTAAGGCTTCAATTCTATTTGTGAACCTATTTACCTGCAGCTCTAAGGTTTCACACCTTTCTTCCAATTGATCAATAAGATCTCTCTTTGCCAAGACTTTCTTGAATTCTGGAATGGTGGCCGTTCTATCACTGATTCCTACCTCCTATGGCTCATACTTCGACTTTGTGTTTAGGAACTTGATTATATTAGAGGATTCTATGGGAATCTCTCCCATCTTTTCTCTTCCTTGCGCAATAGTTTATGTAGCCTTCTCTATCAGCTCTTTCTACTTAAATATGATTTGGATAGAAGGAAAAATCTCATTCATAGAGTCTAGTATATTCAGCCAAATAGTTTCCTTGGCTTGGGCCAAGGTCTGACCAATTGAAGTGTCTCTCTCTACCTTGTGCAACTTTTCGAATAGTCTCTGGGATTTCTCCATTTCAATGACCCGAGCAACTTTAGCTTTGGCCTTTTTCATTTCCAAAGTTTTGATTTGGCCCTGGAAAGTGTCAATATCCTTTTACTGCAGTGAGATGTTTTGTAGTGTCTATGTTACCTGTTCAACACTTGCAGTCTAAGTGAAAGAAGTACCAGCAATTTTTACCCCCGTTGATGGAAGTTGAGAAATAGGTATGGCATCTAAGGGGGAAATGGCCATCTTCATACTGTCTTCCTTCTCCTTTATCAATTTCTCCATCTATACCTCCATATGCCTAATCTGCATATTTTTTTCTATAACCAACTTCATCATATCTGCTTTCTATGCTTCACCTTCTTCAATACCTTTGGTCATTGGATTTTCTATGGCTGGCAGCTTGAGGTGATTTCTTAAGGCTACAACGTCCAAGTTCTTTTTTTTGATAATCTCCTCCGTAGCATTGACATATTTGGTATCATATCCTATTTTAATCACCAAGTATTCAAAAAACTTAATCCTATTATCCTTTTCCAAGGAGGAGACTTTCTCCATCTTCAACTGTGACTGGACATTGGAAAAAGAAAATATTGACCGTGTTGGACCCGCCAACATGTCAGGGGATCTCCCTAGTAAGAAGTCCTAATTAGACCTCAGACCTTTTGGCGTAGGAGTCCTAGCAGTGGGTTGTATGGTATTTCCTTGACTGTGATTTCGCACATAGGAAAGTAAGATAACTCTATTGGTAGCAAAGGGTGTGACATATGCAGTGAACCAAGGAAGGTGCATGAGAGGTTCTAACACACGGCGTTTTATATGAGTGCACCCCTTGGAAACCTATGATAACACGGAGTTAAGAAGGGAACAAACGAGAAAATATAGATCACAATATGGAAGGAAAGTTTACTAGTAATCCAAAGTCATGGTTAAACCAACAACACATTTCAGAAAGATTCATACATACATACAGAGAAAGATATACATGCATGCATAAGAAAATAGATACCTATATAATTTAGAGTAAACCAAATAACATAGAATACAATACAACATATGCATGAAATGTGTTGGCTCTTGTTATATTAAGAAGTGTAAGTTCCAGTCATACAATATATCCATTTCCAACCACTAGTTACGATAGTGGAATGTTACAACCAAAACCTCCTACTCCTCCAAACAAATGTACTAGCTCTATGCAATGTAGAAGCCAAGGCTCGTTACAATATTGTCCAAGATCTCTCTGAGATAGTCTTATCAGAAGCTTGGCTAACCAAAAACCTCTACAATGAGTTATGAGGGACTATTTATAGAAAAGGGTGGGGTGACCCTTCACATTTCCCTTTGTGACAATTCATCTACCCTCATGACTCTTCATCTAATCTATGAATGTTACATCCAACTATCGACACTTGAACTTACACTTGACAAGACGTTACATTACAATGCACATGTACCCATGTGAGACAAACTAGCTTGAGCAAGCCATGCTAGACATCACTATGACTCGGAGAACTGTTAGAAGACCAACTCTTTGACATCTTCATTGTGGTTGATAGTATCATACTGATGCCAAGACCGGTAGTCTGCGATGGTGTTTTTGTGCTCCAAGGTGACATCTTTCTGGAACCTGACTCTTGCCTCCATAGCATCCCGGAACACTACTCGGGCTCCTCTGTCCAACTCATCTGAAGGCATGTGCATCATTGTCTTCAATGTAGCCAGACGAAAAACATACTTGTGCATGGTGTCTGCACTGATGGGAAATTCTGGGCTGATGGGAATGCGCATCAACTCGTCAAACTATGAGTTAAGCTCTAGGCATACCTGTGCCTTTGTCTTTGCCTAGGTAAGAGACCCAATAGATGGGATCGCATGTGCTTGCACCACAACATCCATACTCTTGAATACATGTGCATGGGAAGCCTGTATACTAATGATGAGCTGCAGGAGCTCTTCATAGTTCTAGACCTGACTCTGGATATGTACCTTTAGCTAGACCACTTTGGGCTTCATCATCTTAGGCAAGTGAAGCGGGGCTCCCTTATATCTCATCGTCCATGTTTGTATGTAATCAAAAATAGCATGCATGTTCGCCAAGTTACATGCTCTTCTAACACATCATTGTTGCCATCCATTGAGATGGATGACTGCCCCGTGCGTGGTACCAAACTTGGAATACAATGCCCGCATGACTATGTCAAGGGACAACACTTCATCTAGTATTTCCTTCTTTAGTTCTTCTCGGGCACATGTTGTAACCAACTCTCATCCTTACTTGTTCGTCTATATTTCCTTAGCCATTCTCTCATTCTCAGCTATCAGAAAGTGAACACTTGAGCTAGTGGCTTTGGCATACACTCTAGTAGCATCAACCAAGGCTGTTGTATGCTTACGCATGTCAGACATGATCACTAGTTCCTCAACTTGTGTAGGAGATGTATGATCATCCGGAGTCGACACTCTGCAAGACTACACAACTCTATGTTGAGACTCGTCGAATGAGATGATATGCATCTCTCCTTCTGGCTAACCTCCAAGGATCTCAGTGCCCCTTGGTCTCTTGAGACTTTCTCATCTTCTCGATGTGGTGAAGTGGGTAAGTCGACCTCTTGGTGATGAGGCATGAGGTCAATGTCTTGTTCTAACTCCTGTTGCTCCATATCCATATCCAACGGTTGAAGTGGTTTCTCTATCTGACGAGCAAAGTCTTGCTCCTATGATGGTTCACCCTATTTGGCTAATGCCAACTGTTTTGATGAGTCCACTACCTGTATGGGCATTTTTTCATCCATTTTCACATGTTGCCTCCCCTGTTGTACCTATTTCTATTGAGCTTCCCTCTCCTATTTACGCAGATATTGTTCCTTTCAGAGCTACTCCTTCAACTCTTATCACTCCTTCTATGTTTCTTCCATTATCTGTTTCTCCCTCTGCCTTTGCACGATTCACTTATCGCACTATTGCCTCTTCACCTCTATAGCCAAAGTTGTTTTCTCTACAAGTGGATCTACTCAGAACTTGCAAAATTTCTCTTCCTCCATGTAATCGACAGTCTTTCTCTTGCCCTTCTCGCGTACTGGTATGTTCACCTCTACTGCAGTTGTTGGTTCTAGTGCTCTCTGGGATGCTGCTTCACGTTGCTTTGCTAAACACTCCATAGGGAAGCTCACTTATTCATTAGGTCTACAGAAACTGTAGCAATATATCCATGGGTCATCCTCTGCCCAATGTGATGCCCCAGGGATCCAGTTGAATTATACTCTCGTGCAGTGATATTTCACAAGACAATGTGGGCATATGGATTGTAACTTTGGAGGTCAAATGGATACTACTTCATCTGCTTTGCTTCGACATTCACATGGTTTAAACTTCGGATCTTATATAAGCCAATCCACAACGGAAGAGTGCGCCAAGGTGCCTTCTTCCGGTGCAGTATAGCTGTCAATCCTTCCAAGATGTGATATGCTACTTCCTGCATGATGAGTATGTCCAAGGAAAACTTTAGTAGAACATGTGGAGGCTTCTCCACACTGTACATTCGTATGAAGGTTCTGGACAGTGAGGCATACCAATAAGAAATGTTTATCAGTGTCTCCATTTCTACCTTCGACATGCAGGGTGGATCCTGTTCGAATATCATCTTGTAGATCAAGGTGACAAAATTATCAGACAGTCGTGTGATAACTCCTTTGAAGCTACATTCGGACAACAACTTCTAATAAGTGTTTGTAGGAGTCTCCGTCGGTGACCATGCCGACTTCAAGCCCTAGAACTCCTCTCGGCCACAGATTTCATCCAAGATATAAGTGCACATGTAGATTTATTCTTGCATATGTTTGGGTGGTTGTCAAGCCATCATTACCTATTCCTTCAGCTGATGAGCCAACATACCGGATTAGTTACATGGTTTTCCTTCTCTGGACAGTTGGTCTGGTGCCATCAACCAACTCTGTGTGAAGGTTTCCATGCTTTCTTAACCATACAGTCAGCATGTGAAAATGACCAAGTGTTGATACACCTTCGACAGTATCTTTGTCTTGTAGATCTGGTTGGGTGTCATCCTGAATCTAGTCGGCTCCTTTACCCAGTTATTCATAATGTCTTTGGATTTAAACCTGTTTTTAGGTAAGCTGAAAGGAGTCTCCATGATAGTCATGGGCTCCGATATCTAATAAATCTCATCATAATCCTCTGCCCTGAAGGTTGCAATATTCGTCTTGCTGACACTGCTCAAGATCATCATCTCGGCATCAGTGTGTGATAAGATCCTTTGTATCATGCCCGCGCATGGTAACACGGGGTATCTGCATGCAATATGGTAAAAGCAAGAGTTGTGAATGTTCACATATACATGGAGGTCTTCGAGGTCTTCCCCAAATGTGCCTGTAAATTCATCATTGAACTCGTGCCATTTCAGCTTGATGTCCTTGTCTAGAATCAACTTGGTATCATGATAGATCGGTAGACTTGAGGACACTCGCTCATCTACTTCTCCAGTTGCACTTCCGTTAGTGTCCTTTGATCCTGCTCTCTTGGAGGCCATTGAACCTAAACTGTAAGAGGCGGATGGACACCTACTAGATCTGGAGACAAAGAAACATACAGGGCAAGAAATCTGTCAGCAAAAACCAAAGCAAATTCGGGAATGACATAACACATACCTAGGGATTGATAGGAAAATATTGCGCAATTTCTTTTGGGAGGTTGGGTGACTGGCTCCCAGAACTGCGCAAAAGGCAATCTGGGGAGGCTGAATGGCTTTTGAAATTGTGCAATTCACAATCCAGGTTGACGGCTGACTGCTGGAATTATGTAATGTGCAATTCCAGATGGTAATGACTGCAAGCTCAGTGACTGCATTGGGCAATTTTATGGGCCAACAGTCACTTTCCCTCAGATTGCACAAAGTAGCCCTGGGGAACAACTGCTAGGCAAAAATATGCATTTCTAGAGAGGAAGACAGGGCCTTCCCTCTCACGATTATGCAATGTTGTCTTGGTGGGGCAGAGTTTGGGCCAAGGCTACCCAGACCCGTTGACGGGAAACTGAATGAAAATGTGTAAGTGAATGCATGGCGATACTAAGTGTAAGTATAAGAAAATGATCGTTAATGGAAACATTGAATGAAAGATTCTGAAAACAAAACAACATGTGTTGGGTTGTATGGGCCTAACCTAGGTTCAGAGGTTACTTAGCCAAGCAAATCCCGGTACTACTAGCCCTTTTGGCAACATTCCACAGAGCACGAACTGAGGTCTCACGTAAAGTAGTATGGGAGGGTTCTAGAACCAGGTTTCCACACCCTGGCGATGTCTAATGAGCTTTTGGAGGTCCGCAGTTTGACCTTGCGCGCACGTTGCTACGTGCACTTGATATTCCTTCGCAACCCATAATGTTGCTCCCATGTAGCCCTACTCGGGGTGCAACCCATATAATACCAATATCCTTGCTTATTCAATCTGTTATTACCTAATTACTTAGCTTCTGTGTGTAATACTAATGATTATTACGACATATTTAGCAATCATATTAGTGTGCGATAAATAAAAAAGTATAAATGTCAAGAAGGCAATGCACAACCAGATACACAGAAATAGGAATCAACTTCTCTTTATTATTCTTCATTCAAGATTACAGACTCAACATCGCCCTGCGCACTCAGCTGCAGGGGTCTACACACTCAACTACGGACTCTACTAGGCCTCTGCGCACTCAGTTGTAGAGCCTCTTCCTACTACTACGACCCAATACACTTAGACTCCTACTCTATGCTCGAACCATTCGTATTCTTCTGTACTTTCCTCATTAGCTATCTTTAAAACTTAGATCCTCTCTCTTATTTATACAATCCCATGGTCTATTGACCATGGGTAGGTCTACATGACTTTATATTACATTACGATACTTTAGGGTGGACAACCCTATGAATTAACCTATACTTCGTGCTCCGCGCCTGCAATTCACGGAGTCTTACAAAACCTTTGAGCAAAACTTGGGCTTTGAGCCCAAATACATGTTGTGGGGGGATTCCATGCCCAACAGGCCCCCAACAAAATGATCGTGACTCATCCCGAGTCACTCTGCTGGTGCAATGACCTTGGTGTGGAGTCCCGCCAACTGGTCCCATACTGCTCAGAGGTCTGCGGCACACTATTCTTTGTTTTGTTGGACCTGCTGCATTCTTGCTTCTGAATCATCCATGTCAGAATCATGTCCTTACCTTGGTACTGGCATCTGGTGCATGTTTTTATAGTCCTGCGCCATTGTCTGGCTCCTGGGGTTGCGAAGACTTTGCTTCGGTCAGTTAGTCAGAGAGCCAACCCACCCATGTAGGGTTTCAAGCAACTACCATTTACTTTTCCTGGGAAGGGTTCTCCATTTAGTTTGACTAGCTAGACCACACCTCCGTCTGTGACCTCCTTTACCACATATGGTCCTAGCCAGTGCATTCTGAATTTTCCTGGAAATTTTTCAAACTTACTGTCATACAATAGTACTAAGTCATTTACCTTGAAGGTGCACGACTTGATATGGCGGTCGTGCCAGGCCTTTTCACATTGTTTTTGTACCTACTAGTGAAATCTAGCCAGAAGACATTCTTCCTCGAGTTCTTCTAATTGCGTGAGCCTTTCTTCGAGAGATTTGTGGTCCGTCATGCCTGTGAGCGCTATTATTCGGAGACTAGGGATGATGTACTCCATCGACATGACAACTTCCGTGCCATAGACTAACCTGAAAGGTGTCTGTCCCATCAATTTCTTGCATGTTGTCCTGTATGCCCATAAGACGATAGGTATGCTTAGGTCCCAGTCATTTCGCTGTGCATTACATACTTTGGTCAGCGCGGTCTAGTATTTTGTTGAATGCCTCTACAGTCCCTTTGGCCTGTGGGTGGTATGGTGTACTTTTCTGATGATACACCTGGAACTCTTCTATGAGCGTGCTGACGGATTCATTTAGGAAATGTGTTCTACAATTACTCATTAATATTTTTGGATAGCCGAATCATGTCAACATGTTTTCGAACAAAAATTTTGCAGCCGTAGCAACCATGCAGTCCTTGACTGGCTATGCTTCTGCCCATCGTGTCAGGTATTCCGTCGCGGTGATGATGTAGTGCACACCAATTCTTCCCTGAGATTTGATAGATCCCACAAAGTAGATTGCCTATTTTTCAAATGGTTGCAGTGTCACTTGTGGATTTAGAGTCATCTCGTCACTTTTTGATGGTTTTCCAATCTGTTGACAGATATCACAGGCCTCACAGTGCACCTTCGAATCCTGGTGAAGGGTTGGCCACCGTAGCCCTGTGCGAAGAATCTTTTGTCCGATCGTCCATCCTGCATAGTGTCCACCTAAATGCTCCCATGTGCTTCCATGAAGATCCGACCTCGTTCAAATTCAGGTACATATCTTCACAATATCTCATCATTGACCATCTTGTAGAGGTGCCCCGCGATGACAGAAAAGTCCGCCGCACCCACCACCAATTCCTTCTTCTGTTTGATTGAGTATTCCTTTGGTGCAGTCCTTGTTGTTAGAAAATGGATTATATCTTCGAAGTGTCCATCCATGATGTGCACTGCAAAGAGCTGTGCATCAGGTAGTCCCTCCTCCAAATTTGTTGGTTCCTCGCCCATCTCAATTCGTGAAAAGTGGTTTGGTCCTACGTTTAAATGTCCTGGCTTGACTATGAACTCAAAATCATATTATTGAAATAGTGAAAGCCATATGCATATTCACCCCCCCAACACAGGTGTTATAGACATTTTTGTGCCTTGCAGCTCCAAGCATGAAATGTTCATAAACCAAGGGCTCCTAAGTCCCTAAAAGTGTTGTTCTAACCCCTAAAGGAACAAGGTCGACAAATTACAGCTTCTCCCAGAAGTTCTCCACCAGAAACTGCTCAGAATAAGTCAAAACAGGATCATTTCAGCTGCTACACTGGCTAGGTGCGTTGCATAGTACCTAAACACATTAGCTAGGTGTGTTGCAACGCACCTAAATGCACTATGAGGGTGCGTTGAGGGGGAAATGACAAATGGTAGTGCCATTCCGCGAGGTGGAGAGACAATGGAAGTTTCCAGAATCTTCTCCTATGACACTTGCCTCACTGAATTCGACCAAGGATGAGTAAGAGGCCTTTAGTCTCCAAGTGGAAGCAAGAACTGACAGAGAGAAGACACTAATCAAATCACAAGCTGACTCATCCTCCTTGCATACATCTATATATGGAACCCTCATCCCAGAGATCCAGGGGCTAGAATTTTGCACATTGCAAGGAATTGATGTTGGTTTTGAGATAGATATTAGAGTATTGGATGATTTATGCTTTGTTGGAGGTGAAGAGGGGCTTCTTTGCTGGGAGGTTGATGCTGGGTCAGGAATCATCGGTTGTAACTCCTCCTGGATCTTCTTGTATATCAATAAAAACTATTTGAGTTTTTTCTCCATGCTTTTGTATCATTGATGCTTGTTACATTTGTATGGTTAGCTTAAATCTGATCCTAAGCTGTTTATGAATATAGATCCATGTCTTTGTATAGTTTTCTTCTTCAGTGACCTTACAGGTACTTGGTGAAGCTGGGCAAGTAAGGGAGCAAGTAGTTGGAAGCTGTCAAAGAAGAGAGAGATTGGATCAAAGGATTAACCCAAGACACAGGTCAGTTCTTTCTATCCCCCTCTATCTTTAATTCATAAAGGAAATAAAAAAGTAGTTTTCTCTGTTTGTTTCTAAGGCAGTTGTCACACCTTAGTGGGATAGAGCAGTTCTAAATAGACACTTTTCCCGGTAACAAAATGGTGACTCCACTGGGGACGATTGTCTAATTAGTTTGTTTGTGTATCTCTTTGTTGTTTGTTTCATAAACTTATAAGTGGCATTCGAACTGCATTTGCCATAACAAATGCAAAGTAGACATCCGCTGCCTCAATCCATTCACTGGATTTGTTTATGATTTGAACAACTAATCCACAAATGATCTGATTGCCCTTGTGATAGCTCTTAGACCCTCCTTAGATCTACCCCTGATTGTGCATTACTGATTGCTTTTACTCGGCCAAAAACCAAAGACTGAACTGCAAACCGTGACCCAGAACCCAGACAGATTATCGTTTCTCGCCCAGCGTAGGTACTGTTAAGAGTTCCTGCATTTCAGCGCACTTCCCGAAAGGGCAACCTGCGCTGCAATCCAGTTTCTCTGTGTTACAGGTGCGCTGATCAGACTAGCCTTGTGCAGCTGAGGTTCTTGTGCTTCATTCTTTCCAGTTTTGTCTCTGAATTTTTGCATCTTGTGATCAGTATATGTCTGTTTAAAAACCCCTTTTCCTTGCTGTTATTCTACCTCCTTTGTACAAAAGAACTGTAGATGTTTTTGTGTGTTTGTTGAGTCGTTTACAGTTTTCCATTGCAAAAGTAAAATAGTCGTACTGTCGTCCTTTGATTTAGATCTGTCGCAAGTGTCGATTTCGATCATAGGAGAAAGTTTGATTACTGTTGATGGTCGATTATACTTTTACTTTTGCCTTAGGTCTGAATTTGTGATTTTCTAGTGTCAAAAATGAGTGTTCATTTCAAAATCGTAAAGTGTCGTAATCGTCTCTATCTTTTGATTTCGAAAAGAAGCTTGTTTGTGTTTTTCGCTTGAAAGCAAATTTAGATTTGTACATCAACTTTCTTTTTAGCATCAATACTAAGAAAGTAAAAAACAAATACATGCATGTGCATTTGCATATTGACAGTATGTTTGGCTTGATTTAGGAAAGTGCATTTACAGTTTGCTCTTTGCTCTTTGTGAAAAGATTGTGTCTTTCTTTTCCTCTAGTAGCTAGGATTTTCATTGCGTAAAAGAGATAAAAGTTTGTTTATCATCTTTAGATTGCATTTTAGGAATTACATCTACATCTCATGGTGAACCCAAAAGGAAAACTTCATAAGAAAGATCAACTTAAAATAAATTCAATGAATCTAACAACGCTTCGGAACTTAACGCACAACATTTAGAGGTCTAGGCTAGAGACGTATTCCGGTGTCGTAAAGCCTGGTAACTATTGTCCTCACTGATGGTTGGGTGATTCCTCCACTTTGAGACGATAAGTGCCAGTACGGACTTGTGCTCCCACGTACCGTCGAGTATATTTTGGGAGACCCCTATAGGCTTAAATGCTTTATCCATAGGAAGCTGTGTCTACCGCCCTATCGATCGCAATGCACTGAACACAACATTCAGGAAGATTGACTGCCGTACCGTAAAAAGTATTCTGCAGTTTTGCGATTGGTTTGGTACTCCCTCTACCTAGATCTCCAGAGTAGTCCCTTTCGTTCCTTTTCAGACTCCTTAATGGAAAAGGTCCATCTGAGCACTTGTCACTTCAGGCTCATTAAAAATCGAAGGAGACTAGAGTAATCTTTTGTTTTTTCTCGACTCTTAAAAACTGAAAAAAAAGGTTGTGTCAAAGCGTGTTAAAATTTATTTTAAACAGAATATTCATTACCCCTTTCCTACGTTGATCTTGGATTGAGAAAATGGAGTCTACCAACCAAGGAATTCCCCTTGGAGGAAATCCTAGTCCCTTCTCCTCTTGGGGAGATGTTGGTGCACCCCATATGGCCACATTGTCGCTTCCAGGACTGACAATTCGTTTGCCTGTATGGCTCTTCTCAACCTCTGTCGTTCAGAACACCACTATTCCTGAACAATCGAATCAGCAATTAGGCGAGTCCAGAGTTGCCCACCAACCTTCTACTTCCTCTAATTCTTCCTCTCCTCCTTCCTCTTCACTTGATGGGGCTGGTAAAGCCAAAAGTCAAGTTACTAAGGAGAAGAAGGAAAAGAAGAAGAAAGAGAAGAAGAAGAAGGAGCCAAAGGTGAATGGGGGAAAATGAGTGTCGTCTAACGAAAATCCACACACTGCACCGACCAGGCCTAAATCGCCATGTGTCATTTGCAAAGGAGACCACTTTTACAGAGATTGTCCTTGCATCCCTCGGATATTAAGGGACTGGTCTCCTAGATTGCACAACCCGGTGTCGTCAACCTCTGATGATCATGTTGAAAGCACACCGTCAACTAGTGAAAGTGAAGCCCCAGGACAAAAAGAAAAATGTAGATTTCCTTGTAAACTGTGCGAAGGCGACCATGTCGTCCACCGTTGTCCCTTCTTAGACGAAGCTAAAAGAGTTTTGGATGATCGTCCGGTTTCACCGTTACGACTTCCTCCTGGATATAAAAAACTCTTGTCGAGTCCGTCACTAGTTGAAAATCCGGCTGGCCCGCTCAGGTGGTCGGCTGAAGCACCTATCGTTGAAGATAAGCCGTCTAGATCCATACCAGACGAAAGTCAAAAGGTCGAGGCGGCAGTTGACCCGGTCTTGCCTTCAGAGGTTTCATCTTCAGATGATAGAGTCACTGAAGAGAACAACGATGACACCATCCAAATTCTTTTCATAAGCACAGACTCCAACGAACATGGGGGCAATTTACCTGTTCCTTTACGGCAGGATGGAAGTTCGTCAGAGTCGTACCAGGCTGTCTATTCGGTCCCACCTCAGAGCAACCTAGTTGTCTCCTTCGATTGGAATCAACTAGGCAGACCCCGTGTACCAGCAAGCATACCATTCCGAATTATCGCTCAAATATATAGAATGGTTATGGCCGGTACCATCATAGATGAGGGGGCTTCTGTGAGTATCCTTTCCTCAACTGCTTGGAAAGCACTTGGTTCGCCATCGCTTTTTCCTGAGATGAGAGAGCTGACAGGCTTTGATAAAGGAACCAGTCGACCTTTAGGGATCCTTCCCGATGTGCCCATAACATTGAGAGGGAAAACCATTCACCTGAACGTAATGGTAGTTCAAGGACCCCTAGAATACAATCTACTCGTTGGACGAGACTATATTTATTGCATGGGAGCCATTGTCTCCTCACTCTTTAGAGTAATGTGTTTTCTGCACGAAGGAAGAGTTGTCAAGCTCGTGGACCAACTTTCATTTCCCGGATCATACAGAGCAAATAGTCATATACCATCCCTGAATGGTCTTTTCATGCAAGAAATGTCTCAATCTCCAGTCCGTCCTCCCGATGAGCGCGAGTAATTCGGATGGATATGATTGAAACCCAGGGGGCATGCATCCTGGTCTGCTTCGGCAGGAAAACTTCGGTTATAGAGTAGGTTTCCGCGGGAGAATATGCCTAGTCTGTACCCCCATCCATGAGTGGAAGAGGGGTTATTCTAGGATAGGATTCTCTTGTCAAAGTTATGTGAGTTGGCGAGTGCCGCCACTCACCTTTGTTTATCTCGGTAGACATCGCCGAAGAAGTGTTTTGTTTGCGCTGCGAATAGAACAATCTTTTGTAACCTGTAAGAGGTAGGCCTCTCTCGGTAAAACAAATGTTTTAACGGACTAAAGAAGAGGTAACCTTGAAACTCTGTTTTATACCTGGGGGCATGCAAACCTTTTGGAGTGCAAGCAAAGAGCAATTATTTATCTGTTTTTTGGATTGGTCGTTTCCTAACTTGCATAAAGAAAGGATGTGGGGAAAAACTCTAAAAATTGACGTTTTATATGAGACATTGTTATCATACGACTGGATTAATCGAGCAGTGTTACCGCAAGGTTCAAGCTCGTTAAAAAATAAACCCGCACCGAGCAAATGTTTCCACCCGCATTTAATCTTGTTAAAAAATGAACTATTCCCCGGTAAATAACCACCGTGAATGTAGTACTTCAGCCATTAAAGCCTTGGTTGTGTTTGCACCGTCACCTCCACTTTTACATTGGCCGATCATTCACCTCCATTTGATTGTTTACCCATTTTGAGGAATACCTGCGAAGAGTGATTTCACTAGCCATCATTGTGACACTGCTGTGATTGGAAAATTCCAAACCTTACCTGGAATCAGCTGCTACCCATTTTGTCACTCGTTCCTCAAAAGACGAGTCTCCTTTAAGCTCTTTTCAGCTGACTCCTAAAATATGAAAAGATTGCCGAGCCATTGCCCTCTCCAGCTTGTTAAAGGGACAGGAAGTGCTATCCCTCATCTAGATTTTAATCTTTTTGGACCTGAGGGATTATTGCACAAAAAGATCGAGCGCTTGTTTTGTTCGGCTCATTAAAACTATCGAAAATTCATCCCTTCTGTATTGTTTTATACTTTTTCGGACTTAAGGGATTAGATGACGAAAAAGGAATTTTGGAGTTACCTTTACGTACCTTTTCAGACTCTCTAAAAATGAAAAGGACCGAGTTATCTTTGTCATTAAACTCGTTAAAAAGATTAATAGCGACAAACTTGTCTTTAGACGAGAACGAGTTTCACTATCACTAGGCTCGTTAAAACATAGCGATGGGTTTGCCCGAAGGGAAAATTATAGAACAAGCATATGTTATCCTCCTCAAGCTTGACAAAAATAAAGAGGTACTGGTCAGCAATGACTGGGGAAAAATTGGGAAGAAAACTCAAAGAATCTTGTTGGTAGCAAGTCACTCTTGAACATGACACTTCCACTCCGTGTCCGAGTCAAGTTGGGTTGTTTCATTCACCGGTCACATCACCATGGTCATGCCATACCATCCACATTTGGGGTTAATGCTACGAATCCATCACATAAGTGTCGCCGACATGTTCAAGAGAAGTCATCCAGAGAAGTCACCTGTGTCCCACCCACTACCATACATTATACTCCATTCTTTCATGACCGCCATCCTGAACCGTATCTCATCAGATTGTTTTCACCTCCATCAAAATCGTTTGCTCCATTTCGTGTCATTGATGTGGGATTCATTAAGGCCCTCCTGTGACAGATCACTTCTTGTCGACATCAGCTCATTATCCAAGAAGTTGGTCTAGGAACACCCCATTTAGTACTTTGAAGCTTGCATGCCTTAATGGCAAGTTTCTCACTTCCGGCGACAGGTTTACATCAATGGCCTTCGACCGAAAGATTTTGCGTGGTGTTCGATGCCAAGTCCTTTATTCACACCACGTGAATTGTACTGCAGTACCTTGAGGATCATCATCATTATCGGTGATTCCTCTCGCGCTTGTTAACAGTTTACATCATTGACTGGTAATCAAGCGATGTCTTTCCATGTTCGACTTCAAAACATTTCTCACATGGATCGACTTGTACTTCGAGTGAAGATCGGACGAGATTGAAGACCCTGGATCTAGTTTCATCCATCCGGGCTGCGATATATATTCAGGAAAATAAAGACATTAAATGTACAGCATTGCAGCACAGATAATCATCCTACCAAAAGGATGATGGCTCTATCAGAATCATCAATCTAGAATCAGACGATTGTCTGTCCTATGTACATGAAAATGAATTTATAAAGCTGAGCATGGGAATGCCCACCTCAGTTAGATCATGAAAATAATATGAAGATAATGTATTGTATTGTATCTTATTACAGGTCTCCTCCCAACATTGAAAGAACTTCGGATCCTCATAATAAAGCATTTCACCCGATTAACGACCTCATACTTTAGGGGGAAACTGTTATAGACATTTTTGTGCCTTGCAGCTGCAAGCATGAAATGTCCATAAACCAAGGGCTCCTAAGTCTCTAAAAGTGTTGTTCTAACCCCTAAAGGAACAAGGTCAACAAATTACAGCTTCTCCCAGAAGTTCTCCACCAGAAACTGCTCAGAATAAGTCAAAACAGGATCATTTCAGCTGCTACACTGGATAGGTGCGTTGCATAGCACCTAAACACACTAGCTAGGTGCATTGCAACACACCTAAATGCACTATGAGGGTGCGTTGAGTGGGAAATGACAAATGGCAGTGCCATTCCGCGAGGTGGAGAGACAATGGAAGTTTCCAGAATCTTCTTCTATGACACTTGCCTCACTGAATTCTACCAAGGATGAGTAAGAGGCCTTCAGTCTCCAAGTGGAAGCAAGAACTGACAGAGAGAAGACACTAATCAAATCACAAGCTGACTCATCCTCCTTTCATATATCTATATATGGATCCCTCATCCCAGAGATCCAGGGGCTGGAATTTTGCACATTGCAAGGAATTGCTATTGGTTTTGAGATAGATATCAGAGTATTGGGTGATTTATGCTTTGTTGGAGGTGAAGAGGGGCTTATTTGTTGGGAGGTTGATGCTGGGTCAGGAATCATCAGTTGTAACTCCTCCTGGATCTTGTTGTATATCAATAAAACCTATTTGAGTTTTTCCTCCATGCTTTTGTATCATTGATGCTTGTTACATTTGTATGGTTAGTTTAAATCTGATCCTAAGTTGTTTATGAATATAGATCCATGTCTTTGTATAGTTTTCTTCTTCTGTGACCTTACAAGTACTTGGTGAAGCTGGGCAAGTAAGGGAGCAAGTAGCTGGAAGCTGTCAAAGAAGAGAGGGATTGGATCAAAGGATTAACGCAAGACATAGGTCGGTTCTTTCTATCCCCCTCTATCTTTAATTCATAAAGGAAATACAAAAGTAGTTTTCTCTGTTTGTTTCTAAGGCAACTGTCACACCTTAGTGGGATAGAGTAGTTCTAAATAGACACTTTTCCTGATAACAACAGGCTAGTTCACCAGGTATTTCAACACGGAATGGTCAGTGTACATCTTGAAATTTCCTCCAAGTAAATAGTGTCGGTATTTTTGGAGCACATACACCAGTGCCAACCCCTCATGTTTGGTATTAGAGTAGTTCTTTTCTGCTTTGAAAAATCTTCGACTTACAAACATGATTAGGTGATCCACACCCTCCGTGCCTTCCTGTGTGAGTACGGCTCCCAACACAATACATGACACATCCACATGTACATCAAATTCCACATCCCATTTTGGGAATATCGGGATTGGAGTAGAGGCCAATTTCCCCTTTAGGACATCCAAAATCTTCATGTGATCATCATCCCAGCAATATGTAACATCTGTTTTCAATAGCTTTTCCATCGGCGCAGTTATTTGGGCATAACTTCTGATGAACTTCCTATAATATCCACTGTGTCCCAAGGTAGTGCACAGTTGTTTAACACCTAGTGGTGCTTCCAAATTTAGGATAACGAAAATCTTTGCAAGGTCCACCATCAGTCCTTTTTTGTAGACCGCATGTCCTAGAAGGTTTCCAAAGGGAATGGGGAATGTGCACTTCTTAAGGTTCAGCGCAATTTGGTGTCAACAGCAAGTACCCAACATCAAGTGTAAGCTCGCTACATGATGCTTAACTAATGCAAAGACAATACAATAATCTAGATAGACCTCCAAAAACTTGTGGATGTATTCTTTGAATGCAGCTACCATGATGCACGAAAATATAGCTGGCACATTCCTCAGTCCAAATGGCATAACGGTGTACTGAAGGGAACCCCGTTCTATTGCGAAGGTCATTTTTCTCCTATCTTCTAGCGAAATCTTGATCTGATGGTACCCTGAGAACCCATCTGTGAATGAGTATGCTTCCTGACTGCCAACATTCCCTAGTACTTCATCTGTGAATGGTGTTGGGAATGGATCGTGTACATAGGCATCGTTCAGCTTCCTGAGGTCTCCACATATTCTTATTTCCTCCTTTTGTTTTTTCTCATGTACTACCATATGACTCACCCAATCATATTCTTCCACTGGTTCAATAATTGCGGCTATGAGCATTTTGTCTAATTTGTCATGGACCTTTTATTTATATTTTGGATTCAAGTGGTAAGGCCGCTATTTAACTAGCTTCACGTCAGGTTTCAGGGTGATCTTCATCATCCCTAAATCGCCAACAATCCCTTTTAAGTCCGTAATTTTGGTTGGGAACAAGTCTTGGTATTCGTGAAGTAACTTTGTGACCTTATCAATTATGGCATCGTCCCAATAGTCCCCAAGCATTGCATACTTTGGCTCTGCCTTTGTTCCAATATTGACCTACTTCATCCTTACTGGTGCGGTGATGTAGGGGTCTTCAAGTGATGGTCTGTGAATCTCGTGACAGCCTTCTGTTTCTGAAATGTGAATTTTGCTTCGGTCCTCATCATCCTCCTCAACATTTGCGTTATAACACTTTAGTGCGTTGCTTAACTGTGTCGCCCATTTTGGCAGAAGTACTCCCATTGGCTCCTGTGGTATTTTGAAGATAGCAGCCTTTACTACTTGTAGCGCATTGTCAACAGTATCTGACTAATGATCTTCGAACGTGAAGGTTAACAAAAATCCTTCATGCAATACATCCCATTCACCCGTAGCATGGTGGAGCTACATCTCAGTATACAAATTCATGGGTATGGCATCCAGCGTATGGTATAATAAATGTAACCATTCAAGCTGTGGCTCTTCCCCATAGACCTTGGTCCATTTCATGGGGTGTGTGCGTCGATCGTCTCATCTGTCATATTTGTCTACTAGCCGTATTTGGGGTTTCCCAAATTGTAGGTGCATCATTCTTCTGCAGCCTGTGCCAATCCTCAAAACTTCTTTTATGCGTACCCCACCATCGTGCGAGTGTTGCGTGTAGAGCCCACTTTAGCGTGTCGAACGCTACTGTTCTGGTACTACGCTTTCAAATTTGCTCAGGAATTTATCCACCGCTGACAATCCATCATATGTCGGTAGCTCCCTTGCCTCTATTTTCACGCAATGCAATGATCCAACCATCATGTTGCAATTCAGTGTTGCTACTTTGTGCATCCGATTCTACATCGTTCTACTTCTTCGTCTGAATATGAGGTGCAGGAGCTTTCGCGGTCCCATGAAATCCTTCCATCTGCAATCGGATTCACCCAATCCTGTTCTCGCGAAGTGTATCATGCTCCTTTGGTTTCATCTAGCAGTACTACCACACGTAGTGACTTTTTCTCAAAGATCTTTTTGCGCTTCTTTAGATTTATGACTCTATTCATATCGGTGGCCCAATCTATCCCTACTAGTGTGGGATAGGGATTACTATCATCGAAAATCTCTATCACTTCAAAATCCACCTACACGCTCACACCTTGAACATCTACTGTTACCCCTTGCATTCTTCCCATGGGAAAAATCTTCTGTTGATTCACCATTCATAACTAAATAGGAGACCATTGTAGCATGGGTTTGCCCATGCATTCGCATGTTTTCTTTGGTAGTACATTCACATACAAACTTAGATCCAGGATTACTTGATCCATTTCATACTCGCTGATTTACGCAGTCAACCTCATTTCCCTTCCTGTGTGCAATGCATGCTTTCCAACTTTCCAGACCACGCACGGTTCTCCTAACCCCGTGCACCTAGTGATAAGTTCCTGTAGTCCTTTGACTGCCTTGCTGTCATGCAGTAGTTTCATGCATGTCTCCAGAAAGGTAGTGAGATTTGAAGGATCCATCCTTGGCTCTAGTTGATCCTTACTACCTGAAGTGGAGGCCTCCGTGAAGCTCTTCTTCCTTTCCATGAATTTCTCCTTCACGCATTCTAAATCGAATTCAGGTTCCTTTGTAGGAGCCTTGCGAACCCACACACTTTCTTCTGGTTGCTTCCCTTTATCCTCTCCCGTGGTCATATCGCTGCTGAGCATCATGTTTATATTCGAGTCCTCTTCACGTGGCTCACACCTCATCATCTATAAATTCTGAGATGGAGGGGGCTAGAGTAACCCCTTTTCATGCATCCTCGCTATCAGCGAAGGGCAGTTTTCTGCCTCATGATCAAACTAAGTACAATACCAACATGATGTCCTTGTTGGGTTTGTACAATTGCAGCCATAGTACCCAGGCCCTCCAAAATTGTAACAAATTAGTTGTTGGTGACCCCTTCCTGGTCCCATTCCACCTCCACCTCGACCACGCCCCTGAAATCCAGTGCATGTCATCGCTACATTTGGTTTGAGGGCTCGCGTTTTGGTCTGCACCCTGTAGGCAGGTGTCTAGTCAATCATTAGTTTGTAGCTTCGGCAGGTGCATTCATCATGGCCTACTGACCTGCAGAAATTATAAAACAATTGTTGGGACGTCTACGTATACTTCTGCAATAGATGACAATTATCCGGGGTGTGTTTTCCTCCTATTTGACAAATCATGCACCATAATGCAGATGTCATGCTTGGCCTCGCCTGTGCCTCAGGTTTTAATGGAATCAGCCCTCCTCCTACTAAATAGTTTGTGAACACTGGACAATGGTCCTTATCGTGCCCTTGGCATTTGCAGTTTATTCACCATACTTCCTCGCACATCTCTGGCTGAGGTGTCATGTCCTATTTCAAACATTGCATTTCCAGACATAGATTCTGCAGTTGTGTGTGAATTTGTTGGACTCCCAACCTAGGGTCTTCTATATGGGTCTCATGTAATCTCATTGCCATCTCCAATGATTCGGCTTGGGTGGAAAGTTTTTGTTGTGACAACGGCGTCCTTAAGTGTGGCGTAAGTGATGCCACAAACTATGCATGATGTTGTCCATTTGTCAACATCATATTGGCTTCGCAAATCGTACTCTTCAGCCTCTGGTCCAAGTCACCGGGGGTCTCGTTTAGGAGCATCGTGATCTCCTTAAACTCAATGATTGATTGTGTTTCTGATTTCGGCCTGCTAAATTCCTTATTCAATGCGACCTGGATCTCTACAATTCTTGTGTTTGGTTGGTCATTAGAATGCTTGATATACCACGTTAATGCATGATCCTGCAACATACTCACCAACGTAGCCTTATTAATATTATCATCCACGATGCCTTGTGCTTCCCATACTACTCTTACCACAAACCAGAATTGGTCCGGATCTTCATTTCCCACTCATCTGAATACCGGTAGTTTGATCCCACTCGCCATACTGAATTGTGGTGGTGGCGGAGGTGGGGTGAGTGGAGATGGAGGCGAGGAGGGTGAGATGGGTGGAGAGGTGGGTGGAGGTGGTAAACGTGGAATACACTACCTTATCAAACTGACCGCACTGCTCAGAGAAACTTTTGCGAGCTCTTCCTCGCTTTCCTGCGAAGGTGAAATTAAGGGACTAGTTTCCAACTCTTCACCACTTCTGCTTCTGTAGATCTTCCCACTTCGCATAGTCCCAAACATTAATTTATTCACATAACCCACTTTTCACACAATAGCATCTTAATCCAAGTGTTCAAAGATTTAATATACTTTCCTTATGCTCCCTTGAGGAAACATCACTCTGCCTCACTATAGGTGACAGTCATGTCTACCGCAAACTCAGTGATAAATCCTCCTATTACTCAGTCGAGCCAGTGGTCCACAACTCGCACTATCTTATCTCCTGATGTTTCTAGCCTACACACTAATTATGGATTCCACACTATTGGTTTGTTGAGCCTACACCTTCCCTGGCTGTATGCTAACTTCGCGATCCACTCATACAGCTCAGAAGGAAAAAATCCAAAGAAAATTTCATGGATTTTTGAATATAAGTAGCGCTCCAACCATTGTTCCTTAGATACTCATAGATTTCTATTTTCCTGCACTGCAAACTCGTGAATCTTCTTGTCCAACCACTTTTCAATTTCTTTCTTTGTTGGATTCTAGTGGCACGACATCAGACATCCTTTATGCAGATCTCGGTCCTAGCAACGGAACCATTTATTGCCTTGTATGGGCCTGACCCAGGTTCAGAGGTGATTTAGCCAAGAAAATCCAAGTACCACTGGCCCTTTCAGCAATAGTACGCAGAGCGCAGACTAAGGTCTCACCTAAAGTAGTATGGGAGGGTGCTAGAACCAAGTTTTTGCACCGTGGGGATGTCTGATGAGCTTCTGGAGGTCCGCAGTTTGACCCTGCGCGCACGTCACTACGTGCACTTCCTATTCCTTCCCAACCCATGATGTTGCTCCTGCGCAGTCCTAATCGGGGCGCAACCCATATAATACCCAAGTTCCTTGCTTATTCAATTCATTATTTCCTGATTACCTAGCTTTTCTGTGTAAGACTAATGATTATTACAGCATATTCAGCAATCATATCAGTGTGCGTGATAAATAAAATAGTATAAATGTAAAGAAGGCAATACACAACCAAATACGCAAAAATAGGAATCATCTTCTCTTTATTATTCTTCGTTCAAGATTACAGACTTGACACCACCCTGTGCACTCAGCTGCAGGGGTCTGCGCACTCAGCTACGGACTCTACTAGGCCTCTATGCACTGAGCTGCAGAGCCTCTTCCTACTACTATATCCCAATACACATAGACTTCTACTCTATGCTCAAACCATTCATATTCTTCTATACTTTCCTCATTAGCTATATTTAAAACTTAGGGCCTCACTCTTATTTATACAATCCCATGGTCCGTGGACCATGGGTAGGCTGACATCAATTTAGATTACATTACAATACTTTAGGGCAGACAACCCTATGACTTAACCTATACTTCGTACTTTGCGCCTGCAATTCACGGAGTCTTACAAAACCTTTGGCCAAAACTTGGGCTTGGAGCCCCAAAACATGCTGTGGGGGGATTCCATGCCCAACAACATGCATGTGGGTGATGCGAGTCGCCGAATCAGCGACTACTCATGCAAAATAGTTTCATGCATGTGACAGTAGTGAGATAGAAACGAAAAATGAAATGGTGCTAGTACAAGCTAGTATGCATGTAAACGATGGCAAGCACTCAAATAAATCAAGCAAAAAGAACTCACATAAGTAAAAACACAAAAAGCGACAATTTTTTTTTAAAAGACAAGTTGAGACCACTTACCTGTAAATAGTTGAGCCGAATGTGTCAAAGATTCCTGGATGTGTTGTGGGATGTCAAAGCTCCAAGATCGATGTGAAAGAATGAGCTTTCATGTGTCGAATAAATAACTTTTGTCTCATGACGCACATGCCACAGGTTTAGGAAAAAGCAATACTTGGAGGAAAGATTCTAAAACGATCTTTGCATGTAACCGCTAGCTGCTAAAAATAGCTCCTTGAATCAAGTGATGCTTTTTTCATGTTTCCTTTTGTTATTTTGAGAAAATAAAGCCATGCATGCAAGTCAAATTTCCTTGGTCTATGGTGGAACTAGTCAACCTAACCGCACATGCAAGAAGCTTCTCAACTGCTGGGAGAAAATGCGCATTTCTGGATGGGAGCTGGGCTGATTTCCCAAGAGATTTGTGTAATTTCTGAGTAGAGCAGCTGACTGCTGCCTAGGATTGCACAGTTCTTGGGTTGAGCAGCCCTGCTGGGATGATTTGTGCAATTTTCTAGATGAAGCCTGACTCGCAGAATTGCGTAATTTTGGAGCCCAGTAGGCTACTAGATTGAATTGTGCAATTTATTGAAGGAGGTCCTTAGCCTGCAGCTGGACCAAGTCTGGATAAATAGCCTATGAGGGTAATGCATCAATATTTGATATGTGGGCTACCTTTCTACAAGAAAAACACTGAAGCTTCTGTACTTGACAATGCAAGACATGCTATTGTGAAAGGTTGGTAGGGAGGCTCCCAAACGAAGCTAAGGAAAAATTTTGGAGGGTGGTTCTAGTCGCTACAACACTTGGTGAGACACTGGTATAACTCCAACTCTATGAACGGAACTTGTTCATGAAAATCAAGTCTAACACCTTTGGAAGTATTGTTCATTTCTTACTTCATCTTGGTTTCACACTAGCCTAATTGTAAGATGTAGCATCTACCAAACTTTTGGTTGATTGACACACATTCCAAGCCAAGGAAACATAGTTGTTTCGATTGGGGTTGATGAGTATATTGGTGCACAAGTAATATAATCGTCAGAGTGTTAATTTCATCTCTTATGTTCCTCTACTGCCAGCAGGCCTAGATAGTATCTTGGCAGAGTCATGCAGGAACACAAGCATCACTCTGCTTCTAGCAAGCCTAGTCAGCACCCCAGTAGACTTACTTTCATCACATCTCTCCACAGGAAGCCTTTCTCTTCTTTCACCTTATTCATTCTTCATTCATTAAAATTTTCGCTTTTCTTTTTTTCATTTTCACAACTGTGCATAGCACCTATTTATTTTAGAGGTAGAAGAGGGATCTTGAATTATTGAGAGAAGAAGAGGTTTTTCCTTGAGAGAAGTAGTTTATTATATACCTCTAACATGCTTGTTAAGGCTTTCCCCCTTGCCTTACTCTACTTGACTGAGCTAACAAGGGTTAACCCAAAAACAACCAACTAGGGTTGGTGACACTAGTTAGCACGCAGGTGTTGTGTTTTCACCAAGGTTCACTTCGAATAATACATATTTTTCTTCGACATATCATGGACTAAACGTAACGAGTTCAACATACAGAGGTAGGATGACAGATAACCAAGTAGTGATAGTAGTACAAGGCCTCTTATACTTTACCTAGCTTGTTTCAAGAGTCATACATGGTTTCATGCAAAACTAACCTACGAACAAAACAAGCGAACAAATAACAAAGCAAAGCAGAAGCCGAAGTGAATGCGAAAGCAAAGTGTGTAAGAAAACAAGCAAGAAAACAAGAAAAAAACTAAACAAGTAAGAAAACAAGCTTGGAAGCAAACCAACTGAAAGAAAACGCTACTCCTACTCTTGAGCTAACAGTGCATGGGCTTGATCACATGAGGTGATATTTCCAATGTAGCCACCAGTGCATTGGTTGACCCAAGTTGGTGAAGGCTTGGTCCGTGAGCAACCCAATTGTGCAGACCAGCAAGCAAGAAAGATATAACAATGAAGACAAGCACACTTTATGTTTAGAAGTGTCCATGGGACATAACTGAGTGCAAGTGCATGATGAGCAATCCATGGAATTATCATGATGTTGTGCAACATTGCATGCAACCTTGAAGCATATGCATACTCTTGACTTTTACATGTAAGAAAATGAAAGAAACAAAATACAACTTGCGTCATGCATGTGTGCTTGCGATGTAAGATTTCTCCAATGCATGAGCAATGGGATCGTGCGGTTCGAGTGCAAGAAGTATGATTTTTGTGTGAGATTGATCTTCAATGGATACAGATGAGTGATGAAGAGCCTTGGGTGATTGAATAATTTCCTAATCGGAAGTGAAACTAACCCCAAGAGAGAAAGGGCCTTACATAACCATCGACTCAGGCTGAAGTGCCTCAATAATCTTAGGTGATTCAACTTCATCATTAGATAGATCATCATATACTGGTGGCTTCGAAAAATCAAATGCATTAGATTCATGATCGTGATCGAATATGGGAGTAAATGGATCACGACAACCATCATCAGTAAAATCAATGATTTCATCGACATCCTCATTATATGATGAATGAAACATAGGGGTGGATGAGAAGTGAACAAATTCATCCTTTGTGTTTCTAGAAAAGGTAGATGAAAAATCAAATGGATTTTCAATGAATAAGTTATGCTTTCCATTTTCCGATGATGGACTAACACCCAGTGTATCCTGTGAGTGATCAACAATGGGTGCATCCATGGATGAAGATACACATACGAAATCATGGATGGAAGGTTCACCAAATATGTCAAGAAAGAACGGAGGAGGCTCAGATGGAAGGGAGTCATCCTTCACCGAGTGTTTATGCTCAAGCTCCCAATCATACTCTTCATGAATTACAGTGCATGTTGGTTGTGCAACACCAACCTCGTCGATGGCTTGATCCTCATTCACAACAAGTGCAGAGTCCGGAATGGAATAACACAAGACAGTATCATCCAGAGGATTAGTCGAGAATGAAGATAGAGGTCGTGGAACAAAATGCATGTGACAACTCAATGGACTCACAACCAGATCTACATGAAAATTAAGCGAAGTGATGTTGGGAGGATGTGACAGCTCAACAGGTATGTGAGCATGCTATTCAACATCACTCTGCAGTGGTGGAGTTGTTTGATGAGGGGACAAAGGACAATCACTTGTGACAGTGACGCCTCCATTTGTGATTGCGCAAATCCATCACTAAAGAATATTGATCGAGGCTTGATTTCAAACTTCTTATTGGGATGAGTAGATTTCTTAACACAGTACTCGAATTGGTCCCAAAGGTAGAAAAATTTCATCTAACTCTTTAGAGCTTGAAACCAAAAATCACGAAAGGACTGAAAAAATCCATAGTCGATTCATGCAGAGCCTTCTGTTGTTGTAGCAGTTTTTGGTCAAGATGGTCTGGATCAAAATGATAGAAAGTTTCTTCAATGAGATCACAAAAGTGCTCAAGTGAGTGCACATTGTCAGCTAGTAGGCTGCACAACCATCGATGTGGAGATTCACAAAGTGTGTATGAAATCACCAAACTAGCATGTTTGTGAGAACATCCATCTTCCTCATGAAGCATGGAAATAAAGTCATGTAAGAACTCAGGCGAGGCCACTTTGCCTGCACCATCATACATGTAAGTGGACAAGAGATCAAAGAACTCCCCGTTGATGGTGACATCTTCGTGATTCGAAAAACATAGTGGAGGGAGAAGAGTGCAAGAATCCATGATAGATTTGAAAATGTTAAAAATAGGGTGAGAGGACACAGCTTGTCATCTAGTCCTCCTCCTAGCACCATAAAAGTTGACGGTGCTAGACCGGCCAACATGTCAGGGTATCCCCCGGTAAGAAGTCGCAATTAGACCACAAACAATTTGGTGTAGGAGTCCCAGCAGTGGGTCGTATGGTAATGCATTGACCATGATTTTGCACAGAGGCAAGTAAGATAACTGCGTTGGTAGCAAGGCTATGACATATTTAGTGAGCCAAGGAAGGTGCATGAGAGGTTCTAACACACTTCATTTGAGATGCGTGCACCCCTTGGAAACCTATGATAGCATGGAGTTAAGAAGCGATCACACGAGCATAGATGCATCATAACATGGAAGGCAAGTTAGCTAGCAATCCAAATAGATTGTTAAACCAACAACACCTTTTAGAAATATTCATATATACATACACAGAAATATTTACATGCATGCGTAAGAAAACATATACATATATCATTTAGAGTAAACCAGAGAGCATAGAACACAATACAACATATGCATGAAATGTGTTGGCTCCTGTTATATTAAGAAGTGTAAGTTCCACTCATATAATACATCCATGTCCAACCACTAGTTCCGATAGCAGAATGTTACAGCCACAACTGCCTGCTCCTCCAAAGAGATGTACTAGCTCTGCGCAGTGGAGAAGCTAAATCTCATTACAATATTGTGCAAGCTCTCTCCGAGATATTCTTATAAGAAGCTTGGTTGACCAAAAGCCTCTACAATGAATTATGAGGGGCTATTTATAGCAAAGAGTGGGGTGACCCTTGACATTCCCCTTTGTCAGAGTTCATCTACGCTCATGACTCTTCATCTACTCTATGACTATTACATCCAACTATTGACATTTGAACTTACACTTCACAAGACGTTACATTACAATGCACATGTAACCTTCTGTGACAAAATGGCTTGCGCAATCCATGGTAGACATCAATATGACTTGGATAACTGTTTGAAGACCAACTCTTTGACATCTTCATTGTGGTTGACAGTAGCATATTGATGCCAAGACTGGTAGTCTACGATGGTGTCCGTGTGCTCCAAGGTGACACCTTTCTGGAACCTGACTCTTGCCTCCATAGCATCTCGATACACTGCTCGGGCTCCTCTGTCCAACTCATCTGAAAGCATGCAGATCATTGTTTTCAATGCAGCCAGACCAGCAACATATTTGTGCATGATGTCTACACTCATGGGCAAGTCTAGGCTGGTGGAAATGCGCATCAACTCGTCAAACTATGAGTGAAGCTCTAGTTGGACATGTATTCACCTGGGTGAGAGTCCCAATAGATTTTATCGCATGTGCATGGACCACAAAATCCATACTCTTGAATACACGCGCATGGGAAGCCTATATAGTAATGATGAGTTGTGGGATCTCTTCATAGTTCCACAGCTGACTCCACATATGTTCCTTCATCTCAACTGCTCCGGGCTTCATCATCTTAGGCAAGTGAAGCGGGGCTCCCTTTTATCTCATTGTCCATATTTGCATGTAATCAGTAGAAACATGCATGTTCACCAAGATACGTGTGCTTCTAACACAAAGTTGCTACCATCTATTGAGATGGACGACTGCCTTGTGCATGGTACCAAACATGGAATACAATGCCCACATGACTATGTCAAGGGAAAACACTTCATCTAGTATTTCCTTCGTCTGTTCTACTTGGGCGGAAGCTGTAACCAACTCTTCTCCTTGCTTGGTCGTATGTAGTTCCTTAGCCATTCGCTCATTCTTAGCTCTTAGAAAGTGAACACTTGAGCTATTGGCCTTGGCATACACTCTAGTAGAATTGGCCAAGGCTGTTAGATGTTTTCACACGTCAAACACGATCACTCATTCCTCAACTTGAGCAGGAGATGTATGATCATCTTGAGTTGACACTCTACGAGACTGCACAACTCTATGTTGAGACTCGTCGGATGAGATGTTGTGCATCTCTCCTTCCCATTGATCTCCAGTGATCTCAGTGCCTCCTCGATCGCTTGAGACTTGCTCATCTTCTAGATGCGGTGAAGTGGGTAAGTCGACCTCTTGGTGATGAGGCATGAGGTTGATGTCTTGTTCCAATTCCTATTGCTCCATATCTGTATCCGACTGTTGAAGTGCTTTCTCTATCTCACAAGTGAAGTCTTTCTCCTCTAATGGTTCACCCTGTCTACCTGATGCTAGCTGTTATGATGAGTCCACTACCTGTACATGTGTTTTTTCATTCGTCTGCACATGTTGTGCCCCTTGATGTACCTGTTGTTGTTGTGCTTCCCTCTCCTATTTGCGCAACTCTTGTTACTACCAGAGTTTCTCCTTCAACTCATGCCACTCCTTATATGTTTCCTCCATTCTCCATTTCTCCCTTTGCCTTTGTGTGATTCTCTTATTGCGATGTTGGCTCTTCGCCTCTATATCCAAAGCTGCTATCTACAAGTAGATCTACTTGAAACTTGCAGCTTTTCTCTTCCTCCATGTAATCGACAATCTTTCTCTTGCCCTTGTCGAGCATTGGTATGTTCACCTCTACTGTTGTTGCTCCTTCTGGTGCTCTCTGGGATGATGCTTCATCTCGCTTCACTAACCACTCCACAACAAAGCCAAATTGTTCATTGGCTCTGGAGAAACTATAGTAATATCTCCATGGGTCCTCCTCCACCAAATGAGACACCCTGTGGATCAAGTTGAACTGTACTCTCACGCAGTGATCTTTCACAAGACAATGTGGGTCATATGGATTGTAACTTTGGAGGTTGAATGGATACTTGTTTATCTTCTCTACTTCAACATCCACGTGCTTGAAACTCCAGATCTCATATAACCCAATCCATAATGGAAGAGAGGGATAAGGTGCCTTGTTCTTCCGGTGGAGTATAGTTGTCAATCTTGCCGAGATGTGATATGGTACTTCCTACATAATGAATATGTCCAAGGAAAACTTCGGTAGCGCATGTGGAGGCTTCTTCGCACTATACATTCGTATGAAGGTCCTAGACGGTGAGGCATACTAATCAGTAATGTCTATCAGTGCCTCCATTGCTACCTTAGACATGCAGGGTGGATCCTATTCGAATATCATCATGTAGACAAGGGTGAAAAAATGATTAGAGAGTCATGTGATAACTCCTCTGAAGCTGCATTCGAACAACAACATACAATAAGTGTTCAGAGTATACCCCAGTGGTGACCATTCCCACTTCAAGCCTAGGAACTCCTCTCAGGCATAGATTGCATCCAAGATATAGGAGGACATGTAGATTTCTAATTGCATACCTTTAGCTGGCCGTCGAGTCCTCGTTACATGTTCCTTCAGTTGATGAGCCAACACACGAGGTAAGTTACATGGTTTTCCTTCTCTGGCCAGTTGGTAGAGTGCAATCACCCAACTCTGTGGGAAGATTTCCATGCTTTCTTGGCCATACAATTGACATGAAAATATGACCAAGTATTGATACGCCTTCCATAGTATATTCATCTTGTAGATCTAGTTGGCTGTCATCCTGAATCTAGCCGGCTACTTTACCCAATTCTTCATAATGTCTTGGAGTTGGCATTATTGCTTGGTAAGTTGAAGCGAGTCTCCATGATAGTCATGGGCTCTGACATTTGATAAATCTCATCAAAATCCTCTGCCTTGAAGGTTGCAATATTTGTCCCACTGATACTGCTCAAGGTCATTGTCTCAGGGTCAGTGTGTGAGACAATCCAGTGTATCATGTCCACGCATGGGAACACGTGGTATCTGCATGAAATCCAGTACAAGCCAGACTTGTGAATCTTCATGTATACCTAGTGGTCTTTGAGGTCTTCCCCAAATGTGCCTGTAAATGCATCATTGACCTCTTTCCATTTCAACTTGATTTCCTTGTTTAGAAGCAACTTGTTATCTTCATAGATTGGTATATTTGACAACACTCGCTCATCTGCTGCTCCAATTGCAATTATGTCAATGTCCTTTGATCCTTCTCTCATAGAGGCCATCGATCTTGAACTGTAAGAGATGAACGAACACCTACTAGATCTGGAGACAAAGCAACATACATGGAGAGAAATCTATCAGTGAAAACAAAATCAATTTTGGGAATGACATAACACATATAGGGGGATTGATAGGAAAAGTTTGTGCAATTTCTTTCTGGGAGGTTGAGTGACTATCTGCCACAACTGCATGAAAGTTAGTATGGGTTTTCTAGGGAGGTTGAATGGATGCTGTAATTGTGCAATGTGCAATCCAGGCTGACTATTGACTGTTGGAATTGTGCAATGCGCAATTCCAGATGGTAGTGACTATAAGCTCAGTGACTGCATTGGGCAATTTTTTGTGCCAGTAGTCACTGTCACTCAAGATTGCACAAATTAGGGCTAGGGAATAGATGGTGGGAAAAAATATGCATTTCTAGAGAGGAAGACAGAGCCTTCCCTCTTAGGATTGTGTAATGTTGTCTCGATGAGGTAGAGTCTGGGCCAAGGCTACCCAGACCCGTTGATGGGAAACTGAATGAAAATGTGTAAGTGAATGCATGGTGATACTGAGTGTAAGTATAAGAAAATGATCATGCATGCAAACATTGGATGAAAGACTCAGAAAACAGAACAACATGCATGTGGGTGAAGCGAGTCGCCGAATTGATGATTGTTCGTGCAAAACAGTTTCATGCATGTGACAATAGTGAGATAGAAATGAAAAATGAAATGGTGCTAATACAAGCTAGTATGCATGTAAACAATAGCAAGCGCTCAAAGAAATCAAGAAAAAAGCACTCACACAAGGAAAAACACAAAAAACGACAGAATTTTTGAAAGAGACAAGTTGAGATCACTTACTCGTAAATAGCCGAGCCAGATGTGTCAAAGATTCCTGGATGTGTTGTGGGATGTCAAAGCTCCAAGATCGATGTAAAAGAATGATCTTTCATGCATCGAATAAATAAGTTTTGTCTCATGACACACATGCCACAGGTCTAGGAAAAAGGGACATGAGGAAAGATTCTAAAACAATATTTTCTTGTAACTTCCAGCTGCTAAAAATAGCTCCTTGAATCAAGGGATTTTTTTTTTCATGTTTCATTTTGCTATTCTGAGAAGAGCAAGCCATGGATGCAAGTCAAGTTTCCTTGGTCCTGGGTGGAACTGGTCAACCTAACTGCACATGAAAGAAGCAACTCAATTGCTGGGAGAAAATGTGCATTTCTGGATGGGAGCTAGGTTGACAACCCATGATATTTGCACAATTTCTGGGTAAATCAACTGATTGTTGCCCAGGATTTCACAATGCTCAGGCTAAGCAACCATGCTGGGAAGAATTGCGCAATTTTATAGATGAAGCCTGACTGGCATAATTGCACAATTCTCAAGCCCAGTAGGTTTCCAAACTAAATTGCACAATTTCTAGGGGAAGGCTAGTTTCCATCAAGAATTGCGCAACTTCTTCAAGGATCTTCTCAGCCTGCAGCTAGACCAAGTCTGAAGAAACAACCTATGACGGGAATGCATCAAGCTTTGATAGACAATATATCTTTCTAAAAGAAAAACACTGAAGCTTTTGTACTTGGTGAAGAAGGACATGTTGCTGTGAAAGGTTGGTAGGGAGGCTCCAAAACGAAGCTAAGGAAAAATTTTGGAGGGTGGTTTTAACCGCTATAATAAAATACTGCAATTTATAAAGTGACATAGTAGTATTAGTCAAAGTGGAGGATATCATTTCACCAGTTTTCTTGTGCATCTCCATTCGATCAATGGTATGTATGTCCTTTGTGTTGAATTCAAAAGTAATGATCTTGTAGTCTACTATTGATTTTGGCTATGGAACCTGGGCCTCAAGAAAGGCCATCTTCATTTTTCCATGCTCCATATCAAACACTGACAACAACGTACTTTGTGAGCTAGAGGTCTGCATCAAAAATTGATTATAGGTGTTATTTTTTTAAATTTCATTTATGAGCTTTATCTCCCTTTTCATGTCAAAAATTGTCTTCTCCTTTTCTTCTTGAACATTTTGTGATTCCAACTCCGTTTCCTTGTTACCTTGTGAAGATGAAGGTTCACTAGGAGATGTTGTGAATTTGGCAGTTGCAAGTGGTGAATATATGATGATGATGGTTGCTTGCTCTTCGTTTTGATTATCCAATTCTACTCTGAGTGGTACCTTTTCACTCTTCCTATAGCTGATTCTGAATTGTTTAGCTTCACTCCTAGTTGTAGATGATGATCCTTCTTCCCTCTGTCTTTTGCTTGATTTTTCCTGACGAATAGGAGTCTACAAACTAGAAGTAGAAACAAGTTGTTCTTCAGCTTCTTGCAGGGCATTTTATGTCCACTACAACTGATTGACATATTTCTCTATGTCTAGCCTTGAAATATGAATGTAAGGATTGTTCTTATTCTCCACTCTGAGCATTGAAATAATGCCACATGGGTCATAAGACCATGGCTCAGATTGAACTTCATTTCTTTAAGCATTCTATCTACCTCTTCACCTTCTATCCTTATGTTGCACACAAATGGGATGATCTGTGTCTTTATTTTGAAGGCTGCCTTCTTATTGGCCACTACAAAGTGGATGTCATTCGAATTCAACATCTGCTTGATATACTCCAGGGAAAAAATCCTCATTCGAAGGTATTTGGGGTGTTTATAGGGGGGCAATTCACAACCATATACCCTGATTTCTGCGTAATTTTGGTATAAATACCAATCCCCTGTCTTTTCTTGGTCTGACAAATGCAAAATTCTCTTGATTTTGTCATTGGTTTTGGGTTGTACTACACTGTTTAGACTGTTCATGGTTGGATGAACGAAATATTCAATAAATTTCTTGTAGGTAAATTCTTGTTGTTTTATCATGACCAATGAGGTCCAAAGGATTACTGGTTGCTGGTTCCCTGCATCATCAATCTTCTGCAATGCAAAATTGAACCTGTCTGCCTAATAATAGAGGAAAATATACATCAAAATTGAGGTGTAATTAAACACTTTTTCTATAGGAAACTTTATGAACTGTTCATGGATACTATCAGCCAAGAACTAACTGAAGTTGAACACCAAGGAGGGCATGATGTCTATGGAAAATATAGAAAGGAATCCTAAAATGGCCTCATCTACCCATTGATAAGAATGATAGCCTAAAATGTAAGAAATCATGGAAATAATCTGCTTCGCCTGATCAGGGAAAATGGAAGAAGGATATGGAGGATTTGTTCTGGCTAATTAGGCATTCTCTGGCAAGAAAATCTCAAAAATTATGGCTCTGGTGGCAAACTCCATCTTTTGATAAAGTTGTGTGAGGGCTTCTAGGGAGAAAAAGGCGACATTTTCCAGAGTGAGGGCCAACATAATTTGGTCAATGGTTTGGGCTTAATGATGAAAATAATGTCACCTATAGGGGAAATTATGGCTCTTTGTGCAAGGATATAGCAATATTGACACCTTTTGGTAAATTATGGGGCTTGGAATGTTAAAGGGAAAATATAAGGGGGGAGGTTTTACTCCCAGAGCCCAATTTTATCAGTTTTGTCTGTGTGTTTATCCTCTAACCAACAATACAATTCCAGAAAATTGCAGTCACACTAAGTTTCATTTATCCTGTAATCCCTATCAGCTAAGTGTATATGATCTAAATCTACAGAAGGGGGAATTTAAGGATTAATGGGCTTATATTGAGCCTTAGTTTTAGGAGGCATGATTGTAGAAATCTATTCACAAGATGAATTTGAAGAGGAGGCTTACCAAGCATAGAAGAATAATGAACTGAGAGGAGAAAATGAAAGGGAACTATCACTTTTCCTGTCTTGATCTGGTCGCACAATATATTTGAAAGTGACTCCTATGCAAAAATGTCAATAAAATAAAACAAAAGTGGCAAAAAGGAGAAAACAGAAGTGAAAGAGGGATGAGAATGATAGATGCATGAGCTTTTAAAAGTTGCGATGAATGTCCCATTGACAAGGGCGTGGGACCATTAGGTTGAACAGTTATCCGAGAGAAATCAGGAACACATTTAATAGGCCCAAGGTTATGCCATGTGGCAAGCGAAGAGCAGTGAAGGGAAAGTGGTGGGGTGTAGCAAAGTGGATGAGGGAAAGTTGTTTCTAAGGGGGGTAGTGGGCAGTTAATGGTTTTGGTGTGGAGGATCCGAAATGACCAGAGGGTGACATGTAAGGGATGGGGCCCAGTAGAAGAAATTTCTTTCCTAACAGATGAAATTTTTTTTGGGGTAAGGCCAAAACCCCTTTTCATTTATAACGTTTGATCATGGGACCTATGGGTTATGAGCCCATCACTTATCCGAAGCATTCCATAATGCCTTAAGCCTTTAAAATCGAACCATATAACATATTGGAGCCTTTTATACTATCAGGAGAATTACATTGCTCTTTTACATTAAAACTCCGGAACATCAAATCTTTATTGCAATACACAGAAATACGGGGAAAATCCCCACTCCAAGCATATAGCTGGACTTCAAAATTATAAGACTGCCACTATACATATCATCGGGTCTGCTCACCATTTGCTCTATTCCTCCAAACTTCGATAAGCCAATACCTCCGATCTCCGATCAGTGATATCGTGTAATCACATATCGACATTCCATCGCACATTATACCGCACTCTCCATTTTCCAATCGCCGATCAATCAATCTCTGCCACCCAATATTTCCTTCAATCAACGTTAATGTTCTCTCTGAAAATCAAACAGTCCATTGATCTCTGATCGTCGATCACCTCACTCTAGATCTGACAACTGTCAGGGATTTCGAATGCACAACTAGCGCAAAGTTTAACCCCACGAAAAGTGGTTTCCTCTCTCCTCCTCGCTGCCACATGTCTTCCGCTAAGTGGAATCAAAGCCAATTAGAAAATACCGCTTACGGTATTTCTTCCGCCTGAAATCCACTTCCACTGTTGCAAAACTGCCTTTCTTGCATATTAACACCCTCGTAGTTTACCCACGTGATAACCATTGATCTTGTCTTTGATCTGTCTATCGGACGGTCGATATCCATTTCCTCCATCATTCTCGCTTAACTTGATTCTGCATGTCGTTGATGGATTTTATGTTTAAATCCCAGTTCCTCTACCATAGTCTGTTTACACACAATACAACTCCATAATGGTTAACTCCTTTTCTAATGGATCGCCATCGATCGTCGTACTAATCAATGGAGGATTAGTAATCTGTTAACCTTGGATTCAAGCCATTATCACATTTATACACAAATAACATGAAAGGCATTATTACATAACACTCAGGCGCACAATTCAACACTTAAACACACACTTTTCTATTATACACAACATAATTACATTCTAAGGAATTTCAGCCTTAGTAACAGGTTCTCCTTCGACTACATTGTGAATACTCTATTCTCACAGTTTACTGTCTATTCCTCTATATCTCACCTCGTTATAGAGACTCTCTTTATATAATATATTACAATAGTCGTGGATAATTTAAAATGTGCGATTTCTCCCCAAAATTACTCAACAAACCCCTAAATTCTCTCTACATGTATACATCTGGATATATATATATATATATATATATATATATATATATATATATATATATATCTAGATATATAGATATATACATATGTATATATAGATATATATACATATATATATATATACATACATACATATATATATATATATACATATATATATATATATATATATATATATATATATATATATATATATATATGGCAGATTACATTTAAAGCAATTCTTCTCGAGACTTTTATCCATTCCATAATTTACTCTTGTTTTTAACATAAATGTCCCTATTTTGCTCCGATGGTCCACGTCCTTCTCCTTGCTTCACTTTGGATTCCTCCTTTAATTATGAGTTCTTGGATGCTCCTGCATCAGACTCCTGGGGCACAAGAATTTATGACCTCCTGGTCATATGCTTCTCCTTGTCCTTAGCAATTCTACCCACTTCTCAATGGAATTGCCTTCATGATCTTCTGTGAGTTGCATCCAACCTCTGCAGTAATAGTCTTTCTCTGCTACACAATACCTCACCAAGCTTTCTCCTCTGAGCTTAGTCTTTTAGCATCCTTTTGGTCGTGTCCTTTGGAACCAATTGAGCACTCCTTGCTCTAGGTTTCTACAAGTCTTCTCACCTTATGCTGTCATTCTCTGCATGAAAGTAAAGACCATAACTCTCCAGTCTTCAACACCAACTGTACCTCTTCTCCTTTTACTTGCACTCCTTTCTTCTCGCAAGAAATCCTTACCCTGCTCTGATATAATTCTACTCTGATACCACTTGATGAAAAGAAATTTTGGGGTAAGGCCAAAACCCCTTTTCCTTTATAACATTCGATCCTGGGACCTATGGGTTATGAGCCCATCACTTATCTGAAACGTTCCATAAGGCTTTAAGCCTTTAAAACCGAACCATATAACATATCAGAGCCTTTTATACTATCAGGAGCATTACATTGTTCTTTTACATTAAAACTCTAGGACATCAAATCTTTATCGCAATACACAGAAATACGAGAAAAAACCCCACTCCAAACGTATAGCTAGACTTCAAAATTATAAGGCCGCCACTACACATATCATCGAGTCTGCCCACCCTTTGATCTATTCCTTGGAACTCCGATAAGCCGATACCTCTGATCTCCGAACGGCGATATCGCATAATCACATACTGTCATTCCATCGCACAGTCCATCGCGCTCTCCGTTTGCTGATTGCGGATCAATCAATCTCTGTCGTCCAATATTTGCTCTGATCAACGGTCAATATTCACTCCGAAAAATCAAACAGTCTGTTGATCTCCGATCATCGATCACCTCACTCTAGATCCGATGGCTATCAGTGATTTCTGATGCATGACTAGCGCAAGGTTTAACTGCCCAAAAAGCAGTTTCCTCTCTCCTCCTCACTGCCACGTGTCTTCCACTAAGTGGAATCGGAGCCAATAAGAAAATACCGCTTACGGTTTTTCTTCCACCTGAAATCCACTTCCACTATTGCGAAACTACCTTTCTCGCGTATTAATGCCCCCGTAGTTTACCCACGTGATAACGGTTGATCTTGTCTTTGATCTGTCAATCAGACAATCAATATCCATTTCCTTCTATCACCAAATAGATTATCACCAAAGTATCCTGTCGATCTTGTCTTGTGGACCATAATACTTTGGTGATAATTTATTATCCTTCTTAGCTTGCTTGAGGGACATTTGCTTATATGGTTGTAGCAATAGGAATACCCAATCACCTACATCAAAACTTCTTTCACTGCGATGTTGATCTGCCTGTTGTTTCATTCTATTTTGTGCCAACACAAGGTTATCCTTTAAGAGTTGGAGGACTTGTTGTTGATGTTCGATGTAATGTTCCACTGCCTGAACCTTAGAATTTTCTCTTAAATATGATGTGATGGATGGTGGTTGATACCCATAAAGTGCCATAAATGGGGTCATTTTTGTTGCTGTATTAAAGGAAGTGTTATACCACCATTCAGCCAGAGGCAACCATTTGACCCATTGTGTCTGTTTATCAGATACAAAGCAACGAAGATATCCTTCCAAACATTTGTTTACTATCTCAGTTTGCCCATCAGATTGAGGATGATAAGATGAGCTATGAGCTAACTGAGTACCAAGACGAGAAAATAATTCTGTCCAAAAATTTCCAGTGAAAATGGGATCTCTGTCACTTACAATAATCTTTGGGTTTCCACGTAGCTTTTGAATTGTTTCCATAAATGCAGTAGAAACTGTACTGGCTCTAAATGGATGTGATAATGCACAAAAGTGTGCATACTTGGTAAGTCTGTCAACTACCACCATGATGACACTCTTTCCCTCAGACTTGGGTAAACCTGTGATAAAATCCATTGATACCTCCTCCCAGCGTTGGCTTGGAATGGATAAAGGTTGTAATAGACCCGGTGTCTTAATTGTTTCAACTTTATTTTGTTGGCAAACCAAACATTCTGCCACAAACTTTTGAATATCTGATTTAAGGCAATCCCAAAAAAATTCCTTCTTAACCCTGTGGTAAGTTTTTAAAAATCCTGAGTGCCCTCCTAAGGGAGAAGTGTGCAATTCCATAAGAATCTTTTGTTTTAGCTGGGAATTCTTACAGAGGTATAAGCGATCTTTGTACCATAACGAATCATTTTTCCAGCTAAATGTATCAGACGTACTGGAATCTTGTTGTAGCTTTCGAATAAGAGCCCACACTTCTTCGTCATTCTTCCATTCCTCCCTTGCTTCATTTATCCAATCTGGTTGGATGATAGAAATAGCACACAAAAATGCTTCCACATCCTCATCCTTTCTTGAGAGTGCATCTGCCACCACATTTTGCTTCCCTTTTTTGTAGATGATTTCAAAGTCATAACCCAACATCTTTGTGACCCACTTTTGTTGCTCTTTAGAGGATAATCTTTGTTCTAAAAAGTATTTAAGGCTATCATGATCCGTTTTTACCTTGAAGTGTCTTCCCATTAGGTAGGGTCGCCATTTCCTAAGTGCATGGAGTATTGCCAACATTTCCTTCTCATAAATAGCTTTTCTTAGAAACTTTCCCTTGATTGGACGACTTTCAAAAGCAATGGGTCTTTCATCTTGCATTAGAACAACACCAATTCCATTTCCTGAAGTATCACATTCCACAATAAAGGTTTTTGTGAAGTACGGTGTAGCTAAGACCGGTGCTTGGCACATTGCCTCTTTAAGATGTTCAAAGGCCTTTGTTGCTTCCGGAGTCCATGAAAATGCATGTTTCTTCAATAATGTTGTTAGAGGTGCTGCTATAGTCCCATAATTCTTAACAAACTTGCGATAATACCCTGTCAACCCAAGAAATCCACGCAAATGCTTTATGGATGTGGGGATTTTCCATTCCTTAATGGCTTTAATTTTGCTAGGGTCTACCTTAACTCCTTCATGAGATACAATATGACCCAAATATTCCACCTCCTGGACTCCAAAAAAACATTTGGATCTTCTGGCATATAATTGTTTCTCCTCTCATAGTTGTAGCACCCTCTCAACATGTTCAACATGATCCTTCCAAGACTTGCTGTAGATAAGTATATCATCAAAAAATACTAACGCAAATTTTCTAAGGAATGGTTTGAAAATTGAATTCATCAAACCTTGAAATGTTGAAGGTGCATTGGTAAGGCCAAAAGGCATGACCAAAAATTCATAATGACCCTCATGAGTTCTAAATGCCGTTTTCGGAATGTCTTCAATCTTCATTCTGATTTGATGATATCCTGAACGAAGATCCAACTTGGTGAAGTAAATTGATCCATGCAATTCATCCAGTAATTCATCAATGACAGGAATGGGGAACTTATCTTTAATAGTGAGCTTGTTGAGCTCCCTATAATCCGGACACACGCGCCATGATCCATCCTTCTTGTGCACCAATACTACTGGAGCAGAGAAAGAACTTTGACTCGGTTGAATTATACCAGCCTCTAGCATTTCTGCAACCATACGTTCAATTTCACTTTTTTGGACATAGGGATATCTGTACGGCCTGATGTTTGGAGGAACACTTCCTGGAATCAGATGAATAGCATGATCATGATCATGCATAGGTGGGAGACCTTTGGGAGTCTCAAATACCTTGGAATGATTTTCCAGGACTTTTTGGAGATATGGAGAAATAGATGATTCCAATGTGGAAACATCTAGCGAACATAATTGTGCAATTACACCTATTTGCTCCTTTTTTAGAAGCTTTGTCATGCCATTAGAGCTGATTATCTTTCCTGGTTTCCCTGCAATACCCCTTAATTCAACTTCCTTTCCTTCCACAGAAAATTTCATGAAAATTTCTTGAAAATTAAAAGCTATTGTACCCAAGGATTGTAGCCATTGGACTCCTAGTACAACATCAGCACCTCCCATTGGAATGGAAAGCATTGGGCTAGTCAATACATATTCTCCCATGGATAGCTTGATATTATGGCACTTTCCAGAACAATTTATTGTTCCTCCATTTGCAATCATCACTTGACACTCTGGTGCTGGATATAGGAAGCAATTCAATTCTTTTGCTACCCTACAATGAATAAAATTGTGGGTGCTTTCTGAATCAATCAACACTATTACCTTTTTCTTCTTGATTTGTCCTTCTATCTTGATGGTTTGAGGAGTGGTAATTCCCGCAAATGCATTACAAGATATGGTCGGATTTATTTGTTCTTCATCTAGGCTTTGTTCCTGGAATATATCCTCTTTGGACCTTTCTTGCTCCTTTTCTTCTTCCTCTTCACAATCTATGTAGAATAATTTCTTCTCAGCACACTTATGACCTTTTGTGTATTTGCTATCACAATTGTAACAAAGCCCTTTTGCTCTTTTTTCTTCCAATTGTTGTGGTGTCAACCTTGTAGGTTGTGGAAGACTATGGGCAACAACACTTCCATCTTTATAGTTGTGAATGGTATGCTTCCTAGTTGCCATAATTTTGCTTTCCATTTTTCTTGCTAACCTGAATGCCTTCTCTAATGAATCAGGTTCCCAAAGGCGCACATCATATCCTTTAAAGACCCTATGAACACATCAATCCTATGCTCCTCTGGAATATCTTTTACCCTTATGTTCAATTTTTGGAACTCCTCAATGTGCTCCATTATTGAACCCTTTTGTTTGAGACTTATCAATTGGCTAAAAAAAGTGTTGCTTTTTGTATCCTCATAATGTGCTATCAATTCTTCCGTAAAATTTGTCCAAGTGATAAATTGTTTACGAGAACAAAGCCATTGATACCATACAAACTGATTTGGTTCCAAATATAAAGTTGCCATACGTACCTTTTGTGTGTTTTGCACATTATTGAGATCGAAGAATTGCTCCATCTGTAATATCCATGTGGCGGGATCCTTGCCATCAAACTTCCTCATATCGATTTTTGGAACATGGTGAGTCTTTGATCCAACATTAGAGTCTATGGAATCATGATTAACATTTCTTTTGTTTTCATCATGAGTTTCCTTTAGTACTCTTTCACCCTTAGTGACCATTTCTTGTAGCAACTTATTCATATTTATCTTCAATTCTTCCATCTTATCATCCATGCCATCAATTTTACCGTCCATGCCATTCACCTTAGCTTCCATGCCATCCATCTTAGCTTCCATGCCCTTTATCTTAGATTCCACGCCATTTATCTTAGCATTTGTTAGCTTTTGTGAGCGTGACATTTGTTGCACTTGTTCTTGTAATTTTGATATATCATGTAGCATTTCTTCCTCTTCTTCATGAGTCATGCTAGAGCTTTCAAGTTCCTTACTAGGTGTTTGCATTTTCTTTCCTCGGGGCATCAGTTACCGATAATAATGCTTTACTATGCCCTTTGAATTCCTTCAAACTAAGCTTATGCAAAAATTTAAAAAAAAACTACACACGTTTTTTTCTTTGTAGAAGCCTGATATTGAATCTGATGTATCTCTGTAATTTCGAATCATCCAGTTCTGAAATTTTTACCTGTAGTATCCTTCTATGTCCTCTTTCCAATGCCACTAGTCTGATCCAAATTGGATTCTCCAAGAAAGAGTTATGCACAATCTTCCGCTGTGACCTGATTATAGACTAGTTCAGTAGAGAGAACTTGTACAAAGTGCCACGTGTCACTGTTTCAACCTTTGACTCTGAAAAATATATAAACGAAAACTACAGTCTGTCCTCTTTCTGTACCTTCTTACGAAATTTCAATCCGATGATCAGAACAAAAGTTATGACGATTTTCCCCAGGTCACCTGTTTTGAGTGTAATTCAGGAGTCTGCAAAAAGACCAACTTCCTCAGATCATATCTCCGAAAATATTGCGCGAAAAGATCTGAAATTTGGACCCAAGGTTCAGCGCGATTTCTTCTCAAATGGGTTTTTTTTTGCGATTTCTGAAACTTCACAGAAAAAAAGTTATAGCGAAAATGCCACGATGACCTGTTTGGAGCAGCGAAACCCTAGAATCCAAAGCTCTGATACCAAATGTTATGAAACCAGCTCAAGAAAAGATAGAAAAGATAGATCAACGCCTTAGAATTCAGCCTCTTCGAGGGGGCAACCTCCTTTACATTACATAAATGAACAATTCTTGGATGATACAAATGACAAAACCTCCTTTCTATATATAGGAGTCTAAGGAGTCACAATATAATCCAGCCGACCTAACAATAATAATATAAAGCCACAAAAATAACAATAGAGGGATTCTATGGGCACATTAATAACAATATGGGGGGCAATGGGGGCACAACAATATAAATAAGGGGTATAACTACAATAGTAATGGGGTAATCACTAGTATTATAGGGACCCAACACATTCCATAAACCAATTGGTATGGTGTCATGCCAATTGATTTCTTTGTGGTGAGCCTATCAACCCAAAGTGAATTTATGAGCTCATTGTGCCATGACCTTTTGTTGCCTACTAACAACCTCTTGATAATATTTACTAGACTTTTATTTCAAGATTCAGCCAACCCATTACCTTGTGGGTAATAAGTAGTTGAATGCCTAAAAGTGATATGGTATTTGTTGCATAAATATATAATTTTCTTAGACCTAAAGGCTGCAACATTGTTTGTAATAAGCTTGTTTGGGTAGCCAAAGCTATACATGATATTGGTTTCGAAGAATTTGATGATAAAAACATCAGTGGCTAGTCTAGAAGGAGTGGCCTCAAACCATTTGGGGAAGTAGTCAATAGCAGTAAGGATCCATTTATATTGAGAAGAGGATGGAGGATGGATTTCTCTAATGAAATCCATTAACCACTATTGGAAAGGGCTTTCAATAGATATGGGCTTCAAAGGTAAAGGAAAAGGTTTTCTTTTTCCCTCAAATATTTGACACTTGTGGCAAGAGGTTACCTTCGTATGAACATTTGAAAAAAGTGTAGGCCAGTAAAAACCAACTCTAGGGATCTTATTTGTAGTGGTTTTCCAATAGAAATGGCCACCACAGTCACCCTAATAGAAATCCTACATTATTCTTTTGCATCATCTCTCAACAAACACTTTAGTAGAATGCCACCAACATATTTCCAATATAGAACATTTGCTATGATGCAAAATTTAACTACTTTTAGTTTCAGAAACCAACCTTTATTTTCATTAGACGAGGAGGAGCATTTAAATTAAATAAAACATAAATAAGGTTTGCATACTAGGGTGAGGTCATGAAAGACTCATCTAGTTGTGGAGTCGCATGTTCCTCTTGATCATCCAATTCAGTTACAAAGTTGATATCTAAAGCATTAAAATTAGATACAACCATCAATTTTGCTAATCCTTGTCCTTTTATAATCTTGGTTGGCTTGATTTCCACGTCATATTCCAGTATGATGGAAATCCATTTGCCTCTTTTTCCATATGGTCCATTTTGTGTCAAGATATCTTTAACTAGAACATTTGGTACATAAGCAATTATATGAGAATGAAGGATATATACTCTGAAATATTTAATTTCTTTTATCAGTACAAAAGCCTGTTTCTCCATTATATTATACTTGAGTGCAACATCCCTCAAGGCCTTGCTAAAGAAAGAAATGGGTTGTTCATATCCATCATCATTTTTCTGCAAAAGGACAGTTGCAACAATATGTTCATAAGAAAATAAAAAAATTATAAAATCCTTAGTAAAATATGGACTAATAAGGATTGGTGCCTTTGTTAATGCTTGTTTAACCTGGTCGAATGATTTCCTAGCTTCAAGGTTCCACCTGATTTCAGAATCTCGTTTTAGCATGTTTGTGATGTTTCTGAGAAGTTTTGCAAGGTTAGGGATAAATATTCTGAGGAAGCTTATTATCGTAATAAATGATTGAAATTCTTTAATATCTCTTGGGTGATTTATTTTTAGAATAGCTTCAATCCTTTTAGGATCAATTTTGATACCTTCCTTAGATATGATATGACCAAGAAGTTTTCCCTCTTCAAGGCGAAACATTGTTTTCTTAGGATCTAGTGAAATCCCAAAACTTCTACATTTTTCAAAAACTATTCTTAGGTGCATCAAATGTTCCTCATCAGATTTAGAATATACAGTTATGTCATCTAGATAGATCACAATAAATTTGCCAATTTCATCAACAAAATAAATATCCATTGCTCTTTAAAATGTGGCTCCAACATTCATTAATCCAAAAGGCATCTTCGCATACATGAAGGTACCCCATGGAGTGGTAAAGTCTATTTTGTTCTAATCCTATGGATGAATTAAGACTTAAATATAACTTGAGAATCCATCTAATAAGGAAATGCTAGAAGATCCGACTAACTTTTGCAGGATATGATCCATTTTAGGTAAGGGATGGTTGTCTTTTAGGGAAATTTTGTTTAGGTTTTTGAAATCTATACACAATCGTATTTCACATGTTTTCTTCCTGGTTGGCACAATATTGGAAACCAATTTAGTGTACCTAAGAGGAACTATTATTTTAGAATTTACATTCTTTTTATTTCCTTCTCAATTAAAGGCATCAGAATCAGATTTATTCTACGAAGTTTTTGTTTAAATGGTTTTTGATCTTCTTTAATTGGAATTTTGTGTTGTATCATTGTTGTATCATATTTTCTAATATTTTCATAGCTTTAGGAAAAACCATCACTAAATTTCTTGAATAAAGCAGTGTATTTTTGTTTTTCAGCTGTTGGGATTGATTTAGACAGTTTTATGATTTTTGTGTCATTTTCAATACCTAAATTACAATCTTCAACTGTTGTTTCTGACGACTCAATATTAGGATTTTTAGCCACATCATTGAAATCAAATAATTCCTCTAATGGAAATAGACCTCTAGGAAAAACATTATCTTTAAGCTAGAGTGTTTTGAATTCTTCTTTTTCAGGGTCTATTTCAAGCAATTCTATCTTATTTACAATTTTATCTACACATGTATTTATATCAAATTATATAATTTCCTTTCTGGATTAGAATGTTAAACAAATTGACTATCTAGTTTCAATTCCAAATCAATACTGTCATCTTGAAATTCATCTTTTGATTGCAAAAGACTTTCAATCTTTTTATCATTTCCAAACACCTGCCAATACCTCATGTTATCAGGTACAACTAGTCGATGTTTTACCTACAATACATATTCCTGATTAGGATAAGGCATTTTACAAGAGCTAGCTAAAAAATCCTAATTGTTTGGAATGATGTTTTATTTTCTAGGAATTGCAGAAAGGTCATATTCAAGAAAAGTCTCTACAAAGTCAAACATAACATTTCTGTACGCTCTCATCCTAGGATGTTTGGCTGAATATTCTCCTTTGATTTGTTTGATAATTAATTTTGCATCCCTTTGAATGGAGATTCTTTTAGCACCTAACATTTTTAAGAACAACAATCCTAAAATAAGGGCTTCATACTCTGCTATGTTATTAGTACATTGAAAATTAATGTTGTATGATTGAACCTCAACATGATTATTTCCTATATTAATGACCCAAATTCCTTCTCCAACACCATATTTGTTGCAAGAGACATCAAAACTCATGTTCCAAAGAGGTTTAGGAGGAGTATTTAGTTCTATTACTTGTGATTGGGTTGGGTTTGTTTTAGAAATTTTAGTTTCAACATTGATTACTCGAGTGTTGATATCCCCATCATTGTAAAGAATGAAATAATCCAAATCTGAGTGAGCAAAATAAAGTGAATAGTTGTGAGGTTTGTCTTGACTACTCACCATGAATTTCATCAAGGTTTCCATATATAGTCTTCTTTGCTTCCCAAAGACTGGTATGGTAGAAAAGGTCACATCCATCTGTAGGGTACCTTGTAATTTTTATCCCCATGAGCATGACAACAGCATGCCATACTTAGGGGGATTATCTACAACCACTATGTCCATTACTAGACTCTTAGTAGGTATTTGAGCTAAAGTAACACATAGGTCTTTGATAAGACCTAGGCATTTAACTTTGCTAGAATCAAAGGAATACAAGTATTTATAAGGTCTAGTAATGTCAAGTCATAATTTCTCCATAACAAGTTTAGGCATTGAAATGTGGGAGGCACCTAAATCTACCATAGCATTATGGAGAATTCTATCATGAACATTCAGGCTAACATAGAATGGAGGAACACCCCCTTCCTATGGTTTTCCTTCAACTTCTGGTCCAAATAAGAGTCCAGGCTAGTTATCATTCATATTTATAGAGTCAGTATTTTCCCCTATGTTTAAATCTTTCATTAATTTGGGTCTGTACATGTTTCTACTCATTAATTCTATGAGAGCAATAGGGATTTTCAATCTTGCTAGTTCATCCTCAATGTTGAATGATGTTTGAACCTTAGTCAAGTTGGGAAGTTCAAATTGATTTGCGATTATTTTTTTCATAGGCTCTTTATGTTGATTGGTGGTTGGGATATCTGTTTGAGTAGTTTTAGAAACAATGTCAAAAAACTTCTTAACAGTGATCTCTACCTTTTTCTTGCGAGAATTATCCACAATTTTCTTAGGAAGACTGTCTGTGGTTTTCCTAGGTTCAATTTTAGATGACGTTTTAGCAGGATTATCTGAGTTTTTTGTGTTTAGAGTGTCTAGATTCTTTTTTCTCCTAATGTTATACTACCTATGGACTTCCATTATGGTATTTTCAAATCCTTGCTTATATTCAACCAATTCTTCAGAATCTAGTTCAATTTGGGCTAGGAGAAAAAATTCTTCTTCCTGTTGAGTGAGAAAAATTGTTTCATCATCGGTTATCCCCATCAAATTTATTTGATTATCATCCAAATCTTCAAGAATATTCCCCTCATCAACTATGTAATTTTCCTGAAAAGGAGGCCGAACCTGTTGGTCTGGATCATTTTTTTCTCTTTGTTTAATTTGGGGAACATTCCTTCTAAAGTTTTGGTTTCTAGTTTGAGGGGTATTTTGGTTCTCTCTTACTTGAGTTTGGTCATTGATGTTCACTGTTTGCATCATTTGATTCACTACTCTCACTAGGTTATCAATTTTATGATCAACAACAGAAGTAGAAGGCTCTTCTTTTTTAGTGACTTTGCATTTAGATTTCAATTTGGCCTTCTTGGCTAGGATGTTTGCTTCAACTTTAATAGGATTTTCTTGTATTTCTTCCAAACTTGTCTTGTCCCTTTCTCTAAGTTGATATTCCATGTCTACATTGAAACCATCTTGAAAATAAATTAGAGCCAAGCCAAGGGAGGGCTTGATGTCTTATGGAATGGCATTGTAAACAATATTAAGCCATTCATAGCATTCTTCCACACTTTCATTTGGTGTTCGTTCTAGTCTTTTGTATTCATTTAGGAGTTGAAGTGCATTTTTCTTTATCTCCCATCTAGCTAAGAAAGTTTGATGGAAAGAATCAAGGTTGGCTATACTTTCTGCAAGTAAACTCCTAAACTATTTTTTGTCATCACCTCCTAAACTTTGGGTAAACAATCTCATTTTAACATTGACTTCATCTACTTCTTGAAGGTCAAACACATCATTCATCCTATTGACATGTTGTTGAGCAGTATAAGCACTAGTGTTATCAAAGGTCACAATTTCAGATTTGTAATCTCTAGGCATAGCATTTAGCTGGCCTAGTAACACCAAAGGTGCATACCTACCTGCCATAACTATTCTAGAAGATTGACTTGAAGATGGACCTAATGTAGGTGTAGTTTTGATAACTACATGGATAGTAGGAATAACTGTTTAAGAGATCATAGTTGAGGAAGTTGAAACTATGGAATGAGTAGGACTGGGAGGCTATAGATGAACTGACTGGGAAGATTTACTAGACAAAGAGGTTGCTACAACTGTTAAAGAAAAAAACTCAATAGATTGTTGAATAAAAAATTCTTCAATAGCTTGGTCCAACACTGAAACTAGACCTTGTAATTTGTCAAATTGCTGTAAGGATTCAAGATCAGGATCTGTTTTGAAATGCTAGGTCTGGGATATGTGTGGTTGCAGTAGGGCTTTATCAATGACATTTTGATTTGCAAAAGCCTCAGACTTTGATCTAAACAAACTATGTTGGAAAGGAAAATCAATCTCTATATCTTGAATAGTTTCAAATTTCTCTGGAAGAGAGTTAGACCTTGACAAAGGAATATTCTCAGAAAGAGAACTGAATCTAGGCAATGGGCTATTACTACCTTGACTTTGTGTAAATCTTTTCTTTCTCACCAATTTCTCAGGGTTATCTACAAATTTATCAGGGTTGGGGTCAGGGTGAGATCTAGTGAAAATTATTTTGGGAGCCATATCTATTAAAAATCATCACACAAATAAAAATAAAATCAATGACACACTAGAATATTCACAAAATAACAACCTCAAATCATGTATTTCATGCTGATATATAACTCTCGATTTATAGAAATATTGATTACATACCAGGGATTAATAATGTTTTAGACTAAAAAGTATTCTTCCCCAGTATGGCCGCCACTTTGGAAGCTGGGAGCTAGCCCTACCAGCTTCAGAGAGGGATCTCTCTATTTAATTTAGCTTTGTTTTAGTGTAAATTTTAGGCTAGCTATGACTGTACTTGTTTGTTTTGATTGATTGGTTTGGTTGATTTGAGTGTTATAATTCCATTGGGATATGGAGTCTTTAAACTAAAGTGGAGTTTTACATCAATTTTTAGAGGAGTTCTCATGAGGAAAGCTAGGTTGAAATAACTGGATCTTTTCAAAAATTAAATGAATTATGGAATATCAGAAGTGTAAGGTTCAATAGAAATCAAGGAGAAATTAAGAATTCCTTGATCTGACTTTAGTAGAAAACATTAAAATTAACAATAGCCAAAATAGGGCACTCTAAATAGCGAATCTTATTTATCACAGTTTATGTTGATTAATTTAGAAATTTAGAATAAGAGAGGAAGAAAAAACAATGTTTAAACAAATAGACATAAAATACACATCACCATTTACCACACGACATGAATCTTGTGAAAGGTCCTTCTATTATTAATGCTCCAGTGCTTTGAAAATTACAATATGTAGAAGGAAATTACATTCAGAAATCAACACTTGATACTTCAAACAGTGAAGTACTTATAATATAAATTACAAAATGCTTTAGAAAATCATTGTCAAACCAACAATTTATTGTTAGACTAATTACAAACTATATCATCTAATCCTGGCAAAATAATAGGCCATGCAGGCTATTGAAAAGAAAGATCGACCTGTTCTGATGGTTTCAGTTGCTGAGTCAACTTGAAGCAGTGTTGTGATGCTGAATTGACCGTCGTGCTCGCTGTGGCACTGGCAAGTTGTTTTACTGCTCCTGAATTATCCTTCAATCTTGTAAAGCAACCAATTCCTCTAATCTCTTTTCATCTGAAACTGTAATTTTATTACCCCGTGATAAATTTCATCTACCTCTATGTATGTGGCAAAAGTTGGTTTTGCACTAAAAATGTGTTTTGCCTCATTCTGTTCATGGAAATTGTTTGACATAGTTTCAAAAAATGTCATTGTTGTTATAATGCCCTTAATTCCACTGAACTTAAAGGTGATTTTGGCAACTTCTTTCATCTTCAGGATATAGTATTCCTCAATGATCAATTTTTCACTTATAACATAGATACTCAGCAGTCCCTTTTCAATTAAGGCTTCAATTCTGTTTGTGAACCTATTTACCTACCTGCAGCTCTATAGTTTCACAACTTTCTTCCAATAGATCAATAACATTTCTCTTTGTCAATACTTTCTCGACTTCCAGAATGGTGGTAGTTATATCACTGATTCTTACCTCCTCCAACTCATACTTGGACTTTGAGTTTAAGAACTTGATTATATTAGAGGATTCTGTGGGCATCTCTCCTAGCTTTTCTCTTCCTTGCACAATAGTTTATGTATCCTTCTCTATTAGCTCTTTCTGCTCAAATATGATTTGGATAGAAGGAAAAATCTCATTCATAGAGTCTAATATATTCAACCAAATAGTTTCCTTTCCTTGGGCCAAGTTCTGACCAATTAAATTGTCTTTCTCTACCTTGTGAAAATTTTCCAACAATCTCTGTAATTTCTCCATTTTAGTGACCCTCACAGCTTCAGATTTGGTCTTTTTCACTTCCAAAGATTTGATTTAGCCTTGTTGACATAGCAAAAGCCACATCTAGCCACATTATGCAAATAAAAATGCATGTCACACTATGTTCCAGGAATTGTATAATTCCACACTTAGTGAAACCTTTAGAAGTCAAAGCTTAATGCTCCTTCAATAAACTCTATGCAGAAACGTTTGATTTAACTATCCAAAGTCTAGACCTTTATAAACCTTTGAGCGAAACCTTATAAATCCTTCATAATCTTTGGTTAATTCTTGTTACCTGCACATATTAACCATACCATGGATTTTATACTTTGGTTAAAACTAAACTTAAAACATAATAGATTAATCCCACTTATTTCTATTATAATTCACATATAATTGAAATATTTCATAAACCACACTTAAACCTTACCTTTCCTCCATTCCACAAACCTTTTCACATATATTGATGCTCTATTTAGTAGATTAAATCTTCGTCATCGATCTCATTCCTCAATCTGATGGTTATCGCGCAATAACTCACGGCAGCCATCCTGGCTAATCTCCATCGTTTATTTCTCCTACCACAATCCTACGATGATCACGTAATCTCATGTGAAATCTTGCATGACCAATATCAGGTCGAGAGAGTGCGAGAAAAGTGGTTTTCTCGTGCTACATGTCAACCCCTCAAGTTAATCATGTCAAATCGTAGAAAACCATTTACAGCTTTTAGGGCACGCGAGATACTGTTGACCGCTTGTGAAGACCACTCCATTCTTCTGCTAACACGTGTTTTTAATCTTCATTATTCATCTTTAGTCAATATCATTCATCGATTTGGCCAATCGGATAGTTCCCGTTCTTTGTTGTTTAATTCTTTCTACTTCATTGACCTTCCATGTGTGACTTGAATATTCAATGACTTTGCTTCGGGCTCGATCAATCCATACATTGCATCGAAGACTTCAACCAAGGAACCAGGTTGAAGCAAGGATTTCTTATTCCTTTCACTGATTTCGATCATTGATTCTTCTTCTACTTGAATCCTTCCTGAACTTTGTTCTGCATATTATTTAAACGTTATCACATCTCAACTTCAACTTTGATCCTGCAATTGGATTCAAATGATCAAACCACTATCCTTCATTCTCCACCTCTATGTTATTCTTCAATTCCACCTACATACCTATACTATGCAGAATTAATCTAATTCACACACAGTTTATAATTCCATTAATCAATATACTCCACACAATCAGGAATTGAATTCTCTGTCTTTATAAACAATTATTTACATAATGAATCTCTCTCTCTCTGCCCTAATTTTCTAATGAGTGGCCTTTTTCCCTTCCTGCATGTAGGCTTACAATCAAACCCTATCTAATCTCTGAACTCTAATTCTCACTCTAACTCCGTAACTCACTAATTAACTAACTAACTCTTTGCCTTTTAGGCTTACACTTATACAAAAGGTTTTGTAACCTATGTCGGTTCAGATCCTAAACCTTTTGAACTAAATCTTGAATATCCTCTAAGTCCAATTTTGACTCAACTAATCCCTAAGGATCCTCTCTAGTTCCAGAAACCATGAAACTAATTCCTAATCTAAGATTTACAATTAATACCCAAATCTCTCAATCTCTCAACTATCCTAATTCTCTCACGTTCTCGAACAATCTAGAACATTTACAAATATGCCTCACAATACTTAATTAATTCCTATTCTTAATATCTCTCATTAACTTACTTAGAAACCTTAATAATTACATTAATTTAATACTCAGGAAACCAACTCATTGAAAATACAAGACCCCCTATGTCTACTAAAATACAATGATATTTTTGATTTAGATGCTCCTCATGAGACTCCCAAGGTTAAAATAATCATGACCTCCATATCATGTGTTCTCATATGTTGATAGAAAACCTCCAGGGTCCCAAACTTTAGTTTGTAGTTGTCTGAATGCTCTATTCCTTTGTTGCTATTGTATGTCTACTATCTTCTGTTTCATCTTCATCTCCTTGTCAATCAGTTTCAAGTTTTGATTGATCACTCTTCCTGTTGCTATCAATCTCCTCCATCTAGATTGCTTCATCATTAATTGACATAATTCTTCAATCTCTATCTCCAACACATCCTTGGGCTGGTACATACTCTACCATTTGTTGTTGTACTAGGTCTGAACATCTTCAAACTGTTGTTCATTATCTTCTCTTTGAAGTTGTCAGATTTTTACTACTGCCATGTCATCATTACCCTCTTGTGACTTTCCAAACAACCTATGTTCAATATCTGTAAATTTAATTTCAAAAAATATTTTTTCCTCCAATTCCCCTTGTACTTGATTCCTCTCAAATACATCACTATGTTGTTCATCAATTCCAGCATATTTTCCTTCCTCTTCCATCTTCACTTGGCTGCTCATATGTGCCAAATATTCTCCAGCATCTGCAAGAAAGCCTGTACTCAGAAAACAGTTATTAAATGAAAATCATAAGGCCTTAGTGCCCCTTCTTCCTTTGGCAACATTTCAGTATGTTCCTCTGATTTTTCCTTCTCTATCAGCACCTTAGTATGCTAATTCAACCTCTTTAAATAATTCTCCAAAGGACTCTTGAAACTGTCAGCAAGTATCTCTTCCACACCATCTGCTTCAATGATGTCTTTCTGCTACTGCCCACTGTAGTGAACTCCTTCGTTTGTAATCACACTGTCATACTCAAATTTTTTCAGCAAATATTCCAGCAATTTAATTTCTCTTTGACACTTCATAAGTACTTCATCATCACTTATAATTCATGCATTTATGCATAAATTATCAGTTTGAAAATTACAAGGTTCAACAGTCTCAACTGTCGGTTCACATATTAGTTCTTCAGACTGAATCTCATCTCCTTCTTTCATAAGAAATTGTTCCTGCATTGTAACAGCTTCAAACATCAATGTATTACTAAATTTTTTCTACTACCATAATTCACTGCTTTTCTCATTTAAGAGGCATTCTCCATCCTTCTTTACTTCAGAGTATTTATCTTCTAAAAGATACTCTTCCATACTTTTGATAGCTTCAAAAGACTGCTCATCTTTTGTAAAACCTATAATCACATCAAAATTATTAGATTCAAATATACAAGGTTTTACATCCTCCTGTTGATCCGAATTTGTCCAACAGTTTAGAAAATCATCAATAATTCCTTCTCGGCAAAGTAAACTTCTTGTTGTCTTGAATTTGCACAATGGTTCATAAGATCTTTCACAAATCTCTAGTCTTCATCTTCACCGAGAAATTCACCTTGTTCTGCTTCATAAATGGAAACTTCCATTCTCAACTCAGCTTCTCTGAGTTTTTCAGATTTCAATTTATCATCCATTACATTTTCAAGCTTCATAAGCTCTTCAGCTAACTACATATTCACCTGCTAATTTCTCTTATCTTGTAGGCTCTACCACTTTAATTTCTTCCTTATGACACAACCATGCCTCTGGTCTTCCTTATTCGTCTACATCATCTTCATCAATATCTCAAGATGAATTGCGATCTCAACCTTCTCCCTTTCATATTCTTCTTCACTTAATTGTCTATGTATGCCATTTTCCTTGGCATCCTCTTTCTTCACTTTTATTTTGTTGTGGTCTTCCTCAAAACCTCTATTATCTCTGTTATGACTATTAGTAGTCATCTCCTTCTCTATCTTCATGAGTTCCTCACTCACTTACTATGAACTGTATTAAACCCTCTGCAACAACAAGTCCTCCTTGTTGTCACTTACCTCACCAAGATTTCCCCTGTACTTGTTATTTTGGCAAGCACTTGGTTATCTACTCTCTCAAACCTCTTTGAGCACTTATCTCTGCTCCTTCTAGGCTTCAAATCATATCTACCTTTTAGGAACACAATTGTCCTCTTGTATTTCATTCACTCAGAAATTCTTACCAACTTTCTTCATTACTGCTTCTTTTCTTTTGTTGAGATACCTTCTTTTGTCTACAACCTAAATTATACAACCACAATCTTCAAACCAAATTAAAACAAAAACATATCATCTCACCTTCAAGATCTTTGCATGATCTTGTTCTACAATTCACCTGCACTTTGAATGGATTGTTCTCTATCTTTTTGCATCTACAAATTCTACTACACTTTATCTCTGTGTGCCTACAGTTTGTCAGATTTAAAATTTGATCTCCTCTTGCCTATATACATACCTTCAAAACATAACTCTATTCTAAATCTTCTCAAAGAATTATTACATGCAGAATTTCCTTGTTCAGCTCTGATACCAAAAATGACACATCAAAAGCCGCATCTACCCACATTATCCAAATAAAACTCCATGTCACACTATCTTCCTGGAATTTTATAATTCCATACTTAGTGAAACATTCACAATACAAAGTTTAATGCTCCTTTAATAAACTCCACATGGAAACGTTTGATTTAACTATCCAAAGTTTGGACCTTTATAAACCTTTGAGCGAAACCTTATAAATCCTTCATAATCTTTGGTTAATTCTTATTACTCGCACATATTAACCATACCATGGATTTTAGACTTTGGTTAGAGCTCAACTTAAACCATAATACATTAATCCAACTTATTTCTATGATAATTCCCATATAATAGAAATATTTCATAAACCACACTTAAACCTTACCTTTCCTCCATTCCACAAACCTTTGCACATATATCAATGTTCTCTTTAGCATAGCAAATCTCTACTGTTGATCTCATTCTTCAATCTGACGATTATCACACAGTAACTCGCGCCAACTAGCTTGGCTAATCTCCACCATTTATTTCTCCTACCTCAATCCAACGATGATTGTGTAATCTCGCGTGAAATCTTGTACGACAGATATTAGGTTGAGAGCACGTGAGAAAAGTGGTTTTCTTGTGCTACATGTCAACCCCTCAGGTTATTCGCGTGAAATTGTAGAATACTCTTTATAGCTTTTAGGGCGTGTGAGATACCACTGACCACTTGCAAATATAGCTCCATTCTTCTGCTAACACATGGTTTTAATCTCCATCATTCATCTTCCGTCAATATCATCCATCAATCTGGTCGATCCAACGGTTCCCATTCTTTGTTGTTTAATTCATTCTACGTCGTTGATCTTCCATGCACGACTTGACTATTTAATGAATTTTCTCTGGGTTCGATCAATCTATAAATTATATTGAAGACTTCAACCACAGAACCCAATTGAAGCAAGGATTTCTTATTCCTTTCATTGACTTTTATATTTGATTGTTCTTCCACTTGACTCCTTCTTGAACTTTATTCTATGTACTATTTAAACGTTATGACATCTGAACTTCAACTTTCATCCTTCAATTGAATTCAAATGATTAGACCACTATCCTTCATTCTCCACCTCTGCATTATGCTTTAATTACACCTGTATACCTATACTATGCAGAATTACTCTAATTCACACACAATTTATAATTCCATTAATCAATACACACCACACAACTCAAGAATTGAATTCTTTGTCTTTATAAACAATTATTTACATAATGAAACTCTCTCTGCCTTGATTTTCTAATGAGTGGCCTTTTTTCTTCCCTGCCCATAGGATTACAGTCAAACCCTATCTAATCTCTGAACTTTGATTCTCACTCTAACTCCCTAACTCACTCACTAACTAACTAACTAACTAACTCTATGCTTACATTTATACAAAAGGTTATGTAACCCACTTCGATTCAGATCCTTAACCTTTTCAACTAAGTCCTGAATATCCTCTAAGTCCACTTTTGACTCAACTAATCCCTAATGATCCTCTCTAGTTCCACAAACCATGAAACCTATTCCTAATCTAAGATTTACAATTAATTCCCAAATCTCTCAATCTCTCAGCTATCCTAATTCTCTCATGTTCACCAACATTCAAGAACATTTACAAATATGCCTCGCAATACTTAATTAATTCATATTCTTAATATCTCTCATAAACTTACTTAGAAACCTTAATAATTACATTAATTTAATACCGAGGAAACCAAATTCATTGAAAACACAAGACCACCTATGTCTACTAAATACAATGATATTTCTGAGCTGGATGCTCCTGCATCACTTGCAAAGTCTCAATCTCCTTTGACTGTAGTGACATGTTCTGTAGTGTCTGTGTTACCTGTTCAACACTTGCAATCTGAGTGGAAGAAGTAGTTGCAGTGTTTTCCCCTGTTGATGGAAGCTGAGAGATAGGTATGGCATCCAGGGGGACAATGGCCATCCTCAAACTGTCTTCCTTCTCCTTTATCAACTTCTCCATCTCTGCCTCCATCTCCCTAATCTGTATATTTTGTTCTATAAACAATTTCATCATACCTATTTTTTGTGCTTCACCTTCTTCAATATCTTTGGTCATTGGATCTTCTGTGGCTGGAAGCTTGAGCTACTTTCTTAAGGCTGCAATGTCCAAGTTCTTCTTTTTTATAATCTCCTTAGTAGCATTGACATTTTTTGTATCATATCCTATTTTAATCACCAAGTCTTCCAAAGAGTTAATCCTGTTATCCTTTGCGAAGGAGGAGACTTTCTCCATATTCAATTGTGACTAGACATTTGCAAAAGAAACATACAATTTAGAAAGTGACATAGTAGTATTAGTCAAAGTGGAGGATATCATTTAACTAGTTTTCTTGTGCATCTCCATTTGATCAATGCGATGTATGTCCTTTGTGTTGAATTCAAAAGTAGTGCTCTTGTAGTTTGTTGTTGATTTTGGCTATGGAACTTGGGCCTCAAGAAAGGCCATCTGCATTTTTCCATGCTCTATATCAAAGACTGACAGCAACCTACTTTGTGAGCTGGAGGTCTCCTTCCAAAATTGATTATAAGTGATATTTTCTATAATTTCATTTCTGAGCTTTATCTCCCTATACCTGTCAAAAATTGTCTTCCCTTTTTCTGTTTGGACAGTTTGTGATCCAAGCTCAGTTTCCTTGTGACCTTCTGAAGATGAATGTTTGATAGGAGATGTTGTGAATTTGGTACTTGCAAGTGGTGAATCTGTGATGATGATGGATGTCTGCTCTTCAGTTTCTTTATCCAATTCTACTTTGGGAGTTACCTTTTCTCTCTTCCTATAGCCGATTCTGAATTCTTTAGCTTCACTCCCAGTTGTAGATGATGATCCTTCCTCCATTTGTCTTTTGCTTGAATTTTCTTGAGGAATAGGAGTCTGCAAACTAGAAGTAGAAGGAAATTGTTCTTCAGCTTCCTGCAAGGTATTTTCTGTCCACTCCAGCTGATTGGCATGTTTCTCGATGTCTCTCCTTGAAGTATGAATGTAAGGAATGTTCTTGTTCTCCACTCTGAGCTTTGAAATAATTGGACAGGGATCGTAAGACCATGTAAACCTTAGATTGAACTTCATTTCTTTAATCATTTTATCTCCTCTTCACCTACTATCCTTGCGTTGCACATAAATGGGCCAACTTGTGTCTTTCTTCTGAACTGTGACTTCTTCTTGGCTACTATAAAGTGGATTTCATCCGAATTCAACATCTGCATCATATACTCCAGGGAAAAAATCCTCATTTAGAGGTATTTGGGGAGTTTATAGGGGGCAAATACAAAACCATATACCCTAATTTATGTGTCATTTTGGTATAAATACCAATCCCCTATCTTTGCTTGGTCTCACAAATGAAAATTTCTCTTGATTTCCTCACTCATTCTAGGTTGTACTGCACTGTTCAGATTGTTCATGGCTGGATGAAAAAAATCTTCAATAAACTTCGTGTAGGTGAATTTTTTTTGTTCTATCATGACCAATGAGTTCCAAAAGATTATTGGCTGCTTGTTCCCTACATCATCAAGCTTATACAATGCAAAACTAAATCTGTCTGCTTGATAAAAGAGGAACATATAAATCAAAATTGAGGTGTAATTAAACACCTGTTCTATAGGAAACTTTATGAATTGTTCATGGATACTATCAACCAAGAATTGACTAAAATTGAACACCAAGGGGGGCTTGCTGTCTATAGAAAATATGGAAAGGAATACTAAAATGGGCTCATCTACCCACTAATCAGAATGATAGCCTAAAATGTAAGAAACTGTGGAAATAATCTGCTTGGTCTGATCACGGAAAATGGAAGAAGGATATGGAGGATTCTTTTTGGGTAATTGGGCATTCTTTGGCAAGAAAATCTCAAAAATTCTTGCTCTAGTGTCAAAGTTCAGCTTTTGATAAAGTTGGATGAGGGCTTCTATAAAGAATAGGGCAACATTTTCCACAGTGGGGGCCAACATCATTTGGTCAATGGATTGGGCCATAATGGTGAAAAGAATGTCACATGTAGGACAATGATGGATCTTTGGGTAGGGATGTAGCAAGATTGGCACCTTCTAGTAAATTCGGGGGCTTTGAATGTCAAGGGGAAAATATAATGGGGAAGGTTTGACTCCCAGAGCCCAATTTCATCGGTTTTTCCTATGTGTTTATCCTCTAACTAGCAACACAATTCCAAAAAATCACAGTCACGCTGAGTTTCATTTATCATGTAATCCCTATTAGTTAAAGGAATATGATATAAATCTACATAGGGGGGAATTAAATGATTAATGAGCTTATCTTGAGTCTTAGTTTTAGGAGGCATGAGTGTAGAAATCTATGAACAAGATGAATTTGCAGAGGAGGCTTACCAAGCACATAAGAATAATAGACTGAAAGGAAAAAATGAAATGGAACTATCAGTTTTTGTTTCTTGATCTCGTCACAGAATATCTTTGAAAGTGACTACTCTGTGGAAATGTCAATAACTGAAAATAGAAGTGGAAAAAGGGAGAAAATAGAAGTGAAAAAGGGATGATAATGATAGCTGCAGGAGCTTTTCAACGCTGCGAAGAATGTCCCATTGAAAAGGGCGTGGGACTGTTAGGCTGAAGGGTTACCCAGGAGAAAATTGAATTAAATGTAGAACGATCATTTGGCCAGGAACACATTTAATAGGCCAACGATGATGCCACATGGGGGGCGGAGAGTGGAGGAGGGAACGTGGTGGGGCACAATAGAGAGGATGAACGAAAGGGGTACACAACTTTTATTTTCAATGATGAAGCAAAAATATCTATGAGTAGTGGCATTTAGACTTGCAAAACTTTCAATAATATTCCATTTTATTTATTTTTCTTTTAGCAGGGTTCCATCTTTTCTTCTTTTTCAATATTCTTGTTTTTCTCTTTATTTTTCTTCTTTATACCCTCTTTTCCTTCTTTTTTTTTAATTTTTTTTTCATTTTATTTGGAAATCTTTAGCAGATTAACAAGTATTTACAAAATAAGATTCCTGAGATACAATACTCAATTACCTTGAGATCCTATAAATTATAGGACCCTAACAAGTGTTACAACCATTGCAAACACAATCGAACGAGAGCATGGAATGATTCTTCCTTTAACCATGAGTGGTGGAATTTAAAGGGGGTACGATGACCAAATATATTGAATTCAAGCTAAAGGAAAATAAGGAAATGGTCTAAAATGACATCTGGACATATCCAAGATCTATATTTTCCCACCATGGTAGTCAATGATTCAACAAAATGAAACCTAGCCAACCTCTTGGGAACCCTATTAACTCTCGTTCTGCCATTACTCCAAGTTGCACCTAAGGGGATGGGTCGAGGATCAATAAGTTTGGAATCCTTAATACATTAAGAAATTACCACAACAAAAGTGTATGGATGAGCCAATTGGCCACATATTTCATTAATAGATGTTGTGAAATTTAGAGAACTTATTAAAATTATATTTTGAGTGCAGAGAAAACGACTACAAGATAATAAGCTCTAGATAATTTCTTGGTCTAGGTAAGGGCCATAGAAATTTACCAGGAAATCTTGATCATCCAAACCCCGGAAAGACTCTTTGATAATAATACCTGCTAGAGAGGAGAATGGCCTCAGAGTGACTTATCTAGGATTCCTTATAATGCAAAGGCCATCTAAATTCCCAATTGGCATCCATTGCACAGATGAACCAATCAAGGCATATTTTCGATAGGGTATCTCTAGTTTTCATAGAAGGAACGAGAGTTTCTTGGAAAAGGACAATAGAAAGATGGTGAACAAAAGCTAGCTTCTAAAGGGAACGAACATTGGTAGGTCCCCTAACTTCCCTAATGTTCACAAACATGATCATTGAAATCACTCGGTAGAGGGAAATGATGTTCTAAGGGCCCTCAGAGACTCCATGTAGATCAGAATATTCATGAGATAATCCCCCTGAAGTAAAATGTCACAACATAAAACCTTTTTCTAAGGTTTTTTCTTTTGAACAATTACATTCAGGAAGCTAGGAAGCAAAGTAGGTTATTCAAAGGTTTGTGGTGTGAAATTTCTTTTTGATGATTAGGGTTGTAATAGTTTGATTCTTATGATCAAGTTCGAAAGGAATTGACCTATTTAGACATATATCTCATTATATTTGCAAGGTTTGTTGGTTTTTTCGTTCTATTGCATGTTGTGACCTCAACATAGTTGTCATGGGGTTGTATTAAATTGTGGTTGTAGGGTTAATGAAATTATTTAATGGTATGTTGGCTGGAATTTTTCTCTATTGTTTTATTATGTTGGAGGTGATCTTGCAGCTCTACTTTTTGGACTTGTCAGTGTCATCTCTTCGAAATATGTTTGTTAGTAGTGTGGTTGGCTTTGTGCTATGCTCTCTCATTATGTTTCACGTTGTGTTGTGACCTTTTTTCCAATTGGCCTTTAACTTTAGTATTCCTCTTTGTTAGAGGTCAATTGACTAGGACATATAGTAATCTATTAAAAGACATTTTATAAGAGCAGTTGCAAATGCTTCTTGCAAGTATGGGGAATTTTATATGTTTAATTTGTTTATTTTTGTTTATATAGTTGATACAATGGGATGTTGTCTTTTTCACATGGTTTCAAATGTTATAGAACATCTTTGGTATATATTTGATTTACTCATTGTTCGATATAGTGTTGGTGTTATAGTAGTAGTAGCTAAATTGAATCTTGGGCCTAACCGCGATTGACATGGAAAATTTTAGGGGCTAATGTTCGCCCAGTGGGCTAGTTTTCCATGATTTTTCCACAAAAAAGATTCGCCAATTTCCAATTTTATAAAAGACGATTCGCCCAAATTTTAGAATATAAAATTATTTTACCTTAAAAATCGCCAACATTGTATAGAGGCTATATATAAAATCATTATAAATTTGAATAATTTTACAAATATATCAATAAACATTTTATAGTTTGCATATTAGGGATTAGTGAGATTCGCCAATTTTTTTAAACTTCAAGAAATTTTTCCATCCTTAAAATTTTCCTTGGCGATTGAGAAAAAAAAATTATGATGAAAATATTATAAGATGTTCAAACTAATGTTGCGGTGAGAGGTGATCTACAACGTAGTACGGAATATATGTTATGATGTTATTAGGCGAAGAGATTCTTTCCAACCCACTATGTAAGAGATGTATTAATGTCTTGTTATGTTATCTAAACATATTGACTTTGTCAAATTATCTATATATATATATATATACATCCATCTTAACTCTAGATCTATCAAGGGCGGAGAGGGATCAAGTCCCTCAAGGTGCAAATCTTTCCTTAAGTTTTGCACTCAAAAAGGAGGTTTATACCTTTAGGGATTTGATCCCTCTTGGAACTTGATAGATCAAGAGTTAAGATGGATCTACAATGGTGTTATGTTATGTTATGTAATGTTATGTTTTGTAAATATTTTGACTTGCTCAAATTACCTTAAAAAGAAAATTAGACTATAGAGTAGTAATATAGCAGTTTGTTTTACATTTTATTTTTAACCTCCTTATTAAAATTCATTAGATAGAGGTTCATAAAAACTCTTCTAATTTTGTCTACATTGAAATTTATCGGAGTTGCTCACTTTAGATAGTGTCAACCATTGGTTTTAACCTCTATGTGAAAATTGACTAGAATGTGTCTCTCATATGACCATAACAACCTAGTTTAGATACAATTGTTGTTGTGTTTTATTTAGGACATTAAATGATAGCATTCAAAATAAAATTAAACCAAGGATAGTTGATATACTCGGTCCCTACAAAGACAAAGGCATATATTTTTATTGGGTTTTATCATCTCACAAGATAGCTTCACACAACAGAGGAGCTTCAAGTAGACTGTATAGATCCATTTTAAAATTAGTGTAGATCAATTTTAAAATCCATTCATATGGTAACTATAGATGTTGTGAAAGTAATATGTGTGGAAGCAAGAATAGAGAAAAACCTACTACTAAAAGAAGTATGAGTAATCATAGCATTTGTCTGTCTAGTGTGAATAATGTCCCACCATGTGTTTGTACAGGTATTCAATGTAGCCACTACTTCCACCTTGCCTTCAATCAATCTTGTAGCTTCAATGTTCCCATCAATCTTAAAAGGATCAAATGGTCAATATCTTAAATAATTGATCAATCAACTATTATAGTAAATAAGTGTTTATATCCAAGAGTATAGCCATCTATATTGCAAATTTTTAGCCCAAGAGTCATTCTAGAGTGTAAGAGAAGCTAAGAGATGTTGTGATGTCATATTAAACATGTAGTGACCCATTAAACATGGAATACACAAAATTAAATTAACTTAAAATAATACAACAAAAATTCTTCACTCAAGTTACGAGCATGGTAGAGATGTTGTAATGTCTTCTTTAACAATTTGAATGAGTCAAAAGAAAATAAAAGAAAATATAATTATAATTATAATATAACTAATTATAATTAATAATTATACTATCCTAATCCATTTAACTCCATATCTACCACAAGGGACCAATTTTTTTTTCATTTAAAAAAAGTTCATCTCAAGAAATGTGATTTCTGGACCCTTGATAAATCTGAAGCTAAATAAATCTAAGCCAATTTTTAATACAGATAATCCCTTTTTAATAATACTATCATATTGATTATATTCTTATGTAAAAATAATATAGCATAAAATATTTTAAAGACATAAAAATTAAAATTAATAATATGTTTAATGTAACTTTTTAAGATGTTTAAATTAACAATACTTTTAATGTAACCTTTTGATTAATACTAAATAAAATATAAATGTTCTGCAAGTGTATTGATATTTAAAACATAATTGTTTTATGTTTGTTTTTCATAATCATATCATTTCCTTTTTATTTGAAATGAATTTAACATATAAATCAATTTAATTCAAATTTAAAAAATTTGTATGGAGTATAAAATTAAACAATTAAAAGTGTTATTTTAACTAGTTTTACAGCTTAAAAATAAAAAGATAAAAAGCTACACTACCCTCATGATTGCTTAAATATATCACCAAAAGACATGGTAGATTTGAGGCTCAATTTATTAATTAATAGTGATGGTGATGGTTCACTGCACTGCATTGCATAACATTAAATGGAGGTTGCCGGGTCTCATACTTTTCTTAATATAGTATTCTAGGTATTCAGGGGCAGGCGTTCATACCTTTCTAGGTATTTACCATAGTTCAGCACGTCTGCAATTTTATGTTTCAGTGTCAAAATCGCAACAAAGTTCGACTTGTAAAACAGTTTGCAATGGAGTATATATTTTTTCAAAAGCAAGATTATCATCTTCGGCTGCTATTTGCCAAATTTATTTATTCTCAAGACGGACAATATTTGCTCGGGAGAGCTAGGTCATTTCTGGGGCTCCGGAATTGATGGAAGGATGGACGTGCATCTTTGTTGGGCAAAAGGAATTTGTTTCAGTAGTTTTAGGGCTGTTAATAAGTGGAGTTGTATATGTTTTTGAAAATGGGGTGGCTAGTCTTCTAAAGAAACATTTATTAGGTTATATGTACAATATATTTACATGTATACAGGTTGATACCCATCACATCAATCAACATCATTCTCCATATATCAAATGAACTCACGATGATACAAATGGCTGCCCAACAGCATCACCATGGTGGATGGAAGGCAGGCTGGTGGGTATAAGCAGGCCGCCCAGCCCCTGGACCATGCACTCATGTGCAAGAGTTGTATATGTTTATCATTAGACAATATACTTGCTTAAATTTAATAGTAAATATAGTTAATAAATAGATTATGCTTGCCTAAATCTATCTATAAATATAGTTAATAAGTAAATTATATAGATAAGTAAATTGTATATATCTATAATTAAATAATATACTTACTTAAATCTGACCATAACATTTACTGCAAATAACATATTAGTTATTTTCTCTTATTTTCTGCGATCCTCCTCATTATTTTAGCTATACCTTGTCCAAATGGGAACACTCTTTTAGATGGCATGCTCTGATGGATAGGTCTATGTATTTATTCAGAGGAAGACAATCATATGTCCTGATTACGATTGGACAACCCTCTGTATTTATTCTGACATGTCATATCGTGATTATGATTGAATAACCCTTTCAGACATTGATATGTTGGATCACACTCTGGATATTTTCAGCTTTAGACAAATAGAGGTTTCTGCTCCTTTTTTACTGTGAGAGGACAACTCTCCGGATATTTTCAAAACGACAATGATAGGTTTAGGTTTTTTCATCAAACTATTATCGAATAATTCTCTGAGTATTTTCAGAGAGACAACGATAACTCTGGGTATTTTCAGAATAAGCCATAAGTGTCTGTTTCGGCTACAAAGAATTATTCTCTGGCGGAGCATTAACTGTTTCAATAATCACCTTGCTGGGTTATGTATAAGTTATTAAAATACCCAACCGGGCAGTTAATACTCTGCCAGGGCATAGTCACTTGTAGGCGTTGTGATCATGGATAAGTTATTGAACTATTCAAGGGGGGAGACAATTAATGTTTCTGTGATCGGGTAATAATAGGCAGATGTGTAAGTGTTTATCCATAGGTTTAAGTTGCTAAGGTGGGTGATCTATACTATTTCTGATAATAAAATGAAATGATATTTTAATGGTTGTGATCATGGATAAGTTATTGAACTATTCAAGAGGGGCAATTAATGTTTATGTGACAGGGTAATAATTGGCGGATGGGTAAGTGTTTATCTATAGGTTTACGTTGCTAAGGTGGGTGGTTTATAATATTTTTGATAATAAAATAAAATGGTATTTTAATGCTTACAAGAATAAAAATAGTTTTTAAAATTATTTTACCATTCATATACTATTACTAATATTTAATTTTGGGTAAATCTGTGGATGCTATCTAACATTTTGTTTTTAACCAATAATAAAAGCAAATGAAAGTGAATTAACTAGTAGAAAATCTAATGTTATTTTTTATGATAATTTTATGATAATTAAAGTTTGTTATCTATGGTAAATGGGTGGATACCTTCAGCTTTATGTTTTTGATAAATTAAAGTGAATTAATGAGTAGAAAATCTGAGTTGTTTTTAGTGTCAATTTTTAGACTTTTATGGAATGTGGTTGAAAAATTTGAGGTGAAATCTTGATTTGTGTTATTTAAACTAGTTTTTTACTTTATATATGGATTCAGCATCTTGGAAAACTCCCAATGCACTCCCAATGCACTTGGATTGTGCAGAAATTACCCATCAAACTTGTGATTTCAATAAATTATTGTTAAAAAAATTTAAAGTGAAAACTCTACCAAAAAACTTCCAAAAAAATCTCACTATAAACGATTAGATTTGTTTAGAACTAAAATCTAATGACATTTTATTTTTATGATAATTAAAGTTTGTTTTTTCCCTGTTTTAATTTTGACGAATTTGAAAGGGAATTTATACTGCAAAAAGAATTTGAAAGGGAATTTATACCGCAAAAAGTATGTTTTTGTCTACTTGTTAGGCTAATCCCCCGTGTCTATTATTTGAATCCTCCCTTGTATGTCATTTGAAGCCTATGCTCTAAACAAAGGGTATTCGGAGCCCTTTTATGTTTCATTTGAATTCTACACAGCTAGAAAGGAGTGGTATTTCGGGGGACCTTTTATGTTTATCTGCTCTATAAATGGTCAGCTCTAAATTTGGATTTTGTCCCATTCCCTATAGGCCAATCATGTCAATAAACGAGACCTGTATGTCTGTTTTCTATCCATCTAGTAACACAATCTCTCTCCAGCTCCTAGCTATATATTATAAGCGTTATTTTCTGTGTGGGGTTGATTTACATCAGAACATTATATGTAGAACTAAAAGTAGAAAAATAAGTAATGAAATAATTAAGTAGAAAAAAGTAGGATGGGAGGAGATCGCACTTAATCAACAGCTGTAATTTTATAACTCTAAACCTTTATGCAACTGTGAGAGTTGAGCAAAAATCTTCATAGTCATATAATACGGTAAAAATATCACCCTATGATATAAATTTTAAGAAAAATTGTTGTTTATTAAAAATGATATAATATTTCTGTGATAATAAGCAATGTTGGGTCGTGTTTTGGTTTTTAATATTCTATATTGTTTCACATTAATATATTTTTTAACTTTTTAATATAATATATAAAATTGAATTTGAAATCCTTAAAATACAATAATATGTATGTCAATTTGTACGACATTTATTATTATATGTTAAAGTTATATTATTTGCCTGCTATTAATAGCATTTATTCGTCTTATATATAACGTTAGTTAATTATTTTGTATTAATTATGATTAAAAATTATATATAAATACTTACTATTAGTTCATAATAGAAATTACAAAAGTATTCTTTGTTATGGTTTGAAAGAGATTTTTAATGCCAATGTTTTTGAAAATGAGATTGTCTTCACAATAAAGATGACTTATATGTTGGACATTCGATAAACCAAAGTTCTTGTGTATTTCAGGACATGGATTAAACCTCTCTGGTGGATCTTCATCTCTAGCCATGTGATCATTGACTAACACATGTGGGTTTTGGTCTCACTACAATCATGATTCCCAACAAGTGGTATGAGAGTGTAGGTCATGAGTTTGATACACGCCTTGCTCGCTTTGGGGAGAGATTGTTGGACATTGGATAAACCAATGCTCCACGTGTGTTTCGCGACATAGTCTAACCACCTCTCCTGGATCCTTATCTCTTGCTAGGGTTTTGGTCTAACGACAATCGCGATTCCCAACACTATATGCCTTAAACTATATTACGAGATATCTACCATAGTAACAATTAGAGAAAAAAAACTAAAGCATTGTGTATGTCAGTGAGTGGGGGAAACATTTTTTGCAACTAGGCTGACATGTTGGTTGGGTGCCATGTTGCTTTAGACCAAGAATCCTCTTGGAAATGGATAGTCTTTTGTATTTTTCAATGGTTTGTTAATACTTTGTAGTTTTACTCTCTCTATTTCTCTTGTCTCGTTTTCATTGGCTTAATTCCTTATATATTTCTAATTTTGAATTGCTTTCCATACTAACATTAACTCTTCTCTCATTTCACATGAGGTTCGAATTTTGAAAGCAGGGAAAGGAGATTCAACCTAAAATTAAGAATGATTGAGAGGAGGATTGTGGGTGCCACTACTCCCTCAAAGAACTAAGTTAGTGTAAGTGATGGATGGGCATCCAATGCTAGAAAGGACAAAGAGGGATAAAGTTAGAGGGAAATACCATTCATCATCATGAGGCGTAGAGTGAGAGACTAAATGAACAAGAAGGGTGGTAGTACCACTAAGAAAAAAGGGAAGGATAAGGAAAGAGAGATAATCCCAATATAAGAATTAAATTTGGAACTCAGAGATTATCGAATCAAATGGAAGGAGGCCAAATAGAGAGAAGAAAAATTGATGAAAACAACAAATTTTTCCCAAACCAATTCATAATGAGCTCAATAATATCATAAAGGAGGTGATGTACACTAATAGATCATGCATGGATATAACTATTGTAGAAGACTCTATTCACATGCCTTCCCATTAAAACCTTGTTCCAATGAGTACTTTTCATAACATTCTTAATGATGAGAGGATCAAGTTGATGGAGAGTGTAGGTAAGCTCTAACATTACATGGTGGTACCTTTTAGGCCACTTGGAGAAGCCAAGTTCAGAAAGAAGGGACAAGTAAGATATGAGTTATAATTACTTTGCCTTAGCACCCCATCCTGTAAAAACTATTTTTCCCAAGTTCAGATTTATTTATATTTTCATTATCCATATGATTTTCATGTTTAATTTAAAAAGGAAAGCACATAAAGACAAGACATTATAATGATATTACCTATCATATCACACAAATTGTAATCCATTAACCTTTGAAAATTGGTTAAAAATGCATATTTTCGAAAGTGTAAGATTTTATGTGATAAGACTAGCGATAGTTTAATTAAACTAATTATCAGTTCAAGCTATGTTGTTAATGTAGAGTTTTTAAGTCATTAATTAAATTTGATTAAAGCATTACTAATTGTGATTAATTTATAAAGGTTGTTATAGGGTTTTCTTCTAAAAGGTGTACGGAAAGAAACCACCTAAGACTGTGGATGACAAATAGTCTCAACAATATAAATGGCTTCTAAACATTGTAGATCTACAGCAAATGATAGAAACAAAACATACCAAAGCCCTCATCTATGCCACAGTCATAGTTAAACAACGAAATCAAATAGTAATAAATGATGGTAACCAAAATAATCCAATGGAAACGAGATATACAAAGAATAGATTTAATTAAATAACACTTGTGAAAGGAACAAATAAATGTTACCAATCCACGTTTATGAGATGGGTTCTTGGCTAACGTCAATTGTCTTCAGCTTTTGTAGAGTCTCTCTCCTCTATAATGTGTAAACCAGCAAATAAAATGTTTGAGCTCAATGGGAACTAAAATAGAAATAAAAATAGTGTGCCATAGTGATAATAATTAGAGTTAGAGCAAGTGAGTGCAACAATGAAAATAATCAAAAGGGAATAATGAACGGAAAACCCTTCTATTTATAACAAAATATTGAGTTATCTTGAATAATGACCAATAATAAAATATTATTAACCCCATTCTAGAAATAACCACTTGAAATATTTTATTGTACTTGATTGCGAGGGAAAAAGTCTTTAAACTTTTATTTAAAATCAATCAATAAATAAATGATTTATTTATCATGTCAAGAAATATGGCTAAGGAATAATAAACAAATAATTATTTATTTAATTATTCCTAAGGGATTTAGTCAAACTTGGCAAGGAATAATAATTAATTAGTGATCAATTAATTATTCCTAGAGAAAAACAAAATAATTAATGATTTATCTATTTATTTTTCATAACTCGGTCAATTATGATAAGGAATATTAATTAAACCATGGTTTATTTAATTATTCCTCGAAGATAATTAAATAAATAGTGATTTCTTTAATTATTTTTCATGGGTTTAATAATAAATTACTTAACAAATGTCGTTTAATAAGTAATTTCTCACAATGAAAGCAATTTTATTATGGTAAAATTGACCTTACGTTGTGTACTTCGATCCATCTAGTAAATGAGGTTAGATGATCAATTTTTGGGGGATAACATATTGCACCCAATGTACAAAGTACATTGTTAAGACACAATCACTAGACAACAAAGTGGTGTCACAGAGAGAGACAGAGACCAATAGAGCTGAAGCAAAAGAGGATAGGGACAGAGGGGGTGAGACCAATGCAATTTTCCTTTTATGTTGTGGTACCAGATATTAGTGAGGCAGGGGAGGCATACCTATACTCGTCAAGATAACTTAGTACAAAAATAATGATGCACTGAGAAACATAAAACTGAGCAATGAAGTACATGCTAAATGGTACATGACATGCTTACATAACTGATCTAGGAAATAATACAGTGTGTCCCATATACATAATCCACATGGAAAAACATGATCCACGATTGAATAGAATAATATCTGAGTACATTAGATATAATGGCCCTTCCCTTAAAAATTGGGTGAGAGGGAGGGTATAATAACAAAAGAAGCCCTGTTGAACAGGGAAGAGCTCTACAAACTGAATGCATCATCTATAGGAGACATGCATGCTATGAACATTGCGATCTGTAGGAACCAAACCCATCAAATCTGCGGAATCGTATCTGAGTTTGTAGCATAATATGAATGCATCAGTTCATGTTAGGGAGCTACCTAAAGGGCCACCCCTTCATGAGGTCTGAAACATCTCACAAAAACCTGAGAATCACTAGTACAATTTGTTGTGTCAGTCGACCATCAAGTGTATGAATCAGGAACATGAAACATGCAAGAAAAAGGGAAATAATGAGTCCCTTTACTCGATCCAAGGTATCAAATAAGAATGGAAGCTGGAACCAAGATACACCACCCTCCAGGTTGTTCTTTGTGAATAAATGAGATGATGTCGACAGAATAAGGCCTGTGATAGGTGAGGCAATGAGGATCCTCAACCAAGGCACGAGGGAAAATAGTAATGTGATTGATGGACTGACACCAGGGACAATGGAGAAAATGGGACCGAGGGACAAATAGACGACTTCCCTTATCAGAGAATAAGGTGCATGGTTGAACTAGCAGTGACTGACTCGACCTTGGAGGGGATGGGGGACAGAATGACTAGAGGCCAAAATGGGCAAGACAGGATGAACTATATGCATTGATGGATGAAATATTATGACATGCTATAATGGGATGCAAAACAAACTCCATAGATGCAAAAGTGACTCATCACGGATTCTCTAAACAAGGGTGACTCGATGATGCTTCCACATAGAATAGGCCCGGTGGGGACCATGAAGACATGAGAAAATGATGGTTACTCATGACGAAAATCGACACATGGGATGATAAGTATTAAGGGAAGGTGATCCCTAACGAACACCCATCACATATGAAGAAATTTGATTTTAAGAGGCGACGAAGTGACCCTTCTTGGAAAAATGGTTTCTGGGTTAAGTGCCAAATCATAAAAAACTAAGAAAGACCCATTATAATACTCGATGAGAGATTTCCAATGGTGCTGACAATTCATCAAACTAAGCTACAATTTTGTCATAATGTGCGATGGAAAAATTGTGTGTTTTCCCTCCAATTTGAGAGGAGGAGAAGGCCCTAAATATTGTGGAGAATGTAGCGGAAAAACTGACCACTGGAATCAGGATCTACAACGTTCAGGAAAGTGGCCTTACTTGTCTAAAGATGGCCTTAATGCTTCTTGATACGATGGTTCCTCGTGAAGAATTGAGGGAAGAGGAACATGAGAATGAACTACTAAAGGAGGTATAGAATCATCCTCGCCTGCTAAGTCAAACATGGGTATGATGTGGACATAGAGTAGAATATTTGAAGGTATGGTATCAAATGTCAACGATATGTGATGTGAACATGGCTTGCCAGAGAGGCTGGTAGGACAAACTATCCAAGGAATGTGAGGATAATTGACCATACCTAGATTCGGTGGGATCTAGGTCGAGACTTATGTTAATCAATTGATAAGATGGATAGGGGAAAACCATCATGCCCACAACCGTGGGATACTACCCACAAGCATATGTGATGGAGGGAACTAATATGGTATGCAAAGGTGGGAATGATGCCCCCTTACCCAAGTCCTTACGAATGATTTAAGGTCCTAGCCATAATGATGAGTGAGACAATGATGAAGGATACAATCAACACCATGATGATAAACGTCATTGTTGGTGAGAAGATAGTGTGGGGCCCAGTATCAGATACATCGTCGATCATCACAAGTAAGAGGGGGAGAAAACTTATCGGTTGGAAAAAATAGAAGGAAGTACGCATGATGGTGCATATCATCCCAAGGATAATCACGGGTAGTCATGGCTTCCATGATGTCCTCATAAGAATGGAAGATGGGTGTACGGGAGGAAGATTGACTATATGATGCGGCAACAGTACGTGGTGCATCATCCTAAGAAACAAGGTTCACATATGCATCATCTGGAATGGTAGATGATGAGCTAGTAGATGGATGATCTACGGATATTGAGACCTGGGATTCTATTGAAAGAGGTTGTTGGGTCCCTATAATACTAGTGATTACCCCATTACTATTGTAGTTATACCCCTTATTTATATTGTTATGCCCCTATTACCGCCATATTGTTATTTCTGTGCCCCATAGAATCCCTCTATTGTTATTTTTGTGGCTTTATATTATTATTGTTAGGTCGGATGGATTATATTGTGACTCCTTAGACTCCTATATAGAAAGGAGGTTATGTCATTTGTATCATCGAAGAATTGTTCATTTATGTAATGTAAAGGAGGTTGCCCCCTCGAAGAGGCTGAATTCTAAGGCGTTGATCTATCTTTTCTATCTTTTCTTGAGTTGGTTTCATAACATTTGGTATCAGAGCTTTGGATTCTAGGGTTTCGCTACTCCAAACAGGTCATCGTGGAATTTTCGCTATAACTTTTTTTCTGTGATGTTTCAGAAGTCGCAAAAAAAACCCATTTGAGAAGAATTGGCGCTGAACCTTGGGTCCAAATTTCAGAGCTTTTTGCACGATAGTTTCGGCGATATTATCTGAGGAAGTTGGTCTTTTTGCAGACTCCTGAATTACCCTCAAAACATGTGACCTAGGGAAAATCGTCATAACTTTCTCTCTGAGGATCGGATTGAAATTTCGTAAAAAGGTACAGAAAGAGGACGGACAGTAGTTTCTTGTGTGTGTTTCAGACTCAAAGGTTGAAACAGTGACTCGTGGCACGTCGTACAAGTTCGCTCTACTGAACCATTCTAAAAGCAAGTCACTGTGGGAGATTTCACATAATTCTTCGTTGGAGAATCCAATTTGACTCAGACTTGTGGCATTGGAAAGAGGACACAGAAGGCTACTACAGGTAGCAATTCCAGAACTGAATGGTCTGAAATTACAGAGATACATCATATTCAATATCAGGCTTCTATAAAGTGAAAAAAGGTGTGTAGTTTTTTTTTTTTAATTTTTGTGTAAGCTTGGTTTAACGGAATTCAAAGGGCATAGTAAAGCATTATTATCAGTAACTGATGCCCCGAGGAAAGAAAATGCAAACACCTAGTAAGGAACCTGAAAGCTCTAGCATGACTCATGAAGAAGAAGAAGAAATGCTACATGATATATCAAAATTACAAGAACAATTGCAACAAATGTCACGCTCACAAAAGCTAACAGAAGCTAAGATAAGTGGTGTGGAATCTAAGATAAAGGGAATGGAAGCTAAGATGGATGATTCGAAGACAGATTTGAAGAGAGACATGGCAGATTTGAAGATATATTTGAAGACAGATATGGAAGAATTGAAGAAGTTGCTACAGGAAAGGGTCACTAATGGTGAAAAGGTAGTAAAGGAAACTCATGATGAGAACAAAAGAAATGTTAATCATGATTCCATAGACGCTAATGTTGGATCGAAGAATCACCATATTCCAAAAATCGATATGAGGAAGTTTGATGGCAAGGATCCCGCTACATGGATATTACAGATGGAGCAATTCTTCGATCTCAATAATGTGCAAAATGCACAAAAGGTACGTATGGAAACTGTATATTTGGAACCAAATCAGTTTGTATGGTATCAATGGCTTTGCTCTCGTAAACAATTTATCACTTGGGCAATTTTTACGGAAGAATTGATAGCACATTATGAAGATACAAAAAGCAACACTTTTTTTAGCCAATTGATAAGTCTCAAACAAAAGGGTTCAATAATGGAGCACATTGAGGAGTTCCAAAAATTGAACATAAGGGTAAAAGATATTCTAGAGGAGCATAGGATTGATGTGTTCATAGGGTCTTTAAAGGATAATATCCAACATGATGTTCGCCTTTGGGAACCTGATTCATTAGAGAAGGCATTCAGGTTAGCAAGAAAAATGGAAAGCAAAATTATGGCAACCAGGAAGCATACCACTCACAACTATAAAGATGGAAGTGTTGTTGCCCCTAGTCTTCCACAACCTATAAGGTTGACACCACAACAATTGGAAGAAAAAAGAGCAAAAGGGCTTTGTTACAGTTGTGATAGCAAATACACTAAAGGTCATAAGTGTGCTGAGAAGAAATTATTCTACATAGATTGTGAAGAGGAAGAAGAAAAGGAGCAAGAAAGGTCAAAAGAAGAAGATATACTCCAGGAACAAAGCCTAGATGAAGAACAAATAAATCCGACCATATCTTGTAATGCATTGGCTGGAATTACCACTCCTCAAACCATCAAGATAGAAGGACAAATCAAGAAGAAAAAGGTAATAGTGTTGATTGATTCAGGAAGCACCCACAATTTTATTCATTGTAGGGTAGCAAAAGAATTGAATTGCTTCCTATATCCAGCACCAGAGTGTCAAGTGATGATTGCAAATGGAGGAACAATAAATTGCTCTGGAAAGTGCCATAATATCAAGCTATCCATGGGAGAATATGTATTGACTAGCCCAATGCTTTCCATTCCAATGGGAGGTGCGATGTTGTACTAGGAGTCCAATGGCTACAATCCTTGGGTACAATAGCTTTTAATTTTCAAGAACTTTTCATCAAATTTTCTACGGAAGGAAAGGAAGTTGAATTAAGGGGTATTGCAGGGAAACCAGGAAAGATAATCAGCTCTCATGGTATGACAAAGCTTCTAAAAAAGGAGCAAAGAGGTGTAATTGCACAATTATGCTCGCTAGATGTTTCCACATTGGAATCATCTATTTCTCCAGATCTCCAAAAAGTCTTGGACAATCATTCCAAGGTATTTGAGACTCCCAAAGGTCTCCCACCTATGCGTGATCATGATCATGCTATTCATCTGATTCCAGGAAGTGTTCCTCCAAACATCAGGCCGTACAGATATCCCTATGTCCAAAAAAGTGAAATTGAACGTATGGTTGCAGAAATGCTAGAGGCTGGTATAATTCAACCGAGTCAAAGTTCTTTCTCAGCTCCAGTAGTATTGGTGCACAAGAAGGATGGATCATGGCGCATGTGTCCAGATTATAGGGAGCTCAACAAGCTCACTATTAAAGATAAGTTCCCCATTCCTGTTATTGATGAATTACTGGATGAATTGCATGGATCAATTTACTTCACCAAGTTGGATCTTCGTTCGGGATATCATCAAATCAGAATGAAGATTGAAGACATTCCGAAAACGGCATTTAGAACTCATGAGGGTCATTATGAATTTTTGGTCATGCCTTTTGGCCTTACCAATGCACCTTCAACATTTCAAGGTTTGATGAATTCAATTTTCAAACCATTCCTTAGAAAATTTGTGTTAGTATTTTTTGATGATATACTAATCTACAGCAAGTCTTGGAAGGATCATGTTGAACATGTTGACAGGGTGCTACAACTATTGGAGGAGAAACAATTATATGCAAAAAGATCCAAATGTTTCTTTGGAGTCCAGGAGGTGGAATATTTGGGTCATATTGTATCTCATGAAGGAGTTAAGGTAGACCCTAGCAAAATTAAAGCCATTAAGGAATGGAAAATCCCCACATCCATAAAGCATCTGCGAGGATTTCTTGGGTTGACAGGGTATTATCGCAAGTTTGTTAAGAATTATGGGAGAATAGCAGCACCTCTAACAACATTATTGAAGAAAGATTCATTTTCATGGACTTCGGAAGCAACAAAGGCCTTTGAACATCTTAAAGAGGCAATGTGCCAAGCACCGGTCTTAGCTACACCGGACTTCACAAAAACCTTTATTGTGGAATGTGATGCTTCAGGAAATGGAATTGGTGTTGTTCTAATGCAAGATGAAAGACCCATTGCTTTTGAAAGTCTTCCAATCAAGGGAAAGTTTTTAAGCAAAGCTATTTATGAGAAGGAAATGTTGGCAATACTCCATGCACTTAAGAAATGGCGACCCTACCTAATGGGAAGACACTTCAAGGTAAAAACGGATCATGATAGCCTTAAATACTTTTTAGAACAAAGATTATCCTCTGAAGAGCAACAAAAGTGGGTCACAAAGATGTTGGGTTATGACTTTGAAATCATCTACAAAAAAGGGAAGCAAAATGTGGTGGCAGATGCACTCTCAAGAAAGGATGAGGATGTGGAAGCATTGTTGTGTGCCATTTCTATTATCCAACCAGATTGGATAAACGAAGCAAGGGAGGAATGGAAGAATGACGAAGAAGTGTGGGCACTTATTCGAAAGCTACAACAAGATTCCAGTACTTCTGATACATTTAGCTGGAAAAATGATTCGTTATGGTACAAAGATCGCTTATACCTCTGTAAGAATTCCCAGCTAAAACAAAAGATTCTTATGGAATTGCACACTTCTCCCTTAGGAGGGCACTCAGGATTTTTAAAAACTTACCACAGGGTTAAGAAGGAATTTTTTTGGGATGGCCTTAAATCAGATATTCAAAAGTTTGTGGCGGAATGTTTGGTTTGCCAGCAAAATAAATTTGAAACAATTAAGACACCGGGTCTATTACAACCTTTATCCATTCCAAGCCAACGTTGGGAGGAGGTTTCAATGGATTTTATCACAGGTTTACCCAAGTCTGAGGGAAAGAGTGTCATCATGGTGGTAGTTGACAGACTTACCAAGTATGCACACTTTTGTGCATTATCACATCCATTTAAAGCCAGTACAGTTTCTACTGCATTTATGGAAACAATTCAAAAGCTACATGGAAACCCAAAGATTATTGTAAGTGACAGAGATCCCATTTTCACTGGAAATTTTTGGACAGAATTATTTTCTTGTCTTGGTACTCAGTTAGCTCATAGCTCATCTTATCATCCTCAATCTGATGGGCAAACTGAGATAGTAAACAAATGTTTGGAAGGATATCTTCGTTGCTTTGTATCTGATAAACAGACACAATGGGTCAAATGGTTGCCTCTGGCTGAATGGTGGTATAACACTTCCTTCCATACAGCAACAAAAATGACCCCATTTATGGCACTTTATGGGTATCAACCACCATCCATCACATCATATTTAAGAGAAAATTCTAAGGTTCAGGCAGTGGAACATCACATCGAACATCAACAACAAGTCCTCCAACTCTTAAAGGATAACCTCGTGTTGGCACAAAATAGAATGAAACAACAGGAAGATCAACATCGCAGTGAAAGAAGTTTTGATGTAGGTGATTGGGTATTCCTACGGCTACAACCATATAAGCAAATGTCCCCAAAGCAAGCTAAGAAGGATAATAAATTATCACCAAAGTATTATGGTCCATACAAGGTGTTGCAAAAGATTGGTACTATGGCATACAAATTGGAGCTTCCTGCAGCTTCTCGATTGCACCCAGTTTTCCATGTTTCATGTTTAAAGAAGGTTATAGGTGACAAGCTCCCAATTCAAACAATATTTCCAGAACTTGACGAGGAAGGAAAAATTATATTAGAACCGGAAGCAGTCACAGAAACAAGAACTCGACAGCTACGAAATCGATCAATTTCATAGTATCTTATCAAGTGGAAGAACTTATTCGCTGAAGATTCCACATGGGAGGATGAGAATTTTATGCAGAAGTATCCAAAACTACTCAAGCGTTGAGGACAACACTTTTTTGAAGGAGAGGGGCATGTTGGGTCCCTATAATACTAGTGATTACCCCATTACTATTGTAGTTATACCCCTTATTTATATTGTTATGCCCTTATTACCCCCATATTGTTATTTCTGTGCCCCATAGAATCCCTCTATTGTTATTTTTGTGGCTTTATATTATTATTGTTAGGTCGGCTGGATTATATTGTGACTCCTTAGACTCCTATATAGAAAGGAGGTTATGTCATTTGTATCATCGAAGAATTGTTCATTTATGTAATGTAAAGGAGATTGCCCCCTCGAAGAGGCTGAATTCTAAGGCGTTGATCTATCTTTTCTATCTTTTCTTGAGCTGGTTTCATAACAGAGGTTCAATAAAAGCACATGCAGAAACCTCAGAAAGGTTTGCCTGCGAGGAGCTCAAGAATGATGATAGGTAAAGGATATGGCCTCTAGAGTCCATCATCTCGACATTGGGGGGAGGGATCACGATGGTGGGAAGAGATTCCCCTTGTTCTAGTTTACGAGTGGTACTACAATCGATGGGTAGAGGAGTAGGTGATCCACTACGAGTGGTCTTATATTCTCAAAGCGCCTCAAGGAAATCATGAAATTCGTCGAGATGAGGGAAACAATGGGAATAGTGACCATGATGATCGCAGAAGGCACAAGGGTGATTTGTGCATAATGTTATGATTTTCTTGGATGGACCTGGTAAGGTAACATGGATCTCAAGCATATTTGACTCAGGGAATGTTTCATGAACCAAAGGTTTGAGATGAGGGAGTTTAGGACAATTATTGGTGGTGCTCACAACAACTTTACACAAAGCGCATGGAGGTGACGACTTTGTATAGACTTGTCCTTAGGTTCTTTCCTCTTGGCCTTGCCCCCTATCTGGATGCTTTCTTAATAGGAGTGGGTTCCTTTTGAGGTTGTGATATAACTAGACGGGCCATAGGGACTGGTTGAACCGGGGTCAAAGCATGATATGGTTATAGCTGACCCGGGGGAGTGCTTGCAAGGTGATCAATGTACCATATTGGGATCCCCAAAGTCATGTTAGGGAGGACCATCGAAGCCATGATAGGGAAAAAAAGATTCCTAGAGTTGGAGACAAGAAAGGTATCTAGCTTGTAGGGTAATATCCCGATAGAACAACTCCTGGATGGATGAGACCTGGAGGAACAATTTTTGGTGCGAACATAGGAGAGACACCCAAAAATGGAGGAGGTCCTGGGGCAGTGGATCCGGATGGCTCAGCTGAGAGGGTAACAGTATGGTATTGAGGAGATGGTTGTTGATTAGATGTACCAAACTACTTGAGAGCAGCCTATGACGCTTGTAACATGAAAACACTCAAAGAGATAGGCTCAAAGATGAGAGGGGGAGGACCAGGGAAAGCACCCAACTATGAGGAATCTTTATAGACTCCGGGTGACACACCAGTGAGGAGTTGAAGACAACTTATCTATCATTGATGAGATAATGGATTTAGGGGAGGTCACAAATTTTTTCTTGCAGTATATCAACTGATTGATGGTGATGATCATCCCTTCATGGGGGAAGAACATCTTGCAAAAAATCACAGATGCATGACTGACATGGCATATGTGTAATTACGACCAAAGAGAATGTTGTAATCTAGAGGGGCATCAATAACTTCGATGTCTACATGGATTGCCTTGCCCTCAAGAGTCACCGGAAAATTGCAGTACATTCCAACAGGCAAGGAGAAGTGACCGTCCGAAGCACACAAAGTGATGGTGCATGGGGAAAACTCAGGTGACTTAAGTTGTTTCCAAACTGAAATGGACATCACATAGGTGGATGCACCTTCGTCAATAATGCATCGGGAGATGATGGCATTACGGACTCAGACTGGTATTTGGAAAGAAATAGATGAAGGTAACGGGGATGTTCTGATGTATCAACTAGGAAGACAACCAAATGATCATCAGAAGATTCTACTACACCCAAATTAGTAAGTAGAGCTTTCTTTTGAGATGGGCATGACTAGAGTACTTCCAACGTTGACATTGTAGTAGGTGATTGTGCCAAGTCGTCTACTATATTGTATGTATGGGTAGGTCAGTTAGAAGTTGTGTTACAACGTAACGATCCCTTTGGGATCTTGGGAATTTCCTCAACTTTAGGTTGAGTGATCTGTAGTGGACAATTTGGTGTCATAAGAGGCTAAGTATACACTTTGGTTTTGGACTCAGTGGTGGACAAAGTCAATGGCTTTTCGTGTTGATGTGACTGAGTTTGTAGGTTGACATCAAAGGTATTAACCACATCAAAATTAATCATGAAGATTTGGTAGTCACTAGGACCAAAAGGTTAGGGGGGATGGGTTGCTTGACCTGGCTGAGGTTGAGTAGCAACAAATCCTTACTCAGGGAAAGGATTTGTAAGCACTTTCGGTTGAGATGGCATAAGATTTTGAGGCGATTGCTCGATGGGCAGTTGACCTCTAGAATCTGCTTGAGCTTCCAACATTTTGCACATCTGGGGTAAGATATGACACTCATGTGTATAATGGTCATGTACACCATAACATGCACAAGGTTTTTCGTACGAATAGCCTTGTTATACTTGGGTTGACTGCCCTGTTGCTGGTTGTTGGTGTTAGGCTAGTTCCCCTAGGGTTTACTAGGTTGATTACCTTGACTACCCTGGTTACCCTTGTTACCTTTACCCTTATTTATTTTCTTCAAATTTTGTAGATTGGTCGCTCTTTACTGCCCAAACACTTGACCCTGAGGGGGCGGTAGCTGTTGGGGCTGACGATAAATGGCAGGCTGTGGTATTAATTCTCAAGGGGCTAGAGCACTTAGATGTGCATAGGGATAAGATGGTGGAGGAGAAATGGTTTGGTAGATAAGTTGAGCATTGGTTGGCCCTTAAAACATGTTCTTAGTGGCAGGGGCATAAGTGTTGTAGGAATTGGTGCCCCCCTCTGGATAGCGATAAATCTTCTGAGTATATGGTGGAGGATGTCAAATGATTCAAACGATACCTTCATTAGTGTAAGATGCCCCTGGTGCATTGGAACCTCTAGGACAAGGGAGGTATAGAATGATGGTATAGACATAACTAGATTGTCCATAAATCAAGTCATATCTTAGAGTGGTTTGGAGAGCTTCTTCCTCTGTTTGAGGAAACTAGGACGTGACATCTTTGGTAATGGGTGATAAAATGCTCCTAAGAAACCAATCAAGATAGACATAGTATTCGAAGGGTGGGGCATGACATGTGCTCCTCCTTCTATGCCATCCTGAACATGATCGAAAATATAGGTGGTAGAGGACTGACAAAATCAGGTCAAGAACTTTTTACTAGTGTCGTGTCAGAGAGGTAAGTAAAAATATGAGAGGAACACTTTAGCAAGCATCATGAAAATGGAAGGAGAGGTGGCGGGCTAGTCTACATACCATTTTGCAACATCTCCATTGAGCGTGTGTTGAAACAACTGAAGACAAATGGAGTCATCGGTGATGGAATTGGATAACCACCACATATGAAATGAGCGAACGTGATCACTGGGTTCCTCTTCAAGATTACCCTCAAACATGGGGATGTCAAAGGGAATCGTAGTCTTCATAGCTGACCAACCAACATTGTGGTGTATAACATCATTTATCAGATGGCTAAAATCTGGGAGACTTAACCCAGCCATAAAAGATAGCATGGGAGTTTTCGAAATGGTTCCTGAGATGGTTCTGCTAGATGTAACCATTGGGGTAGAACCAGAGCCAACACCAGGTTGGGTTCCTACACCAGCAGTGGGTCCAGACATGGTGACGATATGCAGTGAAGGAGGCTTGGAATCAAATAAACCAGAAGAAGAGTCGGTATGGGGATTTGGGGGACTATGAACTCGAACACTGCAGGGTGGAGTAATATGTCCAAGTGGAAATTGGGGATGAAGGCCTAAGGGTCTTCGCGAAAAATGCCTTGGTGGTGCAATTGTGGTGAGACATAAGTGACACGGAAATGGTGAAGGGAGATCAACAAGATGATTTTGTCTCTATGTGGGTAGATAAATTAATTATGTTAAGTCTTGGCTTGGTCGTGTAAACCAAGCACCCTTCTCTTAAGGTGTGCTTATGTGTGCAAGTGCTTTTATTAATTAAACCCAGATCATGTTTGAAAAAATAAAAAAGATTGCTAAAAATAAATTGAAATTCAAAATAGAAAATAAACAACAAATCAATTAACTAAACCCTGCCTAAACTGGGTTTGTAAACATTGTGTTGGTTGGTGGCGAAATCAACTGAAAACACACTAAAATGCAAAGAGATCTAAGTGTCTGGGTGACTGGGATCAATTGACACTATGCTGCTCTACAGTGGTGGAGCAACAACAAAAAACCAGAGAGGAAAATTGTTGCAAAAAAATAGGAAGATGGGTGTAAAACCTAGGGCAGCTGATGGGAACCTAAGGCCAATGACCAAACAAGGTTTAAGATGAAACTTTGGATAGAAACAACATATCTTTTAAGATCTAAAACAGAAGGGTACAGATCTGGAAAACATGGCTAAAAGTGTTGCAGAAACTTAGACTTCTTACTGAGCTAAACTCTTGCTATAAAGGTGGAAGCATACTAGAAGCCCTAAGGGGCTAAATTCCACTTCGATGAGTAAATCAGAGTTGATCAAGGCCTAAGCAGGATAGGACAGTGGTCAACCAACCCAGGAGACAGCTGTTGGAAAAACCCATAAACCAATCTGAAAAAATCTCGAAAACACTAAAAATCACTAGTACTAACTTGATTCCAAGGAGATCACATTTTTTGGGCTGAAAGGTGTGCTCTCGACATCCAGATGGCACTTTTGGGGCAGAAAAATAAGATTTCTACTCCTTGATTCCCAATCGACAAGTCTTGGAAAAATTTGTCGTCTCTATCGTGGTTGGTTCCTGTGATCCGCGAGAAACACCAGAAAACTTTCGGAAGTTAGAAACTTGACAAATCTAAGGTTAGAAAGCTAGTAAACAACATTAAGGGACTAAAAAAAGAAGAAACCCTAAGTTGAAAATTGAAGGTCACCCAAGTTTCTAAATCTAAAGTAAATCCCGAGTGGAGTCACCAATTTTGTTATGGTGTTTTCTTGTCAATAGTGTACAGAAGGAAATCACCTAAGACTGTATATGAAAAATAGTCCCAGCAATATAAATGACTGTTAAAGATTGTAGATCGGGAGAAAATGATATAAACAAAACCTGCCAAAGCCCTGATCTATGCCACAATCATAGTTAAACAACAAAATGAAATTGTAATAAATGCGGGTAGCTCCAATAATCCAATGGAAATGAGATATACAAAGAATATATTTTCTTAAGTAACACCTCTGAAGGGAACAAATAAATGTTACCAATCCCCCTCTATGGGATGGGTTCTTGGCTATCCTTAAACATCTTTAGCTTTTGTATAGTCTCTCTCCTCTATAATGTATAAGCCTAGCAAATAATATGTTTGACCTCAATGGGAACTCAAATGGAAAGAAAAATGGTGTGCGACCGTGATAATAATCAGAGTTGAGTGAGTGCAACAATGAAAATAATCAAAAGTGAAAAATGAATGGAAAATCCTTCTATTTATAACAAAATGTTGAGTTATCCTCGAATAATGAGCAATAATAAAATATTATTAACCCCATTCTAGAAATAACCACTTGAAATATTTTATTGTATTTGGTTAGGAGGAAAATGTATTATAACTTTTATTTAGAAATGATAAATAAATAAATGATTTATTTATCATCTCAAGAAATATTATTAAGGAATAATAAACAAATAATGATTTATTTAATTATTCCTAAGGGACTTAGTCAAACTTGACAAGGAATAATAATTAATTAGTGATTAACTAATTATTCCTAAAGAAAAATAAGATAATTAATGATTTATCTATTTATTTTTCATAATTGCGTCAAATATGACAAGGAATATTAATTAAACTATGGTTTAATTAATTATTCCTAGAAGATAATTAAATAAATAGTGATTTATTTAATTATTCTTCATGGGTTTAATTATAAATTACTTAACAAATGTGGTTTATTAAGTAATTTCTCACAGTGAAAGCAATTTTACTATGGTAAAAATTGGCCTTACATAGTGTACTTCAATACATCTAGTAAATTAGGCTATATGATCAATTTTCTGGTGACAAGAAAGACATAGTATAACTTATAGACTAATGTATCATTCCCCTAGATTCCTAGGTGTGGAAAATTTTCCCTTCTCTCCCCTATCAGTTTTTGGCTTGAATTAGCTTTGGAGTCCTCGTACGTTTCTGGAGACACTGATTTGGATCGTTTAGATGGTGCATCATCTTTAACCCTTGAACCTCTGTCTCTAAAGAAGACATTCTTCCAAGATAGGAAGAAGAACAAAACATAAGAATCAAGGTCTAAGGATCACCCTAGAAGGAGCAATAAGGAAACCAAATATAAGAAGGTGGTGCTCTGTGGTGCTATTGACCCATAATTAAATGAGTGGTTTGCTGAGTCAGTGGAAGAAGACCTTATCCCTTCATTTGACATTGGTCATGAGAGTTGTGTATGCACTAATAGGGGAATGAGTGATTCACTGGACCTTAGAGAAGTGTCTCCCAGTTTTGAATTCTCATAATGAAAATACTATCTTTCAACATTAGGGGTCTGGGATCGCCCCAATCTACAAGATATCTCTAATGAATCATTCAATCTAACACTCAATCTTATACTCTTGTAAGAGGAAATTAGTTCCAAGGATAAGGTAACTAAAATTCTCCTTAGGTTATGCATGCATTGGACTTCTTGTGCTACAAATGCCAATGGTATTTTCGGTGGTTAGTTGCTCTATGGAATCCATATAAATTCTCATTTAAAGCATACCAGTTAGATGTTGGAATCATATTGTCTGGATGCTATTAAGGGCTTAGGAAAAGGATCCAGATAATTATTGTTTATGGTCCATATTAAAATAGGAAGTCTTTTTGGGAAACATTTATTGGGAATGACATTCTAGACTTACAAAGCCTCATAGTTACAGGTGATCTAAACTTAACCATGGACGTTAGTGAATGTTGGTGACTAAAGGTCAGAATAGATCATTTTGGCAATTTTTTCAATGAAATTTTCACTAGTAAGTGACTTCGAGACATCATATCATCCTCTTTGTGCTGAACATGGAGGAACAACATGGCTAGTGGGGAAGGCATAGCCAAAAGACTCAACATATTTCTAGTTCACTCATCATTATCTATGTGGATGTACAAGTTAGATGCCTCCACTATATTTCTTGAGGCCTCATATCACCATGTGATTATAATTCAATGGAAGGGATTGGAGGAACAAAAATCTCTTCCCTTTAAATTCAGTCATCACTGGTTCCAAGAGAAAGATTTTAAGGAACTGGTTTCTAATTCCTAGTGCTATCTAGTTCACTCTACAAATCAATTGAAAATGGAATCCTTCTGTCATAAACTCAAGAGACTAAAGATGAAAGTTAAAGCTTGGATCTTTAAGCATAAGGAAGAACAAATGATGGAGTTGAGGAAGATCAAGGATGATCTTGCTTTTCTTGTGGACCCTTGAAATGATGGTTTCTTCTAGGATGAGAATAAGAATCTAGTGTTCGACTTGATCTTGAAGAAGAACATCATTTTAAAACTACGTGAGGAGGAATGGAAGCTCAAAAGCATGGTTGCTTGGATAAAAGGAGGGTATAAAAAAATAAAAAATTTCCATTGAGTTGCTTCTAATAGAAAGGCTATTAATAGAATATGGAAAATTAGGTATGTTGAAGGAAGATTTCTCACATCCCTTTAGGACATAAAAAGCGAGGCGTACAGGTTATTCAAGAGCAAATTCAAAGAAAAGGGGAAGATTCCTTCAATGATAAGATGGATTTGGCAAGCCTTTACCAAGATGTTGTTAATGAGGATGACATAGGGTTGATGGACAACCCTCTCAATGAAGGGGAACTCATTCAGACATTGAAGTAGATGGCCAAAGACAAAATCCTAGGGCCAGATGGTTGGCCTATTGAGATGTATCTATCCTTTTTGGACATGATGAGACGGGACATGTTGCAACTAATTGAAGAATCCCATGCTTGTGGACAAATCTTAAGCATTGTTAGTGCAACATTCATTGATTTCATCCCTAAGAAATCTAGCTCTATCAGTTTCTCATATTTTAGGACGATTTATCTTTGTAATTTTGTTTATAAGGTGATATCTAAAATTATTTCTAACAAAGTCAAGAAGATATTATCTATGTATATATGTCTAAAGCAATTTGGTTTTCTTCCTAGCAAGAGAATCCTGTATCTCATCGCCATAGCCCAAGAATGCATCCATTCAATTAAATCAGAAAAATAAAAGGCCTCCATCATGAAAATGGATCTTCTAAGGGTGTATGATCAGGTAGATTGGGAATTCCTCTACTTGATCTTGCACATAATTGCCTTTCCTCATCATCATGTCAAATGGATCATGGCATGTGTGACCTCGGTTTCAATGGCATTTTAATCAATGGCCTCCCTACTGAGTTATTTAAAATTTCAATGGGCCTGAGACAAGATTGTGCTCTGTACCCCCTCCTCCTTATTTTGGTCATGGACTCCATGAGCCATAGCATTTCCACTGCTAAAGAAAATGGCATCATTTCAAGTTTATCGATCACTCCTAAAATAACTATTACTTACCTTCTCTTTGTTGATGATGTCCTCGGATTCAGTGTTGGTAATTACTTAGAATGGGAATTTTAAATTAGGTCCTTGCTACCTTTGGTAGATCCAAAACACTTATAATAAATAAGGAAAATAATATCTCATATCGAAAGAGAACAATGATGTGTCCTGTCAGAGAATAGCAACTATTTTTGGGATCAAGTCTACCCTTTTATATTTGGGCTTTAAGTAGTTGAGTTTCTTGCTTAAACCTAAGAACTACCACATTGTTGATTGCGATTTATTTTTCCTCAAAATAAATAAATAAACTTACCCTTTGGGATCATCAATGGTTGTCTCTTGGCAGAAGGGTGATCATGATTAAGTTCATCCTTCAAGGAATATTAGTGTATTAGTTGTACTTATTGCTATTTCTTGTAGCGATCACTCATAAAATCAACACGATAAAATTTGCAAATTTCCTGTGGTTTGGACCTGGTAAAGCTAAAAAATTCCACCTATTTAATTTGGTCTCTCTTTCCCATCCACTTGATTCAGGAGGTTGGGGTCTAAGAGACACAAAACAATTTAACATGGCCCCTCTCTCTCACAACCTATGGCAGGTCTTCAATGTTCCGAGATTATGGAGTGATATCCTAAAGAGAAAATACCTCTATCATGATAGGTTGGAGGAATGGGTAGTTGATTTTGTGCCCTCTAAGAGTGGGAGATTAGTGATTTGGAGAAGCCTAATGCAAACTAAGTGTTGGTTATGAGGTAATCTGAGATGGAAAGCAGGTAATGGAGAAAAAATATTAATTGGATTAGAGTTATCATGGGTCATCAAGGGGAGCAAATACTTTCTCCCCAAACACTCTACGCACTCCACCAGTTGGGATTCATCTATATGTCTAATCTAAAGAATGTCCTCCCTCAAGATAATTCCATCCTCTCATGGCCTCATTCCTAAGAATTGGGTCTTAGCATAGAGTGTGAACCTGAGTCAGAGACATACAGGCTCAATCTCATCAAGGTTTGAATTTATTTAAATCACATATGATATGATTTGGTGTGGGGAGGTCGTGTTGTTTGGAATAACGTTGTTGTCAAAGAATTTTATTCATATAATGTAGGTTCTTCTACTCGAGGTTTGTATGACAATTGGTCAGTGCCCATGTGGAAATGGGAGGCTCCTCTAAAAATCATGTGCTTCACATGGATGTTCCTTTTCAACCAGATCTTGACTTGGGAGAATCTGATGAAGAGGGGATTTCAGGGTCCGAGAAGATGTCATTTTTTTCGTACTTCCTCTGAATATTTATACCATCTCTTCATTGACTGCACTTTCATGAAGCCTATCTGGGACCATGTGGCAGAATTGTTGAACCTTAGGATCGAAAGTGGTTGGCTTTCCATATTTGACTATTTAATGTGTTGGCCTTCCATTCATAGACCCCATCAAGCCCTTCCCTTATATATATTTTTGGAGATTTGGGGCTCTAGGAACACCTTCGTGTTTGAGGACCAGATCCCTAACTATCATTCTACTAGCGTAAAAATATTCGAATATTTTATGGAGATCGAACCTTGGTCTCCTATGCCTTCTCAGCATTCTATCTAGCTATTGGATTTGGGTTCTTTTCTTCCTTTGGGCTTTTTTTATGGGGCCTTTGTTGTTGGGATCTATGGTTATGGGCTAGTCATTAATATCTTCCACAACATGGCTTTTCACTTCTTCTATAATGGTGGTCATGGCACATGCTACAGGGAAGAGGTAGTAGCATTGTGGTGGTTACTACATAGCATTGTTTGGTTGGTTATTAGTTCCTTGAAGGTGGTTGGAGACTCTAATATAGTCATTGATTGGTTGCCAAGGGGGAATACTATGGTGTTCCCATTGTTATATTATTGGGTGGCTCGTACTATGCTTCATTCTTCCTTCAACGTCATTTCCTTTCTCCATGTCTACATGGAGCAGAACATGGTAGAAGTTGTTATGTATAAAAGAGGGGTTTCCCTTCTTCTTCGAATTTTTTTGTGTGTAATTGATTTATGGATCCATCTCCCAAGTGGGCTCCTTTGAGGTGTGATTCTGGGTTGTTTGATATTTTGACTACTTTTGTTTCGTGGTCTAAGCTTCTTCGGATCCATGTTTCTTATGTTTGGTCAATTTTTTTTTCTCTGTCTTGATATATTTGTATTTTTCTTAGTTATTTCTATTTTGACTAGTCTCTCTCATCCTTTGTTTTGGACTTATGTAACTTCTCTTTTTATAGTGAAGAATTTTTGTTTTTTTTTTTTTGCTGAAAAAGTAGCATTATAAGCAGCGTATTTGTATATTCGTTGGGTTTGTTCGAAAAGGAAGAGGGAATAATTCATGTTGTGAATTGGATTTTTCTTCTAGTGCCAAGAAATCTACTAGTGGTCGACCCAATCACCCCATACAAGATGGCCAAGTGCAGTAGCAGCCATAGTGGCCATGGAAGTGACCAAAAATTGTAGAAGAAATGTGTTTTCAATCAAATCCTCATGATGGTCTTCAAATGACATTATGAGGGATGTTGTATTACCCTTCTCTGTCTTTCAAATGACCAATTGGAGCCTCTCCCTAGTTTAATTGTGTTGGAAATAGTAAATTGGAGTGTCGTCTATATTAGGAGTGTAAGTTAATTTGAGTTAGTGTGAGTTAGTTAGAGTTCAGTATATATTTGCAAAGATCAAATTTAGTGTGAGTTTGCATGAGGAAGTTAGTACGAATGAGATTCAGTGTAGGGCTAGTTAGAAAAGATAAATACCCCACACTGGGTTCAATTTTAATTACTCAAGTTTGTGTGAAAATGAGAGCAACAACTTTCTAGATCTATGTTGAAAATTTTAATTAATAAAATTTCATTTAACGTAATTTGGGTTTTCTTCTCTCTTCCTTTCCATCAAATGGGTATTAGAGTTAAGGTCATAGATTCAATAAGATACAAAATCCAAAAGTAAGTAGAGCTATCAAGAAGAGAGCAGAGGAAGACTTTTCTTTTAATCACTTTGCAGACCCATCACATATTTAAATCCTAATAGTGCGATATTGCATCTAAATAGTGCGATAATTTTTGGGAATAGTCGTCATAGTTGTATTAAAACGTGCCATGGAACTCCCATAAATTTAAAAGGTTTCAAATCTTTTTTTGAGAACTAATAATGTTTAATTTTTAATGGTTAAAGAGTTTCATAATCCTATTTGAGACATTATAAAGGCGTGTGAAAGTGTTTTTGGAAAAAAATAGAAAGGTCTTTCTTCATAGGTTGAAAGTATTAATTTTTTTTTATTAAGGTGTAAATTGAAAGTTAGAAGGAGTCATGTGGGTTTTTCTTGCTCTCGTATTTAAAAAAAAAAATAAGGTAAAAAATAAACAAAAACAAAGGTGTAGGTTAGGAAGGTTTATAAAGATTGTATGGATATCTTTTTGTGATTTTTTTAAGGGAGAACTAAGAAAAAGGATTTTTTATTGGAAAGAGAGTTTCAGGCTTTGCAAAAGTTCAGTTATCTATAATGTTTTTAACTTTTTTCTCAAGCATGATAGTGTTTTGGATGAAGGTTGTGCCTTACGAGGGCACATATTAAAAGTCATATGTTTTATGGGGAGATATGTAGAGAAGCATTATGAAATAAGGAAAGCGGCCATAAGACATAAGAAAGGAAATAATAATGGGTCACAAAGCACAATTGAAGCAGATTAAGAAAAGGAATTGAAAAGAAGAGGGAGAGATCATTTCCTTGTTTAGAGAGGTTTAGGCCACAACTGAGGAACTAAAAAGTCTAGCCGAATATGGAGAATAGATCGAGGGTGATTGATGTAGCATGGATCTAATACCACCTCCTATGTTTACTAGTAAAAAAAAATCTTTTTTCTTTTTGAAAATGAAAGCTTTTCTTCAAGGTAAAGAGCTAATTGAGTACCAAACTAATAACCCATACGATGAAGTATGTGATGATTTACTATTGGATTTAAAAAAAAAAGAATTAAATGAGAAGTTTTTGTGTAAGGTATAAAAAGCTACATATTCTTGAGAAGCATGGAAAATACTAGAAGAAAAATTTGGTATAAAGGAAAGTGGCATGCAATAGCAAGTTTTTTCATAGTCTATTGAAGAATCAATAGAGAAGTAAATCGTGGGTTTAAGAGTAGAGGAGCAAGACTCTGGGAGGACAACATAGGTTGGAGAATCCCACGCAAAAGTGGATGGTGGATGTGAAGACTGTTAAAGTGAAACCCATTATGCATTAATGATGAAAAAGACACACAGAAGATTGCAAAGAGAGAAGTTGAAGCCTCTATGTATGAAGCAAAGAAAGATCATATAGATGCTCAAGAACTTGACAATAAAGTGGATGTTGAATATGACAGTGAATCCCATTATGACGTGATGCATGTGGATGAGGCTGCAAAGTGAGATGTGAATTGGTGAATCCAGTCATAGTTGATGAATTTGGTGAAGTTTAAATTATTAATAAGCACATGTATGCTCAGATATCCCACCGTAGGGTGGATGAATATTATGTTAATGAAACTTGTGGTATATTTTTAAAAACAGGGACTCATCATGGAAATATGGAAAGTGCCATGTTTCATGAAGAATTGAAGGTTGAAGCTTCCATTGTAGCAACAAGTTATGAAGCAGTTGGAACTACTCATAAAGTAGTGAGTGATCTAGCAACAATTTATGATCAAGAGGAGGCCAAAGTGATTCAAGATTTTTTTACGGGAATGTCCACTAATGAAATAATAGTGGAAGCTGGTTTCAATGAAGTTGAAGAGGTAGAGAAGGAAGAGAAAGATGAGAAATATTTCACTGTAGAGCTTAATGAATATGTTTCTAACATTGTTTTTTAATACGCAGGTGTTCAAAATAACATGGGATCTGAAGTTGAAATCAAATTTTATGATAAGTTTGATTCATATTTGAAGTTCATCGAATAATGATTTGAGAAGCTAATTAAACAAATTGACGATTGTCTTAAAGAAACAACTAGAATAAAAGACTTAAATGGAATGGTGAACTACAAAAAGAAATTGATTATGATTTTAGACTAATGATGTTATTGAGGGTGCAAATTATAGGACAAACATAGTAGTACCTGATGATCAAAGCAAAGAGAAAGACATGGAAATATGTGGAGAAGAAGAAAAAAATGTTGAAGAAATAATTCAATTTTGGAGTTTTGAAGAAATCAAATTTTATTGTGAGTTAATGTTATGCCAATGGTAAAGTGATATGGAACCTAACAGGGAACCCACTGCATTATGGCTATCCAGGAAATGGAAAATGGTAAGGTTGTACATGATTGTCAATCCAGGAAAATCCCATGCCAAGGAAAACAAAGTGGACCAATAAGCCAATGCATAAACCATGCATCATAATCCCAGCAAGATAATAAACATGCACATTCTTACCCACAAATCCGCAATCATTTTTCTTCCTTTCTTACCATTTGAAATTATTCTTCTTTCCTACCCATGAATTCATCTTTTGCTACTTACTTTCCTTTCTTGTCTCTTGCTTGCATCCAAATTCTCTTCTCATGTCTTCTTATCGTAGTGTTATTTATTTATTTTTCCCAAAAAATGAATGAATGAATGTCCTCTATCGCATTTATTTTCTTTTCCTTTTATTTTTCTTTATTTTCCCTTGCATGGAATTTATCCCATATTCCTTCATTTCTTTTGCATCCTTGCCACGTGTACTATCTTGTGATAATTATTTTTCCATTTATTTCCTTTTTCCTCTTGTGAGTTCCAATGCCAATTTCCATAGCCAATAATAAATAATTAACCACAAATATATCCTAGTGTAATGCTTTTCCCCTCATTCATCTTCGAATACATGTCCCATGACCTTGGTTTTATTTTTATTTTTATAATGTCCTTTTATTTAGATGGAAACGTAAACTAAGTTGGTTACAAACCCCTACCCCTTCTCCCCCATGGGGGAACTTTGTCCTCGATGTTCTTATAATTCTTATGACAAAATAAAATTGTTGAAAACATGACAAACAAACTGCTTATTGGAGATTTATAACATAACTTGATGCAATATTTATAATGGTACACATACATACATACATACATACATACATACATACATACATACATACATACATACATACATACATACATATATACATATATACATACATACATACATACATATATATATATATATATATATATATATATATATATATATATATATATAGAGAGAGAGAGAGAGAGATTGAAGCACATTTGATTCAACCAAAAAATAAATAAGGGTATAATGTCCGCATCTGATTAGCCATCTCCCATGTAGCTTCATTGGGCCCAAACTGCTTCCATTGCACTTTGACTTGCTTTATTTATTGGTTCTATAAATGAGCTTCTTCCATTGTAGGTTGTGTTGAGGCATCTCCTACTCCATCTCTCTCAACATATTAGGTTCAATCAACACCTTGTTCACTAGATCATTCCAACTAATAGGAGTATTACAACTCCACCCATAGAGAGCCTCAAAAGGACTCACCTTCAAGGATTCTTGATACCCATTATTGTAAGAAAACACCACTAGTGGAAGATATTTCTTCACCTTCATTTTCTGATGCATGACATACATCCTCAACATATCCTCATGGATCTTGTTAACCCTTTCTATCTGTCCATCTATTTTTGGATGATAAGATGTATTGAAGGCTAACATTTTCCCCAATCCTGCAAACAGTTCCTTCCAAAACTTGGAAGTAAACTTCGAATCTCTATATGGTATAATCATCTTAGGAACTCCATGCAACCTCACTATCTACTTAACTAAGAGTTGAGCCACTTCACGAGCCCAGTTAGTAGAATTTACTGCAATGAAGTGAGCTACCTTTCTCAGCCTTTCAGCCACCACCATTATGGAGTCATGTCACTTTGATTCCATTGGCAATCCTGTAATGAATTCCATGGAAATGACTTCCCATTTCCATTCCCGAATCAGAATAAGATGCAACAAACTAATTGGATGCTTTCATTCAGCTTTCACTTGTTGACAGTCCAAGCACTTAGTTACAAACTCAACCACCACTTTCTTCAAGTTAGGACAATAATATAACTTCTTAATTGTTGTCAAATTCTTTTCATATCTTGGGTTGCATGAATATCGATTGACATGAAACTCTCTCAAAACAAGCTTCCTTTGTTCATTACTATCATGAACATAGATCCTTCTCCTGAATCTAACCAAGACATTTGTTATGAGGTGATGCAACTTATTATTATCACCCTCACCTTGCTACTGCAATCTCTACTTCAAATGTTGCCACCTCTCATCATGCTTCCCCACATGCAAGATCCACTCCTTCAAGTTTGTCCCATAAGAGCTCACATCTGAAATTTGATTCACCTATACTCTCCTACTAAGAGCATCCGCAATGCAGTTCTCCTTGTCTTTGATATACCCAATTTCAAAGTCAAACTCAATGAGAGTATTAAACCATCTAGCTTTTGTTGCATTCAAATTGGGTTGGTCAAATAATTACTTGAGTCCACTATGATCACTTATCAAAATGAATTTCCTGTCAAGGAGATAATTTCTCCACATCTCTAATGCATGAATGATAATTACCAAATAAATATCATGAGTCATATAATTTTTCTCATTCTCACTCAAATTTCGTGATTCATAGAAAACCACTTTCCCTTCCCACAGCAAGACTCCACCAAGTCCTTCTTTGCAAGCATCTGTACAAACCAAAAATTCCTTTTCAGGATCCGCAATTCTCAAAATTGGAGCATTGGTAAGTAATTTCTTCAATTGTTTAAATCTAGTTGCAGACTCTATAATCCACTCAAAGTTATATCCTTCCTCTGTAAGGATTTGATAGGACAACCAATCCTAGAGAAATTCATGATAAACCTCTTGTAATAACCTGCTAATCCCATGAATGATATTCTGACCTCATTCACATTCTTCAGAGCTAGCTGCTCCAAGATAGAATTAATATTTTCCATATCCACTGCTATCCCCTCCTTAGAAACAAAATGTTCCAAGTAATGAATCTAAGTTTGAAATAAGCTACACTTGTTGAGTTTCGCATACAACTTAATATGCTCTCTCAATAATCTCAACACAATTTCCAGGTGATTGCATGCCCTTTCTTACTCTTTGAATATACCAATATATCATCAACAAATAATATCAAAAACTTATCCAGGTAAGGGCACAACACATTGTTCATCATACACATGAATGTGGGTGGAAGGTGGCTAGAGCACTGGTAAGACCAAAATGAACCACGACATACTCATAGTGCCCATACCTTGTATGGAATGAAGTATTATAGATGTCTTCTTCTTTGATGTGCACCTGATTATACCCTAATCTCAAATCAGTCTTTGAAAATATTGTAGCTCCATTTAGTTGATTAAACAAATCATCAATCCAAGCCAATGGGTACATGTTCTTGATAGTCACCTTGTTCAACTACCTGTAATCAATGCACAATATGAGAGTACCATCTTTCTTCTTTAAAAACAACACTGGTATACTGCAAGGAGATACACTTGGCCTTATGTATCCTTCATCAAGCATCTATTTAAGATGCAACTTCAATTCTACCAACTTAGGAGTGCTCATCCTGTAAGCTTCCTTAGATGCTAGTGCTACTCTGGCATCAAGTCAATAGAAAAAATCCACCTCCCTATGAGGAGGAAGTTTTGGAATCTCTATAGGAAACACACCCTCAAACTATTGCAAGATAGGATACCTCCTTAGGACTTCACCATCCTCATCATCCAATCCTTTGTCATAGGAAACATGAACTAGAAAATATAAACATCCTTTCCTATGGTAACACTTAGCTTTCATGGTCATAACCATCCTCACTGATGTAGGCTTCTTCTTTCCCTTAAAGACTCTCTTTTCTCCATAATCATATAGACACTCAATGGCCTTCTCATTGGATCTACCTTAGTCTTATGAAAATGCAATTCAAGTTTGTGGATGTAAGCATTCCTTTAAGCCGAAATGCACAAGACTTCACCCAATGATGAACTCTTCTATTGGTCCTTGTATCCAACTACACCAACCAAAATTCTCCATGCACTTCCTTATTGAAATAACATTGATCCACCAGTTAAAGACTAATATAGCTATAATTTGATCCTAGATGAATCAAAATAGAAATGACTTAATCACAAAGCTTACCTATGATCTCAATAATGGATGCCTAGTGGTCTTCCTTCTTGTTATTGACTTCGGCATAAATCTAAGGAATACTTTTCCCTACATCCCCAACTGTCGGTACCTCTTGAACATTGTAGAGTTGAGGCCTATCACTTTCATACAATGGACAATCCTTCTTGTGATGATCTCTACCAAAAATCCAACACTTCAATGGTTCTCTTCCACTGCCTTATCTTACTGCTCCATGAGATGAGGCCCATGTCCTTTCTCAACTACATTGAACTTCTTGTGAGGAGCCATATTTTGCTTCTCACCTACATCCTGAGATCTTCCTTGCTTCTTAAGCCATTTTCCTTTATCCTTCTTTCTTCCCTTCCAATCACACATGAACTCAAGCTTGCACTCTGATTGTTCATAGAAAAGCTTCAACTTTCCAATAGCTTCCTCTAATGACTCGAGCTCATCAAACTCAATGTGGTCTTTGAATCAAAATGGAAACCCATTTATGAAGCTTTGGATGTTTTCTTTATCATCCTTGAGATAGGGCATAGATCTCAGCACCTCTAGAAATTGAGTTGTATATTCTCCATCTAACAGGGAACACATATTCAGCTCATATGATTCCTCGGCCTTTCCATCATAATAGCTCTCATACACGTACTTATTTCTTATGAGTCTTTCAAATTCATCCCAAGTTAGTTCCTCTTCCCTGTTGCCTCTGACATGCTTGACATCTTCTCACCAGATATATGCTTTTCCTTTGACACTGAAAGTGGTTATCTTTTCTTTCATATTCTCTGAGAAATCATGAAGTCTGAAAAAATTCCTCATTCCAAGAAGCCATGCTTTTGCATCTTATGATTTTGTCATCTCACCATCGAAAATATGAGGCTTGGCTTTCTTCAAATCCTCTATAAAATACCCCTTCTCACTCCTCCTATGATACTAATGGTGATGGGGATGACATTTCCTAGAAGTAGAGCTAATATAAAACCCATGTCTACTAGCCCTCCTTTAAGGTGTATCGAGGATTCAACCACTCTTTACTGTATCATCCCCTTTCATCCTATAACTTTTCTAAGATCAGCTGCCATCTGAACCATTAGCCTTTTCTTCGTGTCTATCTCCATGACTCGTCTCAAGTTCTCCATGCTTATGTAAATCTGAAATACTTTGAAGACTAACTACATTAATCTCAACTTGATTTTCTTGAGCTTTCACAAGCCTTTCTTGTGCTTCAATCAACATCTCATTATCTACTTTAGAACTTATGATCTTTTCCTGTAGACTTATTAATGTATCTGGTAGATCAAGAGAGTCTCTGTCTCCTTGCTTCTCAATTGATTTCTCCCACCTCACTGATTTCTCTTTTGGCCTATACCGGGAATCATATGAACTCTACTCAACCATTATGCTCTTCATATTTTTCCTTCTATTTTCCTACAACATACCACTATTAAATACAATAAAACACATAATACAAAAGCATTACCTCAATTTACTTATGGTTAGGCTATTGCATATGTAGAGGTCAATCCAAATTAGCACGATACATAACAATAATATGAAGAGAATATATGTTCATACATAAATAAAACTGTAACAACATTAGGTACATAGCAATAACAATAAAATAATCGACATGCATGTATGATAAACATATAGATAACTTGATATGCATGATACTAATTTGCATTTACCCTAAGGTCTAGTGTTGTGAACCTACTTTGATACCACTCTATAGCACCCCACCCCACATTCACCCACTTTTACAATCTTACCACAGTACACATGAGGTGAGAGTTACTATGAACGACCCAACATCCAAGATCTAGTTATGGAAGTCGGGTCTAGTTGTCCAACGCGTTGCATCACTTAGAGACATACGATCACACATATGTGAGACAAATTCCATTGGTGACCTTTTCCCTGAGCTAGAACCACATTCTGACCTATCTCAATGTCCAACCGCAAGCATGAAGGCTAGTTAGTGTGACCATAGAGCTCCAACTGCATGCACAACCTAGCGTTTGTGTGACTGTGGCCAAAAATTTATTGTTAAGACAATACAACCATGGAAATTTCTCTAGATTTTTAGGGCTAACCTACATACCAATTGTTGTGAACTTTCTAGAACTTTACCAAAAAGCTTCATGATTCCTCATATTCTCTTTCCAAGCTCTATTCTTGTTCAAACATGTCCAACATACGTGAATCACAATTTCAAACACTTTGTAACCAAGGTTCTTGTAGGTTTGAATACTTAGCTTTTTAACTATTTCAATAGTTTCATGAAAGGATCACCAAGAAGGCCAACTTCCCTCTCATATTGGTTTCATAAACACAATTTAGCCCATACATACATATAAATTATTCAATAACTTGTCAAACTATGAGAAAGATCAATAACAAGAGCACATCATATCATAAGGGATATATCATGCATGTAACCAACATTTAACCAAAATGAATTCATGACAAACCAGTCATATAATTACACAATAAACCAAAACTTGTGCTTATTGATCTCATTAAAGAATGACACATAATAACATATGCACAACCAACCAAGTTAGAGACTTCCACGTACTCCCAGACCATAGAACAGGTTGAACCAATCTTTCTTTCAACCAATCACCCTCATTCCATATTCCAAGCATGAATGTGGATTCACATGGGATAATCTAAAAAATAATCAAACACGGAATACAAAGGAAAACCACCTCCACCCTCAAGCCACAATGATTTCACCTAAACTGGTCCGTAAATCACCAAACCAATACAAGATTGGATGCCTCATAATTTCTTCACCATACCTAGAGGAATTTTCCTATCTCCACCCATGTGTCAAGAGCTTCCCAAAGAAAACCATCTCCACCCTAGACCCTTGGGATTTTCCTGAGATGAACTCAATAGGATCCAAAATCTATTAACAATCTAAAGCTCAACCAAATAGAGAACCCACTACATCATGGCAATCTAGGAAATGAAAAATTGAAAGGTTGTAAATGAATGCTAATCCAGGAAAATCCCATGCCAATAACAACAAAAATGACCAATATACCAATGCATAAACCATGCATCATAATCCTATCAAGTTAATTAAAATGCCAATTGTTACCTATAAATCCATCATTATTTTATACCATTGCTTGTTATTGTTGATCTGGATTCTCTCCACTGCCATAGTTAACCAAGATCTTTTACTTCTCTGATGTTAGCAGAATTGCATGTGAATGAGTATGAGAAAAAAACACATGTTCATACTTTAAAGAAGAGGAAATATAATGACAACCATCAAATCAAACAACACACACAAGTTTATAATGGAGTTCACCCAGTGTGTGTTACATCTCCGGACCCAGTGCTAAGAGTGGGGAGGCCACTTCATTAAATGCTACAAGATGACAATGAGTACATGGTGTATTCTTTGTCATTACAAAGATAATATCCCTCAAATATGGGCCCTCCTTTAGCATGACAAGATATCTAATTCTCACATCAAGCGGCATACAAATATCATCCAACTGAATGGTAAACAAGGATCTCAATATCAAAAGTCATCTCAGCAAGTCAAAAGAAAGATATTGAATCACTGCATCCTATACCTCCACTACTAGGGATGGCCTAAAAATGCAAATCTATGTTGAAGAAATGGTCTACACCATTGAATTTGTGGTGTGAAATCATGTCAAATTAATGTAAACTCGACCCCTTTTTGACACAGTCAAAATCTGGATGCATGGAAACCTCAAAGATTCCCCTCAAGATTCCTTTCCGGAGATGGGCGAAAAAATCCGCTGCTCAGATGATGAATCTGACTTCACCACTATTCTCCTTACAAAAAATTGAGTACAATGAGTATAAAGTCGGTCTGGTTCTGCAACTGTCAATATTCGACCTATAGGGAATATTTTAGATTCCTCATGATTCCACAAAGGCTCCTCTCTGCAAGTTCACTGAATATATGTTTCTTATATGAGGAAACTGATCTTGCCATCACACTCCTTGTGAAAATATGATTAAAATGAATATAAACTTGATATACTTCTGCCTCTATAAAAAATAAGCCTCCAAGGGAATCTCAAAGATTCCTTAAGATTCTGGTGCTGGAATATTCCATAGAATATTCCCTTGGAATATTCTTATAATTTGTTTCGATATTCATGCTAATGAGGGATCCCTCTCAACCAGCGATTTTTCTAAATGATGATACACCTTACTCTCCACGGCCTCACCTCCTCCTTCCTCCAATGCTTATGAGAAATCGAGGTTTAAATAAATGTTTTATGTGGATTTAACAAAGCTTCAAGTTGACTTGTTAGTTAGTGCATGTATATTAAGCCTTTTTTTTATTGAGGAGGCCTTCGTTTCAAACCCCATGAACTTTATCCTTTTCTTTTTAGAAGCAAACGTATGTATATATGGTCTTAGTTATACCCATATCACCTACTAACGTAAGAACTTTGCACATAAAACAAAATGAAGTTACACACATCCCAACAGAATGTGGTCGTATGCGAGATTTAATTCACCAACCAAGTACTTCCATGTGGCGGCCTTGAATTGGTCACTTAGTTGCCACTTCAACCATTGACTGGCACCATGTGTCAAGCCATGAATGTGCCACTTATATGCTAACTAGGTGCCACATGTCTTCTTCTAGCAATGCCACATCACCTACAATGCCACATTACCTACCAACTATGCCTGTTGACTGGGTTGTACAGTGGTGTCACGTCACCATCTTGATTTCAACAGATTGTTGATGTCATTAGTTGACCTTTGACTTTTTTCTAAGCTTGACCAAAACTTTGACCATAAATATCTTGAGCATACAAACTCAGATTGAGGTGTTGTTTGCATCATTGGAAATCTTGCGACGAGATCTTTAATCTAACTCTAGTTATATGGAAATCTAAGAACTTTTATTTTGAGCTTTTGCTTAGCCCTCTTTTATTTTTGAGCCTCTTTGGAGCCACTTGGATCATTCCTCCCCACTAAGGAGCTTTTGGTCCTCCAAAAGCATGAACATAATCTGCAATCTATTGCGTTCCAATGTCTACACAGCAAGTCCCCTGATAGGCCACACTTCCTTCTCCTTCACCTTTATTCTTTGAAGCCGCAAGTGATGATCTCACACCTACATCCCCTACGAACTTGTAGTACAATATTTGCAAACTACATGTTCAATTACATGACCAATCATGGCCCAATCATCGCCATACTTGCCAAGATTTTATAACACACACTCTTTGGTCAAGTGTACATCATAATAGAAATCAATGCCCCAACTATTAATAAAATGCCAAAACATCATCGTTGCTTTAATCAGCAATGGAAAACACATCATCACTTTTACAATTATATCGCAACACATTATTTACAAAATGAAGACATGGAAAGCTACTATATCTAGTAAAAGTATATCTCACTCATCAAAGTAAATGGGTCATCTCCCTATGGTGGATTCACTTGTTGAACATGTTCACTAATTGGTTCATACACAGATGCTTTGTCCTTGAGACACTTCTCTGGATGGAGCCTCCCACATGTGGCTCTTTAATGTTGATCTCTATTGCAACGGCTGTAAAAAATCTTCTTCTTGCAAAACTTCTTAACCTTCTTCCTTCCCTGATGTGGATAATCTCTTTCACGTCTCATCCTCTTTCATGTTGGCATTCTCTTCTATCACTCGACAACCACATGGCTTTACAAGCCATGAAAAATACATGATTTTATACACCATGATTTATGTTCATCATTAATAATAGGCTTGAAATAAAAATGAACTTTAGAATATTGAGATTTTTTATACCTCTCTTGGGTATCTTTGCTACAATCGTGGCGATGAGAGATTACCCTATCTCTTCTTCTACAATGTGCATTGTCATGGGAGGATTGTGATGTGTTCCCATCATCCTATTTCCTCAATGGTTTTGACAATGCCTTGGAAGCTTCTACCTTTAAGCACTCTCCTTCAGTGTATCCCATTTTTGTATGGAGTCTAAGGTTGGTTCCTAAAATGGGTACCTCAAGGCTTCCAACAGAAATAATGGCATTTGAAAATGAAACTCAAGAACGACCAACACTGTTTACCTCAGCTGCCAATTCTGAAGTAGGTGATGGTGGCTTTGCTAAGACTTCATTACACTTCAAACATTCCAAGGCCTCTTCTGTGAATCATAACTAAAGTTGTAATCTCCTCTTCTCCTCTTTTTATTCCTGTAGAAGTCTCCTCAATTCAACATTCTCTGCTTGAAGGCTCTAATTGATCTCCTCGTTTGAATTATGAGAAGAAGAAGAAGAAGAAGACGAATGTTAACTCAGGGAGGTAAATGGAGCATCATCCTCTTCTTTTTCTTTCTCTTGTTACTCTCTTTCCATTTTCTCCTCATAATCTACATGCATTATATCTACCATGCATGTCATCCTAAGGAGGTCCTCATAGAGATCTCCATTGCTCTCCATTTTCCTTCTTGTTTCATGTTCAATCTTTGGTTATCATTCACAATCGAAATTCACATCAACAAGAAGATTTTTCTAATACCAAACTTGATCTGGATTCTCTCCACTATAGGAATTAACCAAGATCTTTTACTTTTTTGATGTTAGCAGAATTGCGTGTGAAAGAGTATGAGGAAAAAACCCACATGTGCATACTTTAAATAAGAGGAAACATAATGACAACCATCAAATCAAAGAACACACATAAGTCGATAATAGTGTTCACCTAGTGTGGGTTACGTCTCTGAGCCGAGTGTCAAGAGTGGAGAGGCCACTTCATTAAATGGTGCAAGATGATGATGAGTACATGGTGTATTATTTGTCATTACAAGGATAAACTCCCCCAACTAGAGTGGCATGTCTCTCCACGATATGTTATCCTATAGGAATTCTCACTCATATGGGCCCTCCTTAAGCATGACAAGATATCTAATTCTCACATGAAGTGGCATACAAGTATCCTCCAACAAAATGATAAATAAGGATCTCACCATCGAAATCATCATCTTAGGAAATAAAAAGAAAGATATGGCATCACTGCATCATATACCTCCACTTCTGGGGATGGCTAAAAAATTCACAACACTACTGAAGAAATGGATTGTACCATTGAATTCATGGTGTGAAATCGTGTCAAATGGCTGTAAACTTGACCCCTTTCTGATAGCATCAAAATATGGACCCACGAGAATCTCAAAGATTCCCCTCAAGATTCCTTTCTAGAGATGGGTGAAAAATTCGATGCTCTGATGATGTATCTGACTTCACCATTGCACTCCTTACAAAAACTGAGCAAAATGAGTATAAAGTCAGCTTAGTTCTGAAACTATTGGCCTTTAGGGAATCTTTTATATTCCTCATGATTCCACAAAGATTCATCTCTACAATTTGACTAAAGATCTACTACTGAGATGAGAAAATTGATCTCACCATCGCACTCCTTGCGAAATTCTGATTTAAATAAATATAGAGTTGATATACTTCTGCCTCTGTAAAAAATCAGCCTCTAAGGGAATCTCAAAGATTCTTTAAGATTCTATTGCTGGAATATCCATAGAATATTCTATGAATATTCCATAGAATATTCTATTAGGATATTCTTGTAATATGCCTTAGGATTCATGCTTGTGTGGGACCCCTATCAGCCCACCATTTGTCCAAATCCACACCTCCTCCTTCCTCCAATGCTTATGAGAAATCGAGGTTTAAATAAATGTTTTAAGGTGGATTTAACAAAGCCTCAAATTGACATGCTGGTTATTGCATGTATATTAAGCTATTTGTGGTTGAGGAGGTCCTAGGTTCAAACCTCATGGAATTTAACCTTTTGGTTTACAAACAAACGTATATATATTTATATGGTCGTATGCCATATTTAATTGGTCAACCAGGGGCTACCACGTGGCAGCCTTGGATTGGTAACTTAGTTTCCACTTCAACCATTGACTAGGCGCCATGTATTGAGTCATGCATGTGCCACTCATATGCTGACTGGGTGGCACATGTCTTCTTCTGGCAATGCCACATCACCTACCGACTGTGCTTATTGACTCGGATGTACGATGGTGCTACATCACCATGCTCATGTAAGCAGAGTACTAACGTCATCAGTTGACTTTTGACTTTTTTCTAAGTTTGACAATAAATTTGACTGTGAATATCTTGAGCATACAAACTCAAATTGAGGTGTCATTTACTTCGTTGGAAATCTTGCGATGAGCTCTTCGATCAAACTCTAGTTCCATAGAAATCCAAAAAAAAATATTTTTGAGCTTTTCCTAAGTTGTCTTTGATGTCTGAGCCTCTTTGGAGACAACTGTCCAAATATTCTTCTTGGTTGCCCATGAATTCCTCTTATGTTGCTTACTTTCCCTTATTGTCTCTTTCTTGTGTCCAAATGGTCTTCTCCTCTCTTCGTGTTGTAGTGTTATCTCTTGCTTTTTCCCAAAAAGTGAATAAATGAATGGCCTCGCTCCCATTTCTTTTCTTTTCATTTTCCCTTGCATGCATATTTTTCATTTTCCCTTGCATGGAATTTATTTCATTTTCCTTCATTTCTTTTGCATCCTTGCCACATATTCCTTGCTAGCCTGTAATAAATAATTTTCCATTTATTGCCTTTTTCTTCTTGCCAATGGTAATGCCAATTTCTATAGCTAATAATCAAAAGTTAACCACAAATGAATTCCAATATAATGTTTTTCTCCTCATTTAGCTTGGAGTATGTGTCTAATGACCTTGGTTTTATTTTTCCTTTTGTTATGTCCTTTTATTTACATGGAAACTTATCCTGGGGTTGTTACAAGTATCCCTTTATTTTAGAAGATAGTTGTTCATTTATATGGATGACTACAATTTGGTGATGCTTGCATGATCGAGGTAAAAAATAAGAGCATCGGGTTGGACTAGAGGTAGACGTTGTTGGTCAGGAGGTTCTTTAGTGTGTAGTGGAGCATATGTAGACGAAGACCTCTATTGGTGAAGAATAAGACAAGTAGTCCTTAAGGGGGAGCGTTGGAGTATGTAACTCCAACTTGTCTTAATGTGTGTGATCATATTTAATTATTATGGTTATTGTTCATAATTAGGTAGACTTTTTTCTCTATGCAATGTCAGTTCTTATTACTTACAAGGTTGTTGAAGCCAAGTTGATTTGAGAGATTCTCTCCAACAAGTTAGCTTCCTAGTTTGGTGTGATGTTTAGATATTTTCTCAAGTAAAATATTGTGTATCCAAACTAGTTTTCGTATCACTATTTTTATACAATTACATTATTAAATAAAGTGATCATCATACATTTGTGAGTAATAAAATCTACTCTCTCCATCTTAACTAATGTATAAATTGTCTTTCATTTAATTTTCCAAAAGGGAAAATTAAACTATAAAAATTTACATCTTTATAAGATTCCAAAAAAAATTGCAATATCAATTTGTGCATATCAATAAAATTAAACAAAACCTTAATTAGAAGAAAAAATTAACAAAAATCAGAAAAAACAAATTAAAGTACCTAACATATACATTGATCGCTAATAAAACAAAACACAAATCACTTGAAAAATAAATAATAGCAAATGAGTATAAATCCTCCTTTAAAATTAAAACACATCTAACCAAAAGTTGCGGAAGAAATACCACACTTCAAAATTCCATTTAGGGAGTGTCTCACGACCCTCCCTCAACTACTCATCCTCACTTTTAAAAAGCATCTAACTAAAGGTCGTGGAGGAAATACCACACTTCAAATTTCCAATTATGGAGTGCCTCACAACTCTCTCTCAACTACTCATGCTCCCTATTTGTTGGTTTTTTTTATAGATTCTATTTTGGTTTCACAAAATTTTCTAAATCTTCTCCAAATAAAGGGAAATTTTCATGACAAAGTTTATGTAACTATTCATTTTTTATTATTTAATATTGTATGTTTTAATTTGTTTAAATATTTATTATTTATATTGGCATAAATTAAATATACTTTTAATTAAATATATTTTTAATTATATTTACATAAATTAAATATATTTTTTCCCTTCTATTGTTAATGGTTTTATGCATAATTCTGATTTAGATTTAAATTTAAAAGTAGGAATGGGAAGTTTTTATAAATTGATATTTTTGTTTTAATGGAGAAATTTTGTTTATAAGATTTAATTAATAATTATTTAAATTTATTTTTCCTTATAATTTTTTATACATGTTTTTACAAAGGTTATAATATTGAAGTTTGTCTCTCTATGAGGAATTCGGAATAAGTATGAGCTTTAATTTCATGTTTGTCTCTTAGAGACATAGTGAGTAGGATTTATATAAAAAGTTTATTATTTCTACTGGGTAGTATAATCTATGATATTCATGTAATGTTTTTCGCTTACATATTTTGACTTCGTGGCTTTACTCTGAATTCTTTCCATAAGAATTGTGTGAGAATCTGTGAAATTTGAACCTTTTTCCAACCACTTTTATCCGAAGTTCTTTTTGCTCCCAAGTTTTCTTTGTAATGATCCAAAATGGATCTAGAATAGACTTCTAAGTCTATGAATGTTCCTCATAGAGGAAAATGAAATTCCAGGGAATGCTCTTGGAAATAGTTCCATTGCGTAGATCTTGTCATTCTGAATCTACTGCAATTTGAATGGGTTAAAATGGACTTCAGGTGAAGAAGTTATCACCGAAAGAGGTTTGCCATGGTCCTTTGAAAAGGAGCAAAATTCTTATAAAAATGGCCTAAAAGGCTCATTGAAGAAATCGCATCCAAGAAAGCCAAGGGGAGGACTTAAAGCAAAGGTAGAAGGACCGCTGATTACGACCTCTGACTTATCAGATCAGAGGTAGGCCTTTGCTCGATATCGAGACCCCAGGCATAGTGACATGCAATTATGCAATTGCGATGAGAGTTTACAACCGTTGGATCTGGGTAGAAATGGACAGTTGCGATGGAGTCAGTGATCAAAACGATAGGGACGATCAGCAATCGGAGGAGCAGGGGCATAGACCCTACCGATGCGGTATGCGAGGTGTGATATCGACGGATCGCTGGAACTACGGTCAGCATAACCAAAGGGAAGACCCCCAAGGCCATTGTGACAATGATATTGCGATATGCGATAAAGCGATGGGCTAATGTGCGATCGCACACCAACCATCAAATCGATGAGTAGGATCAACGGTTAGGATCTAATCAGGGTGATCAGTGATCGGGCTATCAGTGGATCCCCGATACAAAGGGTCACTACATGCAATTGCAACTTGCGATTGTCATATGTCGATAAGGGGCAAACCCGATGGAATTATAGACCTCATTTCATAAGTTTTGAAATCCAGGAATTCGGGATTTTTAATGTATTCCTCTATATTCAGTGTTTGGCCTTATGCGATGCGATTTACGATTAGCGATGAAGAACACAGACCCAACAGGTTTATAGGGGCGATTCTACATTATCTGAAGTCCAGTTAAACACTCCAGTGATGTGTTTTTTCCAGTTTTCCCTGTGTATTGCATTACGTGTTCGAATGCGGGCTCTGTGTAGGAGAAAGGTCGAATGGTTGGGTTTCCTATGCCCGCCAGTTCATTGCAATGGGAAACTAATTCTTTGTGGAAACGCATGGTTTTCCATGATGGAGGGTTGTAACCAAATGGTTACAAATACACAGAGAACACACTTGGTAGAGATTGGCTTGGAGGTCAAGAGAACCACTGATAACACAGAGAGTTATGCTCAGGAGAAACGTAGAGAAGCCCAATAGGCTCAGAGATGCTTGAACGCTGAGTGTAAACCCAAAGGAGACAGTCTACGGAGTCAGGGTGACTCAGAAGCAGAGGGTCGCTTTGAGGTCAAGCGAACCCAGAAGCTTGTAAGAGCCAAGAGCCAGAGCTAAGAGGGAGAGCCAGAGCCAGAGCCAGAGCCACGAGCTAGAGCCAAGGTTGAGAGCCAGAGCTAGAGCCAAAGTCGAGACCTAGAGCCAAAGTCAAAGCCAAGAGAACAGTAAAGATATCAAGTGATCAAGTTGTTGTTGGTGTCTGAAGTGTGCTGAAGATAGAAGAATGAGTTCCAAAGACAATACAGAATTCTGAGGGAGTCAGAGAGGCCAGAAGCTCAAGAAGCTCAGAGCACTGACTGAAGGAGTCAAGTCTGGAGAAGCCTAGATCTATCTACAGAGTGTGGATATCCAGTGGGATAAGATGGTATTTCTAAACCCATAGGTTCAGTGTAAACCAATGGAGTTGAGCATGGAGCTTGTAAAAGAATTTAAGCCATAATCCCAGAGAGCCTAGTCGAGTTGATTAGAGCTCAAGGAGATGTAGTCCAAATATTAGGGTGAATTCCATATTATATTGTTGTCTTATGTGTTTTCTCATTTCCTACATTACATTTACCATTGTTTGTGTTTAAATATCAACAAAGCAAATAAACTTAACGCAACTAAGCAGTTAGAGGAAAACCTAAGCATACACCTATTGCAAGCATTTTTAATTCCATAATTGGTTAATCATAAGCTAGATCTTGGGAATATATAAGCTTTGGAGTGGTAGAGATTCTTGTAAGATTGACAAGAAGCCTTTAGTGCCCCATTTTATTTCAGGTGGTATCGGAGCTGGTCATATCAAAGGTGGTTATACCAGAGCATCAGGGTAATTAACCCCACCTTCAAAGAAGGTTTTATCAGAACTGGTTATACTAGAGCAGATTGCATCATGATACAGGTGATATCAGATCTGAATGCTTGATTGAAAAAGAAATCTATATTCTTGTTTGACTGGAAGGTGCTCAAAAAGTAGTAAGGATTTTGTTGTTTGATTGTTTGTAAACTGACTGTTGTTAAGTTTGCAAAGATTCAAGGAAAGTTGTTGTTAGCTAAGTCTAGGAGAGGACAAGAAGGAAGAAGGGTTGAAGGCATCCATCTTATCTCGAAGGACCTCAAAGCAATCCTTGAAGCACAAGAGGGTTGTTGTAAAAGGTTGCTTGAATAAGCTCTTTGTTAATCTTGTTTGAAGTTCTTTTGTTCATTCTGATAATGACAACTTCTACAAGTGAGTCCTCAAACTCTTCTTTCTTCACAAGATTCTTTGTTGAAGACATGAAGCAAGTCCTATCCACCATGATGGGTATGGTGAGAGAAATGAGTGTTGGACTTCGAGAGCAAGTGAATTCCATGGAGGAAGAGAAGTAGTTGCTTTCTAACAAATTACAGGAAATGGAGAGGTAACTTCATATTGCAAATATGAACCTAAAAGGGATGCATGAGTTGGAGAAGAAACTCATTGTTGCCAAAGAAGCCTTGGTCAAGTATCAGCGTGAAGAAGAGGTAAATAATTCTTGTTTGTCTTTAAATCCTTCTAATAATGCTTATATTAGTTCTTTTGAAAAACATACCAGAGGCACAGGTTCCAAGTTAATGTCCAAGATGCGATATGAAGGAAAAGGCTTAGGCAAACATTCACAGGGTATTATTGAGCCTCTTGTACCTTGAGAAATCAATTTCCTTGCTGTAGAGAAATTGTGCTTAAGACATTAATAAATATTATTTACTGTCGTTTGTTTGTCACTTAGATATATGTTGTGTTCTCAAATGAAGGACCTGGAGACTTAGTTTTTTACTCTTAATATATGTATGATCAAAACATCCCAGAATGCCATTTATTGCTAGATACAAATGATGGATGAAGAATGCTTGAAGGGGAACTTAAATATAATAGGTTGGTCTTTCGCAGAAACTACTATCTGTAACTTAGAAGAATTATGAAAATGAGAACTGAATCATAGACAATATGCCGCTCAACACAGAAACTACTATCTGTGACTCTTGGAGAAGTTAAAGATAATATCTTGATCTTTCACAGAAACTATTATCTATAACTTAGAAAGGAAGGTGGGAACTTCAAGTATAGGAGCGCTCTTTTAAGGAATTTTAACTTTATCTACATAAGTAAATAAAGACTTACAGCTTCATAACTATACTTGAAAGAAGAAAACATAAGATGACACATAACAGAGAGGGTTACAAAATTATACCCAAAAATTGATGGAAACTTCTGATTCTTCCATTAATCAACAATTATACATTGTGGAACAGTTATTAATCTTTGAAACTACCCAAATTATTTAACTGCTCCTCTAACTATATGATGTAAAAACAATTACAAGATTTTACTGAGGGTAAAAGACACCTCAAAGAACATGAAATAACAAGAGCATAACTAAATTCAGAAGGAGACAATAACTGCTAACTTGCTTTGTTAATCTACTTCTATAAATGCCCTAATGATGCTTAATTCATTTAGCCGTAATGAAATGCGTTTAGCTTGTGTAATCCTGAGCTTACATTGGCATTTTGATTGGCCAAAACACAAAGAAAACATACCTGACTGTCTTCCCCTTTAGATTCAGCTCTAACCCTCATTTTTCACTTTACACAATGAAATTAACATGAAATTTTGATTAATATGGGACTTAAAAGAGTTAATCTCGCTTTATAAACCTGTCAAATCCATCCACTCAACGCTCTATTGACTTCCATCACAAATCAAAATCGGCCCGATATATCACTGCAAACTTAACTTTACGCACCCTTAACCCGCATAAATATGGTAGTGTTGGACTTATGCATAAATCCTTCATATTTTCTCTTTTCCATTATATACATTTTATAATGAAAATATGCCATAAAAAATGCTTTTTCCGCTTTTAATACGAGCTCCACACAACTATCAAGGCATTCCTTTTCCTCTGATATATACCCACCGTAGATCCGCACTTTTCGGATTAGATAGTCTATAAAGATTTCGGGTGGGACATAAGCCCGGAGAATACCCGCCCGAAATGGGCAGTTTTCTCTCTCCACCCAGCTGCTACATGTTGAATGATAAGTGGTATTGGGTGAGCTCCAATAAAAACCATTTATCGTTTTTGCTCCAATCGAAAAGCTACTTGTAGCTTGAAATCTGCCTTTTAATACGCCTCACGGACTTGCCAGGGCTTATAAATCATAATATATATACGTTTTTGGTCTGGCCTTTCTATTATAATCCTCTATAATAGAAATTCATATAAAATTGCATAAAAAAAATATATATTAAGGGCTTTTGATATAGCAGACCCGATAGGACTTTACAATAAAACATATATATTTCAGGTCCACCATCGCAAGTCACAATCGGCGGAACCCAACGTACATAACTCAGTAGGGTGGCAGACCCAATGGGACTTAAAACCACGATGTATATACCTTTCAGGTCCAACTATCATGAATCGCAAACGGCAATCAGTGAATGAACCAACATATGTATTCAGCACTTTACGAACCCACCGGGCTTTTAAATATAATATATATATTTCTGGTCCAGCCCGCAATCGCAAACCGGATTTGATGCTACCAGCAGAACTAATCATACATATGATTGCAAACTTGACGATCTTTATAAAACACAACTTATAGTATTTCGGGTCTGGCTTTAACCCTTTAATACTTGTTTCTTTTGCGAATCTGATATATCACTTTGTTTCTTTTTTGTTTTGATTTCGATATACAATTTATTACATCTCCCTCTTGCCTTATTTTTTTCAAAATATTTTCCAAGTGACTTTTTGAATGAAACAAAAAGATACATGTTACAATAGAGACAATAATAGTTGAGGAAGGGCCTAAGTATTTCGGTCTTAGGTATGGACAATCTTATGGAGAAAGTTCCAAAGCTGCCATGAAGACCATTGAAACAACTCCAAGAAGGAGTTCCATTGCAGGTCTTCTACCTCAAGAGTGTAAAGATTATATTCATGGGGAATGCAATAGCTTGAAACATCATTTTCAGGATGTAGGTGTTCATAAGCATACACTTGAACCAGAGATTTGTGGAAACTCTGAAACCATTGAAGAGGTTGATGGTGTTCCAAAGGGAGCTACTTCTTCATTCAATTCACCTCCTCATGAAGGCAATAAAGGTGAAAGATAAAGGTATAAATCTGGTTCTAACCATATTCCTTTTGATTATGTTAAGCATGATAAATTTCTATAAAAGTATGGGAAAATAATTGCATGTTCCTTTTGTGGTTTGGTTAACCATAAAGTTTCTAAATGTTGGAAGAGAATGGCCACATATAGGAAACTTTTGAAGGAAAAGAAGCAAGAAGCCAAAGGTCCATTGGACAAGGCAAATCATGCTGTCAAGAGGATGCACATGTGTTGCACTTACTACCATAAGCAAGGACACATTGTTGAAAAGTGTTGGACTTTGAATCCAACAATGCTTCCACGAAACTTGAAGAAGGTGGAAAGAGAAAATGGTAGGGATGGAATGAAATATTCCATGAATGATGTGTTTCAGGGTGATTCACATGTTGATGTTGATGTGCAGACAAAGGTCCTACCTTTGAAATGGATTGGTAAGAAATGGTTAGAGTTCTTATCTGATTAAGATTGCATGTCTATTGATGCATATATTAGCATTTCTTTCTTAATGGAATGCAAGTTGTAGGTCTTTAAAAAGAAGGTGAATGGAAAAAGTTGAGTACGAGACTCACTTTATTGTTGCAACATTATGTTCATTTCAGCTTCGAAAGTACAGTTTGCTTAAGCGAAAGTTGAAGGATAAAATGCATGCATAAGCATGATATGCATGAACATAGGGATGATGATGATTTCCTTGTATTTAAACATGTATCTGTAATTAACTTGAAGGGTTGATTGCTTTAGCATGCATGTAATGTTAATGCTGACTTGGAAAAAGTTGATTTGGTCTCCAAGATGGAGATAATGATGAATTGTTTCATCTTTGGAAAAGCATGTAGAAAACAATCTGAAGACATGCTTGACTTGAAGGGTTAACTTTTTTAAAGGCATGTTTTGCTGGCTTGTTATCTAGTCAATCATTTGTATCCAAATGTAAAGACATGGAGCTGTTCACAAGATGTGAAATATGTTTCTTTTGTTGAAGTAGGAGTTTAGGCCATCCAATTGTTGTGTGTAATCATGTTGTTGTTAACAGTTGTTGTTGACAGTATGTCAAATAGGTGAAAATGAAAGTTTTGTGAAGTAGATGTCACTTCACATTAGTTTGAGCCACCTTGGATCAATGATCAAAGAAGAGAAGCTCAAACTACCTTCTGTGACCTTCTCAGTAGGAGGTCTATAGGAAGTCTAGAAGGAAAACAATTCTTCCCAGGAAGACCAGCACATCCAGGAAGGAAAGTGGTCAAAGGCTTTGGTTTAGAGGCACTATGCAAGGCAAGTGTATGGAGGCTGAAAGAAGAGGATGAGGTACTCTGAGTTACTATTTAGATCAGTATATCAAACTTTTGGAGACCAAAAGATTTTTAATGGGAAGGCATGATCCAAAATGGATCTAGAATAGACTTCTAAGTCTATGAATGTTACTCACAGAGGAAAATGAAAGACCAGGGAATGCTCGTCGAAATAGTCCCATTGCATAGATCTCGTCATTCTGAATCTACTGCAATTTGAATGGGCTAAAATGGACTTTGGGTGAAGAAGTTATCACAGAAATAAGTTTTCCATGGTCCTTCGAAAAGGAGGAAAATTCTCATAAAAATGGCCTAAAAGGCTCATTGAAGAAATTGCATCGGGAAAATCCAAGGGGAGGACCTAAAGAGAAGGCAGGAGGACCCCCGATTACAACCTTCGACTTATCTCATCAGAGGTAGGCCTTCACCTGATATCGGGACCCCATGCATAGCAACATGCGATTATGCGATTGCGATGAGAGCTTATAGCCGTTGGATTCAAGCAGGAATGGACTGTTGTAATGGAGTCAACAATTGGAACGATCTGCGTGATCGGAAATTGGAGGAGTAGAGGCATAGACCCCACCAATGTGATATCGGTGGATCAGCGGATTGACGGTCGACATAACCAAAGGGAAGATTGTCAGGGCCGTTGCGACAATGATATTGCGATATGCGATAAAGCGATGGGCCGATGTATGATCATATGCCAACCATCAAATCGATGAGCAAGATTAATGGTCAGGATTTGATCGGGGTGATTAGCAATCAGGCGATCAGCGGATCCCTGATAAAAAGGGCCATTATATGCAATTGCGACTTGCGATTGTCATATGCCGATAACAGGTGGACCTGATGGAATTAAAGACCCGATTTCATAAGTTTTGAAATCTGGCAATTCAGGATTTTCAATGTATTCCTGTGTATTTGGTGTTTGGCCTTATGCAAAGTGATTTGCGATGAGCAATGAAGAACACGGACCCGACATGTTTATAGGGGTGATTCTATATTATCTAAAGTCTAGTTAAATGCTCCAATGATTTGTTTTTGCTAGGTTTCCCTGTGTATTGTGTTACATGTTTGAAGGTAGGCTTTCTATAGGAGGAAGGCCAAATGGTTGGGTTTCCTATGCTCGCCAGTTCATTGCAATGGGAAACTGATTCTTTTGTGGAAACACATGGTTTTCCATGATGGAGGGTTGTAACCAAATGGTTACAAGTATACAAAGAACAAAGTTGGCTGAGATTGGCTTGGAGGTTGAGGAAACCATTGATAACACAGAGATTTATGCTTAGGAGAAGAGAAGAGAAGCTAAAGAGGCTCAGAGATGCTTGAATGTTGAGTGTAAGCCTAGAGGAAGCAGTCTGCGGAGTCAGGGTGACTCAAAAGTAAAGGGTCGCTTGGAGGTCAAGCGAACCCAGAAGCTCGTAAGAGCCAAGAGCCAGAGCTAAGAGCTAGAGCCAGAGCCAGAGCAAGAGCCCAGAGCGAGAGCCAAAGCCCAGAGCTAGAGCCAGGGCTAGAGCCAGAGCTGCGAGCCAGACCTAGAGCCAGAGCCAGAGCCAAAGCCGAGAGAATTGTAAAGAGATCAAGTGATCAAGTTGTTGCTGGGGTCTGAAGTGTGCTGAAGACAAAAGGAGTTCCAGAGACTATAGATAATTCTGAGGGAGTCGGAGAGGCTAGAAGCTCAAGAAGCTCAGAGGACTGACTCAAGGAGTCAAGTCAAGAGAAGCCTAGATCTGTCTGTAGAGTATGGACGACCAGCAGGATAAGATGGTATTTATAAACCCATAGGATTAGTTTAAACCAATGGAGTTGAGTGTGGAGCTTGTAAAAGAATTTAAGCCATAATCGCAGAGAGTCTAGTCAAGTTCATTAGAGCTCAAGGAGATGTAGCCCAAGATATCAGGGTGAACTCCATATTATATTGTTGTCTTATGTGTTTGTTCATTTGCTGCATTGCATTTACCATTGTGTGTGTTTGAATATCAACAAAGCAAATAAACTGAAGGAAACTAAGCAATTAGAAGCAAACATAAGCATACTCCTATTGCAAGCATTTTTAATTCTGAAATTGGTTAATCATAAGCTAGATCTTTGGAATATATAAGCTCTGAAGTGGGAGAGGTTCTTGTAAGCTTTACAAGAAGCCTTTAGTGCCCCATTTCAGATCAGTAAGACTCAATTGTGTCTGAACATCACTGAACAAGAATAGATTATTAATTGTACAAATTCCAGTCAACAAAGGAATTGTGGCCCTAATCTTAGGTTGGGTCTGACCATAGTCAGGAGAAACACATTTGGTGAATAGGAAAGGAGTACTACCTCCAACTTATTCTCATGGATGTTGTAGCTTATATTGTGATTTAAGCCTTATTTATCAGTTTTATCACAATGTGTGGCCTAAAATGACTGTGGGGGTTCAACCTCAATGAAGCTCCTTTATATTCTTTACCCCCTCTAAAGTCTAAAAGTCATGAAGTATTTTTTTTGTTGTAATATATCAAAATCACAAAAAATCAATTGTCAAAGAATTGGCCCCTAGTTCAGCCAAGTTTGTGATGCGATCAATTTGCAATCACAAATTGCAGTGGGGTAGTAGTATGAAGTATGACCCGGGTTCCACCGATTGCAATTTGTGATAAGGTCCAGAACTAAAAATATATGTATTGTGTTTAATAACTCCGGCGGGTCTATAAAATGCCTTATGTATATGTGTTGGTTCATTCCACCGATTGTGATTTGCGATGGGGATTCCAGACCCAATATTATATATGCCATGTTTTATACTTCCGGCGGGTCTGCCATATTACAGATTGTTAAGGTTTGGGTTAATACACCAATTGAAAGTGTCGATTGTGATTTGCAATGGGTTTTGGACCTGATGAATTATTAAATACAGATTTATGTCTAATCGAGTCTGTAAGGGAGTCATAAGACCATTGAAAAGGCAAAACCAATGGATTTTAAACAGAGTTAATTCTTTTTTGAGTTCTACGGTAACCGAAGGTTTGCGTCAATTTCACTGTGTAAAGGGAAAAATCAATGTTAGAGACGAATCCAAAGAAAAGGTGATTGCTCAGGTTTCTTTGTGTTCCCACCAATTAGAACACTCCCAACATATATGTGGACCCCTTCCAAAACTTTTGGCGCAGTTTTACATATGTTCTGAGCTCCAATATTTTATATGTAATGAAGTTGAATAATTTCAAATACAGAATAGTTTTGTAACTATTATAAAGAGGTTTATTAGCTATTTCGAGAAATTAGTTTCCAAACCTGATTTGATAGTTAATCAGAGAGGGAAGAGATAAAAGAAAGAATAGGGAATTGTAATGGGTTGTTGGAATTTTGGAGAACCAGAAGACAAGGCCATTATATTCATGAAATAATTGTTGATTAATGAAGAATCAGAAGTTTCCATGCATTCGCTGGGTATGATTTCGTGACTACTCTTTTATGTGCCATCTGATGTTTTCTTCCTTCAAGTATGGTAATGAAGCTACAAGTCTTTATTTTCTTAGGTAGATAAAGTTAAACTTCCTTAAAAGAGCACTCTTGTACTTGAAATTTTCACCTTTCTTTCTAAGTTACAGATAGAAGTTTCTGTGCAAGGTAGCATATTATCTTTAACTTCCCCAAGAGTCATAGATAGTAGGTTCTGTGTTTAACAACATATTGTCCATGATTCAGTTCTCACCTTCATAATTATTCTAAGTTACAGATAGTAGTTTCTGCATAAGGAAGCATAATATTTTTAACTTCTTCAAGCTTTATTCATTTATCATTCATATTCAGGTATCAAATGACATTCTGATATTTCCTTGTCACCTAAGTATTGAGAGTAAAAAACCAAGTCTCCAGGTCCTTCATTTGAGAACACAACATATATCTAAGTGACAAATAAGTGACAATAAATAATATTTATTAATGTCTTAAGCACAATTTCTCTACATCCAGGAAATTGGTTTCTTAAGGTACAACACTAATTATCATCATTGCCAGGGAGAGGAGACATGAACACTTTTACCTAGGTTTTTCAATATTTTCTTCTGGTTGTTCAGTGAGGAGGAAAAACTTGGTTGTTTAGAATAAAAGCAATAAAAGGTGACTACATAATAGTAATAGAGACCACAACTTGCAAAATAATTGAATAAGAACACTTGTCCATAGGTTTATTAAGTTTGAAGTTGATCCTTGTGAGTGACAAGTTTCATCAATTGGTTGTACATTCCTTAATTGGTGACTATATTCCACTTTGAAGTTTTGTTTTCTAGGTTTTAATGGCTCTCCCTACATTCTAAGTCGATAAATTGGATCCATTTGATATTACTAGGATCACTGGCTATCCTCATGATATCCCTGCATTTTCTGCATGGAATGAGTATCTTCTAAAATTCGGTAGAAAGGAATATGAAGATCTGGCTCATCATCTCCAAGAGTTTCATGAAGGCATGGAGCAGCAGGGCATCATTCATGAAGATGTGAAGATGAAGTTGTTTTTGTTTCCTTTGGACCTAGAAGCTAGGGTTTGGTTAAGGTCTCTGCCTTTTGCAAGCATTTCATCTTTGAAAGATTTCCATTCAGTATTCAATTCTTCTTGTAGAATTTATTATCCACACAAGTTTTTTTTTTAAGGTTGCTGTGAATATTATGATGCTAAAGAAACTTTAAAGGCTCAAGATAATATTGTTGATGAAACTAATGATTTTGTTGATAATATATCAGGCATTCATAGAGGTTATAGCTAGATTAATCAAATCCAAACAAACGCATTAGATATAGTAGCAAATATAGTGGTTGCAGGAAAAGCACCAGAGGCATAGCCTATCCAAGACAAGGGAAATGAAAATATGGAATCCTCTCAAAGTCAAACATTGGAGGATATGTGTAATGTAATTAAAACTTTGTCGGATAGGTTGAATAAGTTAGAGTTAGAAAATAAGAATTCTTAGAGACCTACATTATATGCATAGATGAAGACGAACTTGGTATTCAAGGAGAAGAGTACGAATACGATGAGACAGATGCCATTCACGATGAAAATAAAATTGATGAATATTGGAAGCAACTCTCTAATTTTATGCAAACTAAACTACATAAGAAATATGACTTGAGATTGAGGAAAAGATCAAGAAGTCAAGAAAATAAAAGTTAGCAACAAGTTTCAACTTCCTCACCAAAGGCGACTACACAAGAATCTCAGCTTGCAAAACAAGTGAATAAAGGAAATCAAGAGAGTATTCAAATGGAGGAAAATTCAAACATCCATCAAGAATTTTTTCTCAACAGTCGAGAAGAGGAAGAAATAATTAAGTTGCAAATAATTCCCCAGAGTTCCTATTTTGTTAAACTTGATGATCCTCCTACCTATAATGAAAATGGTTTAAACAGGGAACAAGATGAAGCTCTTCAAGCTCATCAGTTAGGTGTTGTACATACATGAAGAAACCAACAAGTGGGATATGTTGGACAGCAATATATTGAGCCATCTATCATAGCGAAAGAGGCTATCTTATGTAAAAAGAAAGCTGATAAAGATATTTTATATCATTGCATAGAAGAACATAATGAGGCCCATGGATCAGAGGTAAACAATCTATTTGAAGTTGATCATATGTCGTATAGTAATGAGAAAAAAAATCTTTCTCTTCCTGAGGCTAGAATTACAAATTATTTTCAATCAAATCTTAGAGATGAAAAGTGGAGACATGAAAGTGAAATAGATCATTTTCTTACAGATGTTGTTGATTGTTCTGTTGAGCATATTATCCCGATAGAAGGTTTATTTGAGCAAGAACCTTCACACATAGAGAATTTCGTTTTTGGAGCTGATCAGGACCATATTTTTTCTTATATTTTTGAAGATCTTGTGGCAGATTACATGGAAGAATTTATCAGAAATCTACACATATCATTTTGTGGATATACTCCTAATTTTTCTTATCATCTATTTTTAAGCATAGTTTACTTTCTGTTCAAGATGAATTCCTTTTTAAATTCTCACTGGCAAAATGGTTCTAGATGAAGCACCCAAATGCTAACCTGACACCATTGGAAGATTGACTTCATCTAATGGAGATCAATCATTTACATATATATGGACTTGTACATAAATAAGCTCAGCTGTTGAGCATTTGGTCTCTAGTTGCAGTTCTTCAGTTTAATCATTAGTTGATGAATAATGGTGACTTTCGCAGTTGGAAACTAGTTTGTGAAGGTGTCAAACTTTAAGATCGTCAGGTTTCAGTTGTCAAATTTCAAGGTTTTCACAGTTCTGGACTCCATGCCCAATTAAGGCTACTGATATATGATTCTCAATATTTTTCTATCAAAGCACAAGCATCCTATCACTGCAGATATCGGCATGGGTTCACTATACAAAATTTTCACACAATTAAGTTGGGCCAAGCAATGTATGACTCCATGCCCGAGGAAAAGGCACTAATCTGCAGTTCTTAGTGCTTCTGTGGAAAAATCACTATCCCCAGGTGGAGCCAGATGTTGTAGCTTATATTGTGATTTAAGCATTATTTATCAGTTTTATCACAATGTGTGGCCTAAAATCACTGCGAGGGTTCAACCTCAATGAAGCTCCTTTATATTCTTTACCCCCTGTAAAGTCTAAAAGTCATGAAGTATTTTGTTTGTTGTAATATATTAAAATCACAAAGAAGCAAGTGTTAAAGAATAGGCCCCCAGTTCAGCTAAGGTTGTGATGCGATCAAATCGCAATCACAAATTGTAGTGGGGTAGTAGTATGAAGTATCACCCGGGTTCCGCCTATTGCGATTTGCGATAAGGTCCAAAACTAAAAATATATGTATTGTGTTTAATAACTCCGGCGGGTCCGTAGAACACCTTATGTATATGTGTTGGTTCATTCCGCCGATTGTGATTTGCGATGGGGATTTTGTACCCAATATTATATAAGCCATGTTTTATACTTCCAGCGGCTCTGCCATATTGCCGATTGTTAAGGTTTGGGTTAATACACCAATTGAAAGTGTCGATTGTGATTTGCGATGGGTTTTGGACCCGATGAATTATTAAATACAGATTTATGTCTAATCGAGTCTGTAAGGGAGTCAGAAGACCGTTGAAAAGGCGGAACCAATGGATTTTAAACAGAGTTAATTCTTTTTTGAGTTCCACGGTAACCGAAGGTTTGCGTCGATTTCGTTGTGTAAAGGGAAAAATCAATGTTAGAGACGAATCCAAAGAAAAGGTGATTGGTCGGGTTTCTTTGTGTTTCCGCCAATCAGAACACTCCCCACATATATGTGGACCCCTTCCAAAGCTTTTGGCGTAGTTTTACATATGTTTTGAGTTTCAATGTTCTATATGTAATAAACTTGAATAATTTCAAATAGGAGACAGTTTTATAACTATTATAAAGTGGTTTATTAGCTGTTTCGAGAAATCAGTTTCCAAAACTGATTTGATAGTTAATCAGAGAGGCGAGAGTTAAAAGCCTGAAAAGGAAATCGTAATGGGTTGTTGGAATTTTGGAGAACGCAGACACAAGGCCATTGTATTCATGATATAATTGTTGATTAATGAAGAATCAGAAGTTTCCATGCATTTGCTGGCTATGATTTTCTGACTTCTCTGTTATGTGCCATCTTATGTTTCCTTCCTTCAAGTATGGTAATGAAGCTGCAGGTCTTTATTTGCTTAGGTAGATAAAGTTAAAGTTCCTTAAAAGAGTGCTCTTCTACTTGAAATTTTCACCTTTCTTTCTAAGTTACAGACAGTAGTTTCTGTTGCAACGCAGCATATTATCTTTAACTTCCCCAAGAGTCATAGATTGTAGGTTTTGTGTTAAACATCATATTGTCCATGATTCAGTTCTAACCTTCATAATTCTTCTAAGTTATAGATAGTAGTTTCTGCGTAAGGCAACATACTATTTTTAACGTCTTCAATCTTTCTTCATTTATCATTCATATTCAACTATCAAATGGCATTCTGATATTTCCTTGTCACCTAAGTATTGAGAGTAAAAAAACAAGTCTCCAGGTCCTTCATTTGAGAACACAACATATATCTAAGTGACAAATAAGTGACAGTAAATATTATTTATTAATGTCCTGAGCACAATTTCTCTACAGCCAGGAAATTGGTTTCGTAAGGTACAACATTAATTGGCATCGTTGTTGGGGAGAGAAGGCAAGAACACTTTTCCCTGGGTTTTTCAATATTTTCTTCTAGTTGTTTAGTGAGGAGGAAATACTTGTATGTTTAGAATAAAAGGAATAAAAGGGGACTCCATAATAGTAAGAGAGACCATAGCGTGTAAAATAATTGAATAAGAACATTGTCCATATGTTTATTAAGTTTGAATCTAATCCTTGAGAGTGACAAGTTTCAGCAGTTGGTTGTACATTCACATCTGTGATTTTAACTTACAACATTAATTGGCCACTCTATTGCACTTTGAAGTTTTCTTTTCTAGCTTTTAATGGCTCTCCCTACATTCTTAGTCCATAAATTTTAGCCTGTTGATTTTACTAGGATCACTAGCTATCCTCATGATATGCCTACATTTTCTGTGTGGAATGAGTATCTTCCAAAATTCAGTAGAAATGAATATGAAGATCTGGCTCAGCATCTCCAAGAGCTTCATAAATGCATGGAGCAGCAGGGCATCATTCATGAATATGTGAAGATGAAGTTATTTTTGTTTTCTTTGGACCTAGAAGCTAGGGTTTGGTTAAGGTCTCTGCCTTTTGCAAGCATTTCACCTTTGAAAGTTTTCCATTCAGTATTCAATTCTTCTTGTAGAATTTATTATCCACACAAGTTTCTTTTTGAAGGTTGTTGTGAATATTATGATGCGAAAGAAACTTTAAAGGCTCAAGATAATCTTGTTGATGAAACTAATGATTTTGTTGATAATATATCAAACATTTAGATAGGTTATAGCCAGATTAATCAGATCCAAACAAACGCATTAGTGATCGAAGAAAATTTGGTGGTTGAAGGAAAAGCACTAGAGGCACAACTTATCCAAGACAAGGGAAAGGCAAAGATGGAATCCTCTCAAAGTCAAACATTGGAGGGTATGTGTAATGTAATTAAAACTTTGTCAGATAGGTTGAATAAGTTAGAGTTAGAAAATAAGAATTCTCAGAGACCTACGTTATATGAAGTAGATGGAGATGAACTTGGTATCGAAGGAGAAGAGTATGAATATGATGAAACAGATGCCATTCATGATGAAAATAAAATTGATGAATATTGGAAGCAATTCTCTGATTTTATGCAGACTGAACTACATAAGAAATAGGACTTGAGATTGAGGAAAAGATCAAGAAGTCAAGAAAATAAAATTGAGCAGAAAGTTTCAACTTCCTCAACAAAGTTGCCTCCACAAGGATCTCAGCTTGCAAAACAAGTGAATAAAGGAAATAAAGAGAGTATTCTGATGGATGAAAATTCAAACATGCATCAAGAATTTCTGCTTAGCATTCGAGAAGAGGAAGAAATAATTAAGTTGCAAATAAATGCCTAAGGTTCCTATTTTGTTAAATTTAATGATCCTCCTATCTATAATGAAAGTGGTTAAAATGGGGAATAGGATGAAGCTCTTCAAGCTCATCAGTTAGGTTTTGAACATACAGGAAGAAACCAGCAAATGGGATATGTTGGACAACAATATATTGAGCCATCTATCATAGCAAAAGAGGCTATCTTATGTAAAAAGAAAGTTGATGAAGAGATTGTATATCATTGCATTGAAGAACATAATGAGGCCCATGTATCAAAGGTAAACAATCTATTGAAGTTGATCATATGTCATATAGTAATGAGAATTTCTTTTTCTTCTTCCTGAGGTTAGAATTACAAATTATTTTCAATCAAATCTTAGAGATGAAAAATGGAGACATGAAAGTGACATAGATCATTTTCTTAAAGATGTTATTGATTGTTCTGTTGAGCATATTATCCCAACATAAGGTTTATTTGAGAAAGAACCTTCACACATACAGAATTTCTTTTTTGGAGTTGATTAGGACCATATTTTTTCTTATATTTTTAAGATCCTATGGCAGATTACATGGAAGAATTTATCAGCACTCTACACATATCATTTTGTGGATATACTCCTAATTTTTGTTGTGAGCTACTTTTATGCATAGTTTACTTTCCGTTCAGGATGAATTGCTTTTTAAATTTTCACTAGTAAAATGGTTCTAATTGAAACACCCAAATACTAACCTAGCACCATTGGAAGATTGACTTCATCTGATGGAGATCAATAGTGTACATATATAGGGACTTGTACATAAATAAGCTCATGTGTTGAGCATTTGGTTTCTAGTTGCAGTTCTTCAGTTTAATCATTAGTTGATGAATAAGGGCGACTTTCCCAGTTGGAAACTGGTTTGCAGAGGTGTTAGACTTTAATATCATCAAGTTTTATTTGTCAAATTTCAAGGTTTTCATAGTTTTAGACTCCATGCCCAATTAAGGCTACTGATCTATGATTCCCAATATTTTTCTATCAAAGCACAAGCATCCTATCACTGCAAATATCAGTGTGGGTCCACTGTACAAAATTTTCACACAGTTAAGTTTGGCGAAGCAATGTATGACTCCATGCCCGAGGAAAAGGCACTAATCTATGGTTCTTAGTGCTTCTGTGGAAAAAACACTATCCCCAGGTGGAGCCAGATTTTGTAGCTTATATTGTGATTTAAGCCTTATTTATCAATTTTATCACAATGTGTGGCCTAAAATCATTGTGGGGGTTCAACCTCAATGAAGCTCCTTTATATTCTTTACCCCCACAAAGTATAAAAGTAATGAAGTATTTTGTTTGTTGTAATATATCGAAATCGCAAAAAAACAATTGTTAAAGAATCGACCCCCAGTTCAGCCAAGGTTGCGATGTGATCAAATCACAATCGCAAATTGCAGTGGGGCAGTAGTATGAAGTATCACCTGGGTTCCGCCGATTGTGATTTGCGATAAGGTCTGGAACCGAAAATATATGTATTGCATTTAATAACTCCAGTGGGTCTGTAGAACGCCTTATGTATATGTGTTGGTTCATTCCGCCGATTGCGATTTGCGATGGGGATTCCGGACCCGATATTATATATGCCATGTTTTATACTTCCAGCGGGTCTGCCATATCACAGATTGTTAAGGTTTGGGTTAATACACGAATTGAAAGCGACGATTGCGATCTACGATGGGTTTCAAACAAGATGAATTATTAAATATATATTTATGTATAATCAAGTCCGTAAGGGAGTTAGAAGACCATTGAAAAGGTGGAACCAATGGATTTTAAATAGAGTTAATTCTTTTTTGAGTTTCGCAGTAACTAAAGGTTTGCGTCGATTTCGCTGTGTAAAGGGAAAATCAATGTTAGAGACGAATCCAAAGAAAAGGTGATTAGTCAGGTTTCTTTGTGTTTCCACCAATCAGAACACTCCCGACATATATGTGGACCCCTTCCAAAGCTTTTAGCGCAGCTTTACATATGTTCTGACTTTCAATATTTTATATGTAACAAAGTTGAATAATTTCAAATAGTAAATAGTTTTATAACTGTTATAAAGCGGTTTATTAGATATTTCGATAAATCAGTTTCCAAAAATGATTTGATAGTTAATCAGAGAGGGAAGATGTAAAAGCCCAAAAAGGGAATTGTAATGCGTTGTTAGAATTTTGGATAACCTGGAGGCAAGGCCATTGTATTCATGATATAATTGTTGATTAATGAAGAATCAGAAGTTTCCATGCATTTGCTGGGTATGATTTTGTGACTTTTCTATTGTGTGCCATCTTATGTTTTCTTCCTTCAAGTATGGTAATGAAGTTGCAGGTATTTATTTGCTTAGGTAGATAAAGTTAAAGTTCCTTAAAAGAGTGCTCCTGTACATGAAATTTTCACCTTTCTTTCTAAGTTACAGATAGTAGCTTCTGTGCCAGGCAGCATATTATCTTTAACTTCTCCAAGAGTCATAGATAGTAGGTTTTGTGTTAAGCAGCATATTTTCCATGATTCAGTTCTCACCTTCATAATTCTTCTAAGTTACAGATATTTGTTTCTGCGTAACACAGCATATTATTTATAACTTCTTCAAGCTTTCTTCATTTACCGTTCATATTTAGCTATCAAATGGCATTCTGATATTTCCTTGTCACCTAAGTATTGAGAGTAAGAAACCAAATCTCTAGGTCCTTGATTTGAGAACGCAACGTATATCTAAGTGACAAATAAGTGACAGTAAATAATATTTATTAATGTCTTAAGCACAATTTCTCTACAACTAGTAAATTTGTTTCTTAAGGTACAATAGAGTCCACAAACCACTTGTTTATAACTTTGTTGCGGTGAATGTACGAGGGTTTGGTTACACTAGGTTGGAATCTGAGCAAGATATCCTATTCCATAAACATTAAATGTCTGATGTTGAAAGTACGCCAACTTAAATTTAAAAGTATGAGTGGGAAGTTTTTATAAATTGATATTTTTGTTTTAATAGAGAGATTTTGTTTATAGGATTTAATTAATAATTATTTAAATTTATTTTTTCTTATAATTTTTTAAAAATATATATTTTGTTGCTTATTTTAATAATATTTGTTTATGGGAGAGACACTCTCTATCTTATTATGGAAGAGATGTTGTAATGCCTTGTTGTGTCCAGTGAACATTTTGACTTGATCAAATTGTATAAAAATAAAAATAAAATAAAATAATTATTAATTATTAATATCTAAACGAGTCTAGATCCATCTTCACTTTGGCTCTACCAAGTGCCGATAAGGTTCAAATCTCTTAAGGTACAAACCTCTTTTAGAGTGAAAGAAGATTTGATCCATCTGGGTTCTTGGTAGATCCGATGTTAAGATGTATATTCGTTGGTTTAAAATGTGTTAGAATGGTTGAATTCAAAACTAAAATTACATACCGTGATGTGGGTGTTAGAATTAGCTTAATAGGAGAAAAGGGTGTCACGGTGGGGCTTCCCCCTGACCCACTACTCTGTATGCCACCACACGAATTGGAATTAAATGTTCCTCATTTACTAATCAATCTAGTAGAGAGCACTTGAAATGTATGACCTCGACTTAGTTGGTGACTTATAGACCCTTCGTGATGCTCTTCCTCGTCAATAACATTTTAGCTCTATTGTTGCTCCTAATGCTGACCATGTCCTTCAAGCAAGAATCTGGACCTTGGGAATTGTTATGTGGCCTTGTTTCGTAGATTTCCCTCCATCTTTGATGAATTTTACTAAAGGTGAGGAACTTTCTTAGTATTTGGAAAAAGTGTTTCCCTCCTGAAAAGATAATTACCTTATTGTACCAATAGTTACTCCATCTCTGATATCCACACTAGTTGAGTATCACTTGTGTTTTTCTTCCTCCTATGGTCATGTCATGTCAGTGAGAACATTGTCATAGAGGAGGGGAAGATGATGAATTACGGGTGTCTCTAGGGCATGATTTTGAGCTGAGCCCTCAACTCATGGATACCAAGAACCCACTCCACCTACAATTCAATAATAAATTCATATTGTTGAAGAGGAAATTTGTGAATAAATGTATGAGGTCCTCAACATAGATGTTATGGTGGGGGTCGTTCCATTGGTGCTAGAGATGGGTAACTTTTGTGGGTCACAAAACGACTACCTTCATATGGTGGAGCTCTATTGGCCTATTAAATTTCTTCGTGGTAAGATTTTTGTGGATAGGCACCAAACTCAAGTCAATATCATGCATATGTTGGATGAGTTGAAGAATCTTTTGCTAGACACCAAACTTGGTAGGATGACTAGATTAGAGATTGTTTCAAGAGCCAATTCCCTAATTCTAGTAGCATGTAAGGTCAAAGGGTATCCTATCAACCTACAAATTTTCTTGTCCTCATAACTCACAAGCTTTCTTTATATTTTGATGTTTAATTTCTAAATTATTATGCTTTCCCTTGGGGTGCCTCTACCACATTTCTGATATTATTTTCAGTTTCTTTAGACAATTTTATTTTAAATTATAGACTCTTATTGCCACTCTCTTGAATGAATTAAAATGTTGTTTTTTCCCATCTATAAAGTAACAACATTTCATTTAACTTTCTCAACCATTCATGAATTTTTGCATTTAGTCTTTCAATTTAAAATCAATACTCTTTTTTTCCTAATCTAATGTGGCTAAAGATATAAATTATCTTAAACACGATATCATTTTTCAAAATACAATACAAATTTTAAAACACAAAAGTATAAAAATAAAATAAAATTACATATTCAAACTTCTTAGTGATTAAATAGAATTATAAATTTTCACAATTTCTATTTTAATTTAAGAAATTAAAAGAAATTATTTTTTCTGATAAAAAAATAAAAATATCCACACATATCAAAATTTAGTTTAATACCTATAATCTCATCTAAGTAAATCATATTGATAAAAAAAATATAATATATAAAACAAATAATTAATATATCTATATATATATATATATATATATAGATATATAGATATAATTATAATTTTTATAATATTTAATAAGTTTAGAGTGATATATATATATATATATATATATATATATATATACATATTTGTTATTAATGATTTTTAATATTTTTGGGTTAAAGGTGATAGAAATATGGATTTCTAGTTTTAGTTAAACAAGTGGGGTTTAATGGGGAGATCGTTTTACACAATAAGGATAATATTTTTTTTTTTTCGGTAAAAACTATGCTAATATATTATGTACAATAGACAAAAGTTACATCATGATAAAACAGAGAGAACCAGGCTCTGGGAATATCATCCAGGAGCAGTTGAGGCTAATAAAAAAACTAACCCATGCAAGGGCGCCAAACAGAGAAGCTAAACCATCCAAAAGAGCAAGCCCACGCAGGGGCGCCAACCAGAAATCCAGATTATCCCACGCAGGGGAGACTAACAGTAACCAACCCATTAATGAAGTTTCAGAGACATCAACACAAAGCATTGATGCCAAGACTAAGCCAAAACAGACAACAAAAGAGACCAGAAGACTAGACAGAAGAGCTATGTGAACCTTGAGCTCAGGCATCACTATTCGTCCATTTGCACCTCCTCTACCCGGCACCAACTGTAAGCTTCCCTTTCAACAGTAGTGGGAGCAGTGTTTTCTGCTTCGCTGGTCTTCTCCCTCTAATCAAGCCTGCTTTTCAAGACATTTTCCAGGTCCGAGGCAGGATCTTTAACATCCTTCTCCGGTTAGTTTCAGGAACCTTTGCTTCTTGCATCGTGCTGTCAGCCTTCCCCTGCCCATGTTCATCCAGGGAGTCATTGTCTTCCTGGGAATTTTCAATGAACAGGACCGAAACATGCGCACTAATCTGCGGATTGTTCATGGAACTGCTAAAATTGAAGATAGTAGAGCCGAAGGCAGGCAAGGCAGCCGAGCTTGATGCACCCGCATCCATGAATTGACTGGAGTGAAGGGGATTAGCTCCAGTGGAGCGTAAGTTATTGCATTGACAACAGTGGACAGGATTATCCGCCTCGTGACTGTGAGAGGTTCCTCCTCTGGAAGTGCCTCGACGGCTAAGCAGATGCTGTCGAGGTCTCACCATTCTTACCGGGGTCAAGGAGAGGAAATTCGAACAGACCACGAAATAATCCAAACAACCAGCTGCCGGAACAGACTGCGGAATGAGCCAGACAGACAGAGAGGATATCCCGGAGGAGACTGAGAGGCAGGGCAACCGAAATTGCAGAGACCTGCTAGAAGGAAGAGCCACCAACATTCCCTAACCATACGCAGCAGCATTGTTTATAGCCTCAACTGCCTTACCTTGGAGCTCACCCGCCATAACTGCGACCTCCGCTTGAGCCGAATTGTCGTGCAGGGCATTTACTGTGCTCTGCAGCATCACCTTATACCAGTCGCTTGCAACACCTATGCCTCCGACGTCTGCCACGTGATGGCATGTGGTCGGCATGTGGCCTGCCGCCCACACCCGTCCCATCCTATCTAACACCCGCATCCAGGGGAACTGCATCTTTTTGGACCAGATGAGAGCATTCTTGAGCTTTGTCATGTGTTAAAATAGTATTCAGCTGCCCTGTGATTAGAGAGTGGTCATTCTCCACCCCCACACTGGCCATGAAGTCGGCAACCTTGTTACCCTCCCTTTTTATGTGAGTGAAGGTGATTGCTCTATTTCTGTCGACCTCATGTTCTATGGCCTCCAGTCTCGCTTCGAGCCTCCAGCTGGTGGCTATTTTCCTGGCATGAGATCCATTTAGGATAATTTTGGCCATATTTATGAGGATCTAAGAGTCTCCTTCCACCTCCAGAGGATGAAAGTTGTGACCCCAAGAAAGTAGGAGTCCATGCCATAGTCCCTCTAACTCAGCTGAGTTATTGGTGTCCCATCCAATGTTTCCGTAATAAAGTATCAGGGGTTCACCTTTATGATTCCTTATTATTCCTCCAAAGCCTGCGAGCCCGGGATTCCCTTTGGAGGCACCATCAAAGTTAAGTTTGAATGTATGCTTTGGTGGGGGATTCCATGTGACTTGTTTTTGAGTATTGCTTTCAGAGTGGTCTTGCTTGTGAGATCCTTGAGTAAGATGTATTTGCCAGTTTTCCATAATGGCTTTCTCATTAGCTAGCGTAGGCCAGTCCTCCTCCTTCCAAGATCTTAGCATAAGAGTCTCTTGAAGATTTCCACAGAGCAGGTTCCAAATATTGTCTATCGAAGAGCGTTGATTTTTGAATATGCGCTTATTTCGTTCCTTCCATATGCTCCATAGGACTAGCCCGGGAACTAGTCTCCATAGATGATTGAGGATTTCACTCTTGTAAGGGTCCCGTTGCCACTGACATATTGAGTTAGTGATTTCATTCTCAAGTCTGCATCTTCTTTGACATCTGAAGCTTGCCTTTTCCCATAGCTGATTGGCCAAGGGACATGAGTCCAGTAGATGTTGGAGAGTTTCCTCATGGGCGTTGCAATTGAAACAAATGGAGGGGCCATGAAATTTTCTGCTCCTAAGCTTGTCCCAAGTTAGAATTCTCTGATGTCCTACCAACCAGAGAAAATGGCAGATTTTAGGCCAGGAGCCAGAGCTCCAGATTTTGCTCCAGATTGGGTCCTGGGGATCGGAATTATTGCAGATGATTTTGTAGGCCTCGGATGTGGTGAAGGCTCCTTTCGGCTGATATCCCCATCTTAGAATGTCTCTGCTTTCATCGTACCTGATTCTTCTTTTGCTCAGTTCCCTATCTAGATCCTTGGTAATTTGGTGATCTTCATTTGTGATTACTTGGTTGCCCGGTTTCCAAATCCTGAAGCCCTTCTCAGTTTCCTGGGTCCAGTACTACCCAATCTTTGCTTGTTGTTGCTCCTCCCTAATGGTGTCCGGTGGCAGGTTAAGTACATGGCTGAGAAGAGGCATTTGATTCCAGGCATCTGTCCAGAATCTAGTGGTGTTGCCGTCTCTTACCTCCCAAAAATTGTGCTTCTGGATCATTTGGTAGTGTTCTCTCGCTGCATTCCAAATTAGCGATCCTTTTTCATTGGGCGTTAATCTGATGAGCTCTTCCTGGGGTTGGTGATTGGCATACTTGGCTGTCCATAATGTGACACAAGGTTTTCCTAGGCGGGTGAACCATTGCCACCATATTTTGGTTCCCATGATGGCATTGCTATGCTCGGGATCTCTAAGGCCGATGCCTCCTTTTTCTTTTGGCTTGCAAACTATGCTCCATTTTACCAGGGCCCATTTGCAATTAGTTGCAATGCTTCCCCATAGGAATCCTCTCTGAATATTCCTTAGTCTTTTTAGGACCCACTTTGGCGCAGCCAGGATGGAGAATAAGTACAGCGGCATTACTTGGAGGACAACCTTTATGAGCACTGCGTGACTGACTAAGTTCAGAGCTCTGTGCGACCATTGGTTGAGACAGGATTTAAGCTTTTCAATTAGGTTGCGCCATGAGGAATGCTTGATGGCAGAGACAGTTAGGGGGGCTCCAAGGTATTTGGAGGGAAGGGTGGCGATAGGGAACCCCAAAATGCAGACTATTGCAGACTTGACAACCGGAGGGGTATTAAAGAAAAAGATCTGCGATTTTGAGTAGTTGATGCTGGTTCCAGAGGCTTCGGCGAAGTCATTGAGCACGGCTTTAAATCTGGAGGCTTCTTGGACGGAGGGGTAGCCGAAGAGCATAGTGTCATCAACAAATTGCTGATGAGAGATGGCAAGTGAATGATGAATGGAGAGGCCTTTGAGCTGATGTGAGTGCAGGGAATTTTTAATGTGATGTCCCAGGCCTTCAGCCATTAATACAAAGAGGAAGGGGGATAGGGGGTCACCTTGCCTTATACCCCGGGAGGGGGAGAAGGGGCAAGAAGGGATCCCATTCACGAGAATGGAGAAGCAAGTGGAGGAGATTAGACTCATAATCCAACGGATCCATGTGGGACTGAATCCGAAAGCAATTAGCATTTGTTGTATGTATGTCCAGCTGAGCTTATCAAATGCTTTGGAAAGATCAAGTTTTAGGAGCATACTTGCTTGATTTGAATGCTTGAGAGTGTGTATGATCTCATGCGAGAGGATGATGCCGTCCATAATCTGTCTCCCTTCCACATATCCAGACTATTCCTGAGAAATGAGCATTGGCAAGAGGGGCTTTAACCTGTTTGCAATGACTTTAGATATGACTTTGTATATTACGTTGCAGAGGGCAATCGGTCTGAATTTGTCCGGAGTGATTGAGTCCTCCTCTTTGGGGATTAGGGCAATGAAAGTGGAGTTAAGAGAGGGAAGCAGCCAGTGATATGCTCGCGATTACTCTACCACTTGCCAGACTTCCAACCTTATCAGCTCCTAGAACTTGTGAAAGAATGTGGTGGTGAAGCCGTCTGGTCTGGGAGCTTTTCCATCTTTAAGCTGAGCCATAGCAATGTCCACTTCTTGTGTTTGAATTGGACAGAGGAGGAGTTCATTGTGCTCCTCCGTGATTAGTTTTGGCACCTTGTGTGTGATTCTTTCAATTGCAGGATGTCTGTTGATTTCAGGCTCTTGATGGACTTGCTTGAAGTGATTGAGGAATTCCTTCTCAATTTCCTCATGCTGTTCAACCCTTTCCCCTCTTGGTTTTTCTATGAAAGGGATATTATTGCGCATTCTTCATTGAATAGTGGTTCTGTGGAAGAATTTAGTGTTTCGTTCTCCCTCTTTCAACCATCTGATCCTGGATTTTTGCTTCCAGTATATCTCCTCCTGCTTTCTTCTCTCCTCCAGCTGATTGTGGATGTGCTGCTCCTGCTCAAGGGTTCTTTCTGTGTGGCCTCCTGTGCTTATTTCTTGCTGTAATTCCGCCAGAGCTTTTTGAAGATCATGTTGCGCCTTGAAGATGTTTCCGAAGGTCTCGCTATTCCATCGCTTAAGATTGAATTTTAGATGTTTGAGTTTCTGTTGGAACTGGAACATCTTGGAGCCTTCTAGACGGTTAAAGGTTGTCGATGTTGAGTGAACAAAGTCTTTGAAGGAGGGATGGGTAAACAAGAATTCCTCGAAGCGAAAAGGTCTTCTTGTGGTGCTGCCAGGACGTTGCCATTGAAGAGCAATAGGGCAATGATCGAATCCTGAGTGTGGAAGTATGGCCGCTAAAATGTCTCCCCCTAGATGAATCGAGTTGTCTAAAATTAGAAACCGATTCAGTTTGGAGGCTATTTGATGCTTGCCTGCTCTTCGGTTGCTCCACGTAAAAGTGCCATTACAGAAATGCAAATCTATCAGGGATGCATTCTGGATGAAGTCTTTGAAATGGGTGTTTTCCTGTTCCAGCCTGTTTCTGCTTCCAATCTTTTCCTCCAATTTTTTTATCATGTTAAAATCCCCCCCTATAATCCAAAGTGGGTACCTTCTATTGAAGTTTAGAGCTTCTAAGGTGTGGAGGAGAGCAATTTTTTCCCCTGCTTCCTGAGGGAAGTAGACATTCGAGAGATTCCCATGAATATTAGTGCCTATAATGTGGAATGCGGCCTGGATTAAATTATGAGAAGCGTGAAAGTCCGAGAGAGTAAGTGCTTGAGAGTTCCACGCAATGGCTAGCCCTCCAGATGCGCCAGATGCATCCACAGCCACCGATTGACATCCTGGCCAAGCCTTAGAGAGGATAGTACCTAGAGTTGAGTTGTTACATTTTGTCTCTTGGAGAAAGCATATTTGCGGCTTTTCCATTTTTATTATATTTTTTAACATTCTGAGTTTTCCTGGGCTATTGAGCCCTCTTAGGTTCCATGAAATGAGCTTCATGATTCACTATTGGTGGACTGCTTATAGTACTTCATAAGCTTAGCATACCTGCCTGAGTCCACCAGGATCTTCCCTATCGCTATTGTTCTTTGGAGATCAGTTCTTCTTCCCCTTTTTTTGGAGTCTTTTGGAGTAGGGCCTAAATCCCATTGACTTCCTAATTGGATGCCGAGTTGATACTGTTGGTAGGCTCAGGAAATGACCACTTCCAGTTTGTTAAGCTGAAGCTCTGGGATACTTTCATAGGCTTTCTTTTTGCATGCTGCTTCTAGTTCTAATATATCTAGTCCATTCAGATCTATGCTTTCTGGTTCTTCCTCCATTCGTTGCACCTGGTTATTTTCTTCTGAGGGAATATCTAAGCTTTGGAGGGGGTCCGAAGATCTGTGAACCTCCATTTCATTGTCTTTTTCTACCTGCTTCTCTTTGCTTTCAATGGGGTTAACTAGGGTATCTTTGGATGATGGGGGTTCAGAGGAGCGGGCTGAAGGAGGTGGCTGGGTGGAGGAGGAGGGGAGAGCAGAGTTTGGTATTGAGGATGGGTTTTGCTCTTCCGTAGATTGAGATAGGATTCCAAAGCTATTTCTGACCGCTGGATCAGAGGTGTTATTTTGCAGGGGCTTCTTCCCTGTTGTTGGTTTTTTATGCGCTCGTTTGTGGGTAGGGGCTTTGGTGAGGCCATCATGGGGTAGAGAGTCAGAGGGGCAGGAGCATTAGCTTTAAAATTTAGGGGACAATCTCTGAAAAGATGCCCTATGGCATGGCATTTACGGCATCAAAACGGGACATGTTCATAGTCTAAGGGTTGAATCCATTCATAGTCATGGTGAGAGAGACTTACCGATTCTGGCAGAGCTTTGTCCAGGCGCATGAAGACACAGATGCGGGCGTAAGATGTGTATCTACGCACTTTCATTTCTTCTGCTGCCTTTATGTATTCCCCCAGACCATTTCCTATATTTCTCAGGATATCTTCATCCCAGTACTCATCTGGAAGTGAGTACAGTCTTATCCAGACTGGTGCCCAAGTGAGGTCCTCCTTATCCGGGTTGAATCTGGGTGCCCAGTCCCTTAAGTATAGGCCAGCTGAGTTGAAGAAGTAGGGTCCCTCAACCAGGATTCTGTATTTGTCTTCCAGGCAAAAGAAGATCATTGTAAAGAATCCTTTTGGGCCTAGCTGCAGAGTCACATCTCCTTTAGGCTTCCACTTCGCTGCTATCCAACTGTATAGGGCTTTTTCCGTCGGCCAGAACCCTATAAATTTTCCAATGAGCGCATGATCTGTCATAAATTGGATTCTTTCTTCTATTTTTTCTCCCGGCAGTTCGATTCTGGGTCAATTTGTTGCTATTGGTTTGCAGGTGGTCGAGGAGACCTTCGGGGTTCCATCTGGTCGGTTATTCCATCCTGATTCTTCTTCTGTCTTATTTTCCGGTTTGTCTTTTCCAATGCTCTCGTGCAGGCGTGGGATTTCCTGGTTGATCACTTCCTCACTGACTGAGCCAAATAGTATTGTCCTTTCAGATTTGTTCTGCAGATTACTTGCTTTGGGGGAGGGCGTTGAACCCCCCCCTGTGGATTGTCCATTTGCCCTTCGATCCTTCACAGAGCAGTTAAGCAGCGTCAGGGCAAGAGGTCAGGTCCGTGATGGTTGTCTAAGCAGAACAGACTGCGCCGTCTGAGAAGAGTACAGAACCCTAGCAGTCGAGTTCCAACGCCTTTTTTTTCTTTCTAAGGATAATATTAAAAATATTATGAAATGAAAATTTAAGGAGAAGTTATGAAATGATTAAGAATTCCAGGGAAAAAAGAAACTAAAATATTCTAAGTAGAGGATAAGTAAAATCAACTAAATAAAAGTCTTTTATTATTATTATTATAATAATCACAATATCATAGTTATACAACAAGTTAGACATTAAGATAAATTGACTATCAAATGAATCTAACTAACATTGTGAATAGAAATTACACAGTAAAATTAGGAGCTAAATCTAACTATATATTATTGCATCTCATTATGAATATTCACTACATTACATTATATATTTTTTCCCCGAAGAAAAAAGTCATAACTTTCATTATAGAGTGAAAATTACATTTTATATGTGTACTCAAGTGCACTCCAAAATTGGCTATCAAATCAAAAAAGGGGACTAGTAAGTCCTTTCTTCTTGCCCTAAAGACAAAAATGTCTATCAACTAATATGCATGAGAAATATAAACAACCATAAGATACATGACCCCTTAGTCATCTCGGACTATATTTGGAATAATCATAAATAAATAAAATTAAGTCTGTAGCAATTATGTGGTCAGATTCAGGCCCTCTATGAAGGGTGTGTGATAATTTTGAGAGACATGAACATCCATTTGTTCAGTGATTTTCTGAATGCCTAGATTTTGTGAAGCACCTCCTTGAGATAAAGTGTCTGCAATGGTATTTCCTTTCCCATAAATATGAAAACACAAGATGTCATCAAAAAATTATTTTATATGTAAGATCTCTTCAATGATTGGGAACAATGTGTGCATGTAATATATCGATGTCTCATTAAACCAATTTATTACAATCTTTGAACCACCAAAACTCTGCAACATGCGAACACACTTCTTAATAGAAAAGAAGAAAGAGAAGAAGCTTGATGCTCATAAGTTTAGAGTAATTATATGTGCCACGACCCAACCTACTCTAAATCTTGAAAAAATCATCTTTCTATAAGACAACCTCCATCCCCCCACCACCTTCACCTCCAGCTAGGGAGGCCATGTCAAAGAAATCTTAGGGGTATGATTGATTAATAACTTCAACAATGATATTTTAAGGGTGGTGGGCAATTTTAGCTACAAATATAAGAGAAAAAGTGGCAATAGCCCATGCAACAACCTTGTTAGGTGTATTATATTTAACTTGAAATATTTTAGAGTTCCTTGAGAGCCATATACCCCTGCAAATGAGAGGTAGTAAGAACCTATTATTTTTTGGGCTTGCTTGTGACCACCAAAGTTGCAAAGCATCTTGATAAGATGCACCCTCCCAATTTGAGCTTATACCTAAGGAAGTCCTAACAAAGTGCCAAACTCTGAGTGTAAAGGGATAGGATAGGAAAAGATGATCTAGTGTTTCCTCATAATTTTCCACAAGGCACACAATCATGATTGATACAGCCCAGCCTGCTCCCAAGCCGCAATTACCAGGATCTTCGATCACCACGCATGTAAAACATGCACCTCAATACACACCAGAGCGTACACTTAAATTTCTGGAAGCTTATTTCAGGATGTTATAATCTCATGCTTTATAACCATACTTGTTTAACTCACATCGCTCTTCATAAAACTCTTAAAAGAAACATATTAAAAATGGACTTACTCACACAATATATTTATGTATGTATTCACGACGCACATCCACACCAAATCCTCCCCTCGGCGCTGGTTATAGGCGGAAAGTCATCCTGGTAAAGGTTCGGATTGACAGCTATGTATATATCCCCTATTCACTTTACCACTCTCGGCCAGTATATATGTATGCAACGCCTTATATATATATATATAGCACTTTAATTGGGTTTGCCGATGTATAACCGAACCTACATCGCCTTATATATATTCCGCATTTAATTCGAGGTTGGCCGATGTATAACCGAACTGCAATCGCTCAACCAGAAGTGTCTTGAGCGAACCCGATACCCTTATCATCGATGGTTAAAACTTTGCTAGTTCCTCTTTCTCGCCGGTCGATGTAACGAGCCGCTCCCTACTTTCGAACGGATGACACTGTCTATATATTTTGTCACAGGTTATATCTATTCGGCTTTCAATTTCGAAACTTTATAATTCACACACAGCAACCTTCGAAACCGATGCACATATGCACACAATGGACAGCTTCAATCATAACTGAGATGGAACGCAAGAATTTAGTGAGGACAGGTTTGCTCTCAGCGGTATATCTGCAAAGGGAATCACCTTTATAACAAACGATTCAGGGCGATCTCTATCACATAGAGCCACGCATCAACAGTTAACACATACACCAATTGCGCACTGGAAAAATAAGAACCATTATCACTTCATGCAAATTCAATGTCACATGACATCGGTTTCTGCAACCATATGCAGAACCATATCTAAAAATTGATTGAACGCCAATATGCTCATACATAACTGAATTCAACATATTCATATTTACATAAAAACAAGCATTCACACAGAGTTTCTATTAATGGCCCGATATGCAAATCTATGGCCCTTTTACAAACTGCCCGAAGGCTCCCAAGGAGAATCATTGCTCACTCCTCACACTCACTCCTCCCTCACTCCTCCTTCAATGCCTTTGAGGCTCCATAATTTATTAAACTTAGCATGATAAAAAATCCTAAAATCACTCAACTAAAAACTCTAAAACTCTACATGCAATGCATACACATGGCAAAAGCATCTCCTCAGCTTTATTCCGTCTTTTTCCCTGTTCTAAAATAGAAAAGCTTTCCTTATCGCTTAAAGTTCCATATCCATTCCTTTTATGCCTAAAAGATCTCCTAGTTTTATTTATTTATTTTGAAAATATCTAATAAAAGCCTAAATATTAAACTAATTCCACAACTGTATGAACCCTGTCTATTATTTACAATAAGTTCCTTTTTGGGCTTGATGCTCCCGCATCATACTCCCAAGGTAGAAAATTTTCATGATCTCCTCATCATGTGTTTAGCTCTATGTTTGCCTGGATCCCATATCTTGTACTGTAATTTTCCATTTGCCGCTGCTTCTATCTGTTGTTCTTCTCCAGGTCTCCACACTTTATGCTGCTTTGCTCCACTAGCTGTACTCTTGCAATCTTCTGTTGTCTTCCTCTTGCTGCTTCTGCTACTTCCCTTCTTTGCTGATGTCTTTTTCTAAGACACTTTCAGCATGATTCTTCTGATTAATTCAATTTCCTTGTCCAATAAATCTTCAAGTTGTTGATTTCTTGCTTCTATGCTGGTCTCTGTTCTGACTGCCACCCGATCATCCACCCCTTCTTGTCTTCTGGAACAGAGAACTTCTTTTCCCTTCAATTGACTGTTCAGCTGAGTCAAATGTTTCTCAGCACCGGCGACCATACCTGCATTCACAGAACACATGTTAAAATTAAAATCACAAGGCATCAGTGCCTTACTTCCCTCTGCCAGCATCTCAGTATGCTGTTCCATCCCAATCAGCACATCAGTATGCTGATTCTCTCTGCCCAAAGAATTCTCTAAAGAACTCTTAAGACTATCAACCAGTCTTCCTCTCATACCATCTGTTTCCATGATGTCTTTCTCCTTTTGTTCACTGTACTGAACTCTTTCTTCTGCAATCTCTTTGTCATACTCTGGATTCTCCAACAAATATTCTAATAATGCAATTTCTCTGTAGCATTGCTGAAGCATATCATCATCACCTGCATTCATACATAAACTTCCAGTTTTAACAGACTCAACTGTTGCTTCACTTATCCATGCTAGAGACTGATCCACTTCTTCTGCATGCATATGAGCTTCCTCTTGTACTGTAACAGTCGCACAAGGTTGCACATCCTCTTCAGTAAAACCTGTAATCACATCACAATTGTCAGCTACAAAAATACATGGTTTTACATTATCCATCTGATCTGGATTTTCCCAATAACTCAAGAAATCATCAATGATCTTCTCCTCTATCTTCATTTCCTCCTATGATCTTGTTATCTCAGCATCGATCTGAACAGTCTTCAGATTCAACTCTTCTTGAACAAACTTCAAAATTTGATCATCTTCCTGTATTGTACCTGTAAACATACACAATTCATTAGTTTTAAAACGACAAGACTTTTCAGTCTTGACTGCTTCCTTCAACATTTTTCTTTTAATATATCTGCATGTGGGAATTTCAAACTCCAACTCTGGCGCAAGAACTCTAAGTCCCTTTTTCAACAAGGCAATCACAATTTGCCTCAACCTCCTCTGCCCCAAATCACTCTCTTTCCCTTCAGTGGAGAGATCCATTTTCCTTTCCGATTTCCCCGCTCTTGTAGCCATTTTTCTAGTACCTGCAATTGTACCTTTATCTCTACAATCTCTCTTTTTCGAACCTCTGCAATCATTTCATCTCTGTGGCATTTCTCTGAACCTCTTCTTCCTCTAGAAAAACTCTCTCTACCTCTGGCAGACTGCTTCCTCGTAAGTTTTCTATTCACCATGAGTTGTACTAGCCTCTGCAACAGCAACCTCTCTTGCTGCAACTTACCTCACCGAGCTCTCCTCACTCAGTCTTTTGGTAAGTACTGGTTCACTGCCTCTGGAACCTCTTGAGCACTCCTCTGCTCTCTCTAGGCTATCTCTTCAACTCACCTTCTTCTTCTTCTTCACTGCAATTGTCCTCCCTATCCAGCCTTCAGCTGAATGCTAGGTTCACTGCCACCGTCTCTGCAACCATAAACTTCATTTACAAATTCCAAATCAGAAAAATAATCTCACCTCTTAAGATCCTGCATGATCTTGTCTTCTTTCCTCTTCCGCAATCCTGTTCACTTGTGTAGTTTGCATATCAGATTAAAAATCATTCATCCCAATTCAGTTCTCAAAAAAAACAAACATCTTCAGTTGAGCATTCTAGCTCTGATACCACCTGATGCAGCCCAACCTGCTCCTAGGCCGCAATTACCAGGATCTTCGATCACCACGCATGTAAAACATGCACCTCAATACACACCAGAGTGTACACTTAAATTTTCGGAAGCTTATTTCAGGATGTTATAATCTCATGCTTTATAACCATAATTGTTTAACTCACATCGCTCTTCATAAAACTCTTAAAAGAAACATATTAAAAATGGACTTACTCACACAATATATTTATGTATGTATTCACGATGCACATCCACACCAAATCCTCCCCTCGGCACTGGTAATAGGCGGAAAGTCATCCTGGTAAAGGTTCGGATTGACAGCTATGTATATATCCCCTGTTCACTTTACCACTCTCGGCCGGTATATATGTATGCAACGCCTTATATCTATATATATATATATATATATATATATATATATATATATATAGAACTTTAATTGGGTTTGCCGATGTATAACCGAACCTACATCGCCTTATATATATTCCGCATTTAATTCGAGGTTGGCCGATGTATAACCGAACTGCAATCGCTCAACTAGAAGTCTCTTGAGCGGACCCGATACCCTTATCATCGATGGTTAAAACTTCGCTAGTTCCTCTTTCTCGTCGGTCGATGTAACGAGCCGCTCCCTACTTTCGAACGTATGAAACTGTCTGTATATTTTGTCAAAGGTTATATCTATTCGGCTTTCAATTTCGAAACTTTATAATTCACACACAGCAACCTTCGAAACCGATGCACATATGCACACAACGGACAGCTTCAATCATAACTGAGATGGAACGCAAGAATTTAGTGAGGACAGGTTTGCTCTCAGCGATATATTTGCAAAGGGAATCACCTTTATAACAAACGATTCAGGGCGATCTCTATTACATAGAGCCACGCATCAACAGTTAACACATACACCAATTGCGCACTGGAAAAATAAGAACCATTATCACTTCATGCAAATTCAATGTCACATGACATCGGTTTCTGCAACCATATGAAGAACCATATCTCAAAATTGATTAAACGCCAATATGCTCATACAGAACTGAATTCAACATATTCATATTTACATAAAAACAAGCATTCACACAGAGTTTCTATTAATGGCCAGATATGAAAATCTATGGCCCTTTTACAAACTGCCTGAATGCTCCCAAGGAGAATCCTTGCTCACTCCTCACACTCACTCCTCCCTCACTCCTCCTTCAATGCCTTTGAGGCTCCATAATTTATTAAACTTAGCATGATAAAAAATCCTAAAATCACTCAACTAAAAACTCTAAAACTCTACATGCAATGCATACACATGGCAAAAGCATCTCCTCAGCTTTATTCTGTCTTTTTCCCTGTTCTAAAATAGAAAAGCTTTCCTTATTGCTTAAAGGTCCATATCCATTCCTTTTATGCCTAAAAGCTCTCCTAGTTTTATTTATTTATTTTGAAAATATCTAATAAAAGCCTAAATATTAAACTAATTCTACAACTGTATGAACCCTATGTCTATTATTTACAATAATTTCCTTTTTGGGCTGGATGCTCCCGCGTCAATGACCCAACAATACATCTTTTTCTAGATTATCTCTAATAAGGACTTTATTTTAGAGTATGCACCACTAAAAAATACAAGTTTTGGTCTTGCAACATAACTTGCATAATTTCTTCCACCACAAGACTAAATTCCTTGATCTTCTTTCATTAATGATAAAACTGTAGCCTGGTTTTTGTATAATACTCCCGAAATGGGGAATGCGTCCAACATAAAGAATCTTCTCTTTCTCTAAGGCGTACATGGGAAATCTTAAGACTGGCAATGTAATGTTTCTATTGTTCAAAGTGTTCTAAAGGTAGGTTTAACTGGTTTGCATCAACCTATCGTTATGCCAAGATTGAGGTTTGTGCATTATCTAACACTTGGTTAATGTGAACCTCTCATTTGCATGTAGAAATTCAACCAACTCATGAGACAAATGTAAATTTTCATCACAACTCACCCATGTATAAATTTCAATCCTTACCTACTCCCCATTCTTGACCTTCTAGGCGATACCTTCTTCTACCATAAAGAATGGAGATAATACGACTTTCCAAATAACCGAGATATTTTTCCTCTTCTTGATTGGGGAATTAATCCATTCTTTAGGAGTAGAAGGGTGAATGGATTTTTTATGGACAACATCAATCCACAAATAATCAATGGAAATGGGTCTCCAACCAAGCTTCATGGCCAATGCCTTTGCAAATAGGTGAATATTTTTAAGCTCCCATCCTCCCCACTTCTTAGGTAGGGAAATTATATCCCATTTTGCCCATGGGAAGACTTGTCCCTCTTTCTTCCCCAACCATAAAAACTTGCAATAGCTTTTATGAACAAAATTGAAGATGCCCTCAGGTATCCATGATAAATACATCCAAAAAATCATAATAGTTTCAAGTATTTATTTAATGAGAACCAATTTCTGAGCTCTAAACAATCATATAAGACTCCGTGCTTTTAATAGTTTTTCAATCTTAGCAATTAGCGAGATCTAGCCAACCTTTTTGTGGTCATTGGGTTTTAAGTGAAATCCCAAGTACTTAAGATATTCATAAAAAATGTTAGATTAAAAGGGAAAATATTTTGAACATTGATAGACTCATCCCCAGATAATCAAAGAGGGGAAATAGTATATTTTTGATGATTTAGCCACATTGCAGTATCTTTCTCAAATAGTGATAAGGTCTCTTTGATACTAATAAGATATTTCGTGGAACTGTCACATAATAATAACATATCATCCATAAATAATATAAGAGTGATGTAAAGGTCCTCAAATACAACAACACCTCTTAAATCTCCTCTCCTTTTTGCCTCAGCTAACAATCTACTAAGGCCTTCGGCTACCAACAAAAATACTAGCAGAGAAAGAGAACAACCCTCTCATATACCATGTTGAGCGTGAAATAGAAAAATAGCCAACCCATTGATAGGAACAACAAAATATATCGTGGTAATGCAGCTCATTATCCAACTAATAAAAGGTACTTCAAAGCCGAGATGAGTCATAAGTAATCTGATGTATATCCAATTGACCCTATCATATGCTTTGGAAAGGTTAGTCTTGATCACTAGGCCTTTAAACTTCTTTGACTTTAGATTGTGAAGGCCTTCTTGAGTAACCTCAATAACCTCATGATTCTGCATGCCTTCCAAGAAAGAAATTTGTTCCTTCGATACATTTTTTGATAAGGTTGGTTTCAACATATCACTTATGATTTTTGCAATAACCTTGTAAATGTAGTTTCACAATGACATGGGCCTAAATTCATCAAAGAAGTGAGGAGAGTATGATTTGGGGATGAGGGAAATAAAGGTAGAGTTAAAGGAGTCAAGAATTCTGCGAGTTTGTCAGGAGTCATTCACCACTCTTAAAATGTTACTTCCCATAATATCATAAAGTCCCATGGAAAATTCAATCCAGCATCCATTAGGTCTAAGGCTTTTATGCTTTTAAAAGTTGTGGAGATTTTTTTGCAATTCAGCCTTAGATATTGGTTCCATTAAACATAAATTTTCTTTAGCCTCCGAGAACCTCGGGAAGGCTAAATCCATAGACATAACCTCAACAATAGTCACCTAGAGAGAGGCCTTATACAAGTTACTGAAGTGATTCTTGCCCAGTTTTATTAAATCTTTGAAAGATGTAACTCTACGACTTTCAATTTCATCAAGAGCTCACATAGTGTTCTGTGCTTCACGACTTTTCACATAGTTCTAAAAGAACTTCATGTTTTCATCACCACTCTTTAACCATGTAGCATGACTTATTTTGTCTCCACATCTCCTCTTTTTCTTCAAGTAATCTTTTTTTTTTGTGGTTTCTAGATAAATAATCCTAAACATTTCGTGACTAATATCCTCCATTGCATTACGTTATGCTATATTGATATAGTTCTATAAATTAATGATAGTATAATTTTATAAATTAAATAATTCGTAAATATTGATAGCCTATAATAAACATTTAAAACTAAAACAATTTTTTTATTACACATTCATATTTTTATTAAAAAAAAATCATAAAAAACTAACTATATTATAACTTTATATTAAATCATAGTTATTAATGATTATAAAAACATAATATCTAAATTAAAAATATATTTAAAGGAATAATTAGACTAATATTTTTTATATTAAATTAAAAAACAAAAATAAATAAATATTTTTTGAAATGAATCTAAATTATTGAAATTCTATTCTAAAAACTCTAATTTAAATTAGAGTTTTTTGGGGATATTTTTTTATTTTTAGTGAAAATTTTTGAAAATCACAAATGTGAATGCTAAACTATGTATAACTCCAAAATAAACACACATGAAATTTGGGGGTAATAATGGCAGTCAAATGTCGGCATATGATGAAAAGGGATTAAATTTGGGCACGCAATAGCTTCTTCTTTTTTATGGGTAGGGTCACGAACCTCAGTCTAGCAGATTCTTTGGAGACTGGATTAGTGGGTGTGTGTTAACTAGGGTTGTAACACAAGGTTGTTTTTTATGATAAAATTGGGGGAGAATTAGCATTTTTTTTTTAATATACAATGAAATGATATTTTAATATTTATTAAGTTAAAAGCGATATTTTAATTTTCACTGAGTTAAAAATAGTTTATAGGATTATCACTTTTATGTGTTTTTTTGTAATTTAATTTTTTCTAATAATCACTAAGCTAAAAAACAATGCCAAAAAACTAAGGTTAACATATATTTCTTAACATTTCCAAAATTTATTGGTTTGTTTATCCTGCCGCATCTTGTGACCTCAACATATATGTCACGGGTCTGCTGCATCTTGTGACTTCAACATATATGTCATGGGTCTATTGAATTGTGCTTCTAGGGTTCTTGAAATTATTTAATGGTATGTTGGATGCCATTTAGAGTTGTCTTTTTTATTTTGTTGGAGGTCATTCCTTAGCTGTACGATTTGGCCCTAGTCAGAGGTCATCCCTAGGTTCTCATTATCTTTCAGGCCTCTTGTGGAATTTTTTAGCCAGTTGGCATTTCATTCCGGTATTTGTTTGTGTTGGAGGTCAACTAATGCCTCTTGTGGAGCCAGTTGGCATTTCATTCCGGTATTTGTTTGTGTTGGAGGTCAACCTTCTAGCACATATAATGACAGGTTTTGGATATTAAGCATTTCTTCTTCTTTTTTCTATATAATACTACCTAAGCACCCATGAGGGATTTGAACCGGTGACCTCTCTCAAGGAGTGCCTTAACAGTACACCCATTCACCATCAATCCAAAGTCCCATGGGCTATATTAAGCATTTCTTACACTAGCTGTGGTTTTAAATTAAATGTTTGGAGCTGTCTAACTAGGAGCTTCCTTAGGAATGGTTTGGCTTTAGTTTATTAGATCCTAACTTATAGTAAATTATTTAATTGGGTTTGTATGCTGACATGGAAATCAGTTTTAGGTGGAGGTTGTTGCACGCAGAGCCATCTGAACGTGACTTCTATAGTGTTCACAAATTTTTTCCAAGTTATTATTTTTTTTTTTTTTTTTGTGTCAAATTGTGGTTTTACATGAGAAATAATGTCCATTCATTTTTTGTTTTTCTTTCATTCTATTTATCTATCCATCTATGGGGACTCATTCCTCCTATTTTAGTTATTTATAATCTAATATTTATTTACACACATATAACTCTAAAGTATTATGTGTTTAGCCTTTTTTATAGCAAAATGGGTGGGCGTTTGTAGGTTAAAATATTTTATTTTTTTTCAAAGCATTTTTTTTTGGTATTTTGGTAAGGTGTTTTGGTAAAGATGTTAATTTTCTCATGAATGCAACAATATCTTAAATCAATAGTTTTGAACTCTACATGATATCAAATCAAATAATATGTTGTGTTTATTTATTTGTTTTTATGATGGAACATAGGATTCTTCAACAATTTGGTTGTAGAATTATTGTAACAAGAAGAGGAGAAGAATTCACTTGTTCCTCTTTTAAATCTTTTAGTATTTTCTTGAACCACACATTGTGTTTTGTTGCTTCTACAAGTGCCACATATTATGAGAATGTCATAGAATATGTCAGAATTGAATATTTGTGTCACATCCATGAGACAATGGTTGATCCAATACTCATGAGATAACCCAAAGTAAACACTCTTTTTTCTTTGTTCCTATCAAACTATGTATCTGAATATCCAATCACAATGAACCATAAATATTTTAGTTCAAAATCCTGAGATCCTTTAAATACTTCAATATTCCCTTCTCCCCAAAATAATATCCTTCACAAAACTTTTGCATGAATCTAAAAAATATTCCAACAACAAATGAAATATCTAATTGCACTGAGAGGCATGTTTTAGGCAAAATATTGTTTGATTCCATCTCTGGTCCACTTACATTTAACAAGTATCATATTACAAAAATACTAAATACAAAAATATAAATATAAATAGATATAAAAAAAAAAAAAAAACAATTTCTGCATAGAGGGTGGTGCTAGTTCTACCCAAACGTCATTAGCATGATGCAAAGGTATGGTTACACAGAACACCTTGCCTGTTAAGCGCTCAATCCAAAGCACATGTACACTCTGATAAATCCTCACACGAAGTGCTCATTAACAAACTTGATGTGGAGGTACACTCGCTCAACTTCGGCTCATAGGAAAATGATGGCCATCATAGGGCAACGTCATAGTAAGGTGGCTTCCTTATTTAGTTATGCCTGGGTTTCTGTTAAACAATATTGGCTACCTCTCCATGTCATTGGGTATGAATCCCTTCAGCCACCAAGCCAACTGTCTTCATAACCGCCATGCATACCTCCGTTGGCCCATCTTTGGGTGCTTTCTAGTATTCTCAGAGGTGGTGACTTTGTGTATCATTACACCTCTTTCTTCGTCCTCAACATCCTCCCGCATCTGCCTGGGCACTCGGGGGTACAAGTTGGCCTTCTAACGTCACTTTGATGGTTCGTTTTTCTCCGAGCATTTTTGCCTTCTTTCATTTCGCAGGGCACCATTATCGACATTACCAAATTCACATAGGTATTTTATCACTTCTGGGAGATGATGACAATTGTAATTGCTAGTCTGCTCCAGTTCACCCCTAATTTCTCCTTCAGTCAATATGCAACAATAGGCAAGGGAAAGTGTGTGAAAGTTCTTCACCGCAGGAGAAAATTCGAAGTCTCTGATAGCTGAGTTTTAGTTCTCCAGCGCTCCCGAGTCCGCAATCTAATTGTTCGTAGCTCCATCATCTCCTAATTTTGGGGATGCGTTTCTACTTATTTTGGGGCTCAAAGGATTATGGTTAAGGTCTTCGAAGCTATAGCGCTCCCACTATTGGTAAGGAGATCGAGCATTCCAGTGTCATGGTTCCCGAAAACTCACTGCCAAACTAAGCTTATGTTCCACCAAAATGCCAATTGGTGCCTCTTTTAGCTGTGTGGATGAGTGAAAGTATCCTCTCTCTTTTTGTCCTTGAAATCTCTATGTAATAGTTTGTTTGGACATATATGTTTATCGCCTATCATCAACATTGTATAAGTCTCTTCATTTTGTGTGATAAACTGTTAAGTGAGGATTTTGTAGCTTCAAGATTATATACCTGTGTTATTGGTCTATCTTTCCCTCGGGAAGACAAGTCGTACAAAGAACACGCCTGTGTAATGCTTTAATGCTTCAACTGATTAATGAAATGTGGACTTTTAAACCAAAAAAATGAGAAGCCAATTAATACAACAATTACAATACACCTACAACATGTTAACTTTCAGTGCATAGAAAAGAATGAGCGACAGGGACTACCATACCCTAGCCTATTGCCTGGATACCTAACCTGGAGACCTTTCCATACATATCCATAGGTCTGCTGTTCTACTAATGAGTTTGTTCTGCTCAAGTTTATTATACTCCTTCAAATATAAATGTTAAAACATAATATTATTTTAAACTTCAACTATAAATGTTAATGGAAATTCTACCATTAGCACCCAGAGACATATCTCAAGAATTAATAATTAAAGTTTGAACTTGTATAATTATGTAAATGGGCATATATGTTATTCATTTATATAAAAAAATAACACATAAAGCTATTAAGATTTCATAAGGGAAATCTCTATCTTTCATTAATGAAATGTAATATTACATATATATAAGAACACTGTCTCAAGATAGGAAAACTATGTTGGACACACAATTTGTTGGTTGATTGAGAGAATATTTCAACCACATCAAACTAGGGAAACCACTCCTATAGAATAGGAACAAACTCTTTATATAGAAAGTCACAACTGAGACAAGTAGGAATCAATATTCCAACACACCCTTGTCTCCATATCAATTTACAAAGTCTAGTTGTGGTCAAACATAAAAGAATATGTTGATGTCCATATAAAGGAGCAACCATCCACCGAAATGCATGGGTACTAACTGCTACAACAGCAAGTCTTGTAGGACGTCCTTGGCATACATGGTTCTCTCAACCATTATAATGTGCACATGTACATGTACCTACAAATCCCCCTCGATCATCATGGGTTTTATCGGATTACCCGTAACCATGCTCTGAGTTTTATCGGATCACCCTCAACCATGCCAGAAAGGGCTCTCACCCACCATGGCTCAACTCAACCACCAGGGTTCAACACAGCCACTTTGGGCTATCTGCCACTAAGGCACTCTAGCCACTCTAGGCTACAAACCTACCACCAGGGCACTCTCGCACTCTAGGCTACAAACCTACCACTAGGGCACTCTAGCTACAAAAGTGCCACTAGGGCTCTCCAACCTTCCACTGGGCCACAAACCTTCCACTAGGGCACTCCTGCCACCAAGGCTCACCAAAGACCTTACTCAATGAGGCCGAAGGATTTTTTGGCCAGCTCTAAACCATGCCAACAGAAATCTCTATCCCACATCACTCTTACATGTGGTTTCTGGCTTACCACAAACCAAAACTGCAAATACAAAGTGGTGTTTAGATTACCATGAAGTGTATGGGGATACACATGCCTTACAAGTCTTACAACACAACTCCAACTCTTGGACTTACCAGGTACATACATTACAAAGACTATTGCAAAACATCCTAGACTTGCTTAGAATTAATGTGTGACTCATAATAATATTGAGCATGGTTTATTTCAACATACACTCCTTTACCTTGTTTGTCCATCTAATGCTCCTTCAAAAAACTAATATCCACTGCCACACTTAACTCCTAAAATCATATCCAAACTTGATGTCTTCCTCTTGAATCTTTCTAACTTAAATTCAGATTTGTTAAAGTGATGAGTTCCAACCAATAGCATTTACATGTTAAGTTGATCAGAATCAACATTTCTCAATTATAAAACCCAAAAATAATTCGAGAAAAATTCATTTTACCAAGTAAATACTAATTCATGGCATAGTGGAAGTCTAAATGGTGAAACAACTCTCACACGGAGACGCTGCACACACTAACTCTTCAGTGGATCGAAACAAACCGTGTACGTTCCGCAACGATTGAAGGCAGGTTCAACGATTGAAGGCAGGTTCAGTGGCACCTTATGGTACACAGAACTTCAAATCGCTGCACCAAGCAACACAACTGATCCACGGTTCCAGCATCTCAACGCATAAGTAGTCCACAACACATCACAATCACCATCATCTGATCCTGTTCACAGAGCCCAATCACAGTCTCACATCAAGAAAACTCATCTCAGCATTTGAAGATTCACGCAAGAAGAAACCGTAGGGAGGCACCATTGATCCTTCTCCAAGGAAACCGTCATAGAGGAATCATTTGGCCAAATGGAAAATGGATTATCTCCAGTGATAATGGCAGATTAATGTGAGGGGGTCTAGAAACTACCGTTTGTATGGTGGTTTCACAATCTTCGTTGGCACTTGAATCCATCGAAAGCAAGGTCAAAGGATTCTCCACGGATAGAACTTAAATTCTCGGCCAAATCGAATCATCTCACTAGTCCCGCATTGCCTGGACGCCTGCTTAGGATTTTCTCTTCAACTTAAGCATTTGATGGTCCACACATGGTATATGTTTTACCACTTCCTGTCTAGCCATAAGCAAATATAGAATTGTTAAATCATGCCAAGCATTTCTCTACCAGTGGCACACCAACCATCTCCAAAAACTCTTACAGGGTGGACTTTTTCGGCAACGACATTGAATGTAAATTGTTCATCTGCCACAACCACTATATCAAAGAAGGTCTCATGTACAATTTGGGTGCCTTGCTTCTCTTCTTCTCTCGTCAATGGCCAAATCCTCACTATCACCCAGTCACGCTACCACAAGAAGAAACAATAGAAATATAGATACTACTTGAATGAGACTCAAACCCAACACCACCATCGGGAAATAGCTTTAAGAAATCATTGACTCACTTGTTGAAATTGTAATTTCCAACTGCAAGTCGAAACCACACAGTTTTTCCATTGCAATGAGATCTAATCGCAGATTGCAGATCGCATCCTTGATCCCCTTACCTTATTCTTCTCCCTTTGTTTTCCTGCGATACGATCCTGCGATGTGATGCGATCGCAGATCGCAAACTTTTGCCTTTGCGCGTTAAAACCCTCCACTCTACATCCGCCGATTGTGATATTGCGATGTGATATCATCGCACATCGCACCATTCGCCAGGTTAATCCCCACCATCCATTCATTCTTATCCATCAACCCATTTTTGTTCCCACCTTGAACACGCGTCCACCATGCCTTATTTATGTTTTAAACTAATTTTATGTTCCCAAGGAAGAAAGAAGGTTGTGTGCCATTACTGCTCACCAACAGCATTAAAGAAGAAGAATGGTCAAGAACAAGAATGGCGCGCCTCGTGCAGGTAAGAACATTTATCAGTTATGGGTTTCTTGCGTATTCCACTGTGTCCAGCTCCTGCAGGTTAACAGAGTACTAGAAAAGGCCAGTTTTGTCAGCAGAAAGTATCAAAGGTCCATAACATTTTGTAAATCCGGTTGGTGGCTATATTTGACCCCTTCACGCATAACCTAGTAGATATAAAGTTTTCTTTAGTAGCAGAGAGAGTGTGAGAGAGGCATAGGTGAAGCACAGCAGTGCGTCTGTAACACGCAGCAGTGTGAGAATGTAAGGAAAGTCGCAGCGGAAAAATAAAAATATAGTAGACACTGCAGTCTGAATGTTTTTTTTGTAAAACCCTCTGTGAGAGAGGAAGACTCTTTTGTAACAACAGTTTCATTAATGAATAGAAATCTTTTGGTGTGTGAAAACTCCCTCCTCTGCAAATAAATTTTTTAGCTTTCCACTGTGTTAAATATCCTGTGCTAAAAAATAGAGCGTCATTCTCTGTTTGGTCTTTTGTTTTTTGGAATTTTACCAGAAAAATTCCCAACAGTGTATCAGAGCTACTCCAGGCTCTTTGAAGGCGTCAAAGAAGATGAAGGAACGATTCTTGCTAGAGCAGCTTCTCCAGCAGCATGAAGGCTCAGGCAAAAGAATCCAAGGTATTTCTCAGTTATTTTTAAACACACAGTCAAGTATTCGAAGCGTAGTTTAAAGTGCAAGAATGGCCAGTACGAGCACCAGCGTGGGTATGTTTAATACCCAGCTCCCACAGTTCAATGGGAAGAACTATGACTATTGGGCAATAACCATGAGAGCCCTGTTTGCCTCACAAGATTTATGGGAACTTGTTGAATATGGATTTGAAGAGCCAGCAAATGAAGATGAGTTTAATGGATTGACTCAGGCAGAGAAACAGTTGTTGAAGAGCAATAGGAAGAAAGATTCAAAATCCCTCGTATTTTTGTATCAAGAAGTGCATGAGAGTGTGTTTCCAAGGATAGCAGCAGCCAAGACATCCAAAGAAGCATGGAAAACTCTCAAGACAGCCTATCAAGGCATGGAGAAAGTGAAGACATCAAAACTACAGTTGCTGAGGAGAGATTTTGAGAATCTATGCATGAAGGAGTTAGACAATATTGACTCATTCTTCACACATGTAATTGGTGTGGTCACACAAATAAGATCTCATGGAGAAACTCTTGATGAAAGGAGGATTGTGGAGAAACTATTGAGGGTCCTACCCTCAAAGTTTGATGTGATTGTCACCACCATAGAGGAGACAAAGGATCTCACAAATTTCTCAATTGATGAACTACATGCATCACTGATAACACATGAGCAGAGGTTGAGTAGAAATGAAAACTCATTTCTAGAACAAGACTTCAAGACCGAGATGTCCTTTGGAAGAGGAAGAGGTCAAGGCAGAGGAAGCAAGAGAGGAAGAGGCAGAAGCCAAAATAGAGGTGGAAGAAACAACCCAGCAAATGCTCAAGAAAGGGGCAGCAATCCAAATCAGAACCAAGGCCAAGACAGCAGCCAACAAAGTGGACAACATCATGCTCAAGGACAAAGGTATGAAAAATTCAATGTCCAATGTTATTATTGTAAAAAATATGGGCATTATGCAAATGAATGTAGGAAAAAGCAGCATGATATGAACAATAGATCTAGTGCAAATATCACTAGAGAAAATATCAACCAAGATAATGTATTGTTGGCTTGTAATATGGCTGAAACAAACAATGAAGACATATGGTTTCTAGACTGCGGTTGCAGCAACCATATGACAGGAAACATAGCCCTGTTTTCTGCTTTAGATCAAAATGTGAAATCACAAATCAAACTTGGGACTGATAGTAAAATTTTTGTTATGGGAAAAGGAGAAGTTAAAATATTTACAAAGAAAGGTGAAAAGAAAACCATAATATATGTCTATTATGTTCCAAGAATGAGATGTAACCTCTTAAGTATTGTACAGCTTGTTCGAAAGGGTTACAATGTTTTCTTTGTGAATGATGTATGCACCGTCATTGGTAGAGCACCGAGAAAATGATGTATTGCTGAAGTGAAGATGACGAGGAATAGGATGTTCCCTCTCAGAATAAAGGCAAATTTGAAAAACAAAGAAGTAATTGCAGCAGTTACCCAAGAGGCTTTCCAAAGCCAACCAAAGGATGAAAATTGGTTGCGGCACTTGAGATTTGGACATCTCAACTTTGGAGGTCTTAATTTGTTGAGTAGAAAAGGAATGGTAAGAGGATTACCATTGATAGAGAAACTAGACAGCCTTTGTGAAGGTTGTATTTTGGGGAAACAACATAGAGAAAGTTTTCCATCAGGGAAAAGCATAAGGGCAAAAGCACCCTTAGAAATTTTCCACTCAGACTTATGTGGACTGATGCAAACTCCATCACTAGCAGGACGCCAATATTTTCTAACATTCATTGATGATTTTACGAGAAAAACTTGGGTTTACTTTCTATCCTTTACTTGATATGATGTTGGCTTATTGGGGCCTGACCCAAGTTCAAAAATGTTTAGCCAAACAAATCCCAAAACTACTGTCCCTTTCGGTAACAGTCTGCGGAGCGTGGACTGAGGTCTCACCCAAGGTAGTATCGGAGGGTGCTGGAACTAGGTTTCCGCACCCTAGGGATGTCTTGATGAGGTTTGGAAGTTCGCGAGATGATCCTGCGCGCTACGCTACTTCTGCGCGGTTGCCTGTTCAGAGTAACTACCTTTGCTCAGCTTGGAAGACGAGCGCGAATGCAAATTACCTTTTATATGCCTAATATTATTATAGATTTTGAATTAACTTACTAAGGCACAATAGTTTCGGTTACCATTTAAAATAAATAGACATGCGTGCAATTAAACTGTAATGAGATGCATAAGCCAGAATATAGAAATAGATACGCAATATTCCAAAACCAACTTATCTTTATTAATTCCTTTTTCTTGTTACAATCCACTTCTTGCCTGCGCACACAACTACAGGGGTCCGCGCATACAGCAGCAGACTCTAATGGGCTTCCGCACACATAAGTGCGGAGCCTCTATCTCCTACTACAACCCTCGACTCAAACTTATAGACTCAGAGTGACTATCACTGTTAACAACCCATACACTTTAGATCTCTTCCAAAACCTCCAAAAACTATCTTCTACAACTAGAGCCTTGCTCTATTTATACATTCTCATGGTCCATAGACCATGGGCAGGCCAACTCACTTTCTATTATTTTACCTTATTTTCGGGTGGACTACCCTTTGACTTGACTCATTACAACTCACGCTCCACGCACTTCGCGGAGCCTTTACAATACCAATATCCCAAAATTGTGGGCTTTAAGCCCTAAAACCGTTACGCGGGGGACTCGCTGCCCAACAGGCCCCCAACACAAACATCATGACTCGTCCCAAGTCACTTGGCTGGTGTGGTGATCTTCACTCGGAGTCCATTCAACAATCTTTACGCTTCGCGGATATCAGCCACACATTCCTCCATTGTCTATTGTATCAATTGTGTTCAACGCTTTGATGCATCGTTGTGAGAGGTGTCTTCTTTCCTTTTCGCATATGTGTCCTACATCTGGGCCAGCTTGCTTTCGATTGTGGCAGTGACCGCGAATGCTTCCTCGAGCCAAGGCTGGATGCATGCTTTAAGCCCTGCTTCTTTTTGTCATGCGATGTCCACCCATTCTTTCAAATCCTGGACCTCCCTTATCTTGGCCAATCGCTGGGTGAGGGCAAGCATCTGTGCGGTTCCCTGAACATCATCATAAGCCTACTGCAAATCTCACGCTTCTGTCTCTAACTACTGTAGCATTGGGTCCTCCTAGAGTGAGGTGATCATTAAGAGGGACTGGTCCAACAAGCTAGTGCAGTCTTTTACAGCCTGCTCTATCTATTTCAACCCCGATTGAATGGCTTGGTGGCACTGCTCTCTGACTTATGCAGGTGTAGAGGTCTGTGCCTTCAGTCGTAGCTCTACTATCTGCAAGTTTAGCTCCAACTTAACCTTCATAGCCTCCTCTTGGGTCCTACGGACTCCAACTGCCAGTTGGAAAATCTTTTTTGTGGTGGGGAGTGCTACTGGTACGATAAACTCCACAATGCTTCTACAGGCTTCCTCCACTACCTGTTCTAATCCCTGGTTTTTGGCAACCATGCTATTGTACTTTAGGTTGAGTTGTTCTAAATTTACCAGTTTCTCACTCAAGACATGGAGAGTGCGTCCTTCCCTGGCACGAAGCTCAGCAGTTACCCCATCCTGCAGCTGGTATAGGGTTTCTCTAGGAAGGGTGGCCAAATTCAACCCCCAGCCCCTCATGTCACCTTCGGCTACTACTAAGATGGCTCCTTCTGGTAACACCAAAGTGTTCATTGTGCATGCACACAACATCTGTTCAGCCTCAGTTACACCTTCCACAAGGTGCAGTGTCATAATTCCTAAGGGTCGTGCCTGTAATTCCTACAACTGTGCTCTGAGCGCCCCCAACATAGTTGTTTGCTCTGTCATCAACTCTACCAAAGCATCCTTGTCAATAAGGGTTCCTCCCATGGTCTTTATTCTCTTTATCCTTTTGCGCATGGGAGACTGCTCCTGGACGCGTGGCCTCTTGAGGTGGGTCACGTTTGTTGTAAGGTCCGTGCATTCCTGTGTCTCCATCTCCCAGCCTATCCGTGCAGCAATGCATCCCCTTAAGAACAACCTCGAGCCTTGTTTATAGTCCCACACCTTCTTTCAACTGCTTGGAGCGCTGAGACTGTGGCTTCTACAGATAGTCAAGTCGTCACACCCCTAGTGCGAGATTGCGCTTTTCCCGCTAGCCCAGGCTGGGGGCACCTTTTACATGCCTTTGCATCCTGTTCCTCTGTATATAGTACCTTCCCTTGTTTAGTAAGCTGCAGTTGTAGCCATGATAGTAGGGTCGAAACTCTTTCTAATGCAGTAGTAGGCTGGCCAGACTTGGCCTCATCATACTTAGTTTCTCGCAGCCCGCTTGCGTGACTTCTGTTTCCAGTTTACGCATTTCTTCATCTAATGTCATACTTCTCTTCCTCAGCCATGCCCACTCATCATCGATTTCACGAATTTTCATGCTTCCTCGCTGAAGGTCTTCTTTCAACTGCTTAATTCCTTTACCGAGGTCCTCGCGTCCTATTCCTACTGTGGGAGCCATGGTCCAGGGACTCTTCTCTGACCTCCTAGTCTCTTCTCTTCTTGTCACTATTGGGATCATTTCCACACTCTGGTTTCTGCTTATGGTCCTATAGGCCCATCGAACCACGGGCATGCGTAGGTCCCAATCCATTTGTCCCACCTGGTAAACTTTCTTCATGATCTCGCATAGCCTTGTTAATGCTCCACCATGGGGTATTTACGGTGTGCATCATTCTTTATGCTGTAGTGTCGGGTCCTGATTTTTTATCCTTAGCCTGGGTTGTGCCTGCCTAGCACGCGACTGCACCCATTGACACAGGTGGGTGCACAAACTACTTTTCCCTCGATGCTTGGCTTGTTTTGGATGCTAGGGACTTCCAGACCATAATTGCATCCTTCTTCCGCATTTGTGCCAGCTCCCAATATTCTTCTGGTGCATTTACCACCATTTTCGAGGCATCGGGTGCAACGCCTAGTCTATCGCATCGTACTGCTGCTATTTTGGTACTGACCTTGCGACTTTGTCCAAGAGTTCATCCCCACCTGTGTCCCCATCATATGTTGGCAGTTCCCTAGCTTCGGTTGTTATGTACCACATTGATCTAATCATCATGTTGCAATTAAGCGTTGAGAATTCGTGCAACCGGTTCTGCCAATGTTCTATTTCTTCCTTTGAATCTGAAGTAGAGGAACTGTCGCACTCCCATGAGATTCTCCCATCTTCAGTCAGGTTTACCCTATCATGGTCTTATGTCTTTATCTGGTAAATGTAGTCCAGCTCATCATCATTGTCATCTTCACGCACAGGTTTAGTGTAGCACACTCCTTCAGCTGGATCTACTAGAACTACTACGCATAGAGACTTTTTCTCGAAAGTTATTTTTCGCTTCTTTAGGTTGATGACTCCATTCGTATCCATAGCCCAATCTATCCCTAATAATGCAGGGTAACAGTTACTGTCATCCACAATCTCTATTACCTCAAAGTCCGTCTGTGTGCTCGCACCTTCAATATCCACTGTTACTCCTTGTAGTCTTCCCATGGGCATGATCTTTTGTTGTTTCACCATCCGTAATTGAATAGGATACCACTGTAACACAGGCCAGCCCATTCGTTCCCAAGTCTATTTTGGTAACACATTTCATCTGAACCTAGGTCGAGGACTACTTGACCCATCTCATATTCGCCAATTTGCGTCATCAACTACATTTCCCTCCGAGTGTGCAAAGCATGCTTCCCCATCTTTAGAACTACGTTTGGTTTCACTGATCCTGTGCACCTAGTGATGAGCTCTTGGAGTCCTTTAACTGCCTTATTGTCTTGTAGAAGCTTCATGCATGTCTTTAAAAAGGTAGTAAGCATAGATGGATCCATTCCCAGTTCGGGTTGATCCTTACTACTTGAAGTAGAGGCCTCTTTGAATCTCTTCTTAGCTTCCATAACTGTTTCTTTTGCACATTCCGAGTCAAGCTCGGGTTCCTTCGTAGGGGCCTTACAAACCCATGTATCATCCTCGAGTTGCTTTCCCTTATCTTCCCCTGTAGTCGCACCACTTCTAAGCACCATATTCATGTTGGGGTATTCTTCACATGGTTCAGACCTCATCATTTGGATATTTTGAGTTGGAGTAGGCTGTAATACCCCTTTCTCACGCATCTATGTGATCAATGTCAGACAATCTACTGCTTCATGATAAAAATTGATAACAATGCGGACAACATATTCTAGTCCAATTTGTACGGTCACGCGCATAGTGCCTGGTTCCTCTGCAATGGTAGTAGATTAACTGTCCACGCCCTCATTCGGGTACCATTCCTCCTCGTCCTCGACCTCGCCCTCGAAATCCCCCTCGCATGATTGTTGCAGCTAGATTGAGGCCTTGCATTTCTGTCTACATTTGATAAGATGGGGCCCTATCCATCATTAGCTCATAGCTTCAACATGTCCACTCATTGTGACCCATTGATCTACATAAATTATAGTACAGTTGCTGTAGAGTCTAGGCATACTTCTATAATAGCTGACAGTTGTCTATCGTGTGCTTTCCTCCCACCTGAAAAATCATGCACCAGAGTGCGGGTGTCGCACTCAGCCCTGCTTGTGCCTCTGGTCTCAATGGCATTGGTCCCCCTCCTGCAAAATAGTTCGCGAATATAGGACAGTGATCCTTGTCATGACCCTGGCCTTTACATTTTATAAACCACACTTCTTCGCATGCCTCCGGCCAGGGCGCCCTATCTTGCTTCAAACTTTTCATCTCCAAGAATAGGTTTTGTAGTTGTGGGTGGATTTGCTGGACTCCCAACCCCGGATCTTGTATCAGTGTTTCGTGCAACATCATCACCATTTCCAATGCCTCTGCCTGGGTTGAGAGATTCTATTGTGACAGTGGCATCCTCAGGTGTGGTGTCAAAGATGCCACAAACCATGTGTGGTGTTGCGCATCTATTAGTGTCATATTAGCCTCATGGATCATACTTTTCAACCTATGATCCAGATCCTAGGGGTTTTCGCCTAGAAGCATTGTGATCTCCTTGAATCTGATGATCGACTGCGTCTCTGGTTTCGGCTAGCTAAATTCTCTGTTCAATGCAATTTGGATCTCTGCTATTCCAACATTCGGGTGATCATTCAACTGCTTGATATACCATGTCACCGTGTGATCCTGCAGCACACTTACTAATGTGGCCTTCTTAATGTTATCATCCATAACCCTGTGCGCTTCCCACACTGCTCTTACTACGAACCAAAACTGATATGAATCTTCATTCTCTACTCCTCTAAATAGAGGTAGTTTGGTGGAGGCGGTGTGGGAAAAGATGGAGGTCAAGAAGGTGACGGGAGTGGTGGCGTTAGCGGGGATGATAACTGCGGAATGCACTGCCTTATCAAACTAACTGCACTCCTCAGAGAAACCCAAGCATGCTCTTCCTCACTTGCTCATGGAGGTGAAATTAAAGGACTGTTTTGTTACCCTTTGATCCCTTTGTAGACCTTTCCACTCTGCGTCATTCCACTCATTAATGTATTTGTATCACCTGTTTTTCACATAACAACATCTTAATCCAGGTATTCAAAGACTGGATGTACTTACCTTACGGTCCCTTGAGAAAATGTATTTCTTCTTCGTTGTAGTTGATGGTTGTGTCTATTACAAATTCAGTGATAAACCCTCCTATTATCTGATCCAGCTAATGGTATACGGCCCATGTGATCCTATCTTCAGATGCCTATAGTCTGCGCACCAACTCTAGAGTCCACACTATTGGTTGATCGAGCTTGTACCTTCCCTGGTTATCTACTAGCCTCGTGATCCAATCGTACAGTTCCGAAGAGAAGGTCACGAAAAAGATCTCGTGGTTTTCTATATATATATATATGAAGTGATCCAACCACCTCTTCTCGGATATCTGTGGTGTTTTGTTTTCCTATATTACGAACTCGTGTAGCTTCTGATCCAACCAATCCTCAATTTCTTTCTTTGTAGGGTTCTAGTGTTCCGACATTAGACATCCCTTAGGCAAATCTCGGTCTCGAAAATGGAACCATTTGTTGGCTTATTGGGGCTTGACCGAGGTTCAGAAATGTTTAGCCAAACAAATCTCGAAACTATCAGCCCTTTCGGCAACAATCCGTGGAGCGCGACTGAGGTCTCACCTAAGGTAGTATGGGAGGGTGCTGGAACCAGGTTTCCACACCCTAGGGATGTCTTGATGAGGTGTGGAAGTTCGCGAGTTGATCCTGCAAACTGCGCTACTTTCGCGCAGTCACCTGTTCAGAGTAACTACCTTCTCTCGACTTCGAGGACGAGTGCAAATGCAAATTACCTTTTTTGTGCTTAATATTATTATAGATATTGAATTAACTTACTAAGGCACAATAATTTCGGTTACCATTTAACATAAACATATATGCGAGCAATTAAACTGTAATTAGATTCATAAGCCAGAATATAGAAACAGATACGTAATATTCCAAAACCAACTTATCTTTATTAATGCCTTTTTCCAATTATGATCCACTTCCTGCCCTACGCACATAGTTGCAAGGGTCCACGCCTATAGTTGCGGACTCTACTGGGCCTCTGCACACACAGCTACGAAGCCTCTATCTCCTACTAAAACCCTTGACTTAGACTTACAGACTTAAAGCAACGATCACTGTTAGCAACCCATACACTTTAGATATTTTCCAAAACCTCCAAAAAACTATCTTCTACAACTAGAGCCTTGCTCTATTTATACATTCTCATGGTCCGCGTACGATGGGCAGGCCGACTCACTTTCTATTATTTTAGCTTATTTTTCAGTGGACTACCCTTTGACTTGACTCATTACAACTCATGCCTCACACACTTCGCGAAGCCTTTACAATACCAATATCCCAAAATTGTGGGCTTTAAACCCTAAAACCCTTACACAGGGACTCGCTGCCCAACATATGAATATATTGTTTAATTATTATTTATGTGCTCCATTCATACCTTAGGATTATATACCCTATGATATACAATTATCATCCTTTCATAAACAATTAAAATAGAAAATATATATTAACTATTTAATTTTATTGATCATAATATTTATAAGAATACATAATAAATATTATCTATTTAAAAATATATATATATATATCATAAATTAGGTTGGAAATATCATATTTTGCTTTATTATATGTGTGGCTATGAATATATGTGGTAAACAATGAGACAGATTTGCTCTGTCACCAAATTAAATTTCATTTCTCGATTAATAAATTTTAAAGTATTAGTATTTTAATTTGCATATTTTTGATAAATTTTCAAATGAAGCATAATTATATGCAAAACAATGATTAATTGAGGTTAATAAGACAAGATTGTTTAACGAATAGAAGAAATTATTTTTTCCCTAACGCTTACCATTTCGTTTAAATATTCTATTGTAAATATACCATCTCATTTATTAATTAGATTGCACTATTTAAAAATACAATTTAAACAATTGAAATGACAACATACCTATATTATAAGCAATTAAAATAGTTAAAATAGATATAAACTATTTAAATTTGTTGATCACTATATTTATAAGAATTCATCATATAATCTATTTATTTAAAAACAATTTTAAAATATCATACATTAGGTTGAAAATATTAGAGTGTGTGTTATTATATGTGTAATTGGGAATATATGTGGTAAACAATGTCGTTGATTTTCTCTTTCACTCTAGATCTATCATGCTCCTAGAGGGATCAAATCCCTCGAGGTGCAAACCTTTCATTAATTTCTACATTCAAAAAGTAAGGTTTACACCTCAACATATTTAATCCCTCTCTATGCATGATGGATCCATAGTTAGATAGATATTTATGGATGTGATATAGTTTTCATTGTTCCCTACTATTAATATATTATCTATATAAACCACAAAATATACAACAAATTTTCCAACATTCATAATTAGCATAGTTGCATCATCGAGATTAAAGTGTTTGTAATTCAATTTTAGAAGATGCTCAATAAATTTTTCATACCAGGCTTGTGGTTCTGTTTTAGGATATATATGGATTTGAAAGTTTACATACTTCTTGTTTATTTCCCTTTACAAAAATAGATTTTGGTTTAGTAATGAAGACATTCTATTTCAAAGGCCCATTCAAGAAAGCAATCTTGACATCCACTTTCGTGATTTTTCCCTCCATTCTAATTTGCCAAGGTAAAGACATTCTGGATGGTGACCCATATTTTTTGTCGTGTAAAAGGTATCCTCATAATAAACACCTTAATTTTGTGAAAATCCTTTTATCATGACCGATGCTTTGTGCTTGTAAAGTGAGCCATCTGATTTTTATTTTCTCTTGTAAAACCATTTGTAGCATATTTTTTGGGTACTAAATGGACGGTCCACCAACTTCCATGTTCCATTCCTTATGAGAGCTCCATACTCTCTTTGCATCGATTCTTTCCATTCATTATGAGAAAAAATTTCGTTAAAGAAATTTGGTTCAAATTTAGTAGATAAATTCAATTCACAATCATATGAAACATCTATATCATCTACGTCCAGTAAATTCAAATTATGTACATCAGCTCCATCTTCTTTGGTGAAACTTCTAGTTATGCTATTTTTTACTTCATTAAGATAAACAATTTCAAGTGTTTTGGTGAGCCATTTTGGGGGATCCTTATGAAATAGTCTAGGTTGCTCGATTTATGAGATGAGGCTAGTGAGACTAGGAGTAACTCCACAAATGAATTGATTTTCATTAAGGGAGAATATGAATATATACAAAGAAAGGGAGATTATTGGGTTTCATCTCCCAATGTCTCTTCGTCTTCCAACTTCCTTTTATTTTTACTATTTACAATATTTACATTAGTTTACCTAATCCCAAAGATTAGGTACCAAAATTCTCTTCCAAGTGCTTTGGTGATGATTTCTGCAATGCTCATTTATGGAACAATGTCATAGGTGGATTTTTTTGGTCTCAACATGATGTCGAATCAAATGGTATTTTGTATTGATGTTCTTCATTTGATCACGGAACTTTGGGTTCTTGGCTAAATTTATTACAAATGTGTTATCAATCAAAAGAGGAGTTGATTGAACTTGTTTCTCCTACAAATATTCAAGAATTTTCCTAAGCCACACAATTTCCTTCGTTGTTTCAGCTGCTGCAACATATCCTACTTCATTTGTGGAATCTGCTGGAACTGATTATTTGTGTGACCTCTAGGAGACAACTCCTGATCCAAGTCTCATAACATAACATGAAGTAAATACCCGAATTTCCTTATCTCCATCAAAATGTGAATCAGAGCATCCAATAAAGTTGAAGTCACCCACTTATGTATACTTGAGTCCAAGGCCTTGAGTTCCCTTAAAGTACTTTAGAACTCTTTTTGTAGCAGACCAATTACCCTCACATGGCTTTTCCTTAAACCCAGAGAGGATTCCAACAACAGATGAAATGTATGGTCTACTAGTAGTCAAGTAGTTGAGACTTCCTACGAGTTATCTAAACTTTGTTGCATCCTCAAATTATTTTCCTTCAGTGGATGTGAGATTTAATTTTTGTTCCATTGGAGTAGTAAAAGGATTTCACTCAGCCATCCCAAACCTATAAAAGACATCTCCAATGTACTTCTTTTTAGAGAGGAATATAAACTTCGGATGTTGAGTTACTTCAATACTAAGATAGTAGTGAACATATCCCAAATTTGTCATTTGAAAACCTTTCCTTGGTTCTTTCTTTATGGATGCAATGTAGATGCCATTATTCCCTGTCATCATAAGATCATCTGCATACACCACAAGATATACAATTGTTTTGCCAATTTTCCTAACAAACATAGTTGCATCATCAAGATCATAATGTTTAAAATTGAGTTTCTGAAGATGCTTAGTTAACTTATCGTACCAAGCTTGTGGTGCTTGCTTGAGTCCATACAAGGATTTTACAAGATTTCATACTTTTTGTTCCTGACCCTTCACAACAAATCCTTCATGCTGGGACATAAAATCATTCTCTTTCAGACCTCCATTCAGGAAAGCAATTTTTACATTGATTTGATGGACTTTCCAACTGTTCTAAGCTACCAAGGCAAAGAGTGTCCGAATGGTAGCCCATTTTGTTGTGGGGGAAAAAGTGTCCTCATAGTTGACCCCTTCCTTTTGTGAAAAAAATTTGCCACAAGTGTGGATTTGTGTTTATCAAGTGATCCATTTGCTTTATAATTTTTCTTGAAGACTCACTTGCAACCTATTGGTTTGGTTCCCAATGGAGGATCAACCAAATTCTAGGTGTTATTCTTTATCAAAGTGCCATACTTTTTTTGCATCACTTCTTTCCACTCATCATGAGAAGTAGCTTCTTTGAATGAATTTCACTTGAAATCTATAGACAAATTCAGTTCACAATCATGACAAACATTCATATTAAATGGTGAATTAGGATTGTTTACATCATATCTAGTTTTTCTGGTTGAGCTTCTTCTTCCTATCTTTCCTACCTCATAAGGACAAAGACTTTCAAGTGTCTTTGTCAACCATTTTGGAGGACCTTCCTGAGATGTCCCATGTTTCTTAGTTGACTGAGATGGGGTTGAATCAAGATTTAGTCTCCCAATTCTATTAATCATATCATTCAAAGTGTCATCGGTGGTTGGAGCTCCACGTGCGGGAGAGATTGCTACATAAGAAGATTCCACATATTGATCCAATATAGGAATTCACCCTTCAAGATTTGGAATCTCATTATCAAACTCTTGAAAAGAATTTTCATGTCAAAATCTATTTGAGTGATCAAGATGTCACTCAACAACATTGTTAGTCTTGGAAGATTCAAGAAAAGATCACATCTCTAGATATTATAAACTTCTTATTCACTTCATCATAGAGACAGTATGCTTGGAGGGGTTTGAGTACCCCAAGAAGACACATTTTCAACTTCTTGCACCAAGTTTGTTTCTCTTTTCCTTAGGTATCAAGGCATAACAGGTGGAACCAAAAAACCTAAGATGCCTCTCCAAAGGAATATGTCCATACCACATTTCATAAGGAGTCTTGTTTTTATAAAATCAAATGGACAACTATTCTTTATCTACACAACACATACAATGAAATCAACTAAAAACATCAGTTTAAGATTCTTAGAAACCATCATGGAATGTACCATATTTAAGATTGTCTTATTCATTCTTTCAACTACTCCCTTCTGTTGGGTATTACAGGGCACATTTTTTTTATGTTTGACCCCATGCTAGAGAACATAGTTTCCATTTCATTTGAAGTGTATTATTTTCCATTATCAGTACAAATAGAGCCAATATGAGAGTGTGCATCATTTTCAGTCCATGTATGAAAGTTATTGAATGTTTCAAAAGCTTTAGATTTGTTCTTCAATAAATACACCCAACACATTTTGGTGTAGTCATCAATAAATGTCATCATATATTTATCACCATGTGCAAAAGGAACATGCATTGGGCCACACAAATCAGAGTGAATGAGTTCAGGTTTTCTATGTTCTCTAGAATGAGAATCATGAAAATATTTTTTGTTGTCCTTTGCTAAGATACAAGCATCAAATTGCTTATGTTTCCTACAAATTGTAGGCAAACCACTAATGCCATTTTTCTTCAACAAATGGAGGTTGTCATAGTTCAAGTGGCCAAATATTGCATTTCATAAAATACTTGATGGAAATGTAGCTTCATCATAGTGAGAATTGTATGAAAAGTTATGTGCACGAGCATGGGTTCCTTGCAGCTTTAGAAGTCTTTCTTCCTCTGACCCAATCATGACAAGTGAGTGATTTGATTCTTTTATGACCTCGACCTTGCCATCAAATATATGAATAGAGTGTCCTTGTTGGCATATGTGGATGAAGGACAACAAGTTTCTACTCAACTCTAGTAGGTATAGAACATCATGTAGAAGAAAGTATGGAAGACCAGGCATTTTGAGCCTAATCGTACCAAGCCTTGATGGCTTGAGTTTTGACTTTTTTGCAAACTATATTGCTCCATCAACATTATTAGTGAATTCTTCAAAGAAATATCTTCTGAAAGTTAGGTGGGAAGCTTCTCCTAAATCAAGAAACCAAGCATATTTCCATGAAGTAAGTGAAGCATTGAATAAATCTTCAGTTACTCCAATGTTGCAATGTGCCACAACATAATGAGTAGACTCAAGTGATTTACCTTTTCCTTTGTCAGTTGTTTTTCCTTTTCCTTCATTTATTTCCTTCTCGATTTTTTCCCAAGGAAGATTACGTGTGGAAGCATCATGTCCATATCTATTTTATCTTATGCAATGAAGATCATACCTTTCTCCTTGGAAATGTCTACCCCCTGCCTCTAAAATTCTTCCTTCCTCTTCCTCTTCAACCACCTCTTTCTCTATAAGAATCATGTCTCTAATTCTTCTCTTTCTATGCAAGGCATACAACTTATTCAATAGATTGAGGAGTTGTCTTCTTCCAAAAATCATTCTTTATTTCAACCAACTTCTTCTCAAGGGAGTTGAAGGTAATCTCCTTAAGGTTGCCACTTACTTTCAATGACTCAAGATAATATGAATAGGTGGGACATAGTGCCTTGACATAAGCTATGAGAGGAATATATATTTTAACACTAGTGGCTTTTATGTCATGCATAATGGATCTTAATTTTGATGCTAAAGGAATAGGGTCATCATTTTCAACTCAAGATTGAACAACTTTATCATCAATTGAACTACTTCAATTTCATAGTGTAAGTCATACAATTCCTTCAACTTCTCTAAGCCTTCAAAGGCATTTGAAAATGGATAAATATGTTAACTCACCTCTTCATTTACTGACACTACAATCAAGAAATAGGTCTTGGTGTTTTTGTTTTACCAAATGGAAAGCTTCTTGTTTGAAGTGAGCTTTTCCACTGCATTGTCTCTTTCTCCTTCACAAAATCATGTCCACGACTCATTGAAAATCAAAGCGTGTTTTATCTTTTTGGGACCATTCATGATATTTCTCTTCTTCAGAGACATCTACTCCCACAATGATGATAATTAAATACATCATAAAATCTAAAGTAAGTCCAAAATAAGTCTTCAAAAAGTCATCAATATACCTCCATACATACACTTTACTCTTCACTATTTTATGTCTTTAATACCACTCACATTCTAATATACATTTAAGTACTATAAAATTTAAATCCTCTCACATAATACATATGAATTAATGAAATATATGAATTATATATATGACCATTTAAAAAAAACTCAATTATTATATATGATCCCTTTTAAAAACTCGATGGAACATATATTATGCACCAATTTCCACACATATAACACATGTGAAAATATATGTAATTCCCACACATGGAATATATCACATTATATATTATACCATGTCCTTTTAAAATAAATTTAACGCACTTTTATGACAACATAAACCATATGCCATAACCATCATTCTTTTGAAAGGAAATAATACTCATATAGAATTTGTTCTCATTTCCAAAGTCATTCACCGTTATTAAAAGTTTATACCACCGAACCAAGCACAAACCTAAAAAAACACTTGTTGGCATAGTTTGGTCTTCGAAAGTTACCATACCTTAACAATTCAATGCGTTTAATTATGGCACTTGGCATTTTACACAATCGAACCACAACATCACTATCGAGTACTCCAGTACCTCTTGTTCGAGTGACAGGTTTAACGCTGAACCAATGGTCAGACAATCTAGTCAACCTTCACGTAGAGTGCAACATAGTCTAAGAAAACATCATAATGGAACAAGTTACAACCATCTTCATTACACCATTGAAAACCGCATATACACTTCAAATGCACAGTGTTGATGTAGGAATCATGTGGCACAATTTGCATGCACCTATTGTTCAAATGCACGAAGCACTCACCAATCAACAAACAAACCACATCAAGTCATGACCTTCCATAGCGGTCTTCTAGCAAATACAATGAACAATTATCGCTTGGGCTTCTATTTATGGTAAATTTTAGAGGCTAAATTTAATTTGTTTTTCATTTTAGAGGGGCGAAATTTCTATAAAACACCCATCACATATTTAGCCCAATTTTTATTTAAAAAATAATTATTTTTTTCATTTTAGCCCATAAAAAAGGGGCAGATAAACTATGAAAAGACTCATTTGACCCGATTCCCCTAGTTTGAGAGGTTATATTCCTTTACAATCGTCTGATTTTCTGCTTTGCAATGTTAAATTTGTTTGCAATTGCCCATTTTATGGTTTGAGAGGTTGTATCTGGTCCCAATAGCTCTAGTTTGAACAACTAAATGAACTCCGTGTTTTCAAAATAAATAAAAATATAAATAAAGTGGAGGTATGGTAAATAAATAAAACATTTTTTTATATTTAGTACGTAACCCTCTTTCTATTTAAGAAGGCTAAAGAAAAGGTTTTATTTAAGTGAATCCTATGGGCCAAATACCATATTTATAAAAGAGGTATGGTAAATTAATAAAAATATAAATAAACGAGATATGGTAAATAAATAAAACATTTTTTTATATTTACTCCATAAGTCACCTTATATTTACGAACAACCAAGGGTGTAAATAAATAAAAATATAAATAAAGGGGAGGTATGGTAAATAAATAAAACCTCTTTTTATACTTAATCTAAACGTATGGTAAATAAATAAAAACATAAATAAACTAGAGGTATGGTAAATAAATAAAACCTCATTTTATATTTAATCCATAACCCTCTTTCTATTTAAGAAGGCTCAAAAAAGAAGTTTTATTTAAGTGAATCAAATGGGCCAAATACCATATTTATAAAAGAGGTATGTTAAATTAATAAAAATATAAATAAACATGGTAAATAAATAAAACATTTTTTTTTATATTTACTCAAAAAATTGTTATATTTAGGTGAAGCCTACGGGCCAAATACTATGGGCCAAATACCATGGGTCAAATTATTATTAATACCATGCAAAAAAAATATTATTAACCCTAATATTAGCATTAATACAAATAAATATGGCACATGGTATTGACCCATGATATTCACATGGAATGTATCCTATTTAAAGGGGGAATTAAACCATCATAGATCAATCTTTACTCTGGATCTAATAAAGGGATCAAATATCGTGATATGCAAACTACCATAGAGTGAAAAAAATATTTGATCCCTATAGGGGCTTGGTAGATCAAGAGTAAAAATGGATCTTGTAATTTAATGTCACTTAAACATTTTAACTCGGTTAAAATAAAAAAATAAAATGAAAATCAATTAATTTTTATTATCTTTTATAAATTACTAATAATAGTTTTTAAGCTCTAGATTTATGATAACCCATGGTAATACCATGGTATTCATGTGATCATAGACTATCTAAAGTGGAAATTCTATCAGCTTAGATCCGTCTTAATTTCGGGTCTACCAAGTGCTGAGAGGGATAAATAGATTTCATTCCTCTAAGAGTGGTAGTTGTGGAGTTAGGATGGATATAGGTTGGTTTTTATCATAATGAAGATATTAAATAGATTTAAGAAATTATATTGTAAAAAACATCTTAAGGTGAATGGTTAAACCTACATTTAGTCACTTCACAAAATTTAGTAAAAAATACCAATATCTCCATTAATATTGGTTTTTCTAATTTAACAAAAAAAAAATCAAAAGAGTGAAATCTTATCACTCTTTCCACATCACCCTTGTAGAAGAGACATAGTCGGTGCCTAGATTTCCCACCATGTTTCAAACATTCTCAATATGATATCTTCATGAAAAAGTTAAGGTACTAATATTGGATTAGTTGTTTCAAAAATATGTTGGTTTGTACAACCTTTCATCTTCTTTGTTATTGAGACATAGTCAGTGCCCAGATTTCCCACCATGTTTCAAACGTTCTCAATATGATATCTTCATGAAAAAGTTAAGGTACTAATGTTGGATTAGTTGTTTGAAAAATATGTTGGTTTGTACAACCTTTCATCTTCTTTGGTATTCTTAGTTTGTCGTAATGATCTGTAGGGGTTGGGCCACTACACCATATTGTCCTAAAAGGGAGAGATTGTGCACCAAAAAGGAAATTAATCTACATGTTACAACGCTATTAAAAAATGCAAGATGTATGAAGGTAGTGAATTATTCTAATAGGAAATTTAGATTGGGAGAGACGTAATTAAATTTTATTATTCAATTGAAGATTTCCAATTAAAATAATAGTAAATCTACATTTATATATTTATATATTGATTGGAAGGCTTCAGACAACGATCACTTCTTTCCATTAGATCCCCTCCAGGCCTTTGGGATACCTACTACCTTCTTATATTATATAGTTGGGGCTTGCTATTTGTTGGTGTGTTAGGGTAAACAAACTTGATGTGCTTTTTAATCTCGCGGTTGGAGTCTATGGAATAAGAAAGAAATTTGATTTTCATTTTCTCATCCTGATAGGTAAATGTTTGTAGATGAAGATTCCATCTTAGCAACTCTGTCACAAGGAATTATGTATATTTACTTATCGCTTAGTGCAAAATCAAGAAATTTTTTTTTTCTAAACTCAACATTGGTTGCTTTTAGGAGCAAAGAGTTGTATCTATGTCTTGTTCATGCAAGAAATTTGTATGGTCCAATGATCCTACCATATGATTGTTGAGAGCTAGCTTCTGGTACAAGGCTATCTTTGATGATGAAGCCCTAGTAGTAGCTTGGTGGTGGGGAATATTTGGAAAGTTAAATCTTCAATGAAATCCATGATTTTTATGTGGTTTGCCCTAACGAATAATGTTTTTATGTGAAAGGCTCTACAAAATAGGGCAAGGTAGGGTCCTAGAATTTGTACTCTATTCAAATGTTAAGGGGAAACAATAGAACACATGTTGGTATTCATTTGTATTTTTTCTTAGGAGGTATGGGGTGTTATTCTCCCCTTTTTTGAGGATAGGGTACTGATGAGCCTCATAAATGGGTAATTATATGGGCTCATTTTACCTCCTAACCTAGTCAAATCAACCATTTTCTTAGCTTATTGTATGATTTTTTTATTATATTTATGCTTATAGGGTGAGTTGAGTTAGTTATTATGCCATGTGGTCTAACATATATTTAATGCATATTATTGATGGATTTCAAGGTTAAAGTCAAGGATCTAATGGTCAAATTGTAGCAATAACTCGAAGTAGACAGAGAAGAGGACTTATAGGAGGGAATCCCCCTCATTTGTTGCTCCTCACTTCGAATTCCCCTTCATTTAGCTTGGAGTACAAGTAGCCGAATCATGCACTAGAAGGCAGCTGAGCAAGTGGAGGACGATTGATAGTTATCTCAAGTTTTGGGAGCCAAGCCTCCCTGATTTTAAGGAAGTTGTTGGTAGCTTCAGATGTATAAGTAGAGAGGCCTAGGGTCTCACTAGGGCCGATTTTTTTTTGCTTGTCTAAACACTGCTCAGATTTTGAGCTTACTATTTTATGACAGTTTTATGGAATCTTGCTATTTTTTTGATAATAAAGATGGAATCCTTTTTGAGCTAGCACTGAGTTACCTCAGAGGGCTGAAGCTCTTGAGTTAGGGCCCATTCCAGGTAGCCAAGCCTCTTCTCACTCGTATTTGTATGCCTTACTTCAGTTTGTGGATTAGTTTACTGTTAAATGTATTTTTCTTATGGTTAAGAAGCGGTTGCTTTTGATGATTTAGTAGCTTGCTTCCATTTGTTCTTTCTGTAGTAGGTTAAGTAGCGACCAGAGAAGATTCAAAAGGCTAGCAACAATGCCTTGGCCTCTCCTCCTCCTCCTGGGACCATGATTTGAGGCAAAGACTTTCTTGCTACCCCAAAAACACAGATTTTCCTCATTCCTAGGACTTCTAGTGTTTGTAGCTCTCTAGTAGGTTGATAGTCGATTTTTGCTTTGCTTTAGATCTTATTTATCATGTTCACTTCCTGATTTGAAATAGTCCTTTTGCATGCTTTCCTTTCTTACATCATTTCCTTCTATACATCATAATTTAGGCCATTTTAATGCAAAACTTTGTTTTTCCTAGAATGCACTCATTCCATTGGTTGCTTGATTTTCTTAGTTGATTGTCAGCTTCTATGCTGCAAATCCCTTCCAGTAGTAGGCCATGTTACCAACAATCACCTCCTCCATCTGATCCATGCCCTACAGGTCTCCCAAACCTTACCTCAATTCTACCATAGTTTCCTTCATTTTTCATAGAACTTATTCCTCTCTCCTTGAGTAAACCCAATCACCTTCCTTTCTCATGGTGATTCATGGTATACCTTAGGCACCCTAATACCTCAGTCCAACCTTCATGCACCTTTTCCACCCACTCTGACACCCTCAAAACAATGAAAATTGCTCTCGGCCTCCTCCTGTAGCCTCCTGTAGTTTCCCCGTTTTGCTCCTGTAGTTTTCCTGTGTCCTCTTGTAGTTTTTGTAGTAGGATTTCTTTTGAAGGCCGAGTGTGGGAAAAGCCTCTAGAAGGCCACCTAAGACCTTCTAGGACCCATCCACACCATCCTACATCCTCCCAAGCTCCAAAACTATTGTTTAAGACCACCTGTTCGCTGCCACACTCACACACAATAAATTAGATGCATGTTAAATTCACACAAAAATACATAAAAATCCAAAAATATGTTTTCTTCTTATTTACTTCTAGAAATAGCATGGTTAGATGTTATTTACTTCCTTCAGTAGGTAATGGCATTTGTTTTATGGTTTTCATAGTGTTTTAGGCAAAATTAGAATTAGTTTGTTAATTAGGGTTACTAGGTTTTTCTTTACATTTCGGTCTTTCTCCTTTCTGCAGTTATAATAACATCTGTGGAGTATTCTTTCCTTCCTTTCATCACGCATAGAACTTCTCCTGAAATCTATAGAAGTTGGCTTGAGATCCTAGCGATCTCGCACCGGCTGACCAAGTGACAACCTATAGTGAGAACTAGTACTTGTGCATATAGCACCGATGCTTCCAAGTTTGTTATCAACTACCAGGTTGATAAAAGTAAAGTTGGTAGCCTAGGAGTTGCAGCATTCTTATTGCAATACTAGCGTTCATCACTTTCTGGCTCCGTTTCCGGGGAAGCGTCAGAGTATTCTGTGATTACTACTTTCATATATTTCCTATTGCAACATTTTTCTAATAGTTTATTTCGGCAATAGTAGACTAGTCATTTATTTTTTTTCAGTTCTGTATTTTCTTGCTTTCCTTTTCAATTCTACAAATCTCCATTTAGCAAGTTCATTTCAGCTAGTTGCAATTTGTTTTATTCAATCACAATTTCAGTTTCTATAGGTACTTTCGGTGTGGGGAAAAACGAAAAAACAACCAAAACTATTTCGTTTCATGCCTCATAGGAGTAGAGATAACTTAGGAAATTTTTTGCCCAAACCCTTACAATGTCACATAGCCAACCTTCTCTCTTCTTTGGTGGTTGCAATCAAGAAGAACCCCTTAGGTGAATAGCCAGACATATTTGAAGAACCTATAGGGGATGAAGAAGAAGAAAACATTCGTCTGGAGCCAATGACTGAAAACGGAAATGCTAAGGGAAATGGAGAGAGAATAGAGGGTACCTTCCCCATTCGGGAGACCAATGGGGACACCAAAATGAAGAATATAAGTCCTTCAGCCCTACCTCACTTCCATGGTCTGACTACATAAGATCTTGAGACCTTCTTGTTCGAATTTTCTGTCATCTGTTGAACATATGACTATGCAGAAGACGAGAAAAAGTTGAAACTGTTCTCTTCTACTCTCAAGGACACAACACTGTGCAGGTTCATGGGATTACCTAGAAATAGCATCAAAACTTGGGCTCAGATGCAGCAGGCCTTCAACAACAAGTATCGAGACTATTGTAGGTCAAAATACACTAAAGAAGAAATCTTCTGAATGACCATACGAAGTGATGAGTCCATTGAAGACTATGAAGAGAGGTTCCAGCTCAGTTAAAAAAGGGCTAGGTGTACACTTGACCCTAACTCTTTGAAGTTGGTCCTACTTAGGGGAATTTTGGAAGACCTTTTAGACACCCTCGATCTACTAGTCGGGGGAGACATCTACCAACTATCCTATGAGGACATAAAGATTGTGTTTAGAAACCATTCTAGAGCAACCAGAAAGAAAGGTAGGGGGAGTCAACCCATAGCCAATACCTCTTCTTCCAATTCATCCATTAAAGGTGAAATTGGAAACATGCTGGAAGACTTCAAGAGTGAGATGCTGCAGACTCTTTCCATGGAAATGGATACCTTACATATCAAAAGAAAATAGGAGGAAGCAGAGGGGGCTTTCGCCATTTTTTTCCCTAGATGCACCAGGAGACATCCTAGGAATGAATGCCCATTGAACTCTATAGAGGTTTGTTCAGTCTGTGAAGAAGATCATTCTACAAATAAGTGCCCTTCCTTGCTCGCACTTAAAGATGTATACCAAGGGGCTGAAGGAGTCACTAAATAGATCTATTACATAAACCAAAGGAGGTCGCATGGACCTACACCATACTAGCAGGGGATGCAAGGGACATCTCAAGCATACTACAACCCCAACCAAGTCACCTCCATACCTTATTGGGGACCCCTGCTCATCCTTCCTACTCCACGCCTCCTCCTTGGTCCTTCACATCTCAATATCATGCCCAACCACCCACCCATTCATTTCAATCCTATGCTCAGCTCCAACCTTAGTGGAATGCATCTCATCAGGGGTGGAGGCCCCAATACAACTCTCTTCTCGCTCTTCTACCTCCACCACTTCTCCAACCACAATCATTACCTTCAGCTCCACCAAGGTAACCCCAAACGCCTGCCCAGCCAAATATGAACTCGAACAACAGACAGGCTCAGCAATTGTATAGTGGGGAACCATCATGCCCAACTTATGCTGTGGAGATTCAAGAAATTAACTTGCGATCGGGGAAATTTCTCCCACATAGCCAGCCTCCACTGAGGGAGGTTGAGGAAGATAAAGAGGAAAGTGAACCTAAAGCAAATCCACCCTTTCCTGAGAGACTATCCACATCAATCCAACCTACCCCATAAGAGACTGAACTCCTGGGAGAATTGAAACATTTATGTGTGAAGATACCACTTCTCCAAGCCATAAAGGATGTGCCTATCTGTAATAGATTGATCAAAGAGAAGTGCTTTAGGCATACAAGAAGGCACAAGAGAGATGCCCCAACCATCAATGCCATAGGGTAACTGTTCGACTTGATGTTGGAGCAGATAATCTATACAAAATATCTCGACCTTGGAAGCCCAATAGTTGATGTCCACATCAATGGCACAATGGTCCCACATACCATGATTAATGTGGGAGATGCAATTAATGTGATAAAAAAGGACACAATGCTCAAACTTAACCTCCAAGGCTTCTTGAGGAAGACCATGATAGTTCTGCAGCTAGCAGACCGCTCCATAGTGACCCCTGAGGGGATTGTGGAAGATGTGATGGTCTCCATTGATTCTTGGGAGTACCATTCTCATTTCTTAGTTCTCCAGCCAAAGGAAAAGCTCACTAGTTATCCTCTCATTCTAGGAAGACCCTAGTTGGCTACATCCAATGCCTACATTAGCTGCCGAGTTGGGAACATGACCATAAGGAATAGGCACATGTCCAAGTAGAGAACATTATCTACCTTTGTGGTTCGAGGAGGAGGATGAGGATGAAGTTTATTCTGCACCACTTTGTACATTAGAAATCACCATGGGGGGAAACCGCAAGATGAGGATGATATGATTGAAAATTTGATTTAGAATCCACCTCCTAGTGTATCACCATTAAAAGACATAGTAAGAGTAACCCAAAAAAACCCCTCAACTAATCTCTGTATGACCGAATCCACTTATCTCCATGTTAAAAATATAGAGTTTGGCCTAGAAAGAACATTGAGAATCAATCCATCCCTATCTACTTCCCAGGAGAAGGAGCTATGCAGCGTATTGAGAAAACATCTAGATGCCTTCACCTGGAGTTATAAGGAGATGAAGGGAGTGCACCCTTTAGTATGTACTCATCATATATATATCAAGGAAGATTTCAAGCCAGTCAGGTAGCCTCAAAGGAGGACGAACCCAACACTTAAAGATATTGTTAAGGAAGAACTACAAAAATTGCTTGATGTAGGATTCATCTATCCCATCTTTGATAGTGAATGGGTCTCTCCTTTGGTGCTAGTGCCAAAGAAAAATGGTAAGTTGAGAATCTGTGTCGACTATTGGGAATTGAATAAAGCCACTAAAAAGGGCCATTTTCCTTTACCTTTCATAGATCAAGTGTTAGACGGTATGGCATGGAAAAACAATTTCTCATTCCTAGATGGGTTTACTAGGTAGAATCAGATTCAAATCAGCCCAGAAGACCAAGATAAGACCACTTTCACTTGTTCTTGGGGTACCTTTGCATACCGGGTCCTTCCTTTTGCTTTCTGCAACACTCTAGCCACTTTCGAAAGAGCGGCGTTGAGCATATTTTCTGAACTAGTTCATGATGCAGCAGAAATATACATGGATGATTTCACACCTTATGGCTCTGACTTTCAGGAAGCTTTATCTAACCCATGAAAAGTTCTAGATAAGTGTATTAAGATGAACTTGTCCCTCAGTCTGGAAAAATGTGAATTTTTGATGACTGAAGGGACTATGCTGGGTCATGCAATATCGCAACAAGGACTGCAGGTGGACCCCAACAAAATTGCCATCATCCAAAGGGTCCCACCTCCTAAAAAGGTGAGAGATGTTAGAAGCTTCCTAGGCTTAGATGGATATTACAGGGGATTCATTAAAGACTTCAGCAAGTTAACCTCTCCTTTTTTTGGCCTCCTAGGAAAAAATATTGAGTTCATATGGTGGAAAAACTGTCAAGAAGCCCTAGATACCTTAAAGAGAAAGCTAGTGACTGCCCCAATTCTCAAAGGCCCAAACTGGGCCCTACCCTTTCACATTCACCCAGATGCCTTGTTGGGTAGCAGAGGGCCCGCGTAATGATTTTGGGGCTCAAATTCCACAAGTTTGGGTAAAAGTATGGTAAAAGCTTCGCGAGGTGCACAGAGCGCAAATTGTAATGAGTCAAGTCAAGGGTTCTCTGCCCAAGAATAATATAAAATAATAGGAAGTGAGTTGGCCTGTCCATGGTCCACAGACCATGGAAATGTATAAATAGAGCAAGGCTATAGAGTTAGAAGGCAGTTAAGTTTCTGATTTGGATCTTGAATGTTATGGGTTTATGAAGGCAATATTTGTTCAGCGTCTGTAAGTCCGAGTCAAGGGTGTTGGTACAGAGTTAGAGGGTCTGCAGCTATGTGCATAGAGGCTGGGTAGAGTCTGTAGCTGTGTGCATAGACCCCTGTAGCTGAGTGCATAGGGTGGATTTGGTTGCATTGATGGAAGATAAATAAAGATAAGAAGTGTTGGAACATTGTGTGCTATTGTTGCAAATCTATCTGTTGCTTACGTTTTGAATTTATGCATCATCTTTATTGTTAAATGTTTTCTTAGAGACTGTAGGAATAATATCAGATCTGTAATAAATCATTAACCAGTAAACACGGTTGTGTGGATCTACGTGAAAAACCCGCTACAGTACAGAGTGGCGTGAGGCCACAGAGCGATTCGATACCCCTCTAGACCACATCAAGATATCCCAAGGGTGTAGAAACCTGGTTCCAGTACCCTCCCTACTACCTCAGGTGAGACCTCAGTCAACACTCTACGGACTGTTGCTGAAAGGGTCAGTAGTTGCGGGATTTGCTTTGCTAACCAACTCTTCTGAACCTGGGTTAGGCCCCAATAAGCCAAAAAATGGTTCTGTTGCCGGGACTGGAATCTGCCTAAGGAATGTATGATGTTGGAACACTATAGCCGTATGAAGAAAGAGCTTGAAGAGTGGTTGGATCAAAAGCTTCACGAGTTCGTGGTACAGGAAAATAGATATCTGCGGATATCTGAGGAAAGGTGGCTAGATCGCTACATATACATAGAAATCCATGAGATCTTCTTCACGTCCTTCTCGACAAAACTGTACGAGTGGATCACAAGGCTAGCTAATAGTCAGGGAAGGTGCAGACTGGATTAGCCTATCGTGTGGATGCGAGAGTTGGTGTGTAGGCTGGAAGCATCAGAAGATAAACTTACACGGGCAGTAGATCACTGGTTGGATCAAATAATAGGAGGGTTTATCACTGAATTCACGATAGACACAACAGTGAGTTACAGCGAAGCGGAGAGGTGCTTTCTCCAAGGATCACGAGGTAAGTACATCAACTCATTGAACACTTGGATTAGAATGATTTTATGTGAAAAATAGGTTATGTGCATCCATTGGTGTTCGAGGTAACGCAGAGCGGAAGGGGCTACCGAGGGACTGAAGGGTTAGGGAACAGTCTGTTGATTTCTATTTTGTGAGAAAGCAAGGAGGAGCTTGCAGGATTCTCTCCAAGAAGTGTAGTTCGATTGATAAAACAATGCTTTCCACTAGTCCCACCACCATCCATGCCATCCCCCACTTCACCTACATCGAAACCACCTTCACCTACCACAACTCCGCCACCACCAAGGATCTGAATGGCGAGTGCAATCAAGTTTCCAGTATTTACAGGCATAGGAAATGAGGAACCAGATCAGTTCTGGTTCGTGGTAAATGTTGTATGGGAAGCCCAAGGCGTAACGAATGATAACATCAAAAAGGCTACTCAGGTTACTGCGTTGCAGGACTGCATGTTGACATGGTATATAAAGTACTCAAGCGACCACCCGAATACGAGAATAGAGGTGATCCAAGATGCATTCAACAAAGAGTCTAGCTGGCCAAAATCAGAAACGTAGTTGATCATCGGATTCAAGGAGATTGTAGTGCTACCCGGTGAAACCCCGTGGGATGTGGATTAAAGATTGAAGAGTACAATCCGTGAGGCTAACATGATGCTAACAGATGCATAACACCAAACATGGTTTGTGGCGTCTTTGACACCACCTCTGAGGATGGCACTGTCACAGCAAAAGATCTCAACCCAAGCTAAAGTATTAGAGATAGCGATGAGGTTGCATGAAACTCTAATACAGGATCTGGGGATGGATTTCAGGAAATCCACATGCAACTACAAAACCTATGCTTAGACATGCAAAGTTTGAAGCAAGGTAAGGCGCCCTAACCAGAGGCACGGGAGGAGGTGTGGTGTATCGAATGCAAAGGCCAAGGTCATGATAAGGGCCACTGCCCCGTATCCAAAAATTATGTGACGAGGGGGGGACCAATGCTATTGTGACCAGAGGCACAAGTAGTGGCAAGCATGGTGTCCACCCTCTGGTGCGCGATCTGTTAGGTGGGAGGAAAGCACAATATGGAAAACTGTCATCTATTGCAGAAACTTATACAGCCCCCTGCCCCCAAAAGCTATTTTGTAATTTTTTTAGATCGATGGGCCATGACGAAAAAAATTGCGAAGATATGGATTACCGATGGATCGGGCACCTTCTTACAGGATGTAGACAGAGGCACGAGGTCAGGATCTAGCTGCAGCAATAGCACACAGTGGATTCCAGGGACAAGGACGGGGACAAGGAATGGGACCACGACGAGGGCATGGACAATTAATCTGCTATAATTGTGGAGGACCTGGGCACTATGCGCATGGTTGCACGAACCCAACTAGGACATGTTGCCCATACTGTTACCAATTTGATCACGAAGCAGTGGATTTCCCCACACTAATTACACAAATGCATGAAAAAGGGGTGCTCCTAACTACTCTCACTCAGAGTGTCCAAATGATGAACACTTAACCACGTGGGAAAGACCCTAATGTGGACACGGTACTTAGAAGTGGTGCCACTACCGTAGAAGATAAGGGGAAGCAACTCGAGGAGGATACATGGGTTCGTAAAGCCCCTAAAAAGCAACCTGAGTTTGCTTTGGAACACACAAAAGAAACACTTATGGAGGCTAAGAAGAGCTTCGTAGAGGCTTCTACTTCAGGCAGTAAAGATCATAGTGAGCCAGAAATGGATCCTTCCATGTTAACTACCTTTTTAGAAACATGTGTGAAGCTACTATGGGACAATAAAGTGGTTAAGGGGTTGCAAGAGTTGATAAGTAAATGCGCAGGGTCGGGTGAACCACACATGATCTGGAAAATAGGCAAGCATGCTTTGCACACTGGTCGGGAAATGTGGTTGACTGCCCAAATTGGGGACTATGAAATGGATCAGGTTGTTCTGGATTTGGGGTTAGATGCGAATGTACTACCCAAATAGACCTAGGAGTGCATGGGCAAGCCTGTGCTACAATGGTCTCCTATTCAATTATCAATGGTGAACCAATAGAAGATCTTGCCTATGGGGAGACTGCAAGGAGTTACAGTAGACATTGAAGGTGTGAGCGCACAAACAGATTTTGAAGTGATCAAAATTTTGGATGACAGTAACTCGTATCCTACATTGTTAGGGATAGACTGGGCTATGGATATGAATCAAGTCATCAACCTAAAGCGACGAAAAATGATATTCGAGAAAACGTCTCTCCGTGTCATGGTTCTGTTGGATCTAGCCAAAGGGGTGCACTGTATTGAGCCTATGCGCGATGACGACAATGACGATGAACTGGACTGTATTTACCATATCATAGCACAGGATCAGGATTGGGTGAATCCAATAGCGGATGGAAGACTTTCGTGGGAACGTAACAGTTCCTGCATGTCGGATTCAGATGAAGAAGTAGAACGTTGGCAGAATCAACTATAGAAGGTAATGATGCTAAATTGTAACTTGATGGTCAGATCACTACGGTGTGTGATGACCGAAGTACGAATGCTACTGACAAGTGAAGGTGCAACAAATGAGGAGAAGGGTGTAGACCGCTGGGGAACTACAACGATGATGTGGCAGCAGGATAATGGCCCGAAGGTGGTGCTGCGTGCAAAATGGTGGACAACACCTTGGAAAATTAGGTGGAATAAGCGTGAATGCAAAAGGCGGCTGCAGATATGGAAGGAAGGTCCGCAGCATTGATCACGAGTTAGGTAGCCAGGACGGAGTGGCTTGGGTGTCGACCATTGACGAAGGATGCAGCTATTGCCGTGACTAAAACTGTGCGTACCAAGGGTTCAATGGGCCATCAACAAGGCACAATGTGTGAAGTTCGTCGTATACGCACCCAAATCAAATGAAAACTAGAAGGTGGTGAATATTTCCTTGCGCACTGCCCCAGTAGTTTGGACCAACCTAGGTGAAGGCCATAAGCAGCTGCATGAAGCTGTTTGGCATAGCAGCATCAAACTGCATGAACTTGATCAGCAATGGGCAAGGCTCAGGAGGAAAAATGTGAATTTAGATGAAAAAATTTGCAAAATTCGAAGACGAGTCGCACAAATGGGTGGCATGAATGTGAGGAAATAGGAACAAGACCTAGCTGGCTCTCCTATGATACTAGAATGAATGGCGACAGAATGAAGGAGTACAGAATGCGACACACTACTAAATGCACAGATACACAATGGATGCCCATAGGTCGGGTTAGCAGGAAAATGGACGCCTCTCACAAGGGGTGTGCCCACCTGACTATCCGTAGGAGGCCCAGTCTCAGTGTCCCACATAGTTGGAAGAGGGCACAAGACTATAGGGAAGCCTGTAGGGAAGTTGCGCGACCCAGACGTAGCACACAGGATTAGTATGTAGTATCAAGCGTGGCTGCGCCAAGGGGGTTGCACTACCACGTTGGAAGATTGGGACGTGACCATTAATGCCACTATGCATGACACGAAGTTTGGATTACGATAGAGAGGAGCGGGCGGCAAGTCATTAAGGCAGGTGTTCTGAGATAGATGCAAAAAGATCTGCCGCCAAGAAGACATTAATGCATCGAAAATGGAGGGAAGGCTTACATTCAAACTCAAGATGTCCTACAAAAACCCTTGGCCATCACTAGAATATTTACAGAACAGTAACCACCTAACTAATAGACCTTTGATGAGTACCATGGCTAGAACATGAGCAAGGTTCATGGAAGAATTGCATCCAACCTAGGAGGACACAACGAAAGCAGCTGCTACCCCCGAGGTACGGAAGTCCCCTCTCACGACGCGACCCCAGAAACACAAGCATACCATGGGACTAGTTCGAGTATCACCGAGATTCATTAAACTGTTAGTGGCAGAAAAGGGCGAAGCAATCACCACTCAAATTGACGAATACAAGGAAAATTTGTAGGAACTGATCCCTCAGATTGAAGCACGGGACAAAGAAGGTGAGGATGCTATCCAAATACCATCAATACCACCATATATATCTCCATGGCATGCGACAACCAAGATAATGAAAGACTTGGACGCCACAAAGAGTATGCTCCAGACCTCGCTTCTCCCAAATGAGATTAGATTTGATGTTCTCCTACTGGGCTAAATACCAAGTATCAAGTTCAAATATTGGGACCTTGCAGATGTTGAGAAGTTCCCTCAGTTGGTTGGATATAAATTAACACAGCAAAAGTGGCTATGGGGTGTGGAACAGGCGGGATTACTCAATTTGAGGTGGATACCCCACTATCACCGCGCGGACATCACCATTTTTGTTATCCGACAGTTATTATGTCTGGTACATGATGGGTATCTCTAGTTGGAGGAGCCCATTCCCATCACAGTCGATTTAGTACACTGACCTACGCATCTACCTACTAAAGGAAGTGACCCCGCAGACATATCCAGCACCAGTAGTGATGTGGGTTTCACTGAAGCAATGAAGGCTAAATATAAGTTGCAAAAGCGGAAGCGTGGGTATGTCATAGCGAGCATCAAAGACCAAGGGTTGCAACTTTCCACCTAGCTACTCGCTAGTAAACTTATGAGGAAATGCTGCATAGATGAGGTACCAGCCACTGTCATTGCACTTGCGGAGCAGTGTGCAGAAGTAGTTCAGTTCAACTAGGCGCAGTTCTTATGCAACGAATTTTTGATCAATTGTAAGGAACCACAGGAGAAAGGTAAGACTTTCCATTATGCGTGGTTGCTACTTTCCATCCTTTTGGTTCCAAGAGAACTACCACAGGGCAGCCAGTTTCCCAATGCCGAGAAGAACCTACCTGAAGCAGTGCAGTATACCTCACTTTAGGCCACAAAGGATTCCAGGAGGGTTCGTGACATCAAGGTATTTTGGATCTTCATGGAGGCAAGTATCTGGACATAGATCGCTCATAGACCATGGTTGTCCTTGATAGTATACAACAATTTGCAAAGCACGGCCGAGTTCAAAGAGGACATGCATAACCTATATGTCCAGGCACGGAAGGATCCAAAGCGAACATGGGTAAATCTTCTGTTCATTGCAATAGACGATGCAATTTATGAGGTATTGGCAGCATGGCCTTCAGAGTCGCGTGCTCCGAATGTGGCCACATTAGAAAAGATGGCAGCATAGTAGCGAAAGAAGGAAATCCACCTATGCCTCACTAAATTGGCGAAGAAGACACGTCAGGGACAAACGACAACTTCACAGCACGACGTGACCAAGGAAGTAATAGCTAAGGAGATCACGAAAGATCAACAAATGTCTTCGGAATAGGACATGTAGAGGGAAACTGAGACATAGGAACACATGGAATGTCCCACAAAATCGTCACAATGCAAGAGGTTGCGCACTAAGGAATCACCACATCCGCACAAAAAGTCCAAAATTGCAAAGACCTTGGAGAAAGAATTTCTTGACTGTAGTGAACTAGTGCACAATATCACTCTACGTGCGTTGGAAGATATGGTGACAGAGGAGACAATTTTGTTGGGGGAGCTCAAAGCTCAACTACAAGCATTACAAGTGCGACCCTCGAGAGGGATGATACCAAACCTAGCAGATGACACACCCGCAGCCAAGCAGTTGGTGCATAACCCCACAATGAACACTTTAGTGTTGCCAGCAGGCATTGTCTTAGCAGAAGTAGAAGGTGACATGAGAATTTTTGGGGTGAATTTGGCCACCCTTGCTACAGAAACCCTATACCAACTGCAAGATGGGGTTACCACTGAACTTCGTGCCAGGGAAGGACGTGCCCTCCAAATCTTAATGGAGCAGAAGCTGGAGAAGGTCTGTCTACAGCATGATGATTTGGTCACACACAACTAGGAAGTAGAATAGGTCATGGTTGAGGCCTGCAGTACGGTACTAGAGTTGGCTGTCCCAGCAGAACTTACTATAGCTAACAAGATTCATTACATGGCCACAGGATTTTGGATGGAACAAGAGGAGGTCACGAAATCCCAGTGGGAATTAAATTTACAAATTGCAGAGCTAAGACTGAAGATGCAGCCACCCACACCTCCGAAGGTCTAAGAGAAGCGCCACGGAGAAATTCATGAAGGACTGGAAGTGAAAAAGCGGGTTGTCCAAGATTGCTCAGAATTGTTAGATCAGTCACTTATTACGCTCACTTCACTACAGGAACACCCCACCATACATCGGTTGGAAACAGAGGCACGGGAGCTACAACAAGCCTATGATAATGTCAAAGGGACCACACAGATAGTTGGTATTACGTAACGCTTAACTGAAATGAAGGAGGCCTAGGTTCTCAAGGCACAACTGGATGTCGCTCGGCAAAAAGAAGTAGTGCTTAAAGAACGCATCAAGCCATGGCTTGATGAGGCATTCGCAGTCTCCACCAACATTGAAGGAAAGCTAGCACACATGCAGGCAATCTATGAACCTGGACAAGCAACAAAAACTAATACTGATGCATCAGTGGCATGCATAGAACAGATGCAGCAGATGGTGGCAAAGTTTGTTGCGAATGTAAGTGAAGCACAGAAGTTGCTCAATGACCTCCAAGCGAAGATGGTTGCACTAGCCGAGTGACTCAGGGCAAGTCATGATGATTGTGTTGGGGGCCTGTTGGGTAGCAGAGGGCCCGCGTAATGGTTTTGGGGCTCAAAGTCCACAAGTTTGGGTAAAATTATGGTAAAAGCTTCGCGAGGTGCATAGAGAGTGAATTGTAATGAGTCAAGTCAAAGCGTTGTCTGCCCAAGAATAATATAAAATAATAGGAACTGAGTCAGCCTGTCCATGGTCCATGGACCATTGAAATGTATAAATAGAGCAAGGCTCTAGAGTTAGAAGGCAGTTAAGTTTCTGATTTGGATCTCAAATGTTATGGGTTTACGAAGGTAATATTTGTTCAGCATCTCTAAGTCTGAGTCAAGGGTGTTGATAGAGAGTTAGAGGCTCTGTAGCTGTGTGCACATAGGCAAGGTAGAGTCCACAGCTGTGTGCATGGACCCCTGCAGCTGAGTGCACAGGGCAGATCTGGTTGTATTGACGGAAGATAAATAAAGATAAGAAGTGCTAGAAAATTGTGTGCTGTTGTTGCGAATCTATCTGTTGCTTATGTTTTGAATTTATGCATCATATTTTTCTCTGTTAGCTATGATTGTGCACACTGGGTATTATTGTTAAATTTTTTCTTAAAGACTGTAAGAAGAAGATCAGATCTGTAATAAATCATTAATTAGAAAACATGGTTGTGCGGATCCACAGGAAAAGCCAGCTACATTAGAGAGTGGCGCAAGGCCGCACAGCGGTTTGCTACCCCTCCAGACCACATCAAGACATCCCAAGGGTACGGAAATCTAGTTCTAGCACCCTCCCCTACTACCTCGGGTGAGACCTCAGTCTGCGCTCTGCGAACTGTTGCCCAAAAGAGCGAGTAGTTGTGGGATTTGCTTGGCTAACAACTCTTCTGAACCTGGGTCAAGCCCCAATAGGCCAACATGCCTCGAACAAAGCAATAAGAGCAACATTAGGACAAATTGACGAAAATTTACCTTATGCCATATAATTTATAAGCAGAAACTTGTCAAAGGCAGAGTTAAACTATACAGTGACCAAGAAGGAACTCCTAGTTGTCGTGCATTCCATAAACAAATTCAGACATTATATCATAGGCTATCAAACCTTTTGTGCACACAGATCATGCTGTAATTAGATATTTAATGAACAAACCAGATGTAAATGCTCTCATTATTAGATGATTACTTTTACTGCAGTAGTTTTATTTGACCATTATTGATAAGCCTGGTAAAGAGAATGTTGTTGTTGATTTTTTGTCTAGAGTAAATTTGTCTGCAGGTGAAGAAGGAATGGTGGATGACCAAATTCCAGATGAACACCTATTTGGTATATCAGTACTCTCTCCATGGTTTGCTAATATAGTAAACTACTTGGTTTTAACACAGTTCCCACCACACCTATCCTCAAAAGAGAAGAGCAAGATATTAAGGAAAAGCGCCCCTTTAACCTGGTTTGGAGACAATCTCTTTAGACATGGCCCATATAAAAACTTGAGAAGATGTCTTAGGGAGGAGGAAGTTTTTGACATCCTCCTGAGCTGTTTATGGAGGTCATTTTGCAGCAAAAATAACTGCCTTCAAGATATTGCAAGCAGGCTACTACTGGCCCACTCTTCATCAGGATGTGAGGAGATACATGAGCTAGTGTGATCGATGTTAGAGGATGGAGAAACCCACTCCAAAGGATGAAATTCCCATGCAACCTCAAGTGAGCTTTTAGCCATTTGAGAAGTGTGGCATGGGCTTTGTGGGGCCTATAAACCCTTCTTCAAAGCATCTTGCAGTACATCATTGTGTGCACCGGCTACCTGACAAAGTGGGCAGAGACAAAAGAAATCAAAGCAGCAACAGAGGAAAAAGTAGCTGAGTTTTTGAGGGAAAACATATTCTACAAGTTCGTGTATCCGAGAGAGTTGGTCATAGAGCAAGGCAGTCAGTTCACTTCCAACCTAATTGAAGACTTTCTCACACGTCATAAGATCAAGCACAAGACTTCCACCCCTTACCATACACAAGCCAATGGGCAAGTGGAGGTCACTAATAGAGCATCAGAAGGGATCCTAACCAAGGTAGTGAGTAGCAGCGGAAAGGACTTAGCGACAGATTAGTTGAGGCCACTTGGGCCTACAACACAATATGGAAGACCACCATCGGGTTCACACCTTATGAACTGGTCTATGGGAAGAAGGGTTTACTCTCAATAGAGTTTGAATTCAATACCCTAAGGATGGCAGCTCAACTGGACCTAGACCTCAACCATGCATAGAAGGAGAGATTACTTTAGCTCAATGGATTGGATGCATACATATTGCAAGCCCTTCTCCATACAAAGGTAGCTCAGCTTCAGAGAAAGATATGGCATGACAGAAATATTAGTGAGAAGTAATTCCAAAAGCGAGATTGGGCACTACTCTATGATTCAAGATACAAATATTTCAAAGGCAAGCTAAGGACAAGATGGATGGGGCCCTACACTGTGGAGAAATGAAATGACAATGGTTCAGTTCTGATCAGAACCATTGATGATGAAGCCATCCCCATGCTTGTCAATGGACATCGATTGAAATTCTACAAAAAACCCATTTCCAAGCGAGAGTTTATTGAAGATTTGAATAAAACAATGATGGTAGTGGAGCATGTCTTAGCTTCCACTTCACCCACTCACTGAAGAAAAAAGAGAAAAAAAAGGCCTCAAGTGAAAACCTCCATGAGGCGCTTGAGTCCCATCATTGGGTTGAAAACCTCTTCTGAGGTAGCCCAGTGATGTCAAAAAAAAGGGAAAAGAATAAGATCCTGTTAGCCTCCTGCTGCAACAGGTTAATCATCTTTCATGATCGACATTTTTACATGCAAAATATGTCGAACTATGCATGCTGCAATGCTCCATATTTGCTACAGTGGGCTAAAGAAGTGTGTTTGAGAGTGTGCTAGTCTAAAGTGCCACTGCTCTATTCCAGTCTTGATGAGTAATCCATTTTGATCAGTTTTCAAGTATGGGAAGTCCAAACAGCTTAATCTTGGCTTCCCTAGGTTTCAATTTCCTGTTGTAGAATATAGAGAATGAACATCTGTCCAAATAGCTTAATCTTGGTAGAATTGTAGATAGGTAGAGAAACAAGGGTGCTCAACAGCTTAATCTGAGCCCCCGGCTGAAATAAGTGTAGAAGTAGATAGGAGCACAGCAAGAAGAAAGAATGAAAAGTTGGGTATGCTAGTTCAAGTGCAACCAAACCAAAAAGAAGAGAAAATGCTAGGTGAGTAGGTCGGGTAGGTAGCTTTATGGTTCCAGAATCATGGCTTGTGATCCATCTCATATTTTCAAGTGTTATATCTATCATATCACAAGTTGAAGGCAGTTTTTCAGTTGGAGGACTTCAAGCGAGGCATGTCTAACTCCCCTTCTTCCTCTTTCCCCAAATTACTCACGAACTTCCCCCAAAGAGGACAAGATCTACTTGATACCTCTTAGTTCCATCATTCTCCATATCATTTGCCTTGGTGAAGATCTGCTTCACTCAAGGAAGGTCCATACTGCTTCTATGAGTCATCTTCCCCCATTGATAGCCTAAGACATCATACTTAGCGCTTGTTCTCATATTTTTCATGTTAACTACTAACTTTATTATGTAGCTCCCTATCTGTTTCCCCTTCCCCTACTAAAATTATGTATATAACTCCCTATATACTTATCCCTCCCCCTGGTTGAAAAATAACCATATGCATCCTTGGGGATTGCTAAGTTTATCTGAAACTCAGCAAGAACCCTCATTTCCCCCTCAAACCATCTTCTCATGCATTTTGGACACTTTCCAATGCATAGAACCCTTCATCCCCCCTAACTATCTCCCAAGTGCATAAGGACTCATTCCTTTGCATAATTCCCCTTCACATGTTTAAAAATCACCCCCTTGACCTTGGTTTGCCTTTATAAGGCATGAAACCCTCTTTGGCCACTAAACCCCTCTCAAAACCACATCACTTTCCTCCTAAGTGCCTTTGGACTCCTTCCAAGGCATAAGAATATGCAAACCATGAAAAAACCATGAAAAACATTCAAAAAATGACAAAATCCTCCCTTTTTGGCCATCTGACCCCTTTCGATGCCTTAGAATCCAAGCAAAAGCATAAAGGTTACCCCATCCGAATTCATGTTTCCTTTGAATTTTAATAAAATGCATGCCCTGATGAGAAAAGGATCTATTTGATCCCCCTCCGATGCGATATCGCTATCGGGAGGGGGCAGTGGCATATATAAGCGAAATGGCTAAGTCTCAAGGCATGGGGCATAATGCCGATGGGCCGGACCCGAAAACATATAAAGTGGACTAGTAAAATCATATTGGGTCCGCCACATTTCGGCGTTTCTATGTGGCAACCCCATGACCCCGCCGATAGCGAATTTCCGAATTAATCACAGCCATCCATTTTTGGGCCCCAAATCAACGGCCCATATGTAATCGGTGGTCACCCCATGTATATGGCTCTGACCAGTGGAGCCGAAATAAAATTAAGGCGTGGCGTATAAAGGATTTCGGGTCCGTAAGGGGGCGTTGCACAGCGAAAAGGGAAGGCTCCGACGGGGCGGAGCCGAAATATAATAAACTGCAGCATATATAGATTTCGGATCCGCTAACTCTCTTTTATTAAATCCGCCGATTGACATCGCCAATGGGCCGGACCCGATTCAAATAAAGAAAGGGCCTATAAGCATTTCAGGTCCGTGCTTTCGGCGATTGTTTGTGTGCCGCCCTGTGGTCCGCTCCGATGCGATTTAGCGATAACCATTGGATCGGCGCGCACCGGATCCAACGTCTAGGATTTAAAGGCTGCTACAGTGCCCGCCAAAAGCCAATTTTTCATTAAAATTTCATGTTTTTGGCACATTTTCTGTGTTATTCAGAAATGGGCCGTTTTCAAAGGTTTTGTGTGTGGCACCCGTGCCCACCCAGGTATAAAGAAAACATGGTTTTCTCAGGCCATTCTTGGATCGCTCCAGGCCCAAATTGCCCCAAATAGCAGGTTTTCACCGCAGCAGACCTTCAATGACCCTTTACTCATCCAGTTCGTGATTTTAAGTGTTGCTAAAGCATATTGAGTCGGCCAAGGGCCGACAACCACCCAAAAGCGGCAGAAGGCCTCACAGCAGATATTTGGGCCGATCAGCGGCTAGTAAGTGTTGATTTGACAGTTTAAGTGCATTTTTGAAGCCAAGATAGCCCAGGTGCGTGCCAAAGAATATCAGGAAGCGGCAGAGTGTATCAGTGAAGATTTTCCAAGGCAGATGAAGGAAAAGGGGCCCCAGCAGATTCAACAAAGCATCATTGAGCTGTAATGGCTCACCAACTCACAGTTTTGGCCACTTAAGGCAGCAGAACCACTTACAGGTGTAGATGAATGAATTTAAAGCACACTTATGGCTAAAAGAGCCAGCACAGAGCCATAAGGACAGATGTTGATCCATTTTTGAGGCAGCTGCCCCAGCGCAGCACTTAGATAAATGTTTTAAGCATTTACTTCAAGATAAAATAGATTAAAGTACTCTTTTTCCTCAGATCTACCTAAGATCTCCTATAATAGATATTTTGAGATTACAGTTGCCCCAGTGCAGCTGTTAGATAGATATTTCTGCCATTTACTTCTGTACAAATTAGGTTAAAGGCATTTATTTGAAGAGATCTATCTCAGATCTGATGTTTGTAAATATTTTCTATTTAAACCACCCTCTACACTGTTTTAAGGGTTGGTTTCGATAACTTCCTCCTCTAGACTTGCATTGTATTTTCTGAGAGTCTCTATAATCAAAGATCGCTGGAATGTTTGGGAGATGAACTAACTGTTGTGTTTTAATGTCTGAAGAGTGACTATGGAATCCTAATGCTTCTACATAGCCCAATAAGTGTTTCTTATCTCTGTTTATAGTTTATATGTGTTTATGCCATCATTGTTTCACTATCTAAATAGCAAAAAGAAAGAATAGTTTAGATCTCACTTAGTTGTATTATGTTCTCAATTTCTGTGATTTATCTATGTTTTCCTCTGAATTAGTCCTAAATATGAATACTGATTTGCTCATATTTACACTATTTCCCTCATATATGAATGTTGTTTAGGAATCCTTGATTTCTCCTATATAAATGTTCATTCACCTTCCCTCTGTTAGCATAATGAGAGCTACTTAGTTACCTTTCATTCACTAACCTTCATTCCATTTTTATTCTAGCTCGATATTGTTTTATGTGTAGCTATCCTGCTCTGTATTCCTCTTGTGACCAAGAAAACGCAACAGCAAGCCTAATCCACGACTCCATGCCCAATGGTTTGAACTTCTCACACTATGCATCCCAACTCTGTTTGAAAGAATCCACCATCCCACCAAACATAAACAAAACCCCCTTGAACTCATTAGCTAGCCTAATATCATCTTCAACAAAGCTAAATTATAAAGAGAGAGCCCTCTCTGATTGCAGGTAGGCTAGGACCTGCAGTCCAAAGATTGGTTTGTGGTTACCTCGGCCGTATCCTTTAAGGAGCTTTAAGGACAACCTGAGTGATAACATAATGGCGACTCCACTAGGGACCATCCTCAGTTAATTTCACAAATCAAGTTGGAAAGCTCCACTGGGAAGGAACCAGACCTTCAAAAGTTTCTTTCTAACCCTTATATTCTTAGAAAAATCCCCAAAAAACAAGCTAGAAGCTGGCTCCCAAAAGAATTCACGTTATACAAATCCAGACCGAAATCCCCCAGCAGCTTTTGAAAATCCCAATATCATCCCATGAAACCTCAGGAAATTAGAACTAAAGGAGGATTTTGTTGATTCTACTCCTGTGATAGTTCAGCCAAACTGTGGCCCAACCCCTGTCAAAGTTCTATTTCGTTCAACCCCTAGTTCCCCTTGTTCATCATCCACGTCTCAAAGCACTCCTTCCACACCTCCATTCACTGCACATACTACCACTACTACTCCTATTATCCCAGTTGTTCCTATTGTCCCTCTTATCCCTGTGAATATGGCTAACAGATATGCACCTTTGCAATTACCTGCAAATCCCGGGGCTATGCCTCAGGATTACCAAACTAAAATCACATATTTTGATGGCACAAGTGCCTGCACAGCTCTTCAGCATACAAAAAAAATGCAGGATTATTTTGAAAGCTATGAGATTGACAATGATGCTGTAAGAATGAAGATTTTTGTCTAAAACCTCTCAGGTGATGTCAGGACTTGGTTTAGAGCACTCCCAGCTAATTCCATAGCAGACCCAGAAGCCTTATACCAGTCATTTATCAACAGATGGGAGAAAAGGAAAGACCACTTGCACATACTAGCTGAATATGATACAATCAAAAGAGGTCCACAAGAAACAGTCTTGGACTATTGTGCAAGGTTCAATAGCGTTTATAATGCTATCCCACAAAACTTAAGGCCCCCACCTGACCTTGCCTTATATAAATTCCCTGATGGATTCGACCCAGATATGGCCTACCAGTTAAAAGAAAGAGCCCCTAACAGCCTTGCAGACATGCAAAACATGGCTGTCACTGTGGAGGCAAATTTAATTGCCAAAAGAAACAGAGCTAGAAGTGAGAGAAGAACCACCTTCAAGGAAGAGCCCTCAGCCTTAGATCAAAAGCTAGATGCTATTATCAATGGCATGCACAGGCTGGGAGATAGAGTAGAGAGTGTTGAGAGGAAATCATCATGGGAAGGGAAACAACCCAACACCATAAGGAACCCAAATTTCAGGAAAACTCAAAATCCAAACGTTGGTAGGCCTAGCCCAGACCATGATATAAGGCCTCCTTTCCAAGAAAATTATACAGAAGCATCCACATCTAGTGATGCCATAGAGGACACTCACATGAACTTGGCGGATTTGAAGGGTGAGCAACAAATTTTCCTAACTCAAGAAGACCAAGATGACCATGAGATAAATCAATTTCAGACTAAGTCCGGTGAGTCTTTTGACTTTAAACAAGGTTATGATTCAGCTGTTTATGAAGTCCACAAATAGTATAAGATGAGGAAAAGAACCATAGATGTGCCCGAAAGAGTTAAACCAAAGGAGGGCAAACAGCCCAACCAGATTAGAGGCAAGGCTATTATAACAGAAACAGCTGATATAACTGTCCCAAACCCGCACCAAGTGACTGTAGAGGACATAACAGACATACAGCCTTATATTGATCAGCCTCTGCCACCTTCTTCCTTGAAAAAGAACTTGAACAACACTCCTAAAAGCCTTCCCAAAATAGAAATACTGCAAGGTATCACTCACCATAACACTGATAATCAAGAAGAAAACGCAGAAAATACACTTGAAAAGGGGAAATCTACTATTGCCAACACAAAGACTCCATTGGAGAAACCATTCAACTTAGAAGCAGAAATAAGCAAGCTTAAGATTTCCATCCCCTTATCTGAACTTGCAAAGCATGATGTGTATAGGCAACAAATCCAAAGATCACTACAAATGCCAGAGAATAGGGATGATGTGAATGTTTTAGATGATACACCTGAGTTGCTTTTTGGTCCAGAAGTTGATGGAAAATCAGCACATGGAGCTGTTCTACCCTTTTATGTCAGTCTGCACATACATGATAAAGTTTTACATAATGCAATGTTTGACTCAGGTGCCTCACACAACCTTATGCCCAAAGCTGTAATGGAGAAGCTAAACCTTGATGTAACAAGACCCTACAAAGATCTATTCTCCTTTGACTCAAGTCAGGTCAAATGTTTAGGCCTCATCAAAGACTTGTGTGTCTCCTTAGTCCAATACCCAAGCAAGACAATCCTCATGGATGTGGTGGTTGCTGACATTCCACCAAAGTATGGCATGCTGTTGTCAAGATCTTGGGGGGCAAAACTCCAAGGATCTCTCCAATTAGACCTCTCCTATGCCACTATTTCAGTCTTTGGGCAACCAAAGAGACTGTATAGAGAAACATTGATGAAGTATGTGGTAAGTAGTGAGGAAAAGCCCCAGAATTTCCCTATCTATTCAATCCATTCTGATATGGATTCTTTTATTTTGTTTAATGATGAAACAAGTCCTCCAACTAATGAGAGGCATTTGCCTTTATAACAAGAAACATGCATCAATCAAGAATCGGTTGCCCATACCCAGGAAACTGTCAAAACAGTCAGTGCAACCAGCACACAAGAAGAACCACATGAAGCACAAAACCTAGGTCTGCCCAATCCTAAAATGACTGAAACTCTTAATATTAACCACAAGCAAGAAATCACATGGCATTTAGAGTTTGATGGTTCTGTTAATAAGCTAGGAGCAGGGGCAAGGATATGGATTCACAATACACATAATATCCATGTAGAGGGTCACGCTTACAGACTTAACTTCAGATGTACCAACAACATGGCAGAGTATGAAGCTCTCCTTTTAGGCCTTAAGCTCCTCAAAGCTTTAGGAGCTGCCAAAGTTTCCATTCTAGGTGACTCAGACCTAGTAATCCAACAAATGAAAGGCAACTTTGTTACCAATGATAGAAGGCTAAGAGCTTATAGGACTGTTGCCACTGCAATACTTGATACATTCACTGAATCCAAGCTTGCCAAGATTTCAAGAAATCATAACATTCATGCTCACAGCCTAGCCACTTTCGCTAGTACATGCAAACTTCCCTTTGAGCCAAATCACCATTTCACTGCTGAAATAAAACATAGGTCTGCTGTCCCTAACAATGTTAAAGATTGGCAAGTGTTTGAGGATGATGCTCAAATCAACAATTTTCTTACCTTACAGCATGAGTTTTCAGGCCTAAACATTGATATGGATGCTATGGATGATCCACTGCAAGCAATAAACCAAATCCAGCAAACTGTAACAGCTCAAACAGCTAGAAAATTGCTACAGCCAACCATCTTTGATGGAGAAAACATAGAAGAGCTGAAACAGATGCATTTGGAGGAAATAGCCAAAACAGAGGCCAAAATCATTGATCTAAAGGACAATTTTCTCTCGGTTGGCCTCACTCCACTAGAAGACATGTTTGATGCAAATGATGTGCCCAAAAAGCCAAAAATGCAGCCTATAAACACTGCCATAGAAGAACACAACATTGGGACAGCAGAGAAGCCCAAAATGATCAAACTATCTCAATCTTTGCCACCCGATCAAAAGCCCAAATATGTTGATTTGTTCAAAGAATTCCAAGATGTATTTGCTTGGAGTTATGAGGACTTGAAGTCCTATGACACCTCAATTATTCAACATACCATTCCCTTAAAGCCAAATCAAAAGCCCTTCAAACAGAAACTGAGGAGAATCAATCCTGTGCTTCTCCCTTTAATTGAGAAAGAAGTGAAAAGAATGTTTGAAGCAGGTATCATAGCACCCATTAGATTTTCTGAATGGGTATCCAATATTTTTCCCACAAGAAAGAAAACAGGTGAGATTAGGCTTTGTGTAGATTTGAGAAACCTAAACCAAGTCTCCCTTAAAGACCACTACCCATTGCCCAAAATGGACCACATCCTACAAAGAGTAGTGGGGTCATCTAGAATCTCTTTGATAGATGGCTTTTCAGGTTTTAATCAAATACTGGTTCACCCAGATGATCAAGACAAGACAGCCTTTACAACACCTTCGGGAACATTTAAATATGTGAAAATGCCTTTCGGCCTAAAGAACGTAGGTGCCACCTTTCAAAGGGCCATGGACATTGCATTTTCCAAGGAAATCCATGATTTCTTGGTTGTCTATCTTGATGATCTTACCCCTTTCTCCAAATCTGATCAAGAGCACCTAAGACATTTGAGACAAGTGTTCCTAACATGTAGGAAATATGGCATTTCCTTGAACCCCAAGAAGTCTTTATTTGGCCTTGAAGAAGGAAAATTACTTGGACATATCATTTCAAAAGACGGGATTAGAATTGATCCGGAAAGGATCCAAGCCATTCTCCAAATCCCATATCCAAGAAACATAAAAGAGCTGCAAGAATTCCTAGGAAAGATCAATTTCCTAAGGAAATTTATCCCAAATCTAGCCGAGCTAATAAGACTGTTGAGCAACATGTTAAAGAAAGATGCCAAGGTAAAATGGTCTCTTGAAACCAAGCAAGCATTTGAAAGTATCAAATTTTCCCTAACTCAAGCCCTAGTCCTCACAAGTCCTCAATTTGATAGGGACTTTATCATATTTTCATTTGCATCTGATAATACCATAGCTGCTGTCATATTGCAAAAGGATGACCAAGGAAATGAAAAGCCAATTGCTTTTTTCAGCCGAGCCTTAAGAGATGCACCCCTGAAGTACCAAATCATGGAGAGGCAGGCCTATGCCCTTGTTAAAGCAATCAAAGACTTCAGAATTTATATTTTATATTCACATGTGATTTCTTATGTCCCAAATGTTGTTGTAAAAGACATATTAACCCAAGAGGGGTTAGAAGGCAAAAGAGGCAAGTGGATTGCTAACATTCTTGAGTATGACATAGAAATAAAGCCAACCAAGCTAATAAAGGGACAAGGTTTAGCAAAACTGATGTCCGAAACAAACTTTCAAGCCTTAGACATCAACCAACTGGACAATGAATAGGAGTTGGTGACTCCACAGATAAGTGACACCTTTCTACAATCCCCATGGTATGCTGATATATGCTTTGTATTGTTAAAACTGTTTGCTCCCCCAGGATTGTCCAGGACCAAGAAGAGATTTTTAAGAATGAGGGCTTTGAAATTTTGTGTCTTAGATGGTGCTTTATTTTGGAAGAATCATGAAGGCATATTGCTTAATTGTTTGACCATGAATGAAACTAATAATGTCATGAAAGAATTCCATGCAGGGGACTGTGGAGGACATCTATATTGGAAGTCCACTGCTGATAAAATTTTAAGGGTTGGTTTCTATTGGCCCTCTTTGTTTGCAGATGTAAAGAAGTTTGCTATTTCATGTCACAAATGCCAAATCTTTGAGGGCAAAAGAAAGCTGTTGCCCTTGCCTCTTAAGCCCATCTCAACCGAAAAGCCTTTTCAAGAATGGGGTCTTGACTTCATTGGAGAAATCCATCCCTCTTCCTCAGGCCAGCATAAGTGGATTCTAACTGCCACCGACTATTTCACCAAGTGGATTGAAGCCATTCCATGCAGGTAGGCCAATGACACCACCATTATCCAATTCCTTGAGTGCAATATCCTTTCTAGATTTGGCTGCCCTGAGAAGATTATCACTGACAATGTCGCTGCTTTCAAATCCAAAAAGATGATCAATTTTTGCCATAAATTCCATATCACTTTAGGCCATTCCACAGCCTATTACCCTCAAGGTAATGGCTTAGCCGAGTCATATAACAAGAGCCTCATCAGTATTATCAAGAAGACCTTAGAAGAAAACAAGAAGAACTGGCATAGAAAGCTCACAAATGCCCTATGGGCAGACAGATTGTCAACCAAGAAATCCATTGGGATGAGCCCTTATGAGCTAGTATATGGCATGGAGGCTAGATTTCCTTCATCACTAGGCATTCCTATTATCAAGCTGTTGCAAGAGATTCAAGCTGAGCCAAATGATATACAAAGGAGGATAAACCAAACAATTCATTTGCAGCAGACAAGAGAGCAAGTCTATGACAGAGCTCAAATTATGTAAGAGAAGCTCAAAAGGATGTTTGATAAGAGGACTAAGGCTGAGAATTTCTGTGTTGGAAACAAAGTTCTAAGGTGGGACTCACGAAGAGAAGACAAGGGAAAACATCCAAAATTCGATTTCCTTTGGAGAGGGCTATTTGTTATTTCTACTGTTAAGGGAAATAACACATATTTCCTCAAATCTGTAGAGGGAAACACTGCTGAAGAAGGCCCTGTAAATGGCCGTATGCTAAAGCATTATCATGATCCCTTTTGTTGAACATAACGCAGCTTTGTAAATATATTTTTGTACATTGATATTTGTATATATCAGCACTTTTGTTTTTATTTTGTATAAACAGTCCGATTGTTAGAGGAGCAGCAGCAAAGCTTGAAGGCGCAGCCCACGCAAATCCCCCATTTCAAAGCTCTGTCTTTGCATTGGTTTTGGTAAAAGAGCGCAGTCCCGAAGAAAAGAAGCCAAAGGAGCGCAACATTCGAAGCCTCTGTTCTTTTGAGGTGAATTTCAAAGAGAAGCACATCAATTTTGCCCCCGGTTATGAACTTACTTCAAAGGGTGCACAAGGCAGGTTATGATATATTTTAAAATACACTCAATGGTAAATGGGTAGCGTTGTTATTTATAACAGCGAATTCAATTAAAAATGCTGCATTCAGGTTACCAGCTCTTCAGTCAATGGTATCAAACAGAGGAGCGGTTTTTAGCGTTACATCTACAGCCTGTTCAAAGACAAAATTAAGAGGAGTTGCTCCAGTTGGTTCCCTTTTTGTGTGTACTTCAAAATGCAGTTATCAAGAAAAAGTGTATGCAATATCAAGCACACAGAAGAAAGCAGGCGATGCTTTATTTTTCACAATATTTCAGTTGAAGGAGAGTGCTGTTCAGATCTCAAAGTTCCTGTCATTTAGCAGTCAGCACAGAAGACGTTTTCAGTTAACAGCAACTACAGAGGATCAAGGCAGTCTGACCTGGTGTTCTTGGCTTTTCACAAGGAAAAGCCATGCCCAAGTGGAGCCACTGTTAGCCTCCTGCTGCAATAGGTTAATCATCTTTCATGATCGACATTTTTACATGCCAAATATGTCGAACTATGCATGCTGCAATGCTCCATATTTGCTACAGTGGGCTAAAGAAGTGTGTTTGAGAGTGTGCTATTCTAAAGTGCCACTGCTCTGTTCCAGTCTTGATGAGTAATCCATTTTGATCAGTTTTCAAGTATGGGAAGTCCAAACAGCTTAATCTTGGCAGAATTGTAGATAGGTAGACAAACAAGGGTGCTCAACAGCTTAATCTGAGCCCCCGACTGAAATAAGTGTAGAAGTAGATAGGAGCACAGCAAGAAGAAAGAATGAAAAGATGGGTATGCTAGTTCAAGTGCACCCAAACCAAAAATAAGAGAAAATGCTAGGTGAGTAGGTCGGGTAGGTAGCTTTGTAGTTGCAGAATCATGGCTTGTGATCCATCTCATATTGTCAAGTGTTATATCTATCATATCACAAGTTGAAGGCAGTTTTTCAGTTGGAGGACTTCAAGCGAGGCATGTCTAACTCCCCTTCTTCCTCTTTCCCCAAATTACTCACTAACTTCCCCCAAAGAGGTCAATATCTGCTTGATACCTCTTAGTTTCATCATTCTCCATATCATTTGCCTTGGTGAAGATCTGCTTCACTCAAGGAAGGTCCATACTGCTTCTATGAGTCATTTTCCCCCATTGATAGCCTAAGACATCATACTGAGCGCTTGTTCTCATCTTTGTCATGTTAACTACTAACTTTATTATGCAGCTCCCTATCTATTTCCCCTTCCCATACTAAAACTATGTATATAACTCCCCTATATACTTATCCCTCCCCCTGGTTGAAAAATAACCATATGCATCCTTGGGGATTGCTAAGTTTATCTGAAACTCAGCAAGAACCCTCATTTCCCCCTCAAACCATCTTCTCATGCATTTTGGACACTTTCCAATGCATAGAACCCTTCATCCCCCCTAACTATCTCCCAAGTGCATAAGGACTCATTCCTTTGCATAATTCCCCTTCACATGTTTAGAAATCACCCCTTTGACCTTGGTTTGCCTTTATAAGGCATGAAACCCTCTTTGGCCACTAAACCCCTCTCAAAACCACATCACTTTCCTCCTAAGTGCCTTTGGACTCCTTCCAAGGCATAAGAATATGCAAACCATGCAAAAACCATGAAAAACCTTCAAAAAATGACAAAATCCTCCCTTTTTTGGCCATCGGACCCCTTCCAATGCCTTAGAATCCAAGCAAAAGCATAAAGGTTACCCCATCCAAATTCATGTTTCCTTTGCATTTTAATAAAATGCATGCCCCGATGAGAAAAGGATCTATTTGATCCCCCTCCGATGCAATATCGCTATCAGGAGGGGGCAGTGGCATATATAAGCGAAATGGCTAAGTCTCAAGGCATGGGGCATAATGTCGATGGGCCGGACCCGAAAACATATAAAGTGGATTGGTAAAAGCATATCAGGTCCACCACATTTCGGCATTTCTATGTGGCAGCCCCATGACCCCGCCGATAGCGAATTGCCGAATTAATCACAGCCATCCATTTTTGGGCCTCAAATCAACGGCCCATATGTAATCGGCGGTCACCCCATGTATATGGCTCCGACCAGCGGAGCCGAAATAAAATTAAGGTGTGGCGTATAAAGGATTTCGGGGCTGTAAGGGGGCGTTGCACAGCGAAAAGGGAAGGCTCCGACGGGGCGGAGCCGAAATATAATATACTGCAGCATATATAGATTTCGGATCCGCTAACTCGTTTTTATTAAATCTGCCGATTGACATCGCCGATGGGCCGGACCCGATTCAAATAAAGAAAGGGCCTATAAGCATTTCGGGTCCGTGCTTTCGGTGATTGTTTGTGTGCCGCCCCCCGGTCCGGCTCGATGCGATTTAGCGATAGCCGTTGGATCGGCCCGCGCCGGATCCAACGGCCAGGATTTAAAGACTGCTACAGTGCTCGCCAAAAGCCAATTTTTTATTAAAATTTCATGTTTTTGGCACATTTTCTGTATTATTCGGAAATGGGCCGTTTTCAAAGGTTTTGTGTGCAGCGCCCGTGCCCGCCCAGGTATAAAGAAAACATGGTTTTCTCAGGCCATTCTTGGATCGCTCCAGGCCCAAATTGCCCCAAATAGTAGGTTTTCAATGCAGCGGGCCTTCAATGACCCTTTACTCATCCAGTTTGTGATTTTAAGTGTTGCTAAAGCATATTGAGTCGGCCAAGGGCCGAGAACCACCCAAAAGCGGCAGAAGGCCTCACAGCAGATATTTTGGCCAATCAGCGGCCAGTAAGTGTTGATTTGACAGTTTAAGTGCGTTTTTGAAGCCAAGATAGCCCAGGTGTGTGCCAAAGAATATCAAGAAGCGGCAAAGTGTATCAGTGAAGATTTTCCAAGGCAGATGAAAGAAAAGGGGCCCCAGTAGATTCAACAAAGCATCATTGAGCTGTAATGGCTCACCAACTCACAGTTTTGGCCACTTAAGGCAGCAGAACTACTTACAGGCGCAGATGAATGAATTTAAAGCACACTTATGGCTAAAAGAGCCAGCACAGAGCCATAAGGACAGATGTTGATCCATTTTTGAGGCATCTGCCCCAGCGCAACACTTAGATAAATGTTTTAAGCATTTACTTCAAGATAAAATAGATTAAAGTACTCTTTTTCCTCAAATCTACCTAAGATCTACTGTAATAGATATTTTGAGATGACAGTTGCCCCAGTGCAGCTGTTAGATAGATATTTCTGCCATTTACTTCTGTACAAATTAGGTTAAAGGCATTTATTTGATGAGATCTGTCTCAGATCTGATGTTTGTAAATATTTTCTATTTAAACAACCCTCTGCACTGTTTTAAGGGTTGGTTGGTCGATAACTTCCTCCTCTAGACTTGCATTGTATTTTCTGAGAGTCTCTATAATCAAAGATCGCTAGAATGTTTGGGAGATGAACTCTGTTGGCATTATGATTCAAGTGTTGTCCTTGATGGCAACTCACTCAGAGGTTGGTACAGGTGATGGCAACTTAATCAGAAGATAGATCTTAGTACAGCATGCCAAGGAAGTTCACATACGCAGGTTCGTTAAGCCCAAGTCGCGTGTACACGCTAGTTGGATTCAGAAAAAGCGCGTGTATGTGGAAAAGTACCTTTGGTCCATGGTGGTTAGTCCTTGGAAGTTGTGCCTATGATTTCGGACCATTGTGTCTTGACGGGCGTGTCGATCCCTAGTTTTGAAGTTGATGGTATTGTGTTACTATGGTTTTGGTTCTTGGTATTGAGCAAGGCCTAAGGCTATATAAAGAGAAGAAGATCATTAGGCAATATTATCTTTCGACAGGGCTTGAATATCTAAGAGAGAAAGAGATCTGATATGCAGGTTTTGGGTTGCTTGATCTAAGCCAAGGAGAGATCACATCGGTTGATGGAAGACTAGATCTAAGGATAGATCGGGATCTAATGGTTTGAAATGCACTATCATGATATGGTTGATTATGCGTATTTCTAGATCTGCATATTGTCGCAATGTTATGTTCTGGGTCTAACTGATGTCTGGTACAGCTGCAAATTGAGAAAGTTTATTTTTAGATCTGTACGCAGGTTGGCTTCGGTAAAAGCGCGTGTATACGCGGGTTTTGCTCATTGAAGTAGCGTATATCTTTTGAAGCTTAATTTTGGGTTTACAGTGGGGTCTGACTGTTATTTCAGAGTTCTGTAGTCTGCTCTGTGTTCTGGTAACTGGTGATTGACAGGGTTCAGTGGTTCAGTGATTCAAAGTTTGATAATACTAGTATTGGTTGTTTTATGCTTCAATGATCTGTTGTGAAAGTTGAATGAATTGGGGTCTACAGATTGTAATGTTATGCTTCAGGAATATCCAGTTTGAAAATGTATGAAAGGTGGTACCTGAAGGAAAGAAGATTGTAGGTCAGCACCTACGTACTAGTATCTTGGCTAGTACAAGAGCAAAGGGGGTTGGAGCTCCCTTCCAAGGAAGTTTGGAGAACGAGAGAAGGTTGTAGCCTTCTGCAGGTTGTAGCCTGCGTACTGGTATAAGGCTGCACCAGTACAAAAGATTGTAAACTGAAGTTTCATATTAAAGAAAGATAGAGACAACTTGCAGCAGGTGGTTTTCACCCACATTGGGTTTCCACCTTACATCTTGGTGTTCATGTGTGTGGCTTTTGATCTGTTCTGTTATACTGCACCTGTTTACTGTTAATGTGGTGAATAATGTCCTGATGAACTTAACTGAAGAATAAGCTAACTAAATTATGAGTTTTCTTCTTATACGCTGTTTTATTTAGTCACAGTAGCGTGTACACGCTGGTTCACCTAACTGAAGTAGCGTATATGTTTCTGAGCATTGAAAAAGTTTGATTGATCTGATAATACTGATTCACCCCCCCTCTCAGTATTATTTCCAACAATTGGTATCAGAGCAGGTCCTTCAGAGAAGCTTGATCGCTTGAAGGGAGATCATTCATCATGAGCAACTACGAGAAAGAAGCATCAATTAGGCCACCGATTTTTGATGGGACAAATTTCAATTATTGGAAGGTAAGAGTTACTGCATATCTTCAATCTCTTGGTACAGAAGTTTGGAACATTGTAGAAACAGGCTATGCTTTTCCTTCAGCTACTCCTACAGATCCAGCTGAGAAAAAGCAGTATGAAACAAATGCAAAAGCAGTCAATACTCTATTAGGAAGTATATCCCAAACAGAATTCATGAAGGTCATGCACTTCAAATCAACAAAAGAGATATGGGACAAAATGATCACTAGCTATGAAGGAGATGAACAGGTAAAGCAAGCTAAACTTCAAACTCTTAGGATTCAATATGAGACTCTCAAGATGTATAATGATGAAAGTGTGGCTAATTATTTTCTTCGGGTAGATGAGATTGTTAATTGCATGAAAAATTTGGGTGAAGAAATAAAAGAGACTATAGTAGTTCAAAAGATTCTAAGATCATTATCCCCCAAGTTTGAATCTAAAGTATCTGCAATAGAAGAAAAAGAAAATCTCCGTGTTCTCACTATGTCTCAGCTACATGGAATTCTAACTGCTTATGAAATGAGAAAGGGAGGTCCATCTGACAGAAGGGAAGCTGCTTTTAAGGCATCAGGAAAAGAAGATTACTATGAAGCAAGCCATGTTCCAGAAGAAGAGGAAGAAGAATCAAATTTTGTCAGAAATCTTCAAAGGGGTTCTGGAAGGTTCAGAGGTAAGCTACCTTTCAAATGCTTTGCTTGTGGAAGAGTAGGCCATTATGCTGCAAAATGTCCTTATAAGGATAAAGGAAAAGAACCTGCTAGATGGAACAAGAAACAAAGTGCAAATAAGAAAAGCTACTACACCCATGAAGATAGTGATGGCTTATCAAACAGTGATGAAGATGAACAAGGTAATAAATATAAGCTGTTAATGGCATTTGAAGATGATGATTATGAGGATGTTGTAGATGTGGATAATCTCTATAATGAAATTACTAGACTCAAGAGATGCATAGAAGAAAAGAGTGTGATCATTGATACTTTGCAATTTCAAATTGATGAAAAGGAAAAACATCTTGAAAAACTAGAAGGTGAAATTGTTGGTCTCAGAAAAGAAATTGAGAAAACAAAAGCTATTAATCTTAAGTTTGTCAAAGGATCTGAAACTTTGGATGAGATTATCAATGTGCAGCGGTCTCCTCTAAACAAGACAGGTTTGGGCTATAATGGAGAAACCTCTAAAGCATCCACCTCAAAAAGTTATCTTGATGCAGCAAGAAGAAATGAGCAGAGGAACAATGAAGATAATCAGGTAAAGCAGGGACGAATTACAAACAGAAACTATCAGGGACAATCCTTCTTAAGGGTGAACAAAAGCTACAACCAACCACAGGTAAAATCTTCTCAGTTTGGCTCAAGAATAGATGAAAATAGAAATTACAATCAGTTGGCTGATAGATTCAATAACCGCAGAAGCTTCTTCAATGGACAATGCTTTTCTTGCCATAACTTTGGTCACAAAGCATCTCAGTGTGTTGCATATAAAACAATCATGACTAGGGAAGCTCAAAAACAAAGAAGTATGACAGGGATTACAAAGAGGACCTATAACAACTTTTCGGTTCTTGAAAATGAAGTTGAATGTTCTATTTGCAATAATTTTGGTCATAAAGACTCTGAATGCAGGAGCAGGTTTCAGGAGAAAAAGGAACAAGCCACGAGCACCAAAAAATGGAGAATAAAGGAACCTCAAACAGAAAGATGTGGGATAGCTTTTTATGCAGAAGGACAGGAAAATCTATGGTACATTGACAGTGGATGTTCGAAACATATGACAGGTGATAAAGAAAAACTTGAATCTTATTCTACTTTAGAAAAGGGAAAGAAAGTTTCTTTTGGAAATGATACTCCTGCAACTATAAAAGGAAAAGGTATTGCTCCTTTGAAAGAAAAGGTCAAGGCTGGAAATGTTTTGTATGTTGATGGATTGAAGCATAATCTACTAAGTGTCAGCCAGATGTGTGATCAAAAAACCGAGGTTATTTTCAGATCGAATGGATGTCTTGTTCGTGATCTTGATACAGGTAAAACAGTTCTCAAAGGCAAAAGAACTCCAAATAATCTGTACATATTTGAAGAAGGACAACAACAATGCTATCTTAGCAAGGATGAAGAGCACTGGTTATGGCATCGAAGGTTGGGACATCTAAGCTTCTCACAAATAAGGAAAGCATGCAAATATCAGGCAGTTCGCGATCTTCCAGATATCAAAATTCCAGACAACACCATATGCAAATCTTGTCAGTTTGGAAAGCAAACCAGAACTAACTTTCTAAAGAAGGAAGGATCAGCTAGCTTGCCTCTTGAGCTAGTCCATACAGATGTATGTGGTCCATTTAGGAAAAGGACACCTCGAGGAGAAGAATATCTGATATTATTCATTGATGATTTCTCAAGGTTTGTTTGGTTAGGGCTTATGAAGCACAAAGATGAAGCATTCGAAAAATTCAAATCCTTCAAAGCATTGGCTGAAAAAGAATCAGGACACAAAATTAAGTGCCTCAGATCTGACAGAGGTGGGGAGTTCACATCAAATGAATTTTTCGATTTCTGCGATGAACATGGGATAAGAAGAGAATTCTCTACAGCTAGAACTCCTCAGCAAAATGGGGTTGTGGAAAGAATGAACAGAACTATCCAACAAATGGCTCGTGCTATGCTCGATGAATCAGGTACTCCTGCAACCTTCTGGGGTGAAGCTGCACATGCTGCTGTTATTATTCTTAACAAAACAAATGTTCGAGTAAACAGCACTCAAACACCTCATGAGCTTTGGAGTGGTAAAACTCCTTCCATGAAGCATTTCAAAATCTTTGGGAGCAAATGTTATATTAAGAATACTGATGAGCAACTTGGCAAACTTGAACCTAGAGCAGATGAGGGCATTCTTCTTGGTTATTCTCCACATAGCAAAGCATACAAGTGCTACAATAAAAGACTTGGCAGAATTGTTGACAGTATTGATATAGTGGTTGATGAGAAGGGATATATTCCTAGGCAAGTTCATCATGAAGACATTGAAGAAGATGAAGGTTACTCTCAAAGGCAAAATGATGAAGAAGAAGAACCTCAAGAAGAAGAAGAATCTCAAGAAGAACCAGAGGAGCAGACAAGAATAGAAGAGAAGACTCCATCCAGATATGTTCAAAAGAATCATCCAGAAACTCAGATTGTGGGGCAGAAAGAAGCAGGAGTACAAACAAGAAGGACACTTGCAGAAGCTTCAAGCTACTTGGCACTACTCTCCTCCACTGAACCACAAAATGTGAAAGAGGCATGCAAAGATGAATGTTGGGTCAAAGCAATGGATGAAGAACTTGAGCAAATCGAAAAGAACAACACTTGGGAATTAGTTCCTAGACCAAAAGATAAGAATGTAATAGGAACAAAATGGGTCTTCAAGAATAAATTAAATGAAAATGGAGAAGTAATTAGAAACAAGGCCAGACTTGTTTGTAAAGGGTATGCACAGCAAGAAGGAATAGATTTTGAAGAGACCTTTGCTCCTGTGGCAAGACTTGAGGCCATCCGAATGTTCCTTGCTCTCTCAAGCTTTCAAAACTTCAAGGTATTTCAAATGGACGTGAAATCAGCCTTCCTGAATGGAGACTTAGAAGAAGAAGTATATATTGAGCAGCCAGATGGTTTCATTCTTGGAAATGATCCAAACCTTGTATGCAGATTGAAAAAGGCACTCTATGGACTCAAACAAGCTCCAAGGGCTTGGTACTATCGGTTGGACAAATATCTTCACCAACAAGGCTTTTCAAAAGGAGCAGCAGATAGCAATCTCTATATAAAAGTTGAAAATAACAAATTGCTAATTCTTGTTGTTTATGTAGATGATATTATTTTTGGCAGCAATGAAGAGACTATGAGTCAAAACTTTGCCTTGGTTATGCAGAAAGAATTCGAAATGTCACTTCTTGGAGAATTGACATATTTTCTTGGATTGCAAATCCAACAAAATGAAGGAGGTATCTTCTTATCTCAAACCAAATACCTCAAGCAGATCTTGAAGAAGTATGGCATGGAAGAGTCAAAGCCAGTATGTACACCCATGGTTACAGGATGCAGCCTCAGTGCAAATGATGAATCAGCAGCAGTTCACCAACCCACTTATAGATCCATGATTGGGAGTTTGCTTTATTTGACAGGTACTCGACCAGATATTACACATGCAGTAGGAATGGTTGGAAGATTTCAAGCCAACCCAAAGGAAACACATCTTCAGGCAGTCAAAAGAATCTTCAAGTATCTTCAAGGGACCCAAAACTATGGCTTATGGTATCCTAGAAATATAGATCTCACTCTTCATGCTTACACAGATGCAGATTGGGCTGGAAGTGTGGATGATAGGAAAAGCACAAGTGGTGGTGCTTTCTTCATGGGTTCCAGATTAGTATCTTGGTTCAGCAAAAAACAGAGTTCGATTGCCTTATCTACAGCTGAAGCAGAATATGTGGCTGCAGCATCTTGTTGCACACAACTTCTTTGGATGATGCAGACCTTGCAAGACTTTCAAATCACTTGCACTCCACCCGTCTCTATCTTATGTGATAATACAAGTGCAATCAGCATTTCAAAGAATCCAGTCATGCACTCAAAGACCAAGCACATACCAATCAAGTACCATTTTCTTCGGGAACAAGTGCTTGAGCAGAAGGTCAAGTTGGAGTATGTTCCTTCTAAGGAACAAGTTGCTGATATTCTCACAAAACCACTGCCCAGGGAAACTTTTGAATATCTCAGACAAAAGCTGGGAGTAGTTGATGCTTCATCCTGCTGTTGAAGCTTGTCTGTTCTACAGAAAAGTTGGTATACGCAATTTACGAAAGGTATATACGCGTATACACGCGGATTTATGCCGGGAATGTCGCGTGTATGGTGTACGCATGTTGCAGAGATTATATCCGCGTCCATACGCCGCTTCATGCAGGAGGAATTGCGTATATGAAGTTCTGAACAACAAGGGCAAACTCTGGAGTTCTGAACAGCAGTGGGTATGTCAGAATTCTTCAGGCACGGTTTCAGGAGGTGCAGCAGGCACAGGTTCAGGGGGAGCAGCTTAAAAGTCTCATAAAGCATTGTTGGCATTCAGATGTTTTGGTTGTTGATTTCAAGAAAAGGAGCTCAGAAAGAAATCATGGTTGCTGATCTAAAAAGATGTTTATAATATGCTGCTGATGACTTTCATAAGTCTTGGTCTAGATCTGTTGTCTCTATGTCATATATCTCTCTTGTGATATCTCTTTTATGGTGTCAAGGTCATGTAACGGCCTATGTTGGTTTTCCCACTATGCCTGGGATGAATGCTGTAATGTAATTGGTTGTTTTTCATATGTCCCCTCTTGGTAGGGAGTATGGATGTAAGTATTGAGTCTTTTGGTGATAGGAAAGTCCCTTATGGTGTATAAGTCTTGGTTCTTGTTGAAGAACATCTTTTGCAGATCTGGCCTACTGTCAGGGGGAGCATGAGTCAGCACAGCCAAGCAGAGGTATCAGCATGTCCTCAGGGGGAGCACAGCCCTTTGCCCTTGATGTCAAAGGGGGAGAGTGACTTGGTGTGGTGGTTGCCATCAAGTCCAAAGGGGGAGATTGTTGGCATTATGATTCAAGTGTTGTCCTTGATGGCAACTCACTCAGAGGTTGGTACAGGTGATGGCAACTTAATCAGAAGACAGATCTTAGTACAGCATGCCAAGGAAGTTCATATACGCAGGTTCGTTAAGCCCAAGTCGCGTGTACACGCTAGTTGGATTCAGAAAAAGCGCGTGTATGTTGAAAAGTACCTTTGGTCCATGGTGGTTAGTCCTTGGAAGTTGTGCCTATGATTTCGGACCATTGTGTCTCGACGGACGTGTCGATCCCTAGTTTTGAAGTTGATGGTATTGTGTTACTATGGTTTTGGTTCTTGGTATTGAGCAAGGCCTAAGGCTATATAAGGAGAAGAAGATCATTAGGCAATATTATCTTTCGACAAGGCTTGAATATCTAAGAGAGAAAGAGATCTGATATGCAGGTTCTGGGTTGCTTGATCTAAGCCAAGGAAAGATCACATCGGTTGATGGAAGACTAGATCTAAGGATAGATCGGGATCTAATGGTTTGAAATGCACTATCATGATATGGTTGATTATGCGTATTTCTAGATCTGCATATTGTCGCAATGTTATGTTCTGGGTCTAACTGATGTCTGGTACAGCTGCAAATTGAGAAAGTTTATTTTTAGATCTGTACGCAGGTTGGCTTCGGTAAAAGCGCGTGTATACGCGGGTTTTGCTCATTGAAGTAGCGTATATCTTTTGAAGCTTGATTTTGGGTTTACAGTGGGGTCTGACTGTTATTTCAAAGTTCTGTAGTCTGCTCTGTGTTCTGGTAACTGGTGATTGACAGGGTTCAGTGGTTCAGTGATTCAAAGTTTGATAATACTAGTATTGGTTGTTTTATGCTTCAATGATCTGTTGTGAAAGTTGAATGAATTGGGGTCTACAGATTGTAATGTTATGCTTCAGGAATATCCAGTCTGAAAATGTATGAAAGGTGGTACCTGAAGGAAAGAAGATTGTAGGTCAGCACCTACGTACTAGTATCTTGGCTAGTACAAGAGCAAAGGGGGTTGGAGCTCCCTTCCAAGGAAGTTTGGAGAACGAGAGAAGGTTGTAGCCTTCTGCAGGTTGTAGCCTGCGTATTGGTATAAGGCTGCACCAGTACAAAAGATTGTAAACTGAAGTTTCATATTAAAGAAAGATAGAGACAACTTGCAGCAGGTGGTTTTCACCCACATTGGGTTTCCACCTTACATCTTGGTGTTCATGTGTGTGGCTTTTGATCTATTCTGTTATACTGCACCTATTTACTGTTAATGTGGTGAATAATGTCCTGATGAACTTAACTGAAGAATAAGCTAACTAAATTATGAGTTTTCTTCTTATACGCTGTTTTATTTAGTCACAGTAGCGTGTACACACTGGTTCACCTAACTGAAGTACCGTATATGTTTCTGAGCATTGAAAAAGTTTGATTGATCTGATAATACTGATTCACCCCCCCTCTCAGTATTATTTCCAACAAACTCACTGTTGTGTTTTAATGTCTGAAGAGTGACTACGGAATCCTAACGCTTCTACATAGCCCAATAAGTGTTTCTTATCTCTGTTTACAGTTTATATGTGTTTATGCCATCATTGTTTCACTATCTAAATAGCAGAAAGAAAGAATAGTTCAGAGCTCACTTAGTTGTATTCTGTTCTCAATTTCTATGATTTATCTATGTTTTCCTCTGAATTAGTCCTAAATATGAATACTGATTTGCTCATTTTTACACTAGTTCCCTCATATATGAATGTTGTTTAGGAATCCTTGATTGCTCCTATATAAATGTTCATTCACCTTCCCTCTGTTAGCATAATGAGAGCTACTTAGTTACCTTTCATTCACTAACCTTCATTCCATTTTTATTCTAGCTCGATATTGTTTTATGTGTAGCTATCCTGCTCTGTATTACTCTTGTGACCAAGAAAACGCAACAGCAAGCCTAATCCACGACTCCATGCCCAATGGTTTGAACTTCTCACACTATGCATCCCAACTCTGTTTGAAAGAATCCACCATCCCACCAAACATAAACAAAACCCCCTTGAACTCATTAGCTAGCGTAATATCATCTTCAACAAAGCTAAATTATAAAGAGAGAGCCCTCTCTGATTGCAGGTAGGCTAGGACCTGCAGTCCAAAGATTGGTTTGTGGTTACCTCGGCCGTATCCTTTAAGGAGCTTTAAGGACAACCTGAGTGATAACAGATCCCTAGGTGAAAACCTCCCTTGGAGGAGCCTAGGGTAGGCAATTAAGGTGAAAACCTCTCTGAGGTGCCCTAGTTGTTTTCAAAACAAAAAAAAAGAGAGAAAAAATAATTTTTTATTGCATTGCAGGTTTGCAGGAGGACTACAGGGAGTAGAAGAAGGTCCCAAGGGGACCCTTACATTCATACTAGCATGCATCTCATCTTCTCCACACCTTCCTCTATCATTCTTGGCATCTCCTTCACCCCACTGTACCTCTTCTTCCAAAACTGTATTTTATATAGTAGGCTCTGTTTTTCTACAGCAAGCTCCTGTAGGAATTACAAAGAGCCAAAAGTGTCTACAGGGGGCACTTTGAGGGACAATAAAAGCTTCATGAGGAACCTGTAATCCCTCTTACCATCTTCAAACCTCCTTTCCATCATTTCCAAGCCTCCAACACACTCCAACCATCATTATTATTTTTCCCTTTCCAAGAAAAAACACAGAAAAGCAGTTTTTTAGTTTCGAAAAAAAAACAAAAATAAAAGGAGGAAAAGGCACCATTAACTTTACCTGAAGCTTACCTACTATCACTCCATCATTCATCTCCACCTCTAGCATCATTCTCAAGCTCTAAGCATAGAGAAATAGTTGAATTTTCAAGGGGGGAAGCAGCTACGGAGCTCCTGTAGGAATTCCTGTAGCAACTGATCCCATAGAAGTCCAACACTAGCAGCAAGGGATAGTGCATCTGAAGGTTGAAAAGGCACATGCAGCTCAACTCTAGTAAAAGAAGAACCTGCAAAAACACACAACAAGACATCAGCAAGTAGAGACAACATGCATGAAGGAAAATGAAGGCATGCAGCAGAGAAAGCCACAACACCTCAGAGTAGGTTGCAACAAATACGCTTGGATTACAGGTAAGTAGCTAAGTCACTCCTCTATCCGCATCTATGTAGTTAGGTATTATATAAAGCCAATGAGATGGTTGAAATTGAAAGAGGGAAAGGTGGCCAGTTAAATTGGACGCCTTCATTTAGTCGACTCCACTTACCCGAGATATCACCCACACATGTGCATAGTCAACTCAAGCAAAAGATGCGAAGGACAGGTAGTGGGAGGAAGAGTTCTATTCGATGCAGTAATGAGGGGATGATTATGGGGGCGGGTCATGATGACCAAGTAGGTGGGGATCAACGGTCCTAATTTGGGCAACGTACACCTTGCCATCTCAGCACTCATAACCGAAAACAGCCATAAAAGGTAATGAGCACTCCTCCCCACGTATTCTCACCACCTTTTCTTCAGTTTCTCCTCATAACTTAGCCACACGATAGTCTTCTTATGCCCCCATAGCCTCGTATCCACCATCCTCAGTCAATTTCCTCCATATTTTTTCTCTCGGCATTTTCTACAGGAGCACCTACAGGAAATCTACAGGAGGGACGACAGGCTTCTACAGGTGGGGCAGTGAGTCATTTTGAAGGGAGGAAACATGATTTTTGGCACAAATTTCAGTCTAAAGAGGTAGGGTTCATGAATTCCCTCTGTTTAATATCAAAATGTGAAAGAGTTGGTCTCAAATTGAAGATAAAATTAGTCTTTAAGAGGGTAGAAATACATTAAAAAAAATGTTTTAATTAAAAAAAAAAAAACACCGTCCCCTCTATTTTTCTATTTCACTCAAAATTCTTTGTCTCCACTTCCATATTTGGTTTTTCAAAAGAAGTACAGGTATTATGATAAGGGTTTTTATGAGAAAAGAGCCCACTAACTCCACTAGACTCCATGAACATCCTCAAGTGGTGGAAATTTTTACAAGGGCAAACTGGATGAATTTCTTTGAGAAGTTTAGGTGGTTTGACGATGAAATTGCCCAATAATTTTCTCTTTCTTTGGTCCCTCACACAAGATATCATGCTACTATTACCATTAGGGGCCTATCCATTGAAATAACCCCTGAATTCATGAGTAGGGTCAATACACTTCCTCTTCGGGTGCCTTGGAGTAAGGATGAGAAAACAATTGCCCAGGCTGCCAAGAGGAAATTTTTCCAAGATAATGAAACCCATGTTGAAGACGAAAATGGAATTAAGAGGGCTAGTGTACCATATCCTTGGGATGAGGTTAGCTACCAATTGATCAAATACATTTCTTGTGATGGGAGGCACAACATTGTTTATGGATATCATTTCAGAGTCCTCCAAGAATTGAGATATGGCATGGATACCCCATCACATCAAAACTCAGTATTCCTTACTTTGTCCTTCAGTCCCTCATTGAATCCAACACCAAGGTATAAGAAGGAAATTCACAGCAGCTAGCTCAACATGGCCTAATTAAGATCCTAGTAGAAGAAGCCCTCCATACCCTTACAATCCCTATAGCATGGGAAGTTTTCAGAAATATGACAGCTGAGGATGACATCAAGGCATTTACCTATGATGTCAGTCCTGTTGTTAATGAGGAGGGAGAATAGCAAGGAAGAGAAGATGAAGCAAGTGGTGACATAGCAAAGAAAGAGAGGAAGGAGGAAAGAAAAGAAATAGAGGAGGGGAGAGTTGAAAAGACAGAGCAGGAGGTGGAAAAAGAGACAGGTAGAGAGGGTAGAGAAAAGAGAAGAGTCCCCTAAAACTTTGGGAAGAGAAGCAGCAACTGCCCTCACTGCCCTCGGTACACCAGTCAAGCAGAAGTAGAAGAGGAAAAGAAAAACTTCCATGTATTTCAGGGCAAGGAAGAGTACCATAATTAAAACACACAAACCTCAACCCTCATCAAGGACTCCCATTAACATTGAAGATTCACCATCTGCCAAGGTGAAAGAATCTCCTTCCGAGACACCCATAACCTATGAAAGGAGGACTATGAGATCTTCTACATGGAAGTGGAAGGAAATTCTACAAGATCCCAAACTAGACCTACAGGAGGCTAAAACAGTCCTACATGAGACAATGTCCAAACTACAGGAGACACAAAAACTTGAGGAAAAGATAGGAGATAGCCAGAAGTGCAAGAGGAAGCACATGAGCTACAAGAACCTGACCCCAAGCCTAATCTTGACTCCTATTATAGACTACTTGAGGGAGGAAAGATAATCCCAAAGAAATTTGCAATTCCACTGTTTTTCGAATTGGAAAAAGAGAGAGTGAGAACACATAGATGGATGCAGATAGCCAAGTCCAAAGGAGTTGAGGATATTGGCCACATGGAAGACAAACTCAGGGAAATGGGCAAGGAATTGAGTGCTCTCAGAGACAGAGAAGCCATTACAAGAAGCCACCTTGAGAAAGAGAATGGATTACTAAGGAGGCAGCTGCAGGAGAAAGAGACTCATTTGGCATACATGGCCAGCTTATCCATAGAAGCATTACAGTGCAAAACACCAACCAAATCTTATGGCCTCTATCTGAAGGATCAATGGCTTCAATTCCAAGTAAAAGCTTTGGCACAAAGAGGCATAATTCCTTTCCAAGGCTACAGACAGTTCATGGATTTGTGTGACCAAAGCACCTCCGAGGACAAAGCAAGGATGGTAGAGTTCTATCTACACAATATGGCCCTCACAGACCTAAATGTGTGGAACCCTAATGCCAAGCTATGGGATCTCCAATTAATGGCCATGGCATCATAGATGAACCATGAAGAATTGCGGGTAGCAGAAATGAAAAGATTGTTAATAAAATAGTAGAATGAAACATTGATGATAAGAGCTAAGCCATCAGATCATATGGCACTCATCAACACACACAACCTGCTTGCCAATGACCCTCAGATTGCCCCTAAATATCTAGCCAATCAGGAACAAGCCATTGCACACTTTGAAGATATGCTTAGGATACTTGGGGATGACTGTGTGCATGCATGCATGAGAAGAAAGAAAACCCTACCCCACAGACTGTAGACCAGAGAATACCAGTCCCCCATGATTATGAAGGAGGAATTAAAAAGAGTGCCAAGGTACAAGCACTCCATGAAAAGACAGAAGGTGAATTGGATTGGCCTCAAATGGAGTCGTCCACTCATATTAGGCATGCTGGAAGGCAGAAAGGAAGAAGAAAAGAAGAAGCAGTGGACGGAAATAGATAGAAAGGAAGGATTTTATGGAGAACATGAGCAGACCATATCATAAGCTTGGGATGCTAGGGAGGCCACCAAGGCCATGAAAGATGAAAAGATTGACTAGGTTGCTTAGAGGATGAGCAACACCTTCAGTAGGGGGGTGATGATGAGCCTCATAAATGGGTAATTATATGGGACCATTTTAACTCCTAACCTAGTCAAATCAACCATTCTCTTAGCTTATTCTATGATTTTCTGATTATATTTATGCTTATAGGGTGAGTTGAGTTAGTTATTATGCCATGTGGTATAAGATGTATTTAATACAGATTATTGAGGGATTTCGAGGTCAAATTCAAGGATCCAATGGTAAAACTACAGTAGTAACTCGAAGTAGACAGAGGAGATACATAAAGGAGGGAATCCCCCTCATTTATTTCTCGTAACTTTGAATTCCCCTTCATTCAGCTCGGAGTACAAGCAGTCGAATCATGCACTAGAAGGCAGTCGAGTAAGTGGAAGATGATTGATATTTATCTCAAGTTTTGGGAGCCAAGCCTCCCTGACTTTAAGGAAGCTGTTGGTAGCTTCATATGTATAAGTAGAGAGGCCTAGGGCCTCACTAGGTTCAACCTTTTTTTTTCTTGTGTAAACTCTGCTCAAATTTTGAGCTTACTATTTTATGACAGTTTTATGTAATGTTTCTCTTTTTTTGATAATAAAGATGGAATCCTTTTTGAGCTAGCACTGAGTTACTTCATAGGGCTGAAGCTCTTGGGTTAGGGCCCAATCCAAGAAGCCAAGATTCTCTTTACTTGTATTTTTATGCTTTACTTCAGTTTGTAGATTAGTTTGTTGTTAGATGTATTTCTCTCATGGTTAAGAATATATTGCTTTTAATGATTTAGTAGCTTGCTTACATTTGTGATTTTTGTAGTAGGTTAAGCAGCAATCAAAGAAGATTCAAAAGGATATCAACAATTCCTTGGCCTCTCTTCCTCCCCGTGGGACCATGATTTGAGGCAAAGAATCTCTTGCTTCCCCAAAAACAAAGATTTTCCTCATTCCTAGGACTTCTATTGTTTGCAACTTTCTAGTAGGTTGATAGTCCAGTTTTTCTTTGTTGTAGATCTTCTTTATCATGTTCACTTCCTAATTTTCAATAGTCCTTTTGCATGCTTTCCTTTCTTACAACATTTCCCAACATTTCCTTCTATACATCATAGTTTAGGCCATTTTAATGCAAAACTCTATTTTTCCTAGAATGCACTAATTTCATTGGTTGCTTGATTTTATTGGTTGACTGTTAATTTCTATGTTGTAGTTCTCTTCCAGTAGTAGGCCAACTTACTATCAATCACCCCCTCCATCTGATCTATGCCCTATAGGTCTCCCAAACCTCACCTCATTTCTACCCTAGTTTCCTTCATTTTTCATAGAACTTATTCCTCTCTCCTTGAGAAAGCCTAATCATCTTTCTCTCTCCTGTTGATTCATGGTAGACCTTAGGTTCCCTAACACCTCATTCCAACCTTCATCCACCTTTTCCACCCACTCTCACACCCTTAAAATAGTGAAAATTTCTCTCAGCCTCCTCTTGTAGGCCTCTTGTAGTTTCCTTGTTTTCCTCCTGTAGTTTTCTTGTTTCCTCCTGTAGTTTTCTTGTTTCCTCCTGTAGTTTTTCCTGTAGGCTTTCTTTTGGAGGCTGAGTGTGGGAAAAGCCTCCAGAAGGCCACCTAAGACCTCCTAGGACCTTTTATCACTCATATTTTTCCCTAGAAGTTATTAAAGAAGGAATAGCCTGAGGTGACCAAAAATCTAATCTTCTATACTTAGGTTCTAGCCAACCTAAGTCCATAGAGGGCTCTCTCTTTATAATTTAACATTACTTTGAGTGGGATTTTAGGCTAGTTCTTAGTGATCAAGGTGTTTTGTTTTGATTGGGTGGTGGAATTAAGAGAAAATATGGGAAGAGAAATTATTCAGGCCATTGGGCTATGGAGTCAATCGAGAATGGCTTAATTGTATTTGATCAATCACTAAGATAAGAGTTCACAGGGTAGGCTAGCACAACAAAAAGAAAATCCTCAGGTTCAAATGGATGAAGTAGTCCTAACTAGGGAAAAGGGCAATGAAGAATTCTTAAACGAAATTAAGATGAATAAAGGAAGGATGTTCAGTAGCAAAGGGCAATGAAGAATCCTTTACTATGGACCAAAATAGGGGGTAAACTACGGAAGTAAGGGAGCAATTAAGAATTCCCAGATCAAGATAGTTTAGTTGAAAACATATAGAAATTAAACAGTTAAAACAAAGTGCACTTAAGCTAATTCTAAGATATTATTCCTTGTTTACTTTTCAGAGTTTATAACAGACACATATGAATATTCAGAACATGAAGAGAAAACAATATTTAAACACAAGAGATGATACTTATTTGTTCCAACTATGCATAAGAATCATGTGAAATGCCCTTAGCTTTATTTCATATCAAGCAAAACCAGTCTAGTCTTGAGTACAATAGCTCCTTGGCTCAAAAATAAAATGTCTACAGAAATCTATTATAATCCACCCTAATTACTTTGACTTGTGAAGTATTGATGCAAAAAATGTTTACAAAATTATCTCAAAACTACAAGAGAATTATTCGAGGAAATGAAAATATCTTTAGCAAGAAGATAAAGACAGATGGAGAATTGTCTTCTTGTTGTCCATTTTATTGTGACTATGGTTGCTATTGTAACTCATATTTGGCTCTTTCAGTTGCTTTGTAGTTGTGTGCTGGAATCACTTTCTATCTTCTACTTATTGATACTCTTTACCTATATTACTTGTTTCACCTGGCAGCGATGTTTTACCATATAGATTTACTGTAGTAACTTTATAGTAAATCAATCAAACTTGTCCACCATTCACTGTTAGGTAATTTCATCCTTATCATTTTCCTTTATATCTCGTCAGCTTCTGTATATTTTACAAAATTTGGCCTGCTGGTAAACAAATGTTTTACCTCATGCTCTATATAAAACATATTTTCCAAACTGTCATGTAGTACCTTACCAGTGGGAAGAGCTTTTACTCCATAGGTACTAGCTTGGATTCTGTCCAGCTTGTTAAGCCCATCAATATAGTCATATTGAGTCATTAATTTTTCATTTATTACCATAGGACTGGGAAGTCCTTTGTCTCTCAAAATGCCATACTTTGTCATAAAACTGTCAATATCTGCTTGAATACTTTGACACCTTTTCTCTAGGTTGGGCATTAGGTTCATTTTGGTGAGAACCTTCTTTATTTCTATAATGGTTGCCATTCTGTCCTCTATTTCCAGTTCATCCATATGGTAAATGTTTCTTCTATTCAAAAATTTTATTAATTGGTTTGCCTCTTCAGGCTTGTCTCCCAATTCTTCCCTTGTTTTATTGATTGCTTATGTAGCTGTTTTAACCAGCTTAGTTTGTTCAAAAATAATTTGAATGGATGGACAAACCTCATTGATGGAATCAATGATGTTGGCCCAAAGAACTTCTTTCATGTCTCCCAGTGGCTCTTTCAATGCCAAGTCCTTTTCAAGGACTTTTATTCTTTCTACCATTCTCTGGTTTTTGTGAAATTCTTCCTTTTGATGTATCTGGGGGTGTTTATAGTCAGTCTCTAGATTTGATACTTTCTCTCTAAGTTTCTTCAGTTCAGTGGCCTGGATGCTCATTTCTCCCATGGCTTTTACCAATTCAGTTGTTTTTTCTATAGAAGTACTTGTGCTTGTAGATGCCCCTGTGCCTGCTGATATACTTGTTACTGGCAAGGTTTTTGCTGGTGGAAGTGTAGGAGCTAAGGCAACAGCCAATGTGGAGGGTACTGCAGTGGAGACAATAGGAATTACACTCTGAGGAGTGGTGGCCAACTAACTCTGCTTAGACTGTATCAAGTTATCTAGCTCCTTTTCAGTTTCTTTCAACTGATCATTAAGCTTTAGGACTAACTCCATAAGCTCTTCCTCCTTCTATGTTTCCAACACTTTAGTTTTCCGAGGATGATGTAGTGGAGGAATTTTGAGCTTCTTCTTCAGTCCACCTATATCATCATTTTTCTTTTTGATAAGCTTCTCTGCAGCTTTCACATCTTTGGGATCATGTCCCAGCTCTATGACCAAGTCCTCTAAGGGATTTATTTTGGTTTCCTTGGCCTGTGAAGAGGCCTTCTCCAACTGGAATTGTGCTGATATGTTGTTCAATGAATTCTAGAGCTGGTGGGCTGTGATTGCCTTGCTAGTCAATGTTGAGTAAACAATTTCACCAGTCTATTTGTGCAACTCTATTTAATCAATACGATGAATTTCTTTGGCCAAGACTTCAAAATCTATTTTCAAATAATCTACCATTGATCTAGGTTGCTATGTAGTTGGCTTCAAAAAACTCATCTGCATTTTACCTTCTTTTATGTCAAAGGCTGTCATTAGCCTTGTTTAATTTGTTGGAGCCATTTTCAGGTAATGAGCATAACTTTTGGCTTTTAGCCTTTCATTCCTTGCCTTTATTTCCTTGTATTTTTCTTTGATATCTTGACTCTTCCTGTAAGAGACCTGAAGGAGGATACTTCCATACTCTGTTGCCTTTCCAACATTTGAGCCTACGAGGTGGAATTTTATTGTGTCCCTCCGGAAGGAGTGGTATGTCTGCTTTCTGCCCCTAAAGTTCCTGTTGTTTGCTTGGTGTATTCCTGCTCTAAAAACAGGTTCAACCTTTGCCTCTTGACTAGGTATGGGCAACAAGTCTACTAGAGGGGGTGGCTTCCTCTCTATCTCTTTTTAGGTTCCTCTCCTCATTTAGAGGAGTCTACAAAATGGGAGGATTGGTCATGATTTGCTCTGGTGAAGCAATCTCTTTTGAAATATTAGGTTGTTCAGATTCTTTTGGCTGCTCTGTTCTCTCTGAATGCTTTAATGATTCTAGTTGCTCTGAAGGTTGCTGCTCAGATGGGCCTAGTTGCTCTGCTATGTGTTCACTGTGTATTTGTGTTTGACTTACTTCTGGAACCTGTACAAATGAATCCTCATCAAGTCTTCTATCTAAATTAATCAATACATTGTTGACAACAGTTTCTGTACTATCCCGATCTACCAAAGTATTTTCCCTCCATTCATGTTGATTTGCATATTTTTCAATTTCAAGGATTCTATGGTGGATGTAAGGAGATAATTTGTTCTTCTGTCTCCCATTACAAATGAAATCAAAAGGATCATATATCCAGATGAAGCTTTGTTTTAATCTCATTCTCTGAGAATTTCCTTTGCTACTTTTCCTTCTTCCCGATTGTTACAAATGAATGGGCTAAGCTGATCCTTTATCCTAAGTTGTGCTTTCTTCTTGGCTTTGACAAAATGCACCTCATTTGAATTGATAATTTGTTTGTAGTACTCCAGAGCAAACAATCTCATAGGGAGGTACCTGGGCAGTCTGTAAGGAGCCAACTCACATACATAGATTCTTATTTCAGTGTGGTTTTGGTAGAAGTACCAATCCCCCACTCCATACTGTTTTGATAACTGAAGGACCCTCCTGATGTTTGCACTGAGTCTGGGTGGAGGGCTTCCTAGCAACATAGTTTCCACTGGGTGTACAAAGAGGTCTATGAAATCATTATAAGAGTATTGAGAGTCAAATTGGTGGAACAACACAGTCCAAAAGACCACTAACCTAGGGTTGCCTCTGGTATCAAGATTTTGGAGGATAGCTAGAAATTTATCACCTTGATAATATAAAAACAAATGATATAGGACTGAAGAATATTTAAATACTCTTTCATTTTCTAACCTCATGAATTGATCATGCATTTTATCAGCAATGAATTTAGCATAGTCAAACATGATGGCTGGTGGTTGCCTAGGAGAGTAGATGGACATAAAGGCTATAATGATTTCATCAACAAATTCACATGTAGTATAACCTAACACATTGGATACCATGTCTATGATGTCTCAGCCAAGGTCAAAGAATATAGTCCATAGGTAAGGGGGAGAGTCTTTTGGAATGTATTTTTGTTCCCCAAAGAAGGTCTAGTATAACCGAGCAAGTTGGATTGAGGTGAGTGTAGCATATCTATTTCGCAAATCCCCAATAGAAAGAGGAATCAGGTTTTGGCTTGGTTGTAATTGCAGCATTTCATTTATTGACTGAGTAGTGATAGTGAATAATACAGACTGGTCTGGGGTTCTCACTGCTCTTTGGTTGGGATCATAGTTCATGTGGCAGTAATTTACAATCTCTAGGAAGATGTGGACTCTTGGGAATTGGTATTTGGGTACTCTTGATTCCCAAAGCCCTATGAGGTTTACATGGTTTACGAATTGGTCTCTATACTTGCAATATAGTTTCAAAGGGGATTTAGAGACAAAGGTATCTTTAATATGGAAATCTTTATCAGCCAGTGAGAGATGGTGTAAATCCCTTTGAGGAGTCATAATGGGCATGAAATTCAAAGCAATTAGGGAATCCATTCTTGGTTCTTGTCGATTCAAGGATGGGGGCAAATGGTTTCAGTGAAATTGGAACAAATTGGTCTAATTCAGGGTATTCTAGGGTCACCAGGAAACTTTATTTTACTAAATTACTTAGTATTTTAAGAAATTTAGTTTAGGTTTGGTAATGAAACAGGGTTTCTCAGGGAATTGGGATATATACTTAGTTTTAGCTTTTGGACAGAGTAATGGAGACATGCAATATCTGCTGGAAGTGCACGGGACCTGCAAGCTGGTCTGGAGTTCAGCAAGTTCAGTAAGTTGGCGGTTGGTAGTAGGTTGACAGTTGTAGGTACTCTGTATTTGCATGGAGGTTAGAATGTTCTTTTTTTCACGATAAAATGAAAAAACTATAAGTTTTTTGGTTTTATTTGTAAAGTCAATGAATTTGGTGGGTACATTGGGAAAGGACAGTTGGCGCCAACAAGGGATGTGACATTTTGGCATGTGGTGGAGGTGGTAAGCGGAATCCATTGTACAACTTTTGGGAAAAAGTGGTTTTTGGCGGAAGCCGCCTGATGCCATTCATTGGGTGCCACGTAGTGGTAGAGTGAAAACCGCTCACATCGGGCGGGTAAAGGTTGGCCTTTGGGGGCTGCCCAATATGAGCGTCAGCCGTTGGATCTGAAGGGGTCAGATCACATGGTGATCAAGGCAATGATTTAATGTGAGGTTTAATGGAGGGGCCCAACAGGGTTTTAATGAGTAGAAGGATTAATTAATTGCGGATTAGGGAGGATTATTGATGTCAGGAGTGATTTGATTGGTGGGGAAAGAGTATTAATTAATCACTGATTGATTAATTAATTTCTTCATATGGCGGTTGGTTATGGTTATTAATTAGTCATTGGTTGACTTAATTAATCCCTTTATTTGGTTTATTAGTAAGGTTTTAGTTTCAAACCTTGGGGCAGGATATTAACATATGGGATTCTTAATGAAATATATGGTGAAGGGGTTTTTTTGGAGAATTAACAAATAATGTTAGAAGTAAATATGAAAGGAGAGCGGAAAATGAAATGTGGTAAGTATAATGTATTTTACGTTTATTTTTATTTCACATTACACATCATAACTTAGGCTAAAATGCGCATTTGAGGATTTTTTAAAAAAAGGGGTTTTACATGGGGGTGATTACTTTTCCTCAGCAAATGGTGCTTTCACCTTAAGAAAAGGAATTTTAAGGAAAAATGAATGAATTGAAGCAGGTAAATGTTTGTGAGGGGGATTTTAGTACTTAGAACCTATAAGTCATCAGGCCGAGGGTCCGGTCCCTCCAGAAGTCAGAGAAATGCTCTAAGCACTTTTAACATAAAGTTTTAGGCACTTTTGACTTTGCTTATGGGAAATTAGTAAAATTTAGGGGTGAAATGAATGGGGAAATTAATCATTTGAATTTGTGTAAATGCTTAATTATCATCCATACTTTAGCAACTTGATGATGAAAGTAAACAATATGATTTTAACTAATCATTCATCATAATTCTGCAACCATTCAACTACTTACCCATCTAGTCATCCTACCATTTTTCTACTCTTTATTAGGGTGCACTTAAGCTGGCAAACCCTTATCAAAATCTTTTTCTTTTCTTTTACAATGGTAATCTAACTGAGTCTAACCTTACTACATCCAAGGGTTCAGATTAAATAGTTGAGCTCCTTTTATTCACTCTACCTAATCTAATTATCTACCAAGATTAAACAATTTGGTCAGATTTTATTCTCTATCTATCAACATGAAATTTAAAGCATGGAATAACCAAGATTAAACTATTTTATTACCATGGATTGTGGCATGAATAACAAGTTGCACACAATCATTATTATGCATAAAAAGTAAATGGTAGTGGCATTTGAACTCGCACACTTTCATGGTCTTTTTATTTTTTGGGTTCATTTTTTCATCTTTTTTACCTTTTTCATTCTTTTGTCCTTTGATTTTTCTTTTCGGACATACCCTCTTTATATTTTTTTATTTTTTGATTTTTTTAATATGGAAAACATTTGCAGAAAGAAAAGGTATGTATATATTACAGGTTTAATCTCAGCCATTCATAAATTATGACTCCTATTGGTATAGGAACCTAACAATGGCTCCACTTGGGGATGGAATTTCCTGATGAAATGTCAAGAACTAGTAGATCAATGGCCTTCTGAATTACTGTGATTTTCTTTGCAATTTTCCATTTTACTTTGTTGCTTTATTGATAGTTATGATAGTGAAAATTTTTAAGCTTAGGGCCTTCTCTTCGGGCTTCAACTCCAAAATTTTACCATCCAATCCACACTAAACATTTCTGAAGGATATAATATGTACAAGTGATTAGTAAAATCATTAACAGAGATCTATGTAGTGCCTTAACATTCGACCATTGATTGGTTCTCCTTCCACTTTTGTACCATCCAATTCCTTGAGAAAATAAGCATTGTTACCTCTGAAAGCATAAATAATGTAAGGGCCTTTCCATAGGTAGTCAAACTTCCCATGTTTACCTTTTTCCTCCCTTCTTGAGTCCCATTTCAAAACTTTATCTCCTAGATAGAAATCTTCTGCCTTGGTTCTTTTGTCAAAAGCCTTTTTGATTTTCTACTGCACAATTTGGGATCGGATATAGACTTCTTCCCTGATCTGATGCAAGTGTATTGTCTGGTTAATCCTCCTTTGAATGTCATTTAGCTCAACCTGTGCTTCTTGAAGTAGTTTCATTATTGGTGTTCCAAAAGAAGATGGGAAGACAACCTCCATTCCATAGACTAGCTTGTAAGGGCTGGTACTAATGGACTTCTTAGTGGTCAACCTATCTGCCCACAAGGCATTTACTAGCTTCTTATTCCGAGTCTTCTTGTTATCTTCCAATAATTTTTTGATGATATTCACTAGGCTTTTGTAGGAAGACTCTAACAGTCCATTTCCTTGGGGATAGTAGGCAGTGGAGTAACCTAGGGTTATATGGTATTTGTTGAAGAAATCAATCACCCACTTCGATTTAAATGCTGCTACATTTTCTGTGATGATCTTGGTAGGGAAACCAAATCTAGATAGAATGTTGGCCTGAAGGAAACCTATTATGACAGTATCAGTACCATGTCTTGAGGGTATGGCTTCAATCAATTTTGTAAAATAATCTGTGGCAGTTAAGATCCATCTATGTTGGGCAGAGGAAGGGGGATGAATTTCGCCAATGAAGTCAAGACCCCACTGTTGAAATGGTGTTTCGGTAGATATAGGTTTCAAAGGTAATGGAAATAGTTTTTTTTTTCCTTCAAAGATTTGACATTTGTGGCATGAAGTTACAAAATTTTTCACATCAGGGAACAAAGCGAGCCAGTAAAAACCAGCTCTTAAGATTTTATCTGTTGTGGTCTTCCAATAAAGATGTCCCCCATAGTCACCTGCATGAAACTCTTGTAATATCTTGTCAGATTCTTCTTTTAACAAACAATTTAAAAGGATGGCTTCATGATCTTTCCAAAATAAAGCATTGTCTATTATGAAAAACTTTAAAGATTTCATTTTTAAAAACCTGCTTTTAGTTCTAGACAACTCAGGAGGAGCTTGAAGATTTTGTAGAATGTATATTATGTCAGCATACCATGGTGAGTCTATAAAGGCCTGGCTGATCTTTGGAGTTGCCATCTCCTCTTCATTATCCAATTCTGAAATGAAATTTATGTCTAGAGCCTGGCAGTTTGATTCGGCCATGACTTTGGCTAAACCTTGGCCTTTGATCAATTTTGTAGGTTTAATTTCTAAATCATACTCTAATATAGTAGCTATCCACTTCCCTCTCCTTCCATCTAGTCCATCCTGTGTTAGAATGTCTTTGACTACAACATTGGGAACATAAGCTATTATATGAGAGTACAAGATATAAACTTTGAAATCTTTAATTGCTTTAACTAGAGAAAAAGCTTGCTTTTCCATTATATTATACTTCAAAGGTGCATCTCTCAGGGCTTTACTAAAGAAGGCTATTGGTTGTTTGAAACACTGATCATTCTTCTGCAGTAGGACTGCAAAAATTGTGTGTTCTAAGGTGAAAGAAGAAATGATGAAATCCCTATCAAACATTGGACTTATGACGACTGGTGTTTGTGTTAAGGCTAGCTTTATATCTTCAAATGACTTTTTATCCTCTATAGTCCATTTAATAGTCGAATCTTTTTTTTAACATGTTGTTAAGTAATCTAATTAATTTAGCTAACTTAGAGATAAATATTCTCAAAAAGTTTATTTTACCTAAAAATGCTTGTAATTCCTTGATGTTCCTAGGATTTGGTATCTAGAAAATGGCTTCAATTCTAGTTGGGTCAATTTGAATACCATCTTTAAGGATTATCTGGCCTAGTAGTTTTCCTTCTTCTGGTCCAAATAAAGATTTTTTAGGATTCATGGAAATTCCATACTTCCTACACTTGGCGAAAACCTACCTAAGATGATCCAGGTGTTGCTGATCTAATTTAGAGAATATTGTGATATCATCTAGGTATATTACCAGGAAGTCATGGATTTATTTTTCAAAGGCTATGTCCATTGCTCTTTGAAAGGTGGCCCTTGCATTTCTTAGCCCAAAAGGAATTTTCACATACATGAAAGTGCCCCATGGTGTAGTAAATGCAGTCTTTGCCTGATCATCTCAGTGAACTAGGATTTGGTTATAACTAGAGAACCCATCCAGCAGTGAGATTCTGGTTGAACCTACTACCCTCTGTAATATATGGTCCTTTTTAGGGAGGGGGTAGTTATCCTTTAGTGAAACTTTGTTTAAATTCCTAAGGTCTAATTTTGCCAGTTTTCTTTCTTGTAGGTACCAAATTAGAAACCCATTCTGAGAATCTAATTGGTGCAACAATCTTGGCTTCATACATTCTTTTGATCTCCTTTCGATAGAAGGAAATAGAACATGATTAATCCTTCTAAGCTTCTGTCTAAAATGATTTTGGTCTTCTTTTAATGGAATGGCGTGTTGTATTATGCTAGTATCATAGGATTTAAGGTCCTCATAATTCCAAGCAAAAACATCTTGGAATTCCTTTAGTATTTCTATGTATTTCACTTTTTCTTTGGGAGGCAAAGATTTTGAAAGTTTTATCATTTTGGGATATTCTTCAGAGCCAATGTTACATTCTTCAATGTCTGATTTCAAAGGTTCCATTTTAGGCTTTGTAGGAACATCGTTAGAATCAAATAAGTCCTCCAAAGGAGTTAATCCTTTGGGAAAAAAATTATCTTTCAGATTGATGACTTCAGATTCTTCATCGATTGCTTCATCAATTTCCATTTGTTTTAGGTCTCGAATATTAGATTTGGTAAACTTTGCGGGATAGAAATTATCTATCTTTTCATCTTCTACTTTGTTAATTTTTATTTCATTAGTGTAATCCAAATCTAATGTCATGTCTGTATCTATGTTACTATTTACGAATCCCTCATCTAAAGTTAGAAAATGGTTAATTTGTTGATCATTATCAAGCACTTGCCAGTTCTTTAAGTTGTTAGGAATAGTAGGTCTATGCCTAACCTCAACAGTGTACTAATGGTTGGGCTGAAATGGAAACTTGCAAGTACTAGCAAACATTGCTAAATTATGAGCTTGCATGTTGTGTTTTCTTTGAATAACAACAAGCTTGGTCTCTAAAAAGGTATTTAGTATTTCTATAACTGTTTCTCTCTAAAATTCTAATCTAAGATCCCTAGTCACATAAACAATATTTATTTGTTTGATGACCAATTATGAATCTCCCATAATAGAGACTCTTATGGCTCCTAACCTTTTGACCAATTTTAAACCTAACAAGAGTGCTTCATATTCTACCATATTGTTTGTACATTTAAAGTTCAATCTTTTGGCATGACCCTCTGAATGATCATTTTCTAAGTTGTAAATCCATGCTCCTGTTGCTGCACCTAGTTTGTTTACTCAACCATCAAATTCAAGATGCCATAGGATTTCATGCTCATAATTTTAACTATATGGGCGAATGAAATCGTTTTTGGCTAAAGCATCTAGATCATCTTTATTATCCAAAATTTCATGAATTTGGACACTTTAATTTTCATCTGTTATTGTAATTTCTTTTGGTTCTGCTATAGTGTTGTCTGAAGTATTTTCTTGGTTGGTTTCAGCATTATAAAGAATGAAAGAATCAATATCAGAATGCATTGAATATATAGGAAAGTTTTGAGGCCTCTCCTGTGTACTCACTACATACTTCATCAGAGTTTCTCTATACAATTTCTTAGGATGTCCAAAGATAGAAATGATAGCATATGACATGTCAAGTTGCAAAGATCCTTAGAATTTATCACCCCAAGATCTAGACAACAACATACCATACTTAGGTGGTATATCATAAACAACTATATTCATTAAAATGGTTTTAGCAAGGTACTGCAATGGGGAAACACACAAGTCTTTTATAAGTCCTACGAACTTAACTTGGCTTGAATCAAAGGAAAAGAGGTCTTTGTAAGGTCTGGTGATATCCAAGTTTAGATTCTCCATGACAGATTTAGGCATAAGGTTTTGTGAAGCCCCAGAGTCTAGCATGGAATTATGTAGGATTTTATCATGGATGTTAAGGCTAATGTAAAAGGGTGGTATCCCTCCTTCCACTAGTTTTTCATTAACATCAACTCTGAAAATTAACTCAAGTTGATCATAAAATAGGTTAACAGAGTTTTCATTTTCAATGAAGTTCAAAGATTTTCTTATTTGAGATCTGTAAGTTTGATTTTTAACAAGCTCTATTAAAGGAACTGAGATTTTAAGTTTTGCCACCTTTGCTCCCAAATTGAAAGGCAGAGGGGCTTTGTCTGTTTGAACATTTGAAATCTTAGCACCTAGGTTATGAGTGGTTTGTTCTTCATTTTCATTGTTTGTAGTCCTTTTAATTGGATTTTCTACTGCTATCTCTAGAGATTGTTCCACTGTTTCCTTAAGGGGAACTGAAGTGGAAGGTTGCTCCTTAGAAGGTTGGTCATCGGTTACATCTTCAATAATAGGACTAGGAGGATTCTGACTAGGTCTAGAAAGGATTTGGAAGGTTTTTGTAACTGGAGGATTTTGATTTTCAGCTTTTACTTTCTTAGGCTGATTAGGTACTTCTTTTTTGTTTGGTCTAGAACACCAATGTTCCTTTTGCTCAAATTATACTATCTATGCACTTTGGAAATAGCATAGTCACCCTTTTTTGTAATCAAAATATTCTCTAGTTTGAGTCTGTAATTGTTGAAGCATGTACAATTCTCGGTCATCCTGACTTAGAAAAATTTGTTTCTTCTTCATCTAACCCCATTAAGTTGATTTGGGTGTCTATCTTAGTGTCTTCTTGATGGGAGATTTTAGCATAATTCTCTTAGAAGGGTGGTCTAATGTTCTTATCAAGCAAATTTTTACCTGTGTTTTGGTTCTAGTTCTTCCTAAAGTTTGGATTCCTTATTGTTGGTGCTTGTTGGCTATCCTAGTGAGGTTTTCTTTCTATGAATTCTATTATGTCCATAAATTTTTCCATTCCTTTAGCTAAAGCATCAATTTTTTGATCAAAGGGTGAAGTTTTATCTTTTAGGGGTGTTCTTCTCTCGTTCATAACCCTAGCTCTCTTAGATAGCAGATTAGCTTCTACGCTCACTGCAACACTTTGCATATCTTCTAGTGTAGGGGGATTCCTTTCTCTAAGTTGAAAAGCCATATCTGTGTCAAATCCGTCTAGAAACTTAATTAGGGCTAAGCTAGGTGGAGGTCTAAGATCAAGTGGCATTGCATTATATACATTGTTAAACCTAGTGCAGTAGTCCTAAACAATTTTTTTTGGTCCCCTCTTAAGGTTTTCATATCAGAAAGAATTTGAAGATGGTTCTTTTTATTCTCCCACCTATGTAAAAGTTGTTGGTAAAAAGGTTCTAAAATATCTATTCTATTAGGAGGCAAATATCTAAACCATGTTCTCACTTCTCCAGCTAATGTTTGGGCAAAAATTCTCATTTGGACATCTCCTATGTCAATCTCAAGCAGTTCAAAATAATCTGTCAATTTCTTTGTGTGTTGCTAAGCAATGTAAGTCCCAATGCCATCAAATAAGGTAATTTTACTATGATAATCTGCTGGTAAGACACCTTGAGGAGCAGGCATGTTAACAGGGGCATATCTGAGTGCCATAGCTCTAAGTTGTACAGGATTGAGAACTGGAGTTGGGGTAACTGGTGGATTTGAGGCAACAAGGGGAGTTGGGGTAACAGCGGTAGTGGGTATTTGAAGTGTAGTGATAGGTTGATGGGGGAGTGAAGGTATGAATGGTGATGAAGGATGGTCTTCAGAGGTGTGAGGAAATGATGGGGAGCTAAAAGAAGTTGAAGCAATTTCAAAAGTTCAAGGATTCTATCAGAAGTCAGAGTTGACTGAGGGGAATTCAGAAGGTATTGACCAATTGAAAAAAAAAATCTTTGGACTTCAAGTTCAGCTGTGAATTCTGGATCTAGAACTATGTCTTCAAGCTCACTTTTAGACTTAGTTCTAAATAGAGAATTATCAAAATATTCATCAAAAGGGAGATCTTCTAGGAACAACCACTCAGCAGGGCATGAATTTGATCTAAATAAAGGTCTTGGGCTTATTGAAATTTATTGTTTTCTAATTATTGTTGAAATAAGGTTGAAATTGTCAAATACAAGGGGAGGATTTGGATCAGGATTGGCCTTGGTATAGTGAGTTCTCCCTGAAGCCATATTTCAAGCTTTCTCTACTTCTTTTCTTTTATGAAATTTTGAAATAAGTTCTAACAAATATTTTAAGATGCTTTAAAAATAAATATTTGAATTTCTCAAAGGTTTATTAAGACTGGGGGTTTGAGTTCCCCAGTATGGTCGCCACTATGTCATCAATTAGATTTTTCCCTATAAGTTATTAAAGAAGGAATAGTCTGAGGTAACCACAAACCTAATCTTTTAGACTTGGGTTCTAGCCAAGCTCAGTTCAGAGAGGGCTCTCTCTTTATAATTTAACTTTGTTTTGAGTGGGATTTTAGGCTAGTTCTTAGAACTCAAGGTGTTTTGTTTTGATTGGGTGGTGGAATTAAGAAAACAAATGGGCAGAGCAAGTATTCAGGCCATTTGGCCATGGAGTCAATCGAGAATGGCTTAATTGGATTTGATCAATCACTAAGGTAAGAGTTCATAGGGAAAGCTAGCATAGGAAAAAGCAAATCTTCAGGTTCAAATGGATGAAGTAGTCCTAATGACGGCAAAAGGAAATGAAGAATCCTTAATGGAGATTAAGATGAATAAAGGAAGGATGATCAGTAGCAAAGGGCAATGAATAATCCTTTACAATGGACCAAAAGAGGGGGTAAACTACAAAAGTAAGGGAGAAATTAAGAATTCCCAGACCAGGATAGTTTAGTTGAAAACATATAGAAAGTAAATAGTTAAAACAGAGAGCACTTAAGTTAATTCTAAGATATTATTCCTTGTTTACTTTTCAAAGTTTATAAGAGACACATATGAATATTCATAACATGAAGAGAAAACAATATTTAAACACAAGAGATGATACTTATTTGTTCCAACTGTGCACAAGAATCCTATGAAATGTCCTTAGCTTTATTTCATATCCAGCAAAACCAATCCAGTCTTGAGTACAATAGCTCCTTGGTTCAAAAGTAAAATTTCTACAAAAATGTATTATAATCCACCCTAATTGCTTTGATTTGTGAAGTATTTATATAAAAAATGTTTACAAAAATATCTCATAACTACATGAGAATTATTCAAGGAAATGAAAATATCTTAAGCAAGAAGAGATAGTTGGAGAATTGTCTTCTTGTTGTCCCTTTTATTGTGACTGTGCTAGTTGTTGTAACTCAGATTTGGCTCTTTCAGTTGCTTTGTAGTTGTATGCTAGAATCACTTTCTATCTTCTACCTACTGATACTCTTTACCTATTCTACTTTGACCCTGTATTACCTGTTTCACCTAGCAGCAATGTTTTACCATACAGATTTACTGTAGTAACTTTATAGTAAATCAGTCAAACTTGTCCACCATTCACTGTCAGGTAATTTCATCCTTATCATTTTACTTTATATCTCGTCTTCTTCTATATATTTTGCAAAATTTGGCCTGATGGTAAACAAATGTTTTACCTCATGCTCTATATAAAACACATTTTGCGAATTGTCATATAGTACCTTACCAGTGGGCAGAGCTTTTACTCCAGAGGTACTAGCTTGGCTTCTGGCTAGCTTGTTAAACCTGTCAATATAGTCATCTTGAGTCATTAATTTGTCATTGATTACCATAGGACTGGGAAGTCCTTTGTCTCTTAAAATGCCATACTTTGTCATAAAACTAGCAATATCTGCTGAATACTTTGACACCTTTTCTCTAGGTTAAGAATTATGTTCCTTTCAGTGAGAACCTTCTTTGTTTCTATAATGGTTTTCGTTCTATCCTCTATTTCCAGTTCATACAGGTGGTAAATGTTTCTGCTATTCAAAAATTTTGTTAATTGGTTTGCCTATTTAGGCTTGTGTCCCAATTCTTCCCTTGTTTTTTTGATTGCTTTTGTAGCTATTTTAACCAGTTTAGTTTCTTCAAAAATAATTTGAATGGATAGTCAAACCTCATTGATGGAATCAATGATGTTGGCCCAAAGAATTTCTTCCATGTCTCCCAGTGGCTCTTGCAATGTCAAGTCAATTTCAAGGAATTTTATTCTTTCTACCATTCTCTGGTTTTTCTGAATTTCTTCCTTTCGCTGTATATGGGTGAGTTTACAGTCAGTCTCCAGATTTGATACTTTTTCTCTAAGTTTGTTAAGTTTAGTGGCCTAAATTCTCATTTCTTCGATGGCCTTTACCAATTCAACTGTTTTTTCTGTAGAATTACCTATGCTTGTAGATGCCCCTGTGCCTGCTGATGTATCTATTACTAGCAAGGTTGTTGCTAGTGGAAGTGTAGGAGCTAAGGTAGCAGCCAATGTGGAGGGTATTATAGTGGAGATAGTAGGAATTATAGTCTGAGGAGTGGTGGCCAACTCACTCTACTTAGACTGTATCAAGTTATCTAGCTCCTTTTTAGTTTCTTTCAACTAATCATTAAGCTTTAAGACTAAGTCCATAAGCTCTTCTTCCTTCTGTATTTCCAACACTTCAACTATCTGAGGATGATGTAGTGGAGGAATTTTGAGTTGCTTCTTCAGTGCAACTATATCATCATTTTTCTTTTCGATAAGCTTCTCTGCAGCTTTCACATCTTTGGGATCATGTCCCAGCTCTATGACCAAGTCCTCTAGGGACTTTATTCTGGTGTCCTTGGCCTGTGAAGAGGCCTTCTCCAACTAGAATTGTGTTGATATGTTGTTCAATGAATTCTAGAGCTGGTGGGCTGTGATTGCCTTGCTAGTCAATGTTGAGTAAACCATTTCACTAGTCTATTTCCGTAGCTCTATTTGATCAATAAGATTAATTTCTTTGGCCAAGACTTCAAAATCTGTTTTCAAATAATTTTCCATTGATCTAGGTTGCCATGTAGTTGGCTTCAGAAAATTCATCTGCATTTTACCTTATTTTATGTCAAAGGCTGACATTAGCCTTGTTTCATTTGTTGGAGCCATTTTTAGGTAATGAGAATAACTTTGGGCTTTTAGACTTTCATTCCTTGCCTTTCATTCCTTGTATTTTTCTTTGATATCTTGACTCTACCCAGTAGGAGCCCTAAAGGAGGATACTTCCACACTCTGTTGCCTTTCCAACATTTGAACCTGTGAGGTTGAAGGTTCTTGTGTCCCTCTTGAAGGAGTGGTATGTCTTCTTTCTTCTCCTACAGTTCCTGTTGTTTCCTCGATGTATTCCTGCTCTGAAAAAGTGTTCAACCTTTGCCTCTTGACATAGGTCTAGGCAACAGGTCTACTAGAGCAGGTGGCCTCCTCTCTATCTCTTTTTAGGTTCCTCTCTTCATTTAGAGGAGTCTGCAAAATGGAAAGATTGCTCATGATTTGCTCTGGTGGAGCAAGCTCTTCTGAAATCCCAAGATCTTTAGATTCTTCTCACTACTCTATTCTCTCTAAATGCTTTGATGATTCTGGTTGCTCTGAAGGTTGCTACTCAGGTGGGCCTGGTTGCTTAGAGGGGCATAGTTGTTCTGTTGTGTGTTCACTCTGTATTTGTGATTGACTTGCTTCTGGCACCTGTACAAATGAATCCTCATCAAGTCTTCTATAAATTAATCAATACATTGTTGGCAATAGTTTCTTTACTATCGCGGTCTAGCAAAGTATTTTCCCTCAATTCAAGCTAGTTTGCATATTTTTCACTTTCAATGATTCTATGGTGGATGTAAAGGAGATAATTTAATCTTCTGTCTCCTATTACAAATGAAATCAAAAGTATCATATATCCAAATGAAGCTTTTTTTTAATCTCAGTCTTTGTAAAATTTCCTCTGCTACTTTTCCTGCTTCCCTATTGTTACAAATGAATGGGCCAAGATGATCCTTCATCCTAAGCTGTGCTTTCTTCTTGGCTTTGACAAAATGCACCTCATCTGAATTGATCATTTGTGTGTAGTACTCTAGAGCAAAAAATCTCATAGGGAGGTACTTGGGCAGTTTGTAAGGAGCCAACTCACATCCATAGATTCTTATTTCAGTGTGGTTCTGGTACAAGTACCAATCAGCCACTCTATACTATTTTGATAACTGAAGGACCCTCCTGATGTCTGCACTAATTTTGGGTGGAGGGCTTCCTAGAAATATAGTTGCTATAGGGTGTACAAAGAGGTCTATGAAATCATTATAAGAGTAGTGATAGTCAAATTGGTGGAACAACACAGTCCAGAAGACCACTGACCTAGGGTTGCCTCTAGTATCAAGCTTTTGGAGGGCAATTGGAAATTTATCAGCTTGATAATATAAAAAAAAAATGATATAGGACTGAAGAATATTTAAATATTCTTTCATTTTCTAACCTCATGAATTGATCATTCATTTTATCAAAAACGAATTTATCATAGTCAAACATGATGGCTGGTGGTTGCTCAGGAGAGTAGATGGACATAAAGGCTATAATGATTTCATCAACAAATTCACTTGTAGTATAACCTAACACATTGTATACCATGTCTATGATGTCTCGACCAAGGTCAGAGAATATAGTCCATAGGTAAGGGGGAGAGTCTTTTGGAATGTAATTTTCTTCCCCGATGAAGGTCTGGTATAACTGAGCAAGTAGGATTGAGGTGAGTCTAGGGTATCTATTCAACAAATCCCCAATAGAAAGAGGAGTTAAGTTTTGGTTTGGTTGTAATTTCAGCATTTCATTTATTGACTCAGCAGTGATAGTGAATAATACAAACTGGTCTGGGGTTCTCACTGCTCTTTGGTTGGTATCATAGTCCATATGGCAATAATATAAAATCTTTGGGAAGATGTGGACTCTTGGGAATTGGTGTTTGGGTAGTCCTAATTCCCAAAGCCCTATATGGTCTGCATGGTTTAGGAATTGGTCTCTATACTTGCAATATAGTTTCAAAGGGGATTCAGAGACAGATGTATCCTTAATCTGGAAATATTTATCAGCCAGTGGTAGATGGTCTAAATCCCTGTGAGGAGTCGTAATGGGCATGCCATTCAAAGCAATTGGGGCATCCATCCTTGGTTCTATTATCACTTAGATTTTCCTTGAAGTTGTTAGAAGAAGGAAAGGAGTCTGAGGTAACCACAAACTAACTTTTAAGTACAGAATCTAGCCAACCTGTACTTAGAGAGGGCTCTCTCTTTATGATTTAGCTTTGTTTAATAAGGTATTAGGCTAGTTATGAAATCTTGGGGGTTTTGATTTTGATTGGTGGTGGAATTCAGGAGCAGATGGGTAAAACAGAGTATTTCAAGCCATTGGGCTATGGAGTCAACTGAAGATGGCTTAACTAGATTGGGTTGATTCAACAAATTAGGCTTCACAGGGAAAGATAGCTAAACAAGAGACAAATGGTAACTTTAAAGGGTGGAATGGTCTCAAAAGGGAGGAAGGGTAGTTAAGAATCCTTCAACAAATTTCGAGGGGAGGGAAAATGGGTGATCACTAAAAAAGGCAGTTAAGAATTTTTTACTAAAGGACCACAATGATAAACTAAGAAACAAGGAGCAACTAAGAATTCCCTACCTGTGATAGTTTAGAGGAAAACATTAACAACATAAACAATTTTAAAAATAGAATGCAGCAAAGTACTTTCTGAAATATACTTTTTCGTTTATAGTTTTGGTATGAAACACATGTGAAATATTAAACCAGAAAACAGTAAAACATGAAATATAAAATACTTATTTGTCCAGTGTTTGACACATGAATCCTGTGAAAGTCCTTTTCTTTATTACTGCTTCCATCCAGCCATACAAGAGTTGTCCAATTAGCACTTCTATTCCAAAATAATAAGTTTATAGAAATGTCTAAGAATCAATCCTGAGTACTCTGAATGAGGAAGTAATTATACAAAAATTTACAACAAAATATCTCTTAACTGAGAGAGATATATTCTAGGAAAGCTAAATACATTTTACACAAAAGTAGAGACAGATGGTCTCGAAGATAGAAACTGAAAGTGAGCTGCTGACTTGTTCTCCCTGTTTTTGTGAATGAGCTGGAGGGAGGCCCTATGATTGAGCATATTTCTGTCTAGCTTGTAATTCTGTGCTGGCTGCTTGCTATTGACTTTTGACTGATACTCTTTACCTACTTTATCCTCATTCATCTTCTTTTACCAAAATTGACTATGGTAAATACTTCACTTTACTTTTTTACGAAGGTAAATCATAAAATGTTTGTGATATCTGTCCACCAATCATCCCTTGGTATCTTGGGCCTTTGTAGCTTCCTGAAGATTTCATCAGCCTCAATGTATTTTACAAAGTTTGGTTATACAGGAAGCAAGTGTTTCAATTCACGCTCAACATAGAAAAGGTTCTCCAAGCTCTCATAGAGAACTCTGCCTGTAGGTAATGCTTTGGGCGCAGATGTACTAGTTGATGAACTTGCTTGGTTATTTGCATAATGACCTAATTTTCTGATTTAATTCTCATGCCTAATTAACTTATCATTAATAACTAAAGGACTTGGAAGTCCTTTACTATGTAAAATTCCAAAATTTTCTATAAAGCTATCTATGTCTTCTTGCATATTTTGGCATTTTCTTTCCAGGTTCTGCATCAGAGTCCTTTTGGCTAAGACTTTCTTGATTTCTAGAATGGTTCCAGTTCTGTCCTCAATATTCAACTATTATAATTGATACATGTTCCTACTATTCAAAAAGTTTATTAGCCTGATAGCTTCCTTAGGCTTACCCCCTAGCTCTTCCTTCATTTTGTTAATTTCTTGAAGAGCAACTTTGACTAGTTCAATCTGTTCAAAAATTATTTGAATTGATGACCAAACATCATTGATGGATTCAATGATGTTGGTCCATAGAATTTTTCTGATATCTGTTAAAGGATTTTCAAAGGGGAGATCCTTTTCAAATTTTTTTACTTGTTGAGCCAAGCCTTTATTTTTCCTCACTTCTTCAGTAAAATTGATCTTTGACACATCATATTTCTGCTCCAAGGTGACAAATTTTTCCTTTACTTTTCGTAGTTCATAAACATGGAGTATCATCTCCTCCATGTACTTAATTAATTATTCAGTTCTATGACCTAAATTTCCTACCTGTGCTGTACCTATATCTGTACCTATTGCTTGAATAGTCTCAGCTGTAACCAGAGGGACGTTAGGTGCAAGAGCTGTTGCAAGTGTAGAAGGGACTGCAGTGGAAACCATTCGTACTACATTTTGAGGATGAGAGGTCGACTCACTCTGTTTGCTTTTTAGTGATTTTTCTAATTCATGTTCAGTCTCCTTCAATTGTTCATTTAGCTTGAGGACTATGTCCATAAGCTCTTCTTCGGCTTTCTTTTCAATAACTTTGGTAGTTTGTGGATGCACTAGTGGTGGCAGTATCAGTTGTTTTCTTAGGGCAGCTATATCTTCATTTTTCTTTTTTATCAGGGCCTCTGCAACTTTTATATCTTGTGGGTTATGACCCAATCCAATAATCAACTCCTCCAATGATTTAATTCTATTGTCTTTTTCTTGTGAGGAGGCTCTTTCTAACTGTGGCTGAGTAGTAGTATTATTCAGTGAGTTTTCTAACCTATGTGCCATCATGGCCTTACTTGTCAATGTTGAATACACCATAATTTCCCCTGTATTCTTGTGCAATTGTATTTGATCTATGTCGTGGATGTCCTTGGCCAAAACCTCAAAATTAGTTTTGAGGTAGTCGGCAAGTGATTGGGGTTGTTCTACTTTAGGCTTGAAAAAGCTCATCTGCATTTTGCCTTCCTTGATGTCATAATCTGACATCAACCTAGTCTGATTAGTAGGAGCCATCTTCAAATATTGATTGTAGACTTGGGCCTTTAACGGTCCATTTCTTGCCTTTATTTCTTTGAATTTTTCTTTGATGTCTAAGGACTTGTTAGATTAGGGCCTAAAGGATTAAAATTTAGCAGTTTGTTTTCATTCCATCTCCTTTCTTTGTGAACTAGAAGGCGTCCCACCTACTGGGAATATATGCTGGCTGTCTGCACCTTCTTTCCTCAAACTCCCTGTAGTTTCTTCAAAAAATTCTTCTTCTGAATGGGCATTAAGCCTGTGCCTCTTATGTTATGAAACCAGCTCAAGAAAAGATAGGAAAGAGAGATCAACGCCTTAGAATTCAGCCTCTTCGAGGGGGCAACCTCCTTTACATTACATAAATGAACAATTCTTGGATGATACAAATGACAAAACCTCCTTTCTATATATAGGAGTCTAAGGAGTCACAATATAATCCAGGCGACCTAACAATAATAATATAAAGCCACAAAAATAACAATAGAGGGATTCTATGGGGCACAGAAATAACAATATGGGGGTAATAGGGGCACAACAATATAAATAAGGGGTATAACTACAATAGTAATGGGGTAATTACTAGTATTATAGGGACCCAACATGCCCCTCTCCTTCAAAAAAGTGTTGTCCTCAACGCTTGAGCAATTCTGGGGACTTCTGCATAAAATTCTCATCCTCCCATGTGGAATCTTCAGCGGATAAGTTCTTCCACTTGATAAGATACTCTGAAATTGATCGATTTCGTAGCTGTCGAGTTCTTGTTTCTGTGACTGCTTCCGGTTCCAATATAATTTTTCCTTCCTCGTCAAGTTCTGGCAATATTGTTTGAACTAGGAGCTTGTCGCCTATGACCTTCTTTAAACATGAAACATGGAAAACTGGGTGCAATCGAGAAGCTGCAGGAAGCTCCAATTTGTATGCCATAGTACCAATCTTTTCCAACACCTTGTACGGACCATAATACTTTGGTGATAATTTATTATCCTTCTTAGCTTGCTTTAGGGACATTTGCTTATATGGTTGTAGCCGTAGGAATACCCAATCACCTACATCAAAACTTCTTTCACTGCGATGTTGATCTGCCTGTTGTTTCATTCTATTTTGTGCCAACACGAGGTTATCCTTTAAGAGTTGGAGGACTTGTTGTTGATGTTCGATGTGATGTTCCACTGCCTGAACCTTAGAATTTTCTCTTAAATATGATGTGATTGATGGTGGTTGGTACCCATAAAGTGCCATAAATGGGGTCATTTTTGTTGCTGTATGGAAGGAAGTGTTATACCACCATTCAGCCAGAGGCAACCATTTGACCCATTATGTCTGTTTATCAGATACAAAGCAACGAAGATATCCTTCCAAACATTTGTTTACTATCTCAGTTTGCCCATCAGATTGAGGATGATAAGATGAGCTATGAGCTAACTGAGTACCAAGACAAGAAAATAATTTGTCCAAAAATTTCCAGTGAAAATGGGATCTCTGTCACTTACAATAATCTTTGGGTTTCCATGTAGCTTTTGAACTGTTTCCATAAATGCAGTAGAAACTGTACTGGCTTTAAATGGATGTGATAATGCACAAAAGTGTGCATACTTGGTAAGTCTGTCAACTACCACCATGATGACACTTTTTCCCTCAGACTTGGGTAAACCTGTGATAAAATCCATTGAAACCTCCTCCCAATGTTGGCTTGGAATGGATAAAGGTTGTAATAGACCCGATGTCTTAATTGTTTCAACTTTATTTTGTTGGCAAACCAAACATTCCGCCACAAACTTTTGAATATCTGATTTAAGGCCATCCCAAAAAAATTCCTTCTTAACCCTGTGGTAAGTTTTTAAAAATCCTGAGTGCCCTCCTAAGGGAGAAGTGTGCAATTCCATAAGAATCTTTTGTTTTAGTTGGGAATTCTTACAGAGGTATAAGCGATCTTTGTACCATAACGAATCATTTTTCCAGCTAAATGTATCAGAAGTACTGGAATCTTGTTGTAGCTTTCGAATAAGTGCCCACACTTCTTCGTCATTCTTCCATTCCTCCTTTGCTTCGTTTATCCAATCTGGTTGGATAATAGAAATGGCACACAACAATGCTTCCATATCCTCATCCTTTCTTGAGAGTGCATCTGCCACCACATTTTGCTTCCCTTTTTTGTAGATGATTTCAAAGTCATAACCCAACATCTTTGTGACCCACTTTTGTTGCTCTTCAGAGGATAATCTTTGTTCTAAAAAGTATTTAAGGCTATCATGATCCGTTTTTACCTTGAAGTGTCTTCCCATTAGGTAGGGTCGCCATTTCTTAAGTGCATGGAGTATTGCCAACATTTCCTTCTCATAAATAGCTTTGCTTAAAAACATTCCCTTGATTGGACGACTTTCAAAAGCAATGGGTCTTTCATCTTGCATTAGAACAGCACCAATTCCATTTCCTGAAGCATCACATTCCACAATAAAGGTTTTTGTGAAGTCCGGTGTAGCTAAGACCGGTGCTTGGCACATTGCCTCTTTAAGATGTCTAAAGGCCTTTGTTGCTTCCGGAGTCCATGAAAATGAATCTTTCTTCAATAATGTTGTTAGAGGTGCTGCTATTCTCCCATAATTCTTAACGAACTTGCGATAATACCCTGTCAACCCAAGAAATCCTCGCAGATGCTTTATGGATGTGGGGATTTTCCATTCCTTAATGGCTTTAATTTTGCTAGGGTCTACCTTAACTCCTTCATGAGATACAATATGACCCAAATATTCCACCTCCTTGACTCCAAAGAAACATTTGGATCTTTTTGCATATAATTGTTTCTCCTCCAATAGTTGTAACACCTTGTCAACATGTTCAACATGATCCTTCCAAGACTTGCTGTAGATTAGTATATCATCAAAAAATACCAACACAAATTTTCTAAGGAATGGTTTGAAAATTGAATTCATCAAACCTTGAAATGTTGAAGGTGCATTGGTAAGGCCAAAAGGCATGACCAAAAATTCATAATGACCCTCATGAGTTCTAAATGCCGTTTTCAGAATGTTTTCAATCTTCATTCTGATTTGATGATATCCCGAACGAAGATCCAACTTGGTGAAGTAAATTGATCCATGCAATTCATCCAGTAATTCATCAATGACAGGAATGGGGAACTTATCTTTAATAGTGAGCTTGTTGAGCTCCCTATAATCTGGACACATGCGCCATGATCCATCCTTCTTGTGCACCAATACTACTGGAGCTGAGAAAGAACTTTGACTCGGTTGAATTATACCAGCCTCTAGCATTTCTGCAACCATACGTTCAATTTCACTTTTTTGGACATATGGATATTTGTACGGCCTGATGTTTGGAGGAACACTTCCTGGAATCAGATGAATAGCATGATCATGATCATGCATAGGTGGGAGACCTTTGGGAGTCTCAAATACCTTGGAATGATTGTCCAGGACTTTTTGGAGATCTAGAGAAATAGATGATTCCAATGTGGAAACAACTAGCGAACATAATTGTGCAATTACACCTCTTTGCTCCTTTTTTAGAAGCTTTGTCATGCCATTAGAGCTGATTATCTTTCCTGGTTTCCCTGCAATACCCCTTAATTCAACTTCCTTTCCTTCCACAGAAAATTTCATGAAAAGTTCTTGAAAATTAAAAGCTATTGTACCCAAGGATTGTAGCCATTGGACTCCTAGTACAACATCAGCACCTCCCATTGGAATGGAAAGCATTGGGCTAGTCAATACATATTCTCCCATGGATAGCTTGATATTATGGCACTTTCCAGAACAATTTATTGTTCCTCCATTTGCAATCATCACTTGACACTCTGGTGCTGGATATAGGAAGCAATTCAATTCTTTTGCTACCCTACAATGAATAAAATTGTGGGTGCTTCCTGAATCAATCAACACTATTACCTTTTTCTTCTTGATTTGTCCTTCTATCTTGATGGTTTGAGGAGTGGTAATTCCCGCCAATGCATTACAAGATATGGTCGGATTTATTTGTTCTTCATCTAGGCTTTGTTCCTGGAATATATCCTCTTCTTTTGACCTTTCTTGCTCCTTTTCTTCTTCCTCTTCACAATCTATGTATAATAATTTCTTCTCACCACACTTATGACCCTTTGTGTATTTGCTATCACAATTGTAACAAAGCCCTTTTGCTCTTTTTTCTTCCAATTGTTGTGGTGTCAACCTTGTAGGTTGTGGAAGACTATGGGCAACAACACTTCCGTCTTTATAGTTGTGAATGGTATGCTTCCTAGTTTCCATAATTTTGCTTTCCATTTTTCTTGCTAACCTGAATGCCTTCTCTAATGAATCAGGTTCCAAAAGGCGCACATCATGTTGGATATTATCCTTTAAAGACCCTATGAACACATCAATCCTATGCTCCTCTGGAATATCTTTTACCCTTATGTTCAATTTTTGGAACTCCTCAATGTGCTCCATTATTGAACCCTTTTGTTTGAGACTTATCAATTGGCTAAAAAAAGTGTTGCTTTTTGTATCCTCATAATGTGCTATCAATTCTTCCGTAAAAATTGCCCAAGTGATAAATTGTTTACGAGAACAAAGCCATTGATACCATACAAACTGATTTGGTTCTAAATATAAAGTTTCCATACGTACCTTTTGTGTGTTTTGCACATTATTGAGATCGAAGAATTGCTCCATCTGTAATATCCATGTGGCGGGATCCTTGCCATCAAACTTCCTCATATCGATTTTTGGAACATGGTGAGTCTTCGATCCAACATTAGAGTCTATGGAATCATGATTAACATTTCTTTTGTTCTCATCATGAGTTTCCTTTAGTACTCTTTCACCCTTAGTGACCATTTCTTGTAGTAACTTATTCATATTTATCTTCAATTCTTCCATCTTATCATCCATGCCATCAATTTTAGCATCCATGCCATTCACCTGAGCTTCCATGCCCTTTATCTTAGATTCCACGCCATTTATCTTAGCATCTGTTAGCTTTTGTGAGCATGACATTTGTTGCACTTGTTCTTGTAATTTTGATATATCATGTAGCATTTCTTCCTCTTCTTCATGAGTCATGCTAGAGCTTTCAGGTTCCTTACTAGTTGTTTGCATTTTCTTTCCTCGGGGCATCAGTTACCGATAATAATGCTTTACTATGCCCTTTGAATTCCTTCAAACCAAGCCTACGCAAAAATTTAAAAAAAACTACACACCTTTTTTTTACTTTGTAGAAGCATGATATTGAATCTGATGTATCTCTGTACTTTCGAATCATCCAGTTCTAAAATTGTGACCTGTAGTAGCCTACTATGTCCTCTTTCCAATGCCACTAGTCTGATCCAAATTGGATTCTCCAAGAAAGAGTTATGCACAATCTCCCGCAGTGACCTGATTATAGACTAGTTCAGTAGAGCGAACTTGTATGAAGTGGCACGTGTCACTGTTTCAACCTTTGACTCTGAAAAATATATAAAAGAAAACTACAGTCTGTCCTCTTTCTGTACCTTCTTATGAAATTTCAATACGATGCTCAGAAATAAAGTTATGATGATTTTCCCCAGGTCACCTGTTCTGAGTGTAATTCAGGAGTCTGCAAAAAGACCAACTTCCTTAGATCATATCTCCAAAACTATCGCGCGAAAAGCTCTGAAATTCGGACCCAAGGTTCAGCGCGATTTCTTCTCAAATGGGTTTTTTTTTCGACTTCTGAAACGTCACATAAAAAAAGTTATAGCGAAAATGCCAATATGACCTGTTTGGAGCAGCGAAACCCTAGAATTCAAAGCTCTGATACCAAATGTTATGAAACTAGCTCAAGAAAAGATAGGAAAGAGAGATCAACGCCTTAGAATTCAGCCTCTTCGAGGGGGCAAACCTCCTTTACATTACATAAATGAACAATTCTTGGATGATACAAATGACAAAACCTCCTTTCTATATATAGGAGTCTAAGGAGTCACAATATAATCCAGGCGACCTAACAATAATAATATAAAGCCACAAAAATAACAATAGAGGGATTCTATGGGGCACATAAATAACAATATGGGGGTAATAGCGGCACAACAATATAAATAAGGGGTATAACTACAATAGTAATGGGGTAATTACTAGTATTATAGGGACCCAACATCTTAGCACTAGGCTGGTCCGAAGGACCACTGACAGGGGTAGCTACTTCCCTGTCTCTCTTTAAGCTCTTTTCCTCATTCAGAGGAGTTTGCAAAACTGGGGGACTTTCCATATCAACTTGGGCTAGATTGGTCTGTGGTTGATCCTGTTCTTCTGAGATTTTAGGCTGCTTTGACATGTTTGATTACCCTGTTGCTGGAGTACTAGCTCCTTGTTATTTTCCCTATGATGGTTCTGCATGTGGTGCACTAGTTTCCTGTGAGTGCCTTTGAGAAGTATCTGCTGTGGAGGCACTAGTTTCTGGTGTTAGCTTCTGGGAAGTCCCAACTGGTACTTGTTCAACAGAGTCCATGTCAAGTCTCTTTTCTAGGTCTTTCATCACATTATCTACATTGACCTGGTCGTTATCCATCTCTACAAGAGTCCCTTCCCTCCATTCATCCATGTTAGCATATTGCTCAATTTCTGGGATTCTGTGATGAAAATAAGGTGATAACCTATTTTTCATTCTCCTGTCACAGATGAAACTGTGGGGGCCATATTTCCAACGAAAGATTTTGTTTAGTTTCATGTGGTCTTCAAGGATTCCTTCTGCTGCTTTGCTTGCTTCTCTATTGTTGCAGAAAAATGGGCCTAGGTGATCCTTCATTCTCAATTGTGCTTTCTTCTTGGCCTTATTAAAGTGAATCTAATGTGAGTTTATCATTTGTCTGTAATACTCCAATGCAAACAACCTCACTGGAAAATATTTTGGTAGCTTGAATGGGGGAAGCTCACAACCATATATCCTAATCTCTATGTGATTCTGGTATAGGTACCAGTCACCTACCTTGTATTGTTTTGATAGTTGAAGCATCCTTTTGATTTCATCACTTATCCTAGGAGGAGGACATCATGTCAGCGTGGTGGTAACTGGGTGGACAAATTAGTCAATGAAGTCATTATATGAATAAGGGCAATCAAAATAATGGTGGAAGATAGAAGTCCAAAATATGACTGATCTTGTATTTCCCTTTGTATCAAGATTATTCACAAAAAATGGGAGTTTGTCAAACTGATAATAGAGGATGAGGTGATATATGAAGGTTGAGTACTTGAATACTTTCTCATTCTCTAGCCTCATGAACTAGTCATGGATTTTATCAGCAATAAATGCAGCATAATTGTACTTGACAGCAGGGGGTTGACCAGGGGTGAAAATGGACATCAAAACTAGGGTTAATTCATATACATATTCACTAGTATTGAATCTCATGACTGCAGCTATCATGTCAACTATTTTTTTGCCTTTCTCTGTGAAGAAAACTAACATATAAGGAGGAGGATATTTTGGTTGATGCTCCTTATCCATGAAAGTTTGACAAAGGCGACTAAGCTCAGATTGGGACAATTTATATGATTTTTCAAGCAAATATCCAAGTGAAATGAGGGTGAGGGCTTGACCAGGATGAAGCTAAAGCATCTCATTGATTGAGTCTGTAGTAATTGTGAAAATGATAGTTTGATTTGGGGACATTACTGCTCTGAGGTTGGGATCATAGTTGGCATGACATTGATGGATAAGTTAGGAAAAATGTGTACAACGGGGAGAAAATACATTGGAATACTGGATTCCCAAAGTCCTATGGCATCATCTCCATTCAAGTGATTGTCCTAGCTTTGGAAAAATACTTTCAGGTGGTTTGTACCAGTATTCAAGTCTTTTATTTAAAAATCCTTATCTGCCAGGGGAAGATAGTCTAAATCATGGTGAGGGGTAGTGATGGGTGCAATATTTAGGGCCACGGGGGCTTCCATTCTAGTTCATGTGGATTTAGATAGGAAACTGGGTTTATTATTTGAAATTGGTGAAAACAGAGGGTCTAGGGAACTTGAATTCTAAATGTAGTAGCTGAATTATGATAAAATTTGGGTTTTTTAGCTGCAATTACAGAGGAAAATAGATATTCATAGGGTTTCTATTAGGTCCCTATAATACCAGTGATTACCCCATTACTATTGTAGTTGTATCCATTATTAATATTTTTGTGCCCCTATTGTCCCCATATTGTTATTACTGTGCCCCATAGAATCCCTCTATTGTTATTTTTGTGCCTTTATATTATTATTGTTAGGTGGGCTCGGTTATATTGTGACTCCTTAGACTCCTATATATAGAAAGGAGGTTTTATCATTTGAATCATCAAAGAATCATTCATTTGTGTAATGTAAAGGAGGTTTCCCCCTCGAATTGGCTGAATTCTAAGGCGTTGATCTATCTTTCCTATCTTTTTGTGAGCTGGTTTCATAACATTTGGTATCAGAGCTTTGGATTCTAGGGTTTCGCTGCTCCAAATAGGTCATCGTGGCATTTTCGCTATAACTTTTTTCTGCGACATTTCAGAAGCTAAAATAAAAACCCATTTGAGAAGAGATTGCACTAAAGCTCGGGTTCAAATTTCAGATCTTTTCGTGCTATATTTACGGAGATATGATCTAAGGAAGTTGGTCTTTTTGCATACTCCTAAATTACATTCTGAATATGTGACCTGGGGAAAATAATCATAACTTTCTCTCTGAGCATCGGATGGAAATTTTGTAAGAAGGTACAGAAAGAGAACGAATTTTAGTTTCGTTTTTATATTTTCAGAGCCAAAGGTCTAAACAAAGACACGTGGCACGTCGTACAAGTTCGCTCTACTAAACTAGTCTATAATCAGGTCACTATGGGAGATTTGGCATAACTCTTCCTTGGAGAATCCAATTGGGATCAGACTGGTGGCATTGGAATGAGGACACAGAGGTATACTACAAGTTGCAATTTCAGAACTGGATGATCTAAAATTACAGAGATACATGAGAGGCAATATCAAGCTCCTACAAAGTGAAAAATGGTGTGTATAATTTTTTTATATTTTTGCTTAAGCTTGGTTTGAAAAATCATTTTGAAGGAATTGAAAGGGAATAGTAGAGAATTATTATCGATAACTGATGCCCTGAGGAAAGAAAATGCAAACACCTAGTAAGTAAGCAGAAAGCTCTAGCATGACTCATGAAGAGGAGGAAGAAATGCTACATGATATATCAAAATTACAAGACCAAGTGCAACAAATTTCACTGTCACAAAAGCTAACAAAAGCTAAGATAGACGGCATGGAATCTAAGATAAAGGGCTTGGAAGCTAAGATGAATGGCGTGAAAGCTAAGACTGATGATTTGAAGATAGATTTGAAGACAGATTTGACAATGTTTCTACAATAAATACTTACTAATGGTGAAAGGGTAGTAAAGGAAACTCATGATACGAGCAAAAGAAATGTTAATCATGATTTCATAGACTCTAATGTTGGATCGAAGACCCACCATATTCCAAAAATTGATATGAGGAAGTTTGATGGCAAGGAACCCGCAACATGGATATTACAGATGGAGCAATTTTTCGATCTCAATAATGTGCAAAACATACAAAAGGTACGTATTGAAACTTTACATTTGGAACCAAATCAGTTTGTATGGTATCAATAGCTTCACTCTCATAAACAAATTATTGCTTGGGCAATTTTTATGGAAGAATTGACAGCACATTATGAGGATACAAAAAGCAACACTTTTTTTAGCCAATTGATAAGTCTCAAACAAAAGGGTTCAATAATGGAGCACATTGAGGAGTTCCAAAAATTGAACATAAGGGTAAAAAATATCCCAGAGGAGCATAGGATTGATGTGTTCATAGGGACTTTAAAGGATAATATCCAACATGATGTTTGCCTTTGGGAACCTGATTCATTAGAGAAGGCATTCAGGTTAGCAAGAAAAATGGGAAGCAAAATTATGGCAACCAAGAAGCATACCACTCACAACTATAAAGATGGAATTATTGTTGCCCCTAGTCTTCCACAACCTATAAGGTTGACACCGTAAAAATTGAAGAAAAAAGAGCAAAAGTGCTTTTCTACAGTTGTGATAGCATATACACTAAAGGTTATAAGTGTGCTGAGAATAAATTATTCTACATAGATTGTGAAGAGGAAGAAGAAAAGGAGCAAGAAAGGTCAAAAGAAAAGGATATACTCCAGGAACAAAGCCTCGATAAAGAATAAATGAATCCGACCATATCTTGTAATGCATTGGCTGGAATTACCACTCCTCAAACCATCAAGATAGAAGGACAAATTAAGAAGAAAAAGGTAATAGTGTTGATTGATTTAGGAAGTACCCACAATTTTATTTATTGTAAGGTAGCAAAAGGATTGAATTGCTTCCTATATCCAGCACCAAAGTGTCAAGTGATGGTTGCAAATGGAGGAAAAATAAATTGCTCTGGAAAGTGCCATAATATCAAGCTATCCATGGGAGAATATGTATTGACTAGCCCAATGCTTTCCATTCCAACGGGAGGCACTAATGTTGTACTATGAGTCCAATGGCTACAATCCTTGGGTACAATAGCTTTAAATTTTCAAGAACTTTTCATGAAATTTTATGCGGAAGGAAAGGAAGTTGAATTAAGGGGTATTGCAGGGAAACCAGGAAAGATAATCATCTCTAACGGTATGACAAAGCTTCTAAAAAAAGAACAAAGAGGTGTAATTGCACAATTATGTTCACTAGATGTTTCCACATTGAAATCATCTATTTCTCTAGATCTCCAAAAGGTCTTGGACAATCATTCCAAGGTATTTGAGACTCCCAAAGGTCTCCCACCTATTCATGATCATTTTCATGCTATTCATCTGATTCCAGGAAGTGTTCCTCCAAACATTAGGCCGTACAGATATCCCTATGCCCAAAAGAGTGAAATTGAACGTATGGTTGCATAAATGCTAGAGGCTGGTATAATTCAACCTAGTCAAAGTTCTTTCTCTACTCCAGTAGTATTGGTGCACATTAAGGATGGATCATGGTGCATGTGTCCAGATTAAAGGGAGCTCAACAAACTCACTATTAAAGATAAGTTTCCCATTCCTGTCATTGATGAATTACTGGATGAATTGCATGGATCAATTTACTTCACCAAGTTGGATCTTCATTCAGGATATCATCATATCAGAATGAAGACTAAAGACATTCCGAAAATAGCATTTAGAACTCATGAGGGTCATTATGAATATTTGTTCATGCCTTTTTGCCTTACCAATGCACCCTCTACATTTCAAGGTTTGATGAATTCCATTTTCGAACCCTTCCTTAGAAAATTTGTGTTAGTATTTTTTGATGATATACTATTCTACAGCAAGTCTTGGAAGGATCATGTTGAACATGTTGAGAGGGTGCTACAACTATTGGAGGAGAAACAATTATATGCAAAAATATCCAAATGTTTCTTTGGAGTACAAGAGGTGGAATATCTGGGTCATATTGTATCTCATGAAGGAGTTAAGGTAGACCCTAGCAAAATTAAAGCCATTAAGGAATGGAAAATCCCCACATCCATAAAGCATCTGCGAGGATTTCTTGGGTTGACGGGGTATTCTCACAAGTTTGTTAAGAATTATGTGAGAATAGCAGCACCTCTAACAACATTATTGAAGAAAGATGCATTTTCATGGACTCCAGAAGCAATAAATGCCTTTAAACATCTTAAAGAGGCAATGTGCCAAGCACCGGCCTTAGCTACACCGGACTTCACAAACACCTTTATTATGGAATGTGATGCTTCAAGAAATGGAATTGGTGGTGTTTTAATGCAAGATGAAAGACCCATTGCTTTTGAAAGTCATCCAATCAAGGGAAAGTTTTTAGACAAAGCTATTTATGAGAAGGAAATGTTGGCAATACTACATGCACTTAAGAAATGGTGACCCTACCTAATGGGAAGACACTTCAAGGTAAAAGCGGATCATGATAGCCTTAAATACTTTTTAGAACAAAGATTATCCTCTGAAGAGCAACAAAAGTGGGTCACAAAGACGTTGGGTTATGACTTTGAAATCATGTACAAAAAAGAGAAGCAAAATGTGGTGGCAGATGCACTCTCAAGAAAGGATGAGGATGTGGAAGCATTTTTGTGTGCCATTTCTATTATCCAACCAGATTGGATAAACGAAGCAAGGGAGAAATGGAAGAATGATGAAGAAGTGTGGGCACTTATTTGAAAGTTACAACATGATTCCAGTACATCTAGTACATTAAGCTAGCAAAAAGATTCGTTATGGTACAAAGATTACTTATACCTCTCTAAGAATTCCCAACTCAATCAAAAGATTCTTATGGAATTGCACACTTCTCCCTTAGGGGGGCAGTCGGACTTTTTAAAAACTTACCACAGGGTTAAGAAGGAATTTTTTTGGGATGGCCTTAAATCGCATATTTAAAAGTTTGTGGCAAAATGTTTTGTTTTCCAACAAAATAAAGTTGAAACAATTAAGACCCCGGGTCTATTACAACCTTTATCCATTCCAAACCAACGTTGGGAGGAGGTTTCAATGGATTTTATCACAGGTTTACCCAAGTCTAAGGGAAAGAGTGTAATCATGATGGTAGTTGACAGACTTACCAAGTATGCACACTTTTGTGAATTATCACATCCATTTAAAACTAGTATAGTTTCTACTGCATTTATGGAAACAATTCAAAAGCTGCATGGAAACCCAAAGACTATTGTAAATGACAGGGAGCCCATTTTCACTGGAAATTTTTGGACATAATTATTTTCTTGTCTCGGTACTCAGTTAGCTCATAGCTCATCTTATCATCCTCAATTTGATGGGAAAACTGAGATAGTAAACAAATGTTTGGAAGGATATCTTCATTGCTTTGTATCTGATAAACAAACACAATGGGTCAAATGGTTGCCTCTGGCTGAATGGTGGTATAACACTTCCTTCCATACAACAACAAAAATGACCCCATTTATGGCACTTTATGGACATCAGCCACCATCCATCACATCATATTTAAGAGAAAATTCTAAGGTTCAAGCAGTGGAACATCACATCGAGCATCAACAACAAGTCCTCCAACTCTTAAAGGATAACCTCGTGTTGGCACAAAATAGAATGAAACAACGTGCTGATCAACATCGTAGCGAAAGAAGTTTTGATGTAGGTGATTGGGTATTCCTACGGCTACAACGATATAAACAAATTTCCCTCAAACAAGCTAAGAAGGATAATAAATTATCACCAAAGTATTATGTTCCATACAAGGTGTTGCAAAAGATTGGTACTATGGCATACAAATTGGAGCTTCCTGCAGCTTCTCGATTGCACCTAGTTTTCCATGTTTCATGTTTAAAGAAGGTTATAGGCGACAAGCTCCTAATTCAAACAATATTGCCAGAACTTGAAGAGGAAGGAAATATTATATTAGAATCAGAAGAAGTCACAGAAACAAGAACTCGACAGCTATGAAATTGATTAATTTTGGAGTATCTCATCAAGTGGAAGAACTTATCCACTGAAGATTCCACATGGGAGGATGAGAATTTTATGCAGAAGCATCCAGAACTACTCAAGCATTGAAGACAACACATTTTTGAAGGAGAGGGGCATGTTAGGTCCCTATAATACTAGTGATTACCCCATTACTATTGTAGTTTTATCCCTTATTAATATTGTTGTGCCCCTATTGTCCCCGTATTATTATTACTGTGCCCCATAGAGTCCCTCTATTGTTGTTTTTGTCCCTTTATATTATTATTGTTAGGTTGGTTGGGTTATATTGTGACTCCTTAGACGCCTATATATAGAAAGGAGGTTTTTTCATTTGAATCGCCAAATAATCATTCATTTGTGTAATGTAAAGGAGGTTTCCCCATCGAAGACGTTGAATTCTAAGGTGTTGATCTATCTTTCCTATCTTTTTGTGAGCTAGTTTCATAACAATTTCTGGACGGAAATTGGTAAATACATGTTTATGGAGTTGCGCAATGGATTGCAGTTACACTGGGTGTGAATGGCGAACTCGGAGCGACGTCGGATTGCAATTTTGGAGGGTAGTTGACAGTTGGGTGCGTGAGATGGTTGACCCCGACGTTCATTTTGTATGGATGTATGCTTTCGTAGAATAGGACGACAAACTGATTTCTTTTGTTTCTTATACAAATTTAAACATTTGGTGGGTTTAGGGATTTGGACTGGTGGCATCAGCGGGAAATGATTTGACATTTTGTCATTAGCGGGAGGTGATAAGTGGTTTTCATCACACTGCTAATGGAGGGGAGGCAGTATTTGGGCTAGACCGAGTGATTCCATACGATGAGCGACACGTGGTGATGGCACTGTTTAGAAAACTACTCACCATCACGTGCTAATGTTCAGTCATGGAGGGTTGTGCGATATGCACAACAACCATCAGATCTGAGGGACTTGATCGGACAACTATTGGGGAGATGAGGTGGTGGGAGTTTAATGGAGGGCGGTGCCGACATGATTAAAGGTTGATAATTACATCGAGGGTGATGTGATTGGCCGAAAAATTTATTAATTAATAATGGGGGTTAATTAATTCTTATATCAACATGGTGGGGTCGGGGTTCTTAATTAGTTATGGTTTAACTAATTAATCCCAATTATCAACGTTATTATGGTTATTTTGCAACCAAGGGCAGGATATATAAAATTTGGTGTTTTTTGTATAGTTATAGTAATACGGGAATGGGTAATGTTTACATAGGGAAATTAAATAATATAAGTTAAAAGTTAATATGATTTTGTGAAGTGCGTGCTAAGTTTGAATCATTTTCATGTATGAGTTTGAAATTTAGGCTAAGTGAAAAATGAGGTTTTTTATGGAAAATATTTTAATTTCTCCAAGTAAAATAGGATTTTACTTAGGAAAAATTTATAAAGGGAATGAATGATTTATGAAGGGTTGTGATCATTGATGAATAGGCTTAGGTGCTTAAGGTATTATACATTATTCGGCCGAGGGTCTAGTCCCTCCAAAAGTCAGAGAAATACTCTAAGCCCCTCTAATTTGATAGATACCACTGGCACTTTAGGTGAAATTAGTGAAAATTTAGGGGAAATGAGTAGGGTAGTTAATTATTTTTGACTTTTCTTGCTTGATGTGCCTTCCCTGTAATACATGCCTTTGCCTTGTGATGAAAGTAAAAGATTTACACATTTTAGACGTATGATTCACCACTTATTATTCTGCAACCATCATCTACTTACCCTACCTACTTTAATCTAGCATTTTCACTCCTTTATTAGGGTGCACTTAGACTCGCAAACCCTTATCAAACTTTTCTTTTCTTTTACATGGTGATGCCTATCTAAGTCTACACTTATTACATCCAAGCGCTCAGATTAAACTGTTGAGCTCCTTTTTCACTCTACCTATCTACTTATCTGCCAAGATTACATTGTTTGGTCAGACCTTTATTCTCTACCTCTAAAACATGAAATTGAAATATGAACTAGCCAAGCTTAAACTGTTTGACTATTCATGAATTGTGGCATAAGTGACAAACTGCACACAATTTTTATTATACAAAAGTAAAAAAGTAGTGGCATTTAGACTTGCACACTTTCTTGGTCATTCTTTTGTTGGGGTTCATTTTCTTTCATTTTTTGACAATATTTTTATTCTTTTCACCCTTTGATTTTTCTTTTAGGGTATACCCTCTTTACATTTTTTAAATTTTTTGATTTTTTACAAATATGGAAAACCTTTGCAACAAGTAAAGGTATGAACATATTACAAAGCTAAACCAAGTCAATCATGAAATATGGCACCTATTGGTATAGGGGCATAACAGTGGCTCCACTTGGGGATGGCTTTCCTTGGTTGAAAGTCAAGAATAGTAGATCAGTGGCCTCTTAATGACTTTGACTGTGCTCTGCAATATCTTTTTTCTTGCTTCTTTATTATATGTATGACAGTGATACTTCTGAAGATTAGAGCCTTCTCTTCGGGCTTCAACTTCAAAACTTTACTGTCTAATCAACACTTTGACATTACAAAGGATATAATATGTAAATGAAAAACATGGTCACATTAGTTAGTTGGATCAAAGTAATGGTTTAACATCTGACCATTGACTGGTCCTTCTTCTACCTCTGTACCATCTAATTCTTTAAGAAAATATGCAATGCTTCCTTTGAAAGCATAGATGATGTATGGTCCTTTCCATAGGAAGTCAAACTTCCCATGTTTCCCCTTTTCCTCTCTTCTGGAATCCCATCTTAACACTTTATCTCCAAGGTAGAAATCCTATGTCTTGGTTCTTTTGTCAAATATCTTCTTAAGTTTCTCATGCAACACTTGGGATCTTTGGTACACCTCCTCCCTAGTCTGTTGTAAATTGATAGTCTGGTTTATCCTTCTTTGAATATCATTAGGTTCCACTTGAGCTTCTTGGAGTATTTTCATGACAGGAACTCCTAGTGATGAAGGAAAAATAGCCTCCATGCCATATACTAATTCACAAGTGTTATAGACATTTTTGGGCACTGCAACCCCAATCATAAATGTCCATAAACCAAGGGCTCCTAAGTCCCTAAAAGTGTTGCTTCACACCCTAAAGGAACAAGGTCAACTGATTACATCATCTCCCAGAAGTTCTCCATAGAAAACTGCTCAGAACTCGTCAAAACTGGACCATACAGACTGTCGAGTGCAGAGGGTGCGATGCATCCCACCTGCTCAATGTAAAGGGTGCGATGCATACTGGAAATCTCTTCTGTAGGGTGTGACGGGTGAGAGTAGACAAATGGAAGAGACAGTTTGTAAGGTGGATCGCCATGGAATCTTCTAGAAACTTCTCCTGTGACACTTGTCTCTCTGAATTTGCCCAGGGATGAGTAAGAGATCATCAATCTCCAAGTGGAATCAAGAACCATCAGAGAGAGGACACTAATCAAAATCCCAGAAGCTGATTCACCTCCCTGTAATCATCTACATATGAATCCCTCATCCCAGAGATCCAGAGGCTGGAATTTTGTATCTTGTAAGGAAGTGTTGTTGGTTTCTTGGTGGAATTCATATTGTTGGGTGGTCTAAGCTTTTCATGAGGTGAAGAAGGGCTTTCATGCTAGGAGGATGACGCTGGGTCAGATCAATAGGTTGTAATCCTCTCTTCTAATCTTTATATCAATAAAGCTATTCAAGTTTTCCTCCACATTCTTATATGTCTGATAGTATATGCATTTGTGTGGTTAATATATATCTAGTCCTATATTGTTTATGATTGTAGATCTCTGCACTTTGAAGGTATTATGCTGCTTTGACTTTACAGGTACTCTTTGAAGTGGAGTGGTCAAGGGAGAAGTGGCAAAGACCGGTCAGTGAGGAGAAGGAACAAGCAAAGAACTGAGCGAAGGATTGAGGTTGGTATTCTTTAATCTTCTCCTATCTACTTCTCATAAAGTAAAACGAGAGTAACATTAATCTGTTTGTTTCTAAGATAGCTACCCATCTTAGTGGGACTAGCAGCTCTGCATAGAAACTAGATTTCCCGATAACAAAATGGCGACTCTGTTGGGGAGAGAATAGATTGTTTGCTTGTCTATATTTGTTTGTTTTATAAAGTTACAGATGGAGCCTGAAGCTAGGCCAGCTAGCCTTCAAACTGCATTTGCTATGCAAGTGCAAAGTAGATCAATACTGCTTCAGTCCATCTCTGAGTTTTTTTTATGAACTGAACAATCGATTTGCAAACATCCTAATTCCCTAGTGGTGGCTCTAGTAACCTTATTAGATCAGCCCCTGTGATTTCTATTTACTGACTATCATTAGCTCGGCCTAAATCCCTGAACTAAGCTGCAAACTGTGACTCGGAACCAAGTTGAAGTCTCGTCCCTAGACCATCACACTTTCTCCTCTTGGAATCTGGATGCATCACACCTCCCATATGCAGTAGGTGTGCTGCATCGCACTTTCCCTGTGTTGCAGGTGCGCTGATCAGATAAGACCTCTTTTGCTCTCAGATTTTGGTTTTGTGTTCACTCTCTTAAGCTTTATTTAGGATTTTTGCTGTCTGTGATCAGTATACCACTGTGGAAACTCCCTTCCTTTGCATGATTCTGCCTCCATAGTAAAAATAATTTTGAATGTTTTTATGTATTGTGCGCTATTTACAGTTCTCTTTTACAAAAAGTAGCATAGTCAAATTGTCGTCTTTTGATTTGAAAGTGTCACAAGTGTCGTTTTTAGTCAAAGAAAATAATTCTATTGTTCTTGATGGTCAATTATAAAGTTACTCTTGTATTTTATTTGAATTAGTAGTTTTTCAAGTGTCGAAAGCAGTTTTCAATTCAAAATAGCAAAGTGTCATCATTATCTTCCTTTCGTTTTTGAAGAGAAATTTGTTAGTATTGTTGCTTTGAAAAGATAATTCAGATTTGTACTTAGCATTCTTCTTGTCATTCACACATTAAGAAAGCTGAAAACAAATACATGCATGTGCATTTGCATTTAGACTGCTTGTTGGTTTGATTTAGGATAGTGCATCTAGTGTGTGCTCTCTGCTCTATGTTGAAAGAATATCATCCCTCTTTCCTTAGTAGCTAGGATTTTCATTGCAAAAAGAAGATTAAATGATTGTTTATCATCTTAGATTGCATTTTAGGAATTTCATATCTACATCACGCGGTGAACCTAAAAGGAAAATTTCTTAAAAAGATCAATTGTAAAATAAATTCAATGAACATAAAAATGCTTTGGAACCTAACGCGCAACATCTAAAAGTCTAGGCTAGAGACATATTCCGGTGTCGTAAAGCCTGGTAACTGTCACTTTCATTGTTGGTTGGGTGATTCCTCCTCTTTGAGACAAAAAGTGCCAGTACAGACTTGTGCTCCCATGTATCCTCGAGTATATATTGGGAGACCACAATAGGCTATATCCTTTATCCATAGGAAGATGTGTATGCCGCCCTATCGATCGCAATGCACTGAACACAACATTTGGGAAGATTGACTACCGTACCGTAAAAAGTATTCTACAGTTTTACGATTGGTTTTGTAATCCCTCTGTCTGGATTTCCAGAGTAGTCTCTTTCGTTCCTTTTAAGACTCCTTAAAGGAAAAGGTCCATCTAATCACTTGTCACTTCAGGCTCATTAAAATCAAAGGCGACTAGAGTCATCTTTTTGTTTTTCTCGACTCTTAAAAATTGAAAAAACAAGTTGTGTCAAAGCGTCTAAAATTCATTTAATTCGGAATCATTTTCCCCCCTCTATTTTTAGTTTATTGAGTAATCCGTAATCGTGGAAGAAAGTCAATCAAAACCCCATTGTTCGTGGAGAATTACGAGTCAACCATCTTTGTCTCCAAAATCAAAACTATTCTGGACAAAGTGAACTCGTTTAACTGGTTCAAAGTCCCCTGGTCTGGTTGGAACAAGTGTTCCGACACCCTCGGAGACTCCAGTTACTCCAAACATTTCTGGTATCCATGCCTTTACAGAAGAAGTTCCGCAGCCACTAGAGGACAGTAGAACTGATCCTAGTGTGAAGGTAAACACTTCTATTCCTGAACCGGCTCCATCTGCAGCTGATTCGGAAGGTGTTATTCCCCAAACATCTATCGTTGCAGAATCTATACCTTCTCAGCACTGGAAATATTTTACGGACCTGACGATCTACCTCTTCCACCTGGATTGATTACTATAGAAGAGATTGTGGAGGATCCCCCATCTAGTACTCCATCGCATTTTGGATTTGGGATCACCCTATATCCTTCTTCATCAGAAATTAGTCTACCGTTATCGAAAGTTCATGTAGAATCGCTAGGAAATCTTTTGGATAGACTAGATATGTCTGAATAACCGTCGACATCTAGGGCTATGTCATCTGACGCAGCAGTGGCAGAACTTCCTTCTGTCACTCCAACAATGTTTGCTAGTGTACCATCTATTGCAACTAGCTTTCAAGTGCTGGGTGGAATTCATCCAGGGGCTGTTTCGATAGTATGGTCTGTTCCCATTTGTTCGTTCAAAATAATATTTGGAATCTCTTATGTTGAGTCTCAGCAAATTGATCCTTTGCAATGTCAATCTGGGTAGTCCGGTCCTCAAAGGTAGATCGTTCCTTTAAGCACTGGATTACCGCCATATGGGGGGCAATATACCCTTTCATTGTCTCCTACGGGAGAACAAACATACGAGAGTTCACAACAGAATTCAGGTTATGCTGGAATTACATCTAGCGGTTGGGTGCCAATACTGCCTCAACAACCAAGAGTTGTATACTCAATGCAACAAAGTCTGCCTATGTCAAATATCCCCACTACACCGACTATTGTGACGGTGTCGCAAGTACAAGCGTTGCCTATTGTATGCCAACCTCAAGTCTCTCAGGTCGCAGGTCAACAGCCTCTTGTCTCTACGACGCCACCACAATCATCGATTAGTGGCTCCTTAACTGGAATGACCTAGGCTCAAACGGGCACCATTACCCCTCATCTTGGTCAAACAGCCAGTATTGGACAACAACAAATGATCTCACAACCATGGTTGGTGCAATATCAACAACCTCAATTCCAACAAGTTTACCAAGGACCTGAGCACCAAATCTTCGCAAGTAATGGGTAGCCGTATATTCAAAATGGTCAACATCAACCATTTCATAATGGTTATTCCCATCAACCTTACCAAATTTATCAGCATCAAATGCACTATGCTAGTATGCAAAGACCCATTCCTCAGGCAATCCCATCTTATCTTGGGTATGCTTCACCGAACCTGAATGAACAGATTCCCTTCGTGGCAACTTTAGAGTTACCATATCTAAATCAGCTAACAAATGATCCAATCACTTACATCCCTTGGTGGCTAGCGATTCCTCATAAACTTCTGTCAAATATTCCTAAATTTAATGGAAATCCAGGTGAAGACCCGTCGAATCATGTGATGACCTTTCATCTGCGGTGTTCATCTAACACTCTAAACAATGATTTGATTAGGCTTCACCTTTTTTAGCGAACGTTAACTGGTCCGGCAGCAAAATGGTATATCGAATTGCTTAGAGCTTCATTTGATAACTTCAGTACCCTAGCCACAACCTTTTTAACCCATTTTCAGTTACCCATAAGGTACGAAACGGGAACAGAGCTTCTTACCAATTTCAAGCAAACGACAGCCACTCACATATCCAATCATACTCATGAGTGGCGGCGTCGTCATAGAATGGTAAGAACATATGTTCCTGATCAGCTGTTGGCCGAATGGTTTTTTAAGTCATTGTTACCTTCTATTACAGAAGATGTGGCAAAGGGAGGATTTGTCACTCAAGAGCAAGTCATTGCTCATGCGAAATATTTAGATTTAGTCTATACTCAGTTTGGCATGCTCTATGATAAAATCCTTGATGCTCCTAGACCAAAATTTTTTGTTCCTCCCTCTCCTAAATCAAGCAAAGACTCTCATGCCGGGGACGACATGATAGGAACGACCAACACAAAAACCATAAAGGCTAAGTCGAAGAAGGCCCGTACGGTTTTAGGTCAAAATGCAAATGAAGAACTTCTCACCTCGGAAGTAAATGCTATATCGACTGACAAAGGCAAAGAAACCAAGGAACCAGGAGGAAAGAAGAAAAAGAAAGGGAAGAAGAAGAAACAAGAGGAGTCATCCCCTGAAAAACCTTTTGCAAACCCTTCTGGAGATAGGAAACCAAATCGTCCATGCCTTATATTTGATGAGGATCATTGGACAAGAGAGTGTCCATATAAATTTGAGCCTAGAAAATTCTTCAAGAATTCAAAAACCTCGGTGGTATTGACTGATCGGTTTCCAAATCTAGGAACAAATCTGGTTGCTAGTGACAATGCTTCCCTGTCCCAAGTGCTAATGTTGTCAGTTTTGAAGCAGCAAAATGATGCTTTGATGTCGACAAGGAATAAGGATTACTGGAATCCACAGCTGTCGGACAACAAGGCTAATGATCAACCTAGTAGTTCGACAACAAATTCGACCAAAGTTGTGCCACCCACCATTCCTGAACTAATGATAAAACCACCAAAGGGAGTAGTACACAAATCTACATTTAATCCTCATGCCAGAGTAGCACAACATTATAATATAGTGGAGGATCTAGCCCAATCTCCATCCACTATGTCAACACTTGAGGTACTTCAAAATTGCCCCTCCCAAAAGCAGGCTTTATTATCAGTGATAGGTGGGATTGACCCAATGGATTCCAATCTTGTGTCCTTTAATCACAAAGGATATGACCCTTAGTTACCAGCTCAGCTAGCTTTCCTTATTCAAGCGAAAGCCCTCAACAAAACTGTTCATCAAACAATTATTGATGAGGGGACATCTATATGTATTATGTTAATGAGTTGCTGGAAAACTTTAGGATCTCCGCCCTTGTCGCGATCTTCGACAAAATTAAAAACAATTGATGGATGAACATACACCCCATATGGGATTTTAAGTAACTTGCAAGTTGAACTAGGGGGGAAAATAGTAGAAATAGATGTTGAAGTAATCGATGGAAACCTCGATTACAACATCCTACTGGGAAGGCCATGGATATATGCTATGGCTGCCGTTGTGTCGACCTACTTCAGGAAGATTTCATTTCCCTTCCAAGGAGGTATTACAATCGTCGACTAGCAAACATTTCTCCCCAACAGTTCACAAGTTACGGGAAGCATTTTGATGATCCATGGAAGCCTCATTCGCTCCAAAATATCAGAGTAGGCCTACTAAAAGAACCTATATTATTGGGGACTTTTTCCCTACCACCTCCAATCAATCTGGCGGAAGTAGCAACGGTGGGAACCTGCAATATGATATCTTCTATTCAAAAGATGTCCAAAATGATATTAACATGGATCATTTGCAGGTATTGCCTCCAAGCCCAATAGAAATATTGTAGCAATCAATGTTTTCTGCATGGGAGGCAAACCCAAATCAACGCTCATCAAGCATTTGGATAGATAGGTCTAAGGAATATGGCACCCCTTCAGATCCTTGGTCGCAAGTACATTCTACAGACGAAGGAATTGTTCAATCAATGATGATTGACGGGGCACCATGGGAAGATTACCACCATCATTCCCTTCTTCCGAAATACAAGGAAGATACTCGTAGTGACCTTCATCATCCCTCAGTTTTTGACTTTCTATCAAATACTGTAAACACGGTGGATTCCGAGCGAAACTTGTCCAATATTGAAGAGACTATCGCCATAAATATCTCGACCAAAATAGATGTTGTAGAGAATATTCATGTCGGCAAATCTTGTTCTCCTTCAGAACTGGAAATATATTACGCTCTTTTTCGCGAGTTCAGAGATGTCTTTGCTTGGTCATATGATGAAATTCCAGGCATTGACTCAAGCATAGTTGAACACGAAATTAAGATGTATCCATATGTCAAACTAGTACGACAATGGCTACGATAGGTGCACCCCAAGAAAGTCGCTGCCATCAAGGCAGAAGTTGAAAAAATTCTCCATGCTGGTTTTATTTACCTGGTTCCTCTAACCGATTGGGTATCAAATATTGTTCCTGTAATGAAAAAACAAGGAACGATTAGAGTGTGCATCGATTATAGGGATGTAAATCAAGCTTGTCCAAAAGACAATTACCGTACACCCTTCATTGACCAGATAATTGATGAATGCACCAGATGTGAAATATTTTCATTTATGGATGGATTTTCCAGGTATAATCAAATAAATATCCACCCACAGGACTAGTCAAAGACTGCGTTTATTTGTCCATGGGGCACATTTGCATATTTCAAGCTACCCTTTGGTTTAAAGAATGCAGGGGAAACATTTTAGAGGGCAATGAATTATGCCTTCCATAACATCAAAAAAATCGTTCAACCACATCTCGACGATCTTCCGGCTCATTCGCGAAAGCAGACCGATCATCCACAACATTTGAGAGTGATATTTCTACGTTTCCGGCACTACAAGATACGACTCAATCCACACAAATGTGTTTTCTGTGTCAGTTCTGGTCATTTACTTGGCTTTGTGGTCTCAAAGGACAGGATCCGTCTCGACCCATGTAAAGGTTCAGGCAATCATTAATTTGCCTCCACCTTCAAATTTGCTTTAGATTCAGAAACTCCAAGGGAAAGCAAACTTTCTGAGGAGGTTCATTCCAAATTATGCCGAACTTGCTAAAGGTTATACTCCTTTATTGAGAAAAGAAGTATCCTTCATCTAGGATCAGGTTGCGCAAGCTTCCTTTGATGCTTTAAAGGAATCCCTAATAAAAGAATCATTAATGTACGCTCTTGATTATCAAAAAGACTTTAACCTGTATCTGGCTGCAGCAAATACGACCATCGCAATGGTTTTAGTTCAAGAAGACAATGGAATTGAACATCCTATATATTATTTTAGTAGAAACTTAAATGATACAGAAAGAAAGTACTCCTACGTTGAAAAGCTAGCTCTCGTAGCTGTTCAAGCGATACAGAGATTTCGACACTATGTCCTCTTTCGAAAAATACCATTTTGTCAGATTGCAACCCCATGACTTATATATTGTCGCGACAGTTGCTGGGGGGAAAATATTCAAAATGGATAGCAATTCTATAAGAGTTTGTTCTAGAATTTATAAAATCCAAATTGAAGAAATCACTGGTTTTCGCGGAGTTGCTATGCGATCTCCCATCGTCGTCCAATGATGCAACATCAGAAGAAACGATCGTGGACAAATCTTTGTTTCTAATATCTTCAAGCAATCCGTGGTATGGAGACATAATAATCTATCTTCAAACCCAAACATATAGGTCTAATACCTCCCGCTCAGAACAACAACGCATTCGAGACCAAGCAAAAGACTACATGATCGTCGGTGATACGCTTTACCATCATGGTGTCGATACAGTTATAAGGAGGTGCCTCACCCACGAGGAGGCCGAAAAAGTCCTGAACGATTTCCATTCAGGTTGTGTGGGGGGCATCAATCTAGTTACGCTACGGCGCAAAAGATTTAATGAGCAAGATACTTCTGGCTAACAATGTTCAAAGATTGCATAACCGCAGTCAGAAGTTGCCATGCATGTCAAATATTCGATTGAAAAACCAGAATACCAGCCACACCTCTACAACCAGTAGTTGTTGTTGGGCCATTTGCCAAATGGGACATAGATTTCATGACATGTAACCCCACCTCGGATGGGGGGCATGGGTATATCATAGTCACAGTAGACTATTTTACCAAATGGGCCGAGGCGATGCCTACATTAAACAACAGTGGTGAAACGGCTGCCCTCTTCTTTTTCAATCATGTAGTCTCTAGATTCAGCGTTCCACAGGCCATATTCACAGATCATGGATCGAATTTTCACAATCACATGATGGTTGAGTTGGCTGCCGAATTAGGGTTGTCCCACGATAGCTCTACTCTGTATTATCCATAGGCCAATGGACAAGTTGAGGCAATCAACAAGGTCCTGAAGTGGATGCTGCAAAGGATGATTGGAGTCCACAAAAGGAGTTGGCACCTGATCCTGTACTCATCCTTGTGGGCATACCAGACATCGGTGAGGAATGCAACTGGGTTTAAACCCTTTCAACTGGTGTATGGTCTGGAAGCAATCTTACCAATTCAGTGTGAAATCTCGTCCCTCAAACTCGCGGTCGACCTTCTCCCTAGAACTTCAAAAGAAGAGGCTCGTTTCTTGGAAATAATCCAATTGGATGAAACCCGTCGTGAAGCCGCTTTGGCTAATGAAGCCCATAAGAAACGAGTCAAGGCACAGTTCGATAAGAATGTCAAACCCCGTGTCTTCTCAGAAGGTGACTTGTTCTTACTTTACGACCAGGAGTCCGATAAATTGGGAGCAGGCAAATTCAAGTCTTTATGGATGGGCCCCTATATTGTTAAGTGTGTATTAGAAAAAGGACCCTACGATTTAGTGGATTATTATGGGATTCCACTGACGCAACCCCACAATGGGTTGTACCTTAAGCATTACTATTCTTGACTCAAGATAGTAACCCCTATGCTTTTGTTACATTTTTGTTTTCGCTAAGGGTAATTGTCTTGGTTAAGTGATCCGCTTTTACATTTGTTGCAGATGTCAGACCTATTGGAATCATTTGTTGGATATTCCGATGGAGCGAGTCATAGTTCGTGGGACCTATCTTCTACGGCCTGGGCCATCTTCGATCCAAGCAGCGAGTTAGTGAGTTTCAGAGGGGTGTGTATTGGTCGATCATTGAACAATATTGCTGAATACAGCGCGTTGATAGAACTCCTCTCTTATGCCATCACATGTGGCATACACCGACTCGTCGTCAGGCTGGACTCACAACTCGTCATCCTACAGCTAACTGGTATCTACTCCGTACGGAATCCAGCTATCTATCGCATGTTCCTAAGGGTCAAGATTTTGGAAAGGCAGTTTGATTCTATTCAATATCAGCATATGTTCAGAAACTTAAACACATTAACGGACTCATTGGAAAATTATGTGTTAGATAGACATTTGCAACATTTATAAAAGAAGCATTTCATCAATACTTGCATCAAGATCATGTAACTTAACCAAAATAAAGCTCCGAAAAGAAAAAATATATATATAAAAATGTTTATGGTTTATACATAATGTTCTGTAACCAAGAAAAAATCAGTCAAATGACCCAAAACTCAAAATGCTAAGGGGCACCCTAATCTAATGATGCTGGTGATAACAAGTCACCGCCTGTGCAATCATGCGTAAAAGCCTAGTCCATCGACTCGGCGTGCCAGTAGTATGTTGCTGCAACCTTAGAGGCAGCTCGTCGGTCCTCACGTCTGGAATACCAAGAGTGAGACCCTCAACCTGATCCTGCAATGCTGAAAGAGTCTCGGCCACATTAAGGTCGCGAAGGATAGCCCTCCCCACAGCCTCTCCTGCTGGAACGGCAGCTGGTGCTCTCACAAGTACTGCTGGCCGAACTGGTCCAATATTTGCATGAACACATGAGTTTTGATTAGTCTTGATAGAAGAAAGAATGAGAACATTATAAAAAACTAAAAAAAATGATAAACAGAGATATGGTCAGAGAATTTACCGATAGCACCCCACTGCTCACCAACCGGCAACACCAAATTCGGGTCACCCCGGAAATCCATACCAGCATATGGACACTTGGAAAAAACCATCACCTAACGGTTGAACCACTCGAAGAAGGTATCAGAGAAGGAAACCTGGGACTGACCAGCATGTCGGGCCATGAGGTTGACCCATCTCTACATCTGTGGCTCAGTGGGTGGAGGTAAACTAAGTGAAATGTACTGCGGCTGCATCAGTGGGATATTTTCCAAGGCGAAAGCGGTAAAAGTAGAACCATAGCTGAAATTCTTGGATTTTCCGCTTTTTACCTCGGTCAGTTGTTCTTTCATCGTAGGGAGTACTGCATCACACCAGTTGAACAACTTTGGTTCAAGGCATTCTAAGGCGTACTGCATATAGGACCTGTTAGCCACGTGAAGAGCCGCACTACCAACCAGTCTAGCAAAAGTAAACAAAATGGTCCTTAAGGACCGGTCAGTGACATCTCGGATGTTGATCTTTCGGTCCCTACTTGGTTGAGATCCCTCTCTGCAATACCGGCAAATATAATCTCTCACAGATTTGCCCCCATGGGCAGAACCTGATAATGAAAGAGGGGCACCACACCTCGATAAACCGGTCAAAAAATAGATGTTCATGATAGTCAAGGGGATGGATTTTCCTCTGATCTGAAACACTTGGTTGGTAGGATCCCATGCATCGAGAAAATATTGCAACAAGTTGATTTGTTGCCTCATGCTAGAGATGCAGAAAAACTTGAGCAGGCCACAGTTCCACAATGCAGTTACCGTACCCAAATCATGTAAAACAACCATGTCCTCTTCTTCATGCTCGCATTCTCACCATGTAACAACCATTTTTCTTCGATGAATCTCTGCAAAACAAGCAAGGGAGGATTCAGGGTCCTAATTTGGAAAAAAATAGGCAAAAATTCCATGAGAAAACAATGCAAAAGTTTCCCTTCTCACGCCCATCGCACCCCAACAGTGCACTGGGTGAGATGCATACTGATTGGCTAATGGCCAGGCCAGTATGCATCGCACCTTTCGATATAGGAAGGGTGCGATGGAGCCAAGGCAAATTTTTCAAACCCCAAGGGCTCAGAAAATTAGGGAAACATGCTCAGAATTCAAAAAGGAAGGAATGCAACTAAAGAGCTCAGGTTTAGCTCCTGCCTGATCCAGACGGCGCTAAGAATCGTCCACAGAATCTCCCGGAATCAGTTGGTGAAAATCAAGGGGGAAAGGTACCTCGAGAGCTCCAACAAACCAAAGTTCAAATGAAATGGTAAAATGAGGGGTAAAAACCACTTTTAAATTACTTTTCACGTAATTTGAGTAAAATATTAGTGTTTTAACTCATTTTTCAAGCATGTATTGTTCATTTCTAATCGATTTGATGAAGCAGTTGAACAGGCAATACAACCATTGAAGGAACAAAGTGGTTAGCGGTGAAATCAAATAATCAATGGCCATTATCATGAGCAGTTTTTATGTGAAGTTCAAGCTCGTTAAAAATTAAACCTAAGCAATGAGCAAATGTTTCCCCTAGAGTTTAAGCTCATTAAAAAATGAACCAATTCCCGGTAAATAACCATTGTGAATGCATTATCATCAGCTTTTGAGCCCTGTTTGTGTTCTCATCATCACCTCCACTCTGTTTTAGCCAATCATTCACCTCCATTTGATTGTTTACCCCTTTTGAGGAACAACTGCAAAGAGTGATCCTGTTAGCCATCCTTGTGACACTGCCGTGATTGGAAAATTCCAAACATTACCTGGAATCAGTTGCTACCTGAAATTATCACTCGTTCCTCAAAAAACAAGTCTCCTTTAAGCTCTTTTCATTTGACTCATAAAATATGAAAAGATTGCTGAGTAGTTGGCCTCTATAGCTTGTTAAAGCTACTCAGAGTGCTATCCCTCCTCTAGATTTTAATCTTTTTGGACCTGAGGGATTATTACATAAAACGATCAAGCTCTTGTTTTGTTCAGATCGTTAAAATTATCAATAATTCATCCCTTTCATATTATTTTATACTTTTTCGGACTTAAGGGATTATATGATGAAAAAGGATTATTGGAGCTTCCTTTACATCCCTTTTAGACTGTCTAAAATTGAAAAGGACCGAGTTATCTTTGTTGTTAAACTTGTTAAAACCAACAGCGACAAACTTGTCCATATAGACAAGAACGAGTTTCACTATCGCTAGGCTTGTTAAAATATAGTGACGGGTTTTCCCGAAGGGAAAATTATAGAACAAGCATATGTTATCCTCCTCAAGCTTGATAAAAATAAAGAGGTACTGGTTAGCAATGACTGGGGAAAAATTGGGAAGAAAACTTGAAGAAACTTTATTGGTAGCAAAGTCGCTCTTGAACATGACACTTTCACTCCACGTCCGAGTCGGGTTGGGTTATTCCGTTCACTGGCCATGTCACCATTGGTCCATCGCACCATCCATATTTGGGTTAACGCTACCAATCCATGTTAGTGTCGCCGGTATGTTCAAGAGAAGTCGCTCAGAGAATTCACCTGTGTTTCATCCGCTGCAATACATTCACGCTCCATTCTTTCATGACCGCCAACCTGAACCCTATATCATTAGATCGTTTTCACCTCTAAAATCACTTACTCCGTTCCATGTCGTAGATGTGGGATTCATTAAGGCCCTCCTATGATGGGTCACTTCTTGTTGACATTAGCTCATTATCCAAAAAGTCGACCTAGGAACAACCCTTTCAGTACTTTGAAGCTTGCATGCCTCAATGGCAATTTTCTCACTTCCGACGACAGGTTTACATCAATGGCCTTCGACCGAACGATTTTGCGTGATGTTCGATGCCAAGTCCCTTTTTCACACCACGTGAATTGTACTGTAGTACCTTGAGGGTCATCATCATTATCGGTGATTCCTCTCGCGCATGTTAACAGCTTACATCATTGGCTGGTAATCAGGCGATGTCTTTCCATGTTCCACTCTAGAACATCTTTCACATGGATCGACTTGTAATCCGAGTGAAGATTGGACGAGTTTGAAGACCCCGGATCTAGTTTCATCCATCCGGGCTGCAATATATTCAGGAAAATAAAGACATCAAATGTACATCATTGCTACATAGATGATCATCCAAATCAAAGGATGATGGCTCTATCAGAATCATCAGTCTGCCACACAGATGGTTGTCTATCTTATGTACATGAAAATGAATTTATAAAGCTGAGTATGGGAATGCCCACCTTAGCTAGATCATGAAAATATTATGGAAATAATGTATTGTAATGTATCTTATTACAGGTCGCCTTCCAGCTCGAAAAAACTTCGGATCCTCATGATAAAGCATTTCACCCGACATCAAAATATTAACGACCTCATGCTTTAGGGGGAAACTGTTATAGACATTTTTGGCACTGCAACCCCAATCATACATGTCCATAAACCAAGGGCTCCTAAGTCCCTAAAAGTTTTGCTTCACACCCTAAAGGAACAAGGTCAACTGATTACATCATCTCTGAGAAGTTCTCCACAGAAAACTGCTCAGAACTAGTCAAAGATAGACCATACAGATTGCCCAGTGTAGAGGGTGTGATGCATCCCACCTACTCAGTGTAAAGGGTGCGATGCATACTGAAAATCTCTTCTGTAGGGTGTGATGGGCGAGAGTAGACAAATGGCAGAGACAGTTTGCAAGGTGGATCATCATGGAATATTCCAGAAACTTCTCCTGTGACACTTGCCTCTCTGAATTCGCCCAGGGATGAGTAAGAGATCATCAATCTCCAAGTGGAATCAAGAACTATCAGTGAGAGGACACTAATCAAAATCCCAGAAGCTGACTCACCCCCCTGCAATCATTTATATATGGATCCCTCATCCCAGAGATCCAGAGGCTGGAATTTTGTATCTTGTAAGGAAGTGTTGTTGGTTTCTTGGTGGAATATCATAGTGTTGGGTGCTCTAAGCTTTTGATGAGGTGAAGAGGGGCTTTCATGCTGGGAGGATGATGCTGGGTCAGATCAATGGGTTGTAATCCTCTCTTCTAATCTTTATATCAATAAAGCTATTCAAGTTTTCCTCCACGTTCTTGTATGTCTGATAGTATATGCATTTGTGTGGTCAATATATATCTGGTCCTATATTGTTTATGATTGTAGACCTCTGCACTTTGAAGGTATTATGTTTCTTTGACTTTACAGGTACTCTTTGAAGCGGAGTGGTCAAGGGAGAAGCAGCAAAGACCGATCGGTGAGGAGAAGGAACAAGCAAAGAACTGAGCGAAGGATTGAGGTTGGTATTCTTTGATCTTATCCTATCTACTTCTCATAAAGGAAAATGAGAGTAACTTTAATCTATTTGTTTCTAAGATAGCTACCCATCTTAGTGGGACTAGTAGCTTTGCATAGATACTAGATTTCCCGATAACAATAAGGACTGGTTCCAATGGATTTTTTAGTTGTAATCCTATCTGCCCATAGAGCATTTATCAATTTTTTATTCCAGGTTTTCTTATTTTCTTCCAACATTTTTTTTATGATATTAACTAGATTCTTGTTGGAAGATTCTGCTAAACCATTCCCTTTAGGGTAGTAAGCAGTGGAATGGCCCAATGTGTTGTGATACTTGTTACAAAAACTAATAATTTTTTTAACTTGAAGGCTGCAACATTATCAGTAATGATTTTACAGGGGCAACCAAACCTAGACAATATATTGGTTTCTAGGAAACCTATGATCACTGTGTCATTGGCCTATCTAGAGGGGATGACTTCTATCCATTTAGTGAAATAGTCTGTGGCAGTGAGTATCCATTTGTGTTGGCCTGAAAAGGGTGGATGGATTTCTCCAATGAAGTCAAGACCCCATTGTTGAAAAGGTTTCTCAGTGGAAATGGGTTTTAGGGGTAAAGGTGACAACTTTCTCTTGCCTTCAAAGATTTGACATTTATGGCAAGAAGTTACAAATTTCTTCACATCTGCAGTTGACTTCCAATAGAGATGCCCACCACAGTCTCATGCATGAAATCCTTGGAAAGCCTTATCAGCTTCATTTTTTGATAAACAATTCAATAAAATTCCATCATGATTTTTCCAAAAAAGAGTATTATCTAAGATACAAAACTTTGAAGCTTTCATTTTTAAAAATTGATTCTTGGTTCTGGATAAACTTGGAGGAGCCTGCAGGTTTTGTAAAACATAAATTACACCAGCATACCAAGGTGAGTCTATAAAGGCCTGGCTAATTTATGGAGTCGTCATCTCCTGCTCGTTATCCAGTTCATTTATGTCAAGGGCTTGACAATTAGTTTCTGCCACGAGTTTGGCCAATTCCTGACCTTTTGTCAATTTTGTAGGTTTTATCTCTATATCATACTGTAAGATGGTGGCTATCAATTTACCTCTTTTGCCCTCAATTCCATCCCGAGTTAGGATGTCCTTGACAACTACATTTGGAACATAAGCTATTACATGAGAGTATAATATGTAGACTCGGAAGTCTTTAATGGCTTTTACCAGTGCAAAAGCTTATTTCTCCATTATTTTGTATTTTAATGATGCATCTATGAGTGCTTTACTAAAAAAGGCTATAGGTTTTTCACATCCTTTGATCATCCTTTTATAATAAAACTACAGCTATTGTGTGTTCTGATGCAAAAGAAAAAATGATGAAGTCTCTCTCAAATTGTGGACTGGTGAGGACCAGTGTTCTGGTTAAGGCCATTTTAATCTATTCAAATGTTTGCTTGGCCTCTATTGTCCATTTAATACTTGAATCCATTTTTAGCATGTTATTCAGTAATATAATGAGTTGTGCTAAGTTAGAAATGAATCTTCCTAAAAAAATTATCTTCCCTAGGAAAGCTTGAAGTTCTTTAATACTTCTTGGATGAGGTATCTGTAGAATAGCTTCTATCCTAGAAGGGTCAATTTGAATGCCATCTTTGAAAATGATGTGACCT